>CM026079.1:28709138-29419138 GCA_014839685.1 Anableps anableps
TATTTTCTGCTACAAAACTCAGCTCTGCTAAAAAGGATGTTATGTTACATATTGTGTAAAACTGAGCGTTCTGTGCAATAATCTGCATTTATACAAATAAACTTCATACATCTGAAAAATGCCTGTTGATTTTTAGACTACTCATTTCCTAAGCAGTAAATATCAGGCCACCTAATGGGAATAACCCATTTTCTGCCTTTCTGATTCTGACTTACTAATGAGTTTAGTGTGAATACAAACACTGTGACTCCTGGGACGTACGTCCAGAAATAGGTCTGACTGAAAAAATAAATATCAAAGCATTTTACGCAACAGCAGCAGAGACATACAGAAGAGTCGCACCCTGTTAATGGAGACTATCTCAAAAAGCTCAAACTAACAGCTGTGTGTGTCGAACACAGTTCGTATGTCAGTGTGACATGAAATCAAACAGTCTGAATGTGTGTACATACTTAGACGGCTGCAGATGCTGCCTCATCTGTCTGTTTTCAGGGTGCTGATTAACAACGGCGGAACAGCTTCTGCAGCATAAGGACAACCTGATCAACAGACAAGCAGGATCTTTCTGTGAATAAATCTGAATATAACATCAACACAAAACAAATTCATTTATAATAGTAATGCCAACATGCATTTAGCAATTATAATCACCCTGTGCTGCATTTAGAAATGAGCGGGTATGAAGGCCAAAAATACCGTTTTATCATCAGTGAAAAGTTCAACACTGAACCAATCTGAAACTCTGAAGGCATCTAGCACTAATTAAGGTTACTCAACTGAGGAAAAAGCATTTATTTCTAGCATTTGCTTTTCAGAACATTGTGTTCAAATATTAAAGCCTGTGAAAAATAATCAATTTTCAGAGTTATGATAAAAACAACTTAGAAAAGCTGTGAAATAAGCATATTGAGTCAATATGACTTCATCCATAATAAAAATAACTCATAAAAGGTCTGTTTTTTTTAATAAAAATAATGCCTTGAAGAAGCACGGTCCACTTCTGTGTAATTAAGTTAAAACAAATTAGGCAACAAAGTCCAAGTCTGAAAACAAACTACAGAGAAATTTTCTGTTGAATAAAGCATGTTACAAAATTTCTTTAACAAAATATTTAGAACTCATCAGCAACCCTCCTTCTGAATTAGTCGGAAACACTGTAAATGTCCTTGTGACTTTCTAAATCCATCCTTATTTCACAAAACAAAAAATGTTGACAGACCCAATTTGCTCGAGTGGCGTCATCATGTGTTTGTTAACTGGGAGAAATAAAATTAAGGAGGAATGTGGGGAATGCAGAGGAGAAATAATCCCATCAAGTGTCTTCATGTCACACACAATAAAGAACCGGTATCACCATCTGCCAGAGCCACCTCCGCCTCCTCCAACCACCCTTTTACCTCCTTCACCTCACACTGAAGTTTTATACCATCGTCCTAAAATGAATTCGAAGATGTGAGTGTCCCTTTTGAGACACCAGATTCCACATTGTGATGAATGTTGACACAGTCAGCCTAATTAAATGTGCCATTGAATAAGAGATTCTGCCGACACTTGTGCTCTGAATACAAATTATGCTTTTAATTGTAACAGATGATCCATGGATTTGCAGCTTACTGTTGCTTCTTCTCATAGTAGTGCAATATGCGTGTATGTCTTATGCTTGGTTACAATATAAGGTTATAAACAGAGAACATGCTCCATAATATCTGGAGCTGAACGTGGTAATTACACAATGATAAAAAAAATGATATCAGCATTGCTGAATAAAAATTATTATTATTCAGGAGCACCTCAGCATGAAATGTATTGGGAGTTTTTGAGTGGATTTTCAGTATAACAAGAAAAAAAATGAGATATCAGTGCACTGGGGAGGATTTCATTATGAAAAACGATGCACTAATCAACTTTTACTGGTCAACGCTGATTTTAGGTTTTCCTTGCGCTCCTGTCTGGAGACTCAGCTGATTAAGGGGAAAAAAATGCTCCAAATTTGATAACTTGATTGGTGTACTGCTAATTACTAACAACAAGTACCCTGACCACCAGGTAATGAGTTCAACTGTAAGTCTAAGTAGACCAGCTGGCAGACCAGTGACCTAAAACACTGATGGATTGATTCACTGGGGCTGTTGTAAACAATTATTTTAGTAATCCAGTAATCTACTGATTATTTTGACGATTAATCGAGTAAAAATTTGATAAAATAAAAATATTGGTAAATTCTGCCATTTACAGCAGTATCAATATTGGCTATAGATATCGGCCCAAATTTTCTCCTATCTGTGTATCCCTAACAACTACTCTTATGTAGCTTATACAACTAACCTGTAACAATAATACCTCTCTTATTAAGTAAAAAAAAAATTAGACAAAAATCTCAAATTATATTCAGTGTAACAATAAAAATAAGAAGCAGCAGTCTCATATATATATATATATATATATATATATATATATATATATATATATATATATATATATATATATATATATATTTTTTTTTTTTTTTTTTTTTTTTATGTATATACTCCAGTTTTTAGTTTACATATTAATCTTTACTCAGTTTAATAGATGAATTCTCACTTTACACAGCTTTTTTTTTAATAACTTTTGTGTCCACCTTTGTCATACAGATCAAGATATATGGCAGCTATGTACGGTGCTCCGCCACCCATTAGTTGCAACCAGGATGGTGGGAAATTTATGAAAAAAATCCCCCCGAATGCCCCGGGCATAACATGAAACGTGGACATGTCTGGGGAAAACAGGACGTTTGGTCACCCCATGTTATTATTATGGACAATCCTGAGCATCCTCTTCATGAGACTGTCACTGGAAAACAGAGTCTCTTCGGTCAGAGGCTTCTTCAGACTGGTTGTAAAACAGACCGCTACAGGAGAGCTTTCCTGCCCACAGCCATCTATAATAACTCCTTAATTAAATGAGTTGCATCAACATTTAATTTCTCTTTGGGATAAATAAAGTATTTTTTAATTGGATTGAATTGAATTGTTATGCTAATAGCATTTAGTAGTCAGCAACAACTCAATGGCAGAAGTGAGAGTGTTATGCAACACATAATTATCGGTTCACAGTGCGCTAAATGGTAAAACATAATTTAACAAAGCCTCGAGGAATTTTAAAAACTGAGGTACTTGAATCATTCAAAGAATCGTTACAGCCCTATTATTCACTAATGTGCATAAAGAGAAATAAAAAAAAAAAACACACTTGAAGATTTTGCATTGGAAATCAAAATTCCTACTTTTCAGGATTCGAAATGTAAATTACTCGCTGACATTCAGATCAATATGCATAAATGTGTCATTTGGCAACAATAACTTCCTGCACACCCTTTGAGGTTTTTGAAAACATTAAAATGATGATGTTGAACACTTAAGCAGAACATGCAAGTTAGCAAAAGTGTCTGCAGAAAGCTTTGTTTCTGAGAATATTAATGTTTTGAAGGTTTGTTTTTTTTTTGTTTGTTTTTTTTTTTTTTTTAATGAATTAGTATTTTCAAAGCTACAAATCCATATGGCATTATAAGAACTTCATCAATAATACAACCATGGCTGAGGTCTGTGATGTAGCATCGTACAGTCTCTCTGCTGAGAAGTTAAAAGCTATTTAGGAGGAGATGCTCCAGTGGGAGCATGCCTCAGCTGCCTGCCAAACAACAGAGAGAACACAATAGTGCTTAAAGGCTGAGTAGGAAGAAAGCAAGATGTCTGCTAAAACAACACAGGACAGAGTCCAGCTAGTGGCAGCAGTTAAGAAGCTTCCATTAGGATTTATGGTTCATTTCAAGTCAAACACAAAACAGACATCTTAGGTATAGCTGGACTTCCTGCATAACTCCAATCAACAGTATCAGATAATGATACAGTGTCAGCTTAAGGTTCTATCGGTATTCTGAGGACTAATATAGGTCATAAAATTCAGTAATATCACTGCAGAAAATGTTTGCTGAGCAGTAGGTCATTGTTAAGAAGGTGTTGAAACAGCTTTTTCAACAACTTTGCTGATGAATGCATGGTTCCATGTCATATAAATAATTAGCTGATATCTGATCTGCATCAGCAGCTGGAAAACGCCAGTTAAACACGGCTTTTAGGGGAAGATTCATCAGAGTCACCTGGACATATTGAAAGACCAACAATGCTATAGGATTGAGTCAGAAATAGCACTTGACCTTTTTAAAATCCCTGATGGGAAGGGTGATTTCAAAACAAACAAAAAGATAAACCTTTTGTTTTTCTGATGCATTTCCATCAGATATATTATGTTTGAAGCACGTTTTGTATTTGTTTTTTTTTTTTAATGTTTATATTTGACAGATCAAGAACGCAACTAAGCTTCAGAGTTTCAAACATGCTGCTAAACATTTTTGATTGGCTGCTGTTCACCATGTAACTGCCCTGCATGCTTCTAAGTTTGAATACTTCAGGGGACCCCGATACGGAAAGAAATAACACACCTGGTGTAACGGCACCTGTTCAATCAAGGCAGTGACTCTGGTTCTCTCCACAGCTCCATACCCCTCTTCCTCACACATTTTAACCCCATTAGTCTACAATCCACTGAGTGTTTGTGCACTCTTGTGGAGCATCTCTGGAAATTGATCTCAATCCCCCAGCATGAGGTGGCACTTTCTGCTCAGTTCAAAGCGATATCGTGCTGCGGCCGGCCGGGCTCCACAACAGACTTCACGAGGCAGCTGAAGTTTTGAAATAAAGACCTAATTTACGTGCCGATCAGCACCTTTTCCTCAGACTTTTTCAAACTTCCCAGGTGCCAGTCAGCACCTTGAAATTGCTTTCCCTAAAGAAAGTGTCTTTATCTGTCTCAGATCTCTGAGGAAATCAGTGCTATGTTCAAAGCTCCCCTGAGTGTTAGCGCTACAGCATGAGATGAGATCGACAAACTTGTCATAGTGCGCTGGCACCACGCACAGCTTATTGTGAGTGAAAGGCTGGAAGCATCCTGCAGTGACAGGATTGGTGTTATACCTACAACAATAACAAGAATTACCAATAGTGCTGCAGCAAAAAGACGCTGTCGAAGGGAAAAGACCTCAAAATACAGCCCGCTCTGCTGACTTAACAGACAAATGCAAAATAAAGTTAAGCTCTCAAACTTGAACTCAGATCTTTATCAGCTGAGAACCAAATCTAATTTTTTTTTTTTTTTTTTTTTTTTTATTATTATTCCTTCCAACATCTAGGACAAATGTCGGGCTTTTCAGTGGGTAACGTTTTCTGCATGTTGTCCAGCCTTTTCTACTGGCATGACAGGGAGTGCGGGAAAAACAGCCTGAGGCTCCTGAAACTGCTCAGTCCAGAAACATCCAGCAATGAGCTAAACTGTTACCAAAATAAACTGAAAGGTGGGATCATTGCTACAGAAACATCTAATCCATTTCTTTTAGCAGTTAGTTAAGACAGCTTTAATTAGATGTAGCCTCACTCTGATCTGGGATTATTTTCATTAAATCATTCCTGCTTGGAATGAATAAAGGCAGACAGGGAGAGTAAAGAGACTTCATTGATTCGACTGTCTGGTACAAACCCTTAGACAGGCTGCCCTCTTTCCTACCAAAAGTTCTTTTTTTCCTTAATTAAACCTTTATAAAAATAAGCCTTCATTAACCTGAAAGTGTTTCCTGAAAAGCTAAAAGTATCTACCTAATCCAACCCTTTATAGCTGTGAAACAAAAATATCCTGATAAGCATTGTGATAATGATGAACTCTAATTGATCATGTCTGCAAAGCCCAAACACTGACGGTATGTTTTGGATTTTTGCTTAGTTGTTGAAAAGATTTTTTTTCCTCTTTTGGTTCCTTGAGCGCATCAATAAATATAAATAAATCTTAAAACATGATGGTATGCGATCATTTTGTGCCATTTTGTAGTAAAACTGCACCAATTTTTGTAACTAGTGTACTGAAAGAACCTTTTTTTTTTTTTTATAATGGTTTAAGTTTTATTTTTCGAATAATGTGCGTTTGTGGACCAGCTATAACATTCTTCCCCAGTCCACCCCCGGCCAGATTCATCTCCATTCGTTCACTGGTCTGTGGATTTCCGCCACTGGATGAGCGCATACAGCATCAACCGGACAGAGCAACCCGCAACGAACAAATACGCCAAGAGATTTCGGAGAAAATGACATCACTGACCACAGCTCCGGCTCGCTCACGGCCCGCTCACGGCCCGCCCACGCTCCCACGTTCACGCCCACATGGTGAAGAGCACACTGCCGGCGGAGAGGCACCCAGCTTGGCTAGAACCGAACCCGACATTAGCCGGCTGGAGAGAGACTCGACAACAGAGAAGGTGACACCTGACTCGGCAGCTGCGATGCAGACTGAAACTCAAGACATTCTTGCTCACAACTCATTGTGATTGCATGGAAAAAAAAAAACAAAAAAAAAAACAAACAGGCATTTTGAGCACTGGATATAAAATAAATAAAACAAGTTTTACTGTAGAAAAGTTCAAAAACCATTCCTGAATACTTGAAGGAGCCAGTCTCCGAGCAGTTCGTATTCAAAGAGTTTTGGTTTCATCATAAATATCCCAAAAAACAATCGTCTCTCTGAAACAAAACCCAGGGCCATGTTCAGTGGCAGATATTATACTGGCTCATAACACCTGCTGTGGGTGGTGAGTGCAGGTAAAATTTAACCTTTAGGAAGCCACTTTAGTCAATTTCAGAGTCCACTTTTCAGCCTTCGATTATAGATAATGATGACAAATAACCTTTGCTGTGCCATACTTCTATATTTTTGGTGACATCAATAGCTAGAAAAAGAATAACCCCTGTTCTCTAATCCTGATGAGCATCAGCTGCATCAAACCACAAATAATGGTGTGAGCATTTCATGGAAAGTGTGGGGTTCATCTAAATATTGCAAGCACTGAGGGCGTTTTGTCGCTTGAAAGAGAAATTTACAAAATGCTGATGTTTATACATGGATATTACATTTTCAGGAATTTTTTTCTGTGAACTTCTGATCCCAGCATGGTTTTGTGTTGGACTGTCACAACTTTGGAGCTTCATATCAACCTGTAGCCGTCTGTAGGGATAAAATGGTTCCCAGTTTAACGATTATCATGATAAATTAAGTTATTTTCTCAATAATGTCTTAACAGCTGATGAACTGATATGCAACTGCTGCAAATTCAAAGCTATGTGGGACAACTCAATATGCTGCCAACCTCTGACTGCAGAAACAAAAAGGAGAAACACCTTGCACTCATGGCCCGTTTGTTGCATCAGTAACCAGCCACAGGCACCACTAATGTGCCCAACTGTTGCATCTTGTTTATTGTATGAATCTAGGGTCTCTGCATTAGATGAAAGTCTCTACTCATAGCAGAACAGATGAAGGACTTTAAATTAGCCTTTAATAATGAACTGTACAAGTGAAGAAAAGTCATTTTAACAACCTAAAATCCCTGTGATGCCACCCAAGCTGCCTTAACGTGAAGAATTACATTGGGAACCTCTAAATGGGCACCAAGCACACATTTCTAAAGCATCATTATCTATATTAAAACCCAGCAGTGTGACTGCTGCCCATATGTCAAAGCAGCAAGAGCAAGTGCAGATTTCCACAGCGATAGTGCATTTTAATTGGACTCGGTGGGACATCTTGTCAAGCAGGAGCTAGAGAGGAAAAAGACTGAAGCTCTGTGGTAAACAACATAGATACTGCACAGAAACCTTTTCATTTGAATGAACCTCTTGAGTTTAGCTCAAGGGTCATTTTCACTGCAATCGTTCTGGAGAATCAGGCCGCGAAATTATTTCCACCCTGCAGAGCGACGCTTCGTTCTGAGAGACATTAGGAGGTTTTGACAAGAGCTTTAACAAGATGTCATGGAACACGATCTACAGAGATTAAAACAAATGAATATTTTTCACCATACGGAGGTCTGCCTCTGACTGCTAAATCAGTCTAAGTTCTTATTACGAGCGTCCAATAACAGGAAGTGGTTTTTGACTTGTTACCCTGTTGCACTGATGGTGTCCACTAATAAAAATCATTGCTGGCTGGGTGGCAACATTCCTTTCAAATTATATTAGTGGCAGAATTTTGCACACCCAGTGGAAATATAGAAGAGTTTGGAAGTACAGCAGCCAGAAACAACTTTTTTTGAACTGACTGAGCTACAGATTAGCATTAGCATCTGCTTTTTTAAGGAATCTGAACAGCAATTGGTGAACTCCATCGTAAAAGTAAAACTAATTTGACAAGTGAAAGCTGAATTACATAATACTAAATACTGATTTACTAAAACACAGTTCCATATTTATGAAACCACAAAAACAAGAATTTACAATAGTTTGATTATTTTAGGGCTGCCTTAGATTGAAGCAAGGATTAAAAAAAAAAAAAAACATTTTATGAAGTAGTCAAACCTGGCATGAATTATTCTATACTAACAGATTTTTTTAAAAATCACGATTTGTGATTCATTATCTACTTTCTATTTAACACTTTATCTCATCTTATTTATCCAATATCGTCTCATCTTATGAGCTGGATGCATAATTATGCTCCTAATGTTTGCAATTGTATAATTTCCTAATGTTTATTAATCCCAGATGGAAATTAAATAACAAAGTGTTTTGGAATTGAAATGAAATGATCAATTTCTCAGTCTTTCTCAGAGACTAATTCACTCAAGTGACAGTGATCTGAAAGATTATTAAGAGAGGTCATTGTTTAAAAAATAGTGCAACACCAAGGACCCAGTTTTCCTCTTCTTCCTGCAAATATAAGTAAAACAACCGCATTTGTAGCAGTTTTGTTATTTAAAGTCATTGTCATTACAACAACAGAACAATTTTAGGTTTAAAATCTACAAAGTGACCTTTAACATTATACCATACTAAGTCTGTTCTGAAGGATGTACATGCGGCATGCCCCTTTTAAAAAGGAAAGAGGCGCAAGGTAAACATGAAAACATCTGTGTTTGATGCATTTTAACCAATAAATGTTAAATTATATTAGTGGCAGAATTTTGCACACCCAGTGGAAATATAAATGTACTGAAAAAAAAAAAATATCTGTGGCAATCTATGAAGCTGTGATTTGTTTTGTAACAAACAGTAAACAGTACATAATTTAAACAAGGCTGCAGGTCGCAGGTTAATCTAAAACCCCATATATGCAACTCAAAATAACAAAAATAGCATTTTTGCTTAATCCAACTTCATAGGAAGCCAAATTGAATGCATTGAAGAACTTTACAAAATGCCTAAAATGTAGATTTATTGTAATTGAATAAGTATGGTGTCAGAAAATGTTTTAGAGCTCTACCGTAAATGTTTCCACCCCCCCTCCACTGCTCCTTGATGGCATTTAGCTCATTAGTTGTTAGAGTTAAAGGGGATGAAGTTGCTTATTAGCACAGAGGTTCAGCGCCAACGTCTTTCTCTACTCAGATACATGCTCTAATTAAAACATTGGATAGAGCAGCGGCATGATGTACTGCTACAGTTAATGATGCTGCAAAATAACACATTACAACAGAGCCAAGAAGATTAGCCAGTATTATAAAGATCAACATAAAGAAATCTCATTCACTTCCAGGCCAATTTCCTCTTAAAATGTTTACAATCACTCAAGTTTAAGTTTCAAGATCCTGGGACTAAACAGATGGGTGGCTTGTGGCTAAGGCTGCATGATGTAAAATATAGATTTAGGATGCTATCAGTCCTGATTATTCCACACTTAGCTCACTCCTCTCCATTTCTGCTGTGCTTCTAACACTATGTGAACTTAAGAACTAATCTGAGCCAGATATGAGCATCTACAGAAGTTGAACTCCAGCCAAATGAATATATTATTTCCGTGCAAGGTGTGAACTCATGGAGTACAGCGAATGTCCAGTTTTCAAAGGGGTTACGGACCACAGCTAAAATTCACCAATACTCCCTCTAAAAGGACTTATAAACTGTCTATTTTAAAACTTTAAACACAAAATATACCTTAATATGCACAGTGGAAACTGTTTTTGGCACCATCACAGAAACTAACATTAACAGTTTTTTCTTATCTCCATTATTGGGGGTACAGCCAATCAGCACCAAGGAAAACAGCTAGATTGGCTGGTTTGTAGCCAGTAGCATGTCAAGTAGCCTCGGTATGTCAGCTTCCCGAGCCATTTTTTAATCTCTTGAATATTTTAGATATGCTCTACAAAAAAACATTTGCAAATTTTCCATAAATAATTTGGAGTTACATTCCACAGAAAAATCAGTGAATACTGAATCGCGAATAGGCAGGGATCTGCTGTGTGTTGACAAACAATTATTGCATTTCAAATAGTTGTTTTACAGTATAGTTTACAATATAGTTGTAAGATACTGTGCAGCCCAGGTTTTGGCTGGGTATAGTGGTACAGGCAGTGGTTTGGAAAGAATACTTTTTGAATTCAGTTTTGACAGCCCATTTTTCAGTGTTGACCAGCCAGTCATCAATCAAGGCATTCATGGTAAAACTGGCCTTTTTATTTCAGTGTTGAACTGATGGCATACAGCGAATGGACGACTTCTAGGCAATGTCAAATTTCTGCTGTAAGCATCCAATGTCTGAGAAGTGATTAGCTACTGTTTGGGTCAAACGGTCTCTAAAGGAGCCCCCTGTAGCCAGGATGACATTTACTGCTTTATAAATCATAAAATGCTATAACATTGTGACCTTCTGTGTTAACTTTCTAAGGACTCAAGAGGGAAGACACATTTAAGGCTTCTATTCATTTGTTTACTTTTGTTTCTTGTATTTTGAGAAATTATCACTGAAAAAAGTTTTTCAACCAAATATGGTAACTACTGTTTTTAATTCTTAATCCCCCCCCATCTACAAAACAGCTGTGGAAATGGATTTGATAAGAGTTCTCTTACACAACACTCCCTCAAAAAAAAATGTGTTATGCAAAACAGTGGGTGGGGACTTATGGCAAGGTGAGGCCTTGATGTTGGGTTCATTTGTGAGTCAACCCTGAAAACAATACAGTGAGCACAAACCACGAAGATAGGTCTCTGGGTAATTAAAACAGTCTCTGAGGAACTCCGGAAACATCAAAGCTGTCATTCAGATCCAACATACAAGCTTCTGTCCTCAGCTCATCATAGTGTGAAAGAAAAACATGTTATCCACTAGGCAGCAGATAGATTACCAGCAGGAAAAAGATGGCATTTGCGAAAGAGAAACCAGTCTTTACGTCGCCTTAATGAGCATCTTGGGTGCACAGTAATAGTGAGCTGTGTTATGCAAAATAAAAGGACACAGACAGTCACAGGGTACAACTTACATCTCTGTCAGCCAAAATAATACAGTTATAATAGAACAGTTTCAGTATTATCTGGCACTCTGAATAAGTGATTGGATGTTGGGCAATACCATACAGCAAGCAGACAATGCAACATAAGTTATTAAACATAAGGAGAAACTGGTAACCTCAACACAGATGCTCGATAACTGGCAGGTTGTCAAGTGTAAAACCCTTTAGTCTCAGCAACACTGTGCAGATCTGAAATCCATACTGAATAGACTAACGCATGTAAATAATAATTATGACTTTTTTCTAAGCAAAGAACATACAGATTTCCCTGGAGAATGAAGGATTGTATTTAGATCTTTCTACTGATTCAGAAGCTGGTTTTAGTGTTTTAGGGATTATGATGACTCACTCTGGTCTTGAGACCAAATGAAACCAGCAATGACTTCACAAAACAGTCAGTGTTTCTACCAACTTGCACAATGTTGAAATAGACCAGGTCTTATGACTGAGCAAACAGATTATTATCGTGAACACAACATATTTTTGTTCCAAAGCAAGAGAGTCTGAGCACCAGCATCATTCACTCATTCCATGTAGAGCCAGAAAAGGAAGGAGCTGAGCACAGCTTGGCACAAATCCCTGATGGAGAAGAATGGCCAAGACGGGCTGCACAGCTCACAAATGTTTTGTAACGGTGGCCGACACACGGTAAATGAGCTATAAATAACTTGTAGTGCTTGGACAAGAAAGTGTACGATTACAGCTTTCACACCTCACCTGTACGGAGTCCCAAAGGGGCCACAATTCAATAAATGATCATTTACATGTGTCAGTAAGTAATTAAAATTAGAAACAAATAAATATATTAAATACATATAATTAAATTAATCTAAAAAATAGTTTTATTTACTGTATTTAAAAATATAGACCCAATTTAGACAGCAGGTGAGGGTCAGACAAACTAGTAAAGATGATTGGTCTGTAGAGGCCTTACTGTGCAGGTTAACCAATCAAATGTTAAGGTCTATTTGGTGAGATACAGTGATAGTTACACTTATATACAGCTAAGTCCAAAATTATTCATACCTCTGGCAAAACTCAATTTAAAATTATTTTCCTTTAACGAAGATGTTTCTGTTAGGAAATGAGACAAGCGTCTCTCAAAGGGATGCACCATATATCGGCATTATCATCAGTATCAGCCCGTCGTTTTTGTTGTTTATTTTAATCTTGTTAGTGTTTGTGTTTCGGGAAGGGTGAAGGCATTGGCCATGTGATATTTGTTTAGTGATAGTGATGTAGCACCGGACTGGGGTGTGTTTAGTTGCAGCAGGGAAGCAACGTCAGCGGTGTGGTCATTCTTCATGGTGTCGAAAGGTTAGAAAAATATTTGTAATATTGGTAAATATTGCTACTGGTGTTAGCCATAGCTGCAATATCAATATCGGATATCAGTATCAGCCCAAATGTTCACACCTGTGCACCCTAATGATGAAACCATGTAAACACAGTTTTTCAATTTTGAAAAAAGAAATTTATCCACTTTAACATTTTTTAAAAACATACTGAAAATTATATACTTCACAACAATCAATGAAAAAAAAAAAAAAATACTGACATTGCAGCAATCTAACCCTTCTGATAGTTGCTGATGAGCTTTTTGCAAGTTTCTGCTGGTATTTTAACTATTTATCCTTGGTAATAAGATCAAAGTCTTTGAGATTGTAAGGTATCCTTACCATCATCCTAATCTTTAGCTCCATCCACTGATTTTCTATCAGCCTTAAGTCAGGACCCTGACTGGGCCACTCCAAAATGTTCAAATTGGTTCCAGTCTGTAGACACATCTTGGTAAAATTAAATGATTACTTCCAACCTAAATCTGCACGGGGTATGAATAATTTTGGACTTAATGATATGATTTTGACATTTATTGCCCAAAACATGCAAAACACCAGCTTTGAAGAACTGGAGTTATACTCTCCCCATGTTGACCAGTCAACCCTGAACGGCCCTGGGCACTGTGCCTTAAAGACAATGATTTCCAACATGCAATTTACTCCAGTTAATGTCAAAACACTCATATGCATACTTCTTCTGTTGGTGTTATTGCAAAGTGTAGTTTTGCTTTTTTTTTTTTTTTTTGCCTCTAGTGCCAACTTTACAGTTTATTGACTGACTGGTTACTGTTTACGTGTGAAACAAACCCTTCTGCTTTAAGGGTGAAGATTCACCACTAAAATTAGCGCAAGTCCAACAGCAACCGTCTGACGTTATCAACTCATTGCAAGATGAGGGCTTGTTTTCTTCTTCTTCTGCAACCTCTGGTTTAGTGTAGCCTCTGTATTGTGTAGAATTTCATTCAAACCTTAGCAAAAAAGCATCGTATACATAAAATTTCCTGCTGAGAGAGTAGAGTCCAATAACAATGGTTAAAGTTTGCACCCCGCTGTGTAAAATAAATAAATAAATAAAACATTAAAACATTTAACGTCATCCGTGTGGGAGCGGTATAAATACTGGCGCGCTGCCAGCCAGGGAATAAATAATCTGTGACCTCCCATCAAATCTCAGTTTGCCATGGAGCCGCCACCTTTAACCCGAGTTGTTTCATTTCTTACCTTGAGCGATTGCTTTGGACTCGAAAATCTGAAGCTCCTGCAGTAAACACGTCCTCTCATTCGGGTGGAGGCGATAAATGAACTCTTTGGCCCTTTTGGGAGAGTTGAGCGGCTCCCTGGGCTCGTTTCTCCCATGTGTTCCCATCCAGCAGCACGGTGCGTGTCGCGCTGTCCCCGGGAGTCTCAGCGCCACAACCGCCGCTGCTGGAGACTGCTTCAGTCCCAACGGTAACTTCTGTACAGCCGGCCAGAGAGCTTTCCGTAGGCATACCTTAAGCATTGTCCCGGTATACATAACTAAGTCAGACTATAACATGTAAAACCTTTGTTTTATCTGAGGGTTCTTCGAACGGCGAGGTGCGAAGGCTACTCTCCGCTCAACCAACGACAGGCGCTGGGGCTCAAAGTTGCTTGTTGGTCGGTCCTACTAGCTTCATTCGACGTACACTAAAGAATGAATTGACGACTTTTAAAAACTGTAAATCCAGAGCTACACATTAAGAAAACTGACATAGTCTGTTTTAGCGCTGTCCGTCGCACAAACCTCATGATCTCTGAAGACTCGGTGGCCAAGAGCGTAACACATGAAGTTGAAGCAGCAACCGAACTGGAACTACAGGAGAGTCAAGTCAGGAGGAAAACCGGAAGCTGTTGATCCGGAGTTTCAAATTAAAGCTTAATGATTCCGGTCAAAATTTTCATAATAAATGTAAACATTTTGATAGATAAAAATAATTTTCACAGTACCTACACATAGCCAGATCTTTGCATATATAGCTATTCTCTATGAAAAATGAACGAATTCCCTCTTGATTTCTGTCAGTTAAAAATTTCGTCCAAAATTTTACAGACTACTAAGAAGAGTCAATGTTTTGAAAATTCAAATCAAGTCGATTAACGAACGCATTATGGTAGTAATAAATCGTTATTCAGCAGTATGGTGGAACAGCACCCTATAGTGGCTAATTGAATCAACAACATCCACATATTGAGGAATAACTTTTGCTGGCTCATGAACTCTGTACATTACAGTTTAGTGTGGGTTATTATAAGAGTATGTTAGAAAAATCTGTTTGGAAAAACCAGAGTAAAAAATTGCAATAAAGACAGTGCCCAAAATGCAATATCAAAGAACATTTTATTTACATAAATCTTTTTAAAACAAAAGGCAAAATGAACAGCTTTTACCTTTCAAAAAGCTTTAAGATTAAACTAACAATCAAGATCCTTCACAGCTCGAGCATATCAAAAAGCACAGCTTTCCAATCAAATTCCCTAACACTTGATCAGGTTCCTTGTAGGTCATCCTCATCTACCAGTATTTATGAGTTATGATCATGAGCTTGTTGTTAAACCCTCATAAAATTCAAGATTACAAAATCTTCACCATAATACTCAGATTTATGCTTGAAAATATATTGTTTTAATCTAGAAATTCACTAAGATTTCTAGGTACTGAGGTTGACTATGTTCTATTTTCAAGGCAGAAAAAATAAGATTTTTTCAGTCAATTTGCCCTAGTTATTTGCCAGGAGTTTTCAAAATGTTTGACAAGTAAGATGTTCATATATGGAAAACAGAAGTGTTGCACTATATATATATATATATATATATATATATATATATATATATATATATATATATATATATATATATATATATATATATATATATATATATAGTTTATTTGCAAAATCAGAAAACAGTGGTTGGAGTTTTAGAAGTCTTTGCTGCCCCCATTTTATTAAAGAAACTCCTCCAGTAGGACTTGAGACAAGCAGCTCACCCCTTTAGCCATATTGCACAGGGGACACATAAGAAACAAGACTGTGTTTCATGACTGATACAACCATCAGGAAAAATGATTCCCATCCAGTAAAAAATATTTCACCTGATATATTAAAAATACTTTTTCCCTTTCAAGTAATGCAAATAGTACAGTTGGCAATTTTAACCATTTTTTTCATCATAACTATGATTTTTGTTTTTTTTTTAGATCCAGTAGTCTTTCAATGAGTGACTTTCTGCATCTTAAACAAGCATTTAACCTAATTTAATCATTTTTGTGCAGAAAAATGTGTAAATATTAATAGAAACAAATCACCTGAAACCTTTAATATTAAAGAAAACATGTGCACAGGTTTCGTTATGTGTACGAGAACATACACAGTAAGTGAGGTCACAGAAGAGACCAGTAGTAAAAGCAATGAGAGGTATACCAGGGACTACAGTAGCAAGTTATTCTTTAATCAGACGCACCTCGGTTTTTCCACCAGCACGTGCCCTCACACTGGCCTATTTCACTTAAACGACAAAAATACTGAGTTCACCACAAACCTGAGCCAATCACAAGTTACCAGTTGGGATATTGGGAGAGATCAGAGCTGGTTTGAGACGAGTTTCTGTAGCTTTCACAAAAAACAACCACAAGAAACTTCATCGGCCCGTCAAAATCAATTACTTCTGATTGAAAAGCAATTATTTTTGGCAAAATAAAACAGCAGGTTTATTAAAGATTTAAGGTGACAAATGAGAGGGGAAAAAAAAAAAAAAAAGGAGAATGGATCCAAAACTAAACAGATTTGAGAACTGAAAAGTAAAAAGCTGCGGCATTTAAACTATCCAGCATTTTCTAAAAGAATATAAGGAAGCGTGACTGCCATTTTTAAGACACCGTTTAAGCACATTAAATGCTGGCGCCGAACCCCAGAGACATCCTGGTAAGACCGTTTCCCTGTAGGCCTTTAAAGACAAACCCTAATAAAAACGGACTTTTCTATAACAGAGTCAAGGCAATGAGAAATTGAATTCTTTTCTGGATTCCCGGTAACTTTTTGATGGAAGTTTTAAAAAAAGAGCAATATGAGTTTTTGGTCTACATCTTGCCCACACATCCACTCGACACACACATACAGAATGAGAGCAGCTTTTACTCTTTCCACAAGCCCTTATAGAGTAAAACTCAAAAGAAACTAAGGAGAAACCGAGAGACTGAGATCCCTGACATTTTTCTGAGAACAATTTAGGTGTTCTTTTGAACTTAAATATAATAAAGATATATGTATATTATTTTTTATAGATCCTCTCTCGTCAGTCTTCTGTGGAGTCTGTGTCGTCATTGATATACTCTTCTTCTATCGGCGTGCTGCCATTCTGAGTCCCCCACTCGTCTTCGTCGTATTCTATGCTGTCATTGTCCTCCACCAGCTCGTCGAGGCCTGGTGGTCCTCCTGCGGCGTGCGCCCCGGCCGCTGCTCCGTTCGGCAGCAGCTCGGCAACCGGCTGTCCATGTTGGTTTTCGCCTTGCGCCGGTGGGCCTGCAGCAGCGGCGTCCTGCGGCGCTGCGTAGCCCCCGTTGTTGTTGGAGAAGGCGGCTCTGTCTCGGCCCTCGTCCTCGACGTAAACTCTCTGGTGGCACATGGGGCACGTGTCCTGGATGTAGAGCCACTTCCTCAGGCACAGCGCGTGGAAGTAATGGTGGCAAGGTGTGAGGCGCGCCGAGCTGGCGAACTCCTGGTAACAGATGGCGCACACGTCCTCTATGTCCCTCAGCTGGTCCCCTCGAACCTCCGGCAGGGAGTTGATCTTCTTAACCGCCGTGCGGCGGTTGATGAAGGTCTTCCAACCGTTCTTGGCCTGAAGGTAGATGTTGAAGTAGGCGTGCAGGCACATCATGCAGGCACGGATCTTGCTGCCCGACTCGAACATCATGGTGTAGGCGCCATTTCCGAACATGATGACGCCGAACAGGAACTCGATGATGTTGCCGGTGGAGCGCACGTAGTAGACGTAGTCATCCAGCTTCTCCCAGAGGACGTTGGAGAATCCGTCAACCATGAAGAGCCCGTAGACCGTTAGGGACACCACGACCTGAAGCGAATAAAGACAAGTAAGCTTTGTCTGCATTAAAGTGAACCAGTTAAAACACTAATCGTCCTGTCCCCACTGTACTGTACAATAAACAATCATACATAAATACCACTAACTCACCTTGAGACAGAGCTCGACACAGAAGGCCGTGACGGCGAAGAGCCAGGTGTTGAGGGCGTAGTGATGCCAGAGGGCGAAGCTGAGCGCCACGGGGAGCACGAAGAGGGCCACGGACACCAGCAGGACGGGGAAATGGCGGCGAAAAGAGGAGACGTGGGACGCGCTGAGGGACATCAGGACGGGGTCGGTCATGCCGTGAATAAAGTGCAGGATGGCCGTCAGTAGAAGGCACATGTTTCGGCTCAGGCGGACCTTTGTGGAAAAGTCACACAGACGTTTTGTCACCACCACATAAAACCTTATGGAATAATGATGACATCATCATTTCAGAGTACAACTAAAGTGCCAATCTCTTCGCCATCAGCCTTTACCTCATTTCCAGCCAAAACATTTTTATCTTACAGTGGAAAAGAACAGTTCAAAGGCCCCTTGTAATGTCTAGTTTCAGCTTTGTGACCTTCATTCAGTAACAATAATGTTTTAAGACTTCAAGTGTTCAGACAGTCGGGGGACAGCAAAACTTCCTTCTGTTTACTTGGACTGGTTTTACTGCTCTGGACGACCAGCTCAAAACATGATTATGGTTGGAATGTAAGTTTTTTTTTTTTACCCCGATACAATGTGAAAAAGTTCAACAGGAATGAAAACTTTTACTTGGTACTGTACATTAGAAGGAAACCTATAAGATGTTAAAATTAATGGAACATGAGGACATTCAGGTGGGTGTGCACCAGGGAGTTGTACCCCAAGATTTTTGTTCACTGGCATTCACCAACAATGATTCAGAGAGGAAAGAGAGCAGACATATAGCAAAGGTCATGAGTTGACCCCCAAACTGCTGTGTTAAGGATGAACAGCCTCTGTAAGAGACCCCCCTTTTACAGCTACACCACAATGCACCCTGTGTTCCAGACTTGAATTACACTGATGTGTACTACACTGATGCATGTCGTTACAACGTAAACACTTTAAGAAAACGAAAACTGAATCTTGAGATTGAATTTTTAATCTTTAGTAACTCATATAGGAATATCAGGAGATAGAAATCTTCATCAGCACATCTCAAAAAGTGTTTTAAAAATATAAAAACAACATCACAACTAAAATAGAAAACAAAAGTTACTATAAATATCCCGTGTCAGCAAAAATGCACGAGTCTGGAATCCTACGTGACATACCAGACGTTCCTCTGGATCCAGGCTGCTGAGGCCAGTCTGCAGAGCCAGAATAAAGAACAAAACAGGAGCCACGAAGCCCAAGCGCTTGTCCTCTTCCTCAGTCGAACCTGGACATTTCAAACAAGATCAAACTCAAACCCAGGAAACATCTCACCATGGCTTATCCTGAAGAGCAAAGGTTTCTACACATACTTCTGCAACACAAATCAAACTAATACCTATGAAAGCTAGGATGCTGAGGCCGAGGTAGTGTGCCATGGAGGAGATGACGGCGCTCATGCCCAACACAGTCAGAGTGGAATCGCATCCAGAGATGATCAGGTTGCTCGTCAGATCCCAGAACACGTCCCAGCTGAACAGGTAACCCTGAGAACGTTTGAGAAACGGTGATGAGACGCATCCCCAGAAACTGCACAGCACATTTCGTCTTGAGAAGTTTGAAGAAGTTAAAACACTTGCAGAGATTAGGAAAAGTGCTTTTTTTCCCCCTAAATCATTTTATGCACTCAGGTTCTTGTGTGAGGAACCTAGAAACTAAGGAAAAGGGGTTAAAATGGATAGCATATGCCAAATTCTCAAGAAACAAACTGCGCTGCTTACTTGTGCATCAGCGCTCCCATCTGTAGCACCGCCTGCTGCATCTCCACTCTCCCTCCTCACCGCTCGCACGACATAGACCAGTATGAGTGCCTGGGCGGTGACCCGGGTCAGCCAGAACACTCGCAGGACGTCAGGAAACCTGATTCTTTTCCACGTGTCTTCCAACAGCAGCTGAAGCCCGTAGATCCTGTACATGTGTCGCACCAGCAGGTAGACGTACCGGCACGAGTAGTAGAACCACTTGAGCCTCATGGCTAGGCAGACGGCCGTGTTGAGAGCGAGCGCCAGGCCCGAAACGACCGCCATCATATGCCTGACGTCCGCAGGAAGCTCTATCATCATCCCCCACAAAGGGATCATGATGTCCAAAACCACTAGTGCTGCAAACACCGACTGAAGATTGAGCAGGAACACGTATCCGATGCCAAACATCAGCTGGACGGCAGCCATGCCCAGCCAAAGCGTTGTCCCGTTTCTGGGCAGCAGTCTGAACCCCAGTGCTGCTTTGTAATAAGCACTGTAGAAGTCAATGTGCGATGTGGCGTAGTAGTTTATGAGGACTGCTGCCAAGCCAAGGAGGACAGCAAGGAAGAGGGTGTAGAACTTGAACAAGGCTTTCTGGGAGAGCAGCAGCACCACGGTGGAGATGAGGACCCCTGAGACAGAGAGGATACAACAGACATGGTTAATAATGATGAAAAGCGTGATGAAAATGTTTATCACCCAAACCAACCTGTCAGGAAATATAGGAGAGTGCAGATTTTCTGTGCTCTGTTACCCTTCTAGATTTATGTGTAGAGGTTAAAAGATAAATAAAGTGAAATAGTAAACATGATTATTGTTCTTAAACACGATCCTCCCAATTTGAATGAGCTTGAGAAACTTTGCAAAGGAAATGGGGGGAAATTTCTGTCTTTTAATATGCAAAGCTGGTAGAGATACACCCCCCAAATCTTACAGTTCTAACTGGTGGTTCTGCAAAGAAATTTGGATGGCGATAATTGACCTTTCCTTTCAGTTCACAGTTAAGCACTACTTTGTGTTAGTCTATCACATAAAATCCAATTAAAACACAATGAGGTTTGTGGTAATGTGACAAAAAAAGAACTTCAAGGTGTGAGAATACATTTAAAAGTTCTGTAAATATGTTTTTCTCCGTTTAGAACCAAATTAAAACAACAAAAAAAGAGGTTTTGGTCACTTTATAACAAATTTTGATAAAAATCTTGTTTTGAGACTAAACCTCATTCCTAACTATCACCAAGAAGTTTTTAACATAGTCCTGATCCGTTCAAAGGTCTCCACACGGTAGCGTTATGTAATACGCCTGCTAAATCCATGGAGAAGATTTAGCTATAAAACAAGTAATAAAAAAGCTACACTAAAATTGTGTCATTCGAAATAATGAACTACAATGTTATACTGGCGGTAGCCTAAGCTGTGTAATGTAACCCAACAATATGTAAACCACGTTTTAACATAGTTCTAGCATTCTTTGTAAAGTGAGGAAGTTTTTGTACAGGCAGTATGTCAAGCTGCCAGAATGCCCCCAACGGGTATTAAGAACGTCGAGACAAAAATTGACACTGCACCAGTGGCTACACACTTTGCGTTAGCAGTAACCGAGAAAGTCAGAGGGCTGTTAATGACAGAGCCGAGTGAATAATAAAATATACAATCTAGTTAAGCAGTTAATCAAACAGATCTGGACTGAATGTGTGCTCCTGCTGGTAGTTAAGTCGGCTTTAATCAGTCTGACAGGTGGCAGACAGGATAGCGCAGCTTCAGTTAGCTAGCTTAGCTGTCAGCGCTAGCTGTTGTTTGTTGACATTTACTGGAGGCTCTTGATCTCTCCTCTCTTAAAAATACTTACCTAGAACTCTGACCAACACTTTTCCCGTGGCCCCGGCCCATCCCGATCCCTGGTCGTAGTAAGAGTTAAAAATGGCGTCGATAATGAAAATACATGGAACTCTTAGAGCCACATCCAGCAACGCTAAGGCCTGCTGGCCTAACCGGGCTTGAGTGGACGCCATACGGTTTCGGAGGTGGCGTTCCAGTCCTGGTCAGCTCCGGGAATCCATGTAACGTTATGGTGTGTGAAAGTCCTCCAAACAGGCGCCCCTCTCCTTTCCAGTTTCTATTCGCTTTACATTTATTCGGGAGCTGGCAACCAGCTGCGGCTCGCCATGTTAGCCCAGCTCAACCTCCTGTTGCTTCTTCTGTTTCTGTTTAACGTTAAGCTCCTGTTTTCTTTTAGCGGTCAGCCGTTTAGATGTCAGGGTGTTCCATCAGATTCTGCGCTGCGTAGTTCCAGAATAAACTGCGAAGTTGTCCAAGAAAACGTAATTTCTTTCAGTTGTAGCTTGGGAAAGATCACTGAAGTTGCTGGTTTATTCAGGCGTAACGCTACGTAATATCAGCGTTTGTGGGTGTGGCAGCTGACGTAACATATTTTTCAAACCTCCTCTTTCACCCAAGTTTTAAAATTATCACCTTATTACACAAAATATTTTTTAAAAGTGTATACATTTTAGACTTCCATAAAGACAAGCATCCAACATTTCCGATAAATTAACTTTTTTTTTCAAAGAAATGTACTTGCTAATTTTGTGTTTACTATACAGACAAAACTTAAAATATGAATTTATCTTATAAGATATGGTATGTATGTTCATATTTGTAATCAGATTTGAGGCCAGTACTTAACATAAAATTGCAAAATTTCATTTGGACTTAATTTGAACCAAAAGAGCATTGAAACAAGTAAATGTTGCCCCAATCTGCCACACAGTGGCGCCAATGAAGAAAAGAACCAGTTTTTAGTTGTCACAATAGGAATATTAAGACACAACAGAAGGTATCACTTTAAAAAAATATGGATGTTTAACCCATAAATTTATTCAGGCACAAAATAAACACATATGTATGCACATCTGTACATGTATTTATCATCAGCTGGAGCGGAAAAACACTTTGATGGTGTTGTTGTAAATTGTGTTGGCTAGCTCCACTGGATCCTCTTCCCTTGCTGCTGCCATCACCTCTAAAACTTGACTGAAAAAAAACAAACATTTAATGACTTGATATGTTTACAGCTCATTCACTGAGTTTTAAAAGCAATTTAACCTCTTTCCTTTACTCATCCATAGAGATACCCACATGATATGACAGGGCTCATTTCTGTCCTTCAGGGAGTGACCTGGTTCCCATTTCTTCTTTGTGGGAAATGTTGTTTTAACATATTTGGAGCCAGCGTGAGTGTTCTTCACACCACACCATGGAGCATCTGAAAGAAGAACAAGAGTAACAATCCAGATATAATACTGATATGCAGGTTTAATAACCTACATGGCAGTCCGAGGATTCTTTTTCTACATGTGAAAATATGTCATTTTTGTATTTTAAAAGACAGTGATGAGAATTAAAACAAGTCAGGTTAAACTGTTACTTTTGTTGTACATAACACATCTTCTCCCAGATTTTGGAAATTCAGTTTGGTGATGATGTTGGATACGATGAAAATATACGACATAAAGATATCCATGCTTCCGTCATGTTCTGGCAAAATGAAAACAACTAAACTAGAATATGCCTTCTGATGAGGCTTGTTTGTCAGATTGAAAGTACATTTTGAAAAACCCAACCTTCAACAAGGTATTACACTAGCTTTTCATTAAGCCCACATTTTTGTATTAAATATGTTTTTTACTGGTCTTATTTGATATTCTAATCTTAAAGGGGGTGTGTTACGTATTTTCCAGGTACATAATGCCATTTTATAGCACAATCAAGTAACTATGTTACCTTCAGTTGTTATAAAAATGCTGTATATATATCCAACATTACTTAGAAGAAATTTGACTTCACGATTTGAAATTGTCCTCTGTCTCTTTAACCAGGTCCAACTCTTTCTGACAGTCAGCCCTCAGCACATCATCACAAAAGTGCTACTCTATTATGCCACTTACAACTGTTCTTAGGAGCGTTGGACTGAGAGGTAGGGTGATTCAAGGATTCCTCAAACATAAATGACAGCAACACTTCATGTATGTTTTTAATGAGGGAATAACATTATAACATCATATAAGCTCAAAAAAGTTGATTTTACATAATACAACCCCTCCCTTTAAATGTTGTGTTTCCATTACCTGGACATTACCTGGAAGCTTAAACCATCATAATGAACAGAAATTAAGGCTTTAAAATGTCAGTCTGTGTATATTCAATGTGTTTTACTTAGTGCATTGAGTTACTAAATTAAATGAACTTTTCAATAATATTCAAATTTATTGTATATGACTGTATATATGTATATGTAACAATGGTTGACTCACCAGTTTCAATCATGAGTCGCTCAGTGGGGATTGACTTCATGGCTTCAATATTGGCCTCTGTTTTCAAGGAGCTGAGAAATTGTAATGTTGTTAATAGAAAATTGTACAAGAGCATAATACAGTTTTTTCCATATATTATTTACAGAAAAAAAAAAATCCTTTTTGTTTTTTTGTTTGTTTTTTTTTTTTTTACAAATTTGGATCTGTGGTTTATTAGTTAAGACAAGTATAATGCCCCCATATTTTTTAGCACTCTGCTATTTATTCATTGTTTTTTTTTTTTTTGTAAGTACACTATAACAGTTTGTTTAAACAACAAACAGGTTAAAATGCCCAATAATTTAAAACAACTTAATCTGTTGTCTGTAATTATAGCCCACATTATATTTTATTATCTGTTTAAATATAAGAACTGACCCAAATTAAAACTCAGAGTTTCATTCAGGGAGCTTTGAAGTTTTGCAGCCATGCCAAGCATCCTGTTAGAAAATCTTCTCACCATCCATTTATTCCAATATAAAGATCCAGGTCAATGAGAGCTGCAGCATCCTCTGCTGTCCCATCAAATGAGTGGACCTGAAGGAGAACATTTGAATCACCTGATTGTAATTCTATATTTCTTATGTACCTATCAGATTGTCTAGTGTTACAGAAATGCTATAGAAAAGAACTTATCACTAAAAATGTTTAGTGATAAACATTTTTTTTAAGTGTTTTGACATAAAAATGTATTGACTTGCATTTCCAAGGATTCCATACCATAATAAAAGTCTGAATAAAAATCATATTAATAGTAGAGTGCTTCCAAAAACAAACAAAAAATAATTAAACCAAACTGTAGATTATGAAAAACAGCAATCAACATTTTTCTCACCACTCCTCCAACACATCGGTCTCGATTTCTCTTCATGATGTCTAACAAAAAAAAGATACAGAGTTATTGTCGTCATTAAAATCAATGCTTGGCATGAAACACTTGACTGCTCCATAAAACTACCAATGAATTCCTGATGGGAGTTTCTGCAGTGGAGGAACATGGGCAGCTTGGTCTCCTCTGCCAAGTCAAACTGCTTCTCAAAGTATCTGGAAACAGAACCGTAAGTAAATGAATGAAACAAATGAGAGCGTTCAAAGGACCAGTATTATTGATTTCGTTATGAAAAGTGGATAAAACATTCACATCCTTAAGTATCTATTTGCAACTAGTGCTGACTTGCTGGTTATATGCTTACATCAACCAAATGAAAAGCAACCTAGAAAGAATCTGGTGTTAATAGTATGCACATTTTCCTTTTAAATATTCTGCAGAATAAAATATTACTAATTCTGGAGAATTAATAACTTCCTCTCAAGTTATTGCCACAGATATGGCTGAATTAAGTCCCAATTATGAACTCAAAACTAGATAAGTGAGTGTTTTGTCCAGATGCTAAAAATTGAATAAATTAACTCTTTAACTCATTGTATGCTGCAATAATGACATAAAAAACCTACTTAAGTTGAGTCTCTTTTGGGCAAAATTCCAACCTGTCGAAATCTGGAACAAGAAAAAAAAAGGCAAAAAAAAAAATCATTACTTCCCTGAATCTGAATCTTCTCAGGGGAAGAAAAGAGTTAGTGACAAATCATCATTTAGACTCACCTAGACCACACTCCCCAATGGCCACCACCTTTCCTCTGTGTGCTGCTGCCAGCTCCTTCAGTCCAGAGAAGTACTGTGATTCTCCATTCTGCTCAAACTCACTGCAGCGGGTGGGGTGGCAACCAACTGTGCAGTAAAATTCCCCTGTGATAAACGGGGAGCAAAATTTGGTCTGGTTCTATTCTGAAGGAATGAGAGCTGTACGAAGAGACACGATGGATTCTTCTGTATGTTTGAACAGGGTTCTGTTTTCTAACGTCATACATCAGCCATAAATGTTATAGTTCTGCTCTCTTGTTGTTACCTCGGGTCTCAGCCAGTTTGACAGCTTCCTTGCTATCTTCAAGGTTCCCCCCTGTGATAATAAACTGAAACACAGGAACAGATGTAAAAGCCCAGAAGGACAGAATGCATGAGATAAATCTCAATAATAGGCAGTATATACATTAACAAATAGTGGCAACCCGAATGAAAAATGTTCTAGGCGACCAAAAACGTTTTCTATTATGTGGCCTCAACTGGACTCATTTCCTCCTCCATTAGAGAGGTGAATATGTAACATACCTTTTCAACTCCAACTCCGAGAGCTCTGTCGATGATCTGATCAAAGTCATCTGTCAGAAAAACATGACTATGATCAGTTTAATCTGAACACCTCACATGTTAAATTAGGGCTGCACAATGCCAGAAAAAGACACGATACATGACAGCGCTGGTGAATGTCATGATGACAACATGACTTGCGATAAACACTCAAATACTTGAATAAACAGTGTTAATGTTAATGTGCTTTGGGTTCCCTGTAAACATGGATAACAGATTAGAAGGAGCCTTTGCACATACAGTAAAATAATTAAATACATTTTCATGGCAGACAAATAAAACATCTTTATGGTCTTGAACCAATTTTTAATGCCCTAAACGTTAGCACCAGTAAATACATTATAGGCATAAAGAGCATGAAAGCATGTTACATAGGCTGCTGTATATAATTTCTTAATATTAGAGATACACAGAATCATCTTTTCCCGACCAACAATGATGTTTGGTTTTGTTTTAAGATCTAACTGTCCAGTCACTGGACCGTCTTGGATCACCACTTAATATTATTGCAATATATGCAGTTCTTTGCAATATTGATACTGCACACACTGATATTATGATGATGGAAAATTTGCTAAATATTGTGCAACCTGATGTTAATTACACTATGTCAGAACATCAAGTTAAATGCTCCCCAGGTAGAATGGGTTGGTGAATAATTTGGTACACAAACAAATAAGAGACATGTACATAGATCGATTTGAAAGGATCTGGAAAGTCAGCAATGAGCATCACGGGGTGTAAGTAGTGGCTTTACCAATTTAGAAATACGTTATGCAATAGTTACTCAAAACAGTAAGCAATGGTCACCGACAGAGGATGTCTTGTAGATTAAGACAGTACTACTAGGACTTGATGGAGTTTGGTGGTGTTGCATTGTCCGTTTTTGTTTTTGTCACGCTTAAGATGTTTTAGATCATCAAACACATTTCAACATCAAACCTGCAAAATTACAAAATTACGTTTTCAAGAGATGATTTCATTTATTAAAGGAAAAAAGCTGAGGAGGATCTGTCAAGCAACATGAAGTAGCCTAAATGAAGAAAACGTGAAACAGTGCTAAACCTTCCAAGGAGTGCCTGGCCTACTAAAATAAACCAAGAGCGTATTAATGAGTGAACCAGGAGGTGGCAAAGGTGCCAATAACAATATCTAAAGCACAGCCAGCCTTGATTTCACCAGTTAAAATTAGTTTTCACAATTCAGTTTCAACAAGTAAGAAAGAGACATGGCAAAATGGCATCCAGGGGAGAGTTCCAAACTGAAATTCCATGTTGTCCAAAAAGAACACAAAGGCCTGTCCCAGATTAGCCAAAAACACCAGTGATCCCCAAGACTAAGACAAAAGTGGAATATTTTGGAAGATGGGTGGCCCGTTACATCCGTTGTAAAAATAATGCAGCGCTTCAGGAAAATAACATCATTCTATCAGTCAAACATGGTCGTAGTTGTGTGATGGTGTCTTTAAACTCAAGCGCAGTTGGGTTGTGAAGCAGGAAAATGACCAAAAGCACACCACCAAGTCCTCAACTAAAAATAGAATGTTTTGGCCTAGTCAAAGTCTGGGTTGAGATGCTGTGAGGTGATCCAAATTATTTTCCTACTCATTAATGGTATGCATGTGTATCTAATAAGGTTCAGATAGGTGGTGTGGTTAATAAGCTTCTCTTCAGTGGGTGCATAACAACTTTAGGAATGGCTCACCGTCATGTTTCTGCTTCCCCCTGTAGAGTCCTCTGAACATGGGATCAGTCAGGTTCACACCAATATCTGGAGATGGAGAGGGTGGAAATTAGAAATTATTTGACATTCGGCATTGCGATACTGGTTCATTCTTCTGAGATATATTCATCTCATCAACGTGTTTACGGGATGGTAGTCTAAAAATCAAGGGAAATTTGCGTGGACTCAAAATTGCGTGAAGACGAGAAATGGTCTGTAGCTGGACTTATTCTGATGCATTTAAATATGCAAAAACAGCTTAATTTAAACCTTAATCGATTTATCGAGAGAAACAGAGAAGGTTGGGTAGATTAACTTAGTGTAGAAACTGAATATTTAAACTTTACTGTTTGCATTCAAGAACTCAATCACAGAAGCTTCAGCAGTACGGACAGCCAAAGAGGTGAACTGCGTTAAACCAACATTAAACCTGGCGTAAATCAATAAGCACCAGGTGTCATTCACCTTTTATCTACGTTTCATTTGCCAAAAACATAAATGCCTCACCAATGAATTTACACTGTGCCATGGTTGAGATAGTTCTGCAGAAAGCTATACACGCAGCCCTCACCATTCCCATAACGTCGCTTTACCGTAATAACGCCAGCAGAAAAAAAAATACAATTCTGAAACACCTTGCTAGCTAATTCTAGTTTCGTATTCAAACGGCATAGACTAATTCAAAGCGAAAACATACGGATGCAGCCTTTCAACTCCTTTGATTAAGGGTTAACTACGTAGATAAGAAATATACGTGTGCAATTTTTGGCATTTATGGTAATGACGTTGAAAGGCCGCAAAATCCCAGAATCCAACGCGCTGTTCTGTGAGAAGGTGACAGCGGACGGCGAAAATGGCCTCTGCTTATCTTACTCACCAGCAGAAAGTGATGAGACTTTACAAGAAATCATTAAGGCATCTTGAGTCATGGTGTGTATTTAGGTAAGAGCAGCGTTTATATTTAAGTTCTGTATAGAATAATGTGCTTTAAATGATTGGGTGAGGATTCGTGTTCTTGCTTCAATGCTAAGCTAGCACTTAAGCTAGGTTAGCTAGTTGTTATTAGCGCTCCAGGTCATTCATTCCTTAAATCGTCAAAAACGTTGTTGTTTTTCTTACTATCACATATACAGGAAAATCTCTCAGTATTTGCATCTTCATCACTGGGCTATTTCAAGCTCTACCTTAAACGATTTTTTAAGAGTTTACTTGGTGCTCAATAGCACCCATTACTTTCCACTATTTTTGTTTCTGCAGAAGAGGAATCTCAGGCTCTTACTAAACGTGGACCTAACCCCGCCATTAGGTTTATTTAGGTTTTCTGGGGAAATATTATTTTGAGTATTGTTAAACTTTGTTGTTTCATTTGAAAATGCAATGAAATAACTTTAAAATAATTCCATGATCATTTGTGTGGATTCAACACTTGCAGCATGTTAAATGAATTTGAGCCCAATTCACTGAAAAAAAAAGCTTCATTAAAATATGTAGCTATTGTCATAAAATGTTTTATTTTTGTTGTATAATCCACTCCTTTTAGTTGTTACAATAAATGCCAGATAGTTGATCTGTAATAATGCTTCTGATCAGTCAAAAAACATGTTTTTTTTGTTTTGTTTTGTTTTGTTTTTTACCGTATAATATGATATTTTTACCATTAAAAGCCAGGATGGAGAATATTCTGCTGTGCAATATTTTTTTTAAAGTAAACTCTCTTGTAAAACTACAGTTAAAATCTATTTTCAAATTTTGATTTGGCATGTGCTCACATATCAAATCAGTTTGATATTTGGCTGTATAGGTGTTTTGAAAACATTATCTTACAGACTGTTTGGTTAATTTAAAAAAAAAAAAAAAAAAAAAAAAAAAAAAGCCTAATTTTACATTGAACCATTATGTTGCCAGACTTGAGTGTGGGCATAAAGGTCTTTTACCCTTTGACCGAACTCAGAAAGCTCACAGAGAGTGGTGGGGATGATGGAAAAGAAAGAGTAGGAACGAATAATCTTAATTTAAATAAAAATCATTATTGCAGTATCAAACTTCATCACAATGTTATGTTTTATTAATATCACACAGCCTTTATAATATTCTTTTATTTATTTTTGCAAGTGCCAGTCAGCTTTTGTTTCAAATATTGGAATATTATCAAAATCGTTCTTCGGGGCAGTTTTTGAAAAGGTCACATTTTGTGTTTTTACATCTTAAAAAGACAATTGTTAGTAGTAATTGGTTAGTCCTTAGCAGTTCAGTATTATTTCATTTAAAAGCATAATTGTTTTTATTTTCTTGTTACAAGACATGTCAGAATAAAAATATAAATATATAATTGTTTTTTTTTTAAATATTTGTATTAAATTAAGTCATAATATTATAGTTTTACTTTGAAGTTTCTATAGACCAGCTAAACTGGGTCTCTACTTTTCTTGCTATAGCTCTCATCCAGATCTTTGACATATGCAAGTCATACTCAATATTGTTTGTGTAAACCGTAAATATTTAAGCTTTGTGTGGTGTTTTTCTATCACAGAGACAAATACCGTTTCTATGCCTGCATGCTCCGGGCTCGGTTTGACGAGAACAAGAATGAGAAGGACATGGTGAAGGCCACCATGATGCTGAAGGCAGGTGAGGAGGAGTTCTGGGCCAACCAACATCCCCAGCCTTACATCTTCCCTGACTCTCCTGGAGGAACCTCCTATGAAAGATATGAATGCTACAAGGTGAGAAGGGACTAAGCTAGGAACAGTGTGAATGAAGCTGTTTCTTTGTTGCTTGAGTTTTCTGTGTTGCAGGGTCGGTTTATTTTTTAATGTGGTAGAAATCTAAATAAAAACCGATTAGCCTTTAGCCTGACTATCCTGTTAGAATCTTTTTCTGTTTCCCTGAAATGAAGGCAGATAGCTATCTTCAGGTATCAACTCCATAGAATCCAGCTTCCAAATAATACAGACTGTCCTTTTACATGTTTATTTACCATTTCTGTAGCTTTCTGTTGACATGCCGTGTTTATGCAGCTGAGCTGTAGAACTGTAGGTCGTTTGTAAAAGCCTCTTAGTTTATATTTTAGTACTATTATAGCAGGTAAAATATAACTTCACAAGATAGAAAGTCCAAATGTTATGTCTAGGTGAATGATCTGAGATATGCTTTGTGTTTGTAGGTCCCAGAATGGGTTCTGGACCACTGGCACCCCTCAGAGAAGGCTATGTACCCTGACTACTTCTCCAAGAGGGAGCAGTGGAAGAAGCTCAGAATGCAGAGCTGGGATAGAGAGGTAAGCAAGGTTGCATTCCTGCTTCAGTTGCTATCTTGGCCATTTTTAGGAAGTGCATCTCAACATAAAAAGTGGGGAGGAAAAGCAGTGCTATCCCAATCTTTTTCTGATGTCTCTTGGAGTCTGAAAATTGTTTTCACTTAGAATAGGAAGCTTTTCCTGCTCCTCTCATGGGTGTTTTTCTCTTGGTTTTTGCCTAATGTTTTTTTTTTTTTTTTTTAATTTAAATCCAAGTGTTTGTTTTTTATTTTATTTTTTCAAATTCATTTTTTTTCCTCCTGTCCACATGACTTTGTCTGATTAGACATTATTATCATCCACCAGATGGCACCAAAGTTTAATGTTTAAACAATAAAGTCACAAGACCCTAGACTTAGACTGTTGATCCAAAATCGCTGCTTTTTTCATTGCTGCTACTTTGGACACATTATGTGATTGTGCATGAATCAATATAGTAGAATGAGTATATTGATTAGGTTTCAGGTGAGCAGCTGTAACATTGGAAGGGATTTTTCCAGTTTTTATGTATAAAATTATTGAAACTGTTTTATATTAAAGTTTCTTTATGCAAAAAATGTCAGATAGTTAGTACCTAACTTCCATTTAAGATTGAACAAATGTCTCAGAACGTACTTTGTAGGATACATTTATATTGAGGAAATAATTTGGTTTAATCTAGAGAACTTGCAGTATTATAAAAGTAAAGGTAAACATGTTTAATGGGCTCACATGGCATGGAAAATGGCAGTGGAAAAACAAAGCTGACGTCCGATTAAAAGTATCAGTCAGTTTTTGCCTTCGTCTGCCTCCAGGTTGCTCAGCTGGAAGCCGAGACTCCAGCCGGTGGCCCCAGGACCGAGGCTCTGCCTCCTGCCCGCAAGGAGGGCGACCTCCCCCCTTTGTGGTGGCAGTACGTCACCCGCCCAAGGGAGCGCCCCACATAAACACCTTACCTCTGCTGAGATTAGTCAGTCTGGCTATCTGAGGGAAAACCACCCTAAACACACCATGACAGCACCGAGACTGACTGACCTCGTGGTTCCATCTGTCTGAAGAGTCACGCCTGAACGAGTTCGCATTTTACAGGCTGCACAACTCGGTTAACAACCTCTGAATTCACAGCTGATGACTCTGAAAAGTTCTGTAGATGTTCCGATTAATACCTGTAATTAATAAAAAAATGTATGATCAGTGTTGTGTGTGTGTGTTTGTTTATACAGTTTGGTTTCAATAAAGGCATGTAGGTGATATTACAGTTAGCTTAGCTACATTGAGTTCAGTTGTTGGTGATTAAGTAAAACTAAGACAAGTTGACCATTTGGAAAAAGCAATTAAAAAAAACATTTTAATTCAGCTGTTTAAACTTCAGTTATTCAATATGTTCAGGTTGGCATGTGGCAGTGGTGTATTTTAAGCATCATGCTCAGAAATCCTTGAATTTATTCAACAGAAGCTTAAAAAATACCTGCTAAACAGTCACTTAAGCTTTCCACCCTACTTAAAAAAAAAACAACTTAATATGCATCATATCTAAATAACTGATATGTTTCTGATCTGTTCATTAAGCTGCAGCCAGAAGTTAGGTAACAAAAAGTATAAATACATGAACTAAATCTTGGCAGTTATTCTTTAAGCAATGAAAGCCACTGTAATTAAATCATTCTGGTTATTGGCATAAAAAATTAAAATGGCTAATATTTAGGTAAACATCTTTCCATCAAACCAACATGGGTCATTCAGAAAGCCCGTCTTTTGACCAACCATAATATTCACACCTCTTAGTAAATCTTAAAAAAGTTTCAATAATTATTTAATTTAGAACAGACTGCCCTCGTTAAATGTAAAGAAATGCTCTTTAAAGTGAAAATCAAGCATGCCAGGGGATTGTTTTTAGCAGCAACATAATATTTTGGCGGTGTTTGTACATTTGGCAGTTTTCTGAAAATGCTCTGTAACTATGGCGACAGACGTCTGAAACTGCGTGGCCGGATCATCATGGTGACCGCCTTCAGAGAGTAGAAGTCTGAGTTCTTCCAGGAAAACCAGACGATGCCATCTGGTCCCAGTAAGTTGTGGGCCCTCAATGAGTACCGGCCACCCTAATGGAGACAACACATTTCATTCACAGTCATGTTTATGTATATTGAATGGTCCCACTTTAAAACCACACGTGTAACTGCTTTTTAAAAAAAAAAAAAAAAAAAAAAAACAAAAACGTCAAAATATTCCAACAATTTTCCACCTTTAATGGGATAGATAGTTCATTCTGTCAAATTCATCTGAAATACAAATATGTTAGGATAAACATGAAATAAAGCTACAATATGCTGGCTGCATGAATGTGCACGCTGTTAAGCTAATGCTTTGTTGAAGCACCTCTTGATTAAATTTAAGCATTCAGTTTTTTGGCAGGAGTCTACCAGCATGCCACAACTGGACATGGCGATATTTGTCCACCTTCCAAAAGATTTCCAATGAAGATCTCTGATCTTCCTTCAGGTGACTCAGATTTTCTGATGGATTTAGTTTTGGACTAGACCATTTCTAAAGTTACATGTTTCTCCGAAGAAGCCGTTTTTTTTTGTTGACCTGGAAGCATTCTTAGGCTCACAGTGCTGCAAAATAAAAATGTATATTTTCTTAATATTCTATCAAACACCTGATAAAACTGAGTGATATTTGGAACTGTTCATTACTCCATTTGCCTCTACGAAAACCCAAGTAATCCTCCAGTATAATGTTACCACCACAATGTTTGTATTATGTTTTTATTTTCTGTTGGTGATGTGGAGTATCTTTTTTGAGTCAAAGATAACTTAATAAGAAAACCTAAACTTAGCTTAATCAGATCACAGTAAACTTACATCAAGTTTAGAGTAACGTCCTGTTTTTGTAGCGCCACTGTTGTTCCATATTCGCTCCAAAAATTAAAACCTGTCATCTGTGTATCATGCAACAACCAATGCTGTTAAGTTTTGTCTGTTCTTCTCCTGACTGATACCTTTAAACAATGTGATGCTTTTAATCCTCTGCAACATCTTTTTGGTCTATGGGTTAAACTAACGGATGTAAATTAGCATAAGTCAGAAAAATCCTGCAAGGAGAGTTTAACTTTATTGAATCCCTATAAATAATGACAGGTATGAACTCGATAACACTAAACATTAAAACTGAATTAAAAGGTGCTTCAATATTAGTCAGAGTTACAAACGTGCCCATCCATCTACTGTACAGTTAACATAGGCTATACTGAGATAAAACTCTGTGTAGTGTTGGTCTATATACCTTGTAGTAAACTCCATTAAGGTTGGTGTAGAAACATTGGTGGAACCACCAGCCAGCATGACTGATCTCGGCACAGATGTTCCCCGTGTCTGGTGTGCTGAAACCATGTTGGTCGTGATACCAGCCGAAGGAATCCTCCACTGTCCCACTGAAACCAGAAACATGGAGGCGATACTGGTTCTCCTCATCGTCTATCCTGTAGAAGGAGGACAGGAAACCAATTCATTTAATGCCGTTTATCCTCTAATGGATGAATAAAACAAAATGTCTCAACACATCACCAGTCCTGCAACTTTAATGCTTTGATTTTGTTGTTTTGTTGTGTACTTGCCTTCCTTTGTTTACAATGTCTGTCTGTACCTGAACGACTGATACAGGGCGTGCCTGTGGACGTGGCTCCAGTCCTGCATGTCAATGCGGAGGCTGTAGTGACCCTGATTGGACAGCAGGTGAACATGATGGTTGCCCAGCCAGTGTTCTCCTCGTGGTTCACCAAAACCATCTCGGTATTCGGCCCAGCCACGGTTAAAACTCAATGAGCCGTCACGCCTGCGCTGAAATACAGTCCAGCCACCGCCTGGTACACACACGTAAACACGAGTATTAGTCATGTTAGTGTTAGGATTACAACACACGCCCCACTTTAGAGATGCAGTACAGAGTTGTGTGGCAAACTGGCCTCCAAGAGTATTTATTTTGTCATCTTTATCAAAATTTCCCTTCCCAAAGAAAACAGAACATTAGATTATTAATTATAAAATGACATAGCTTGGTCTCTGAAAGGTCCCTAATACCCCATTGGTTTCTTACCATCTGTCTCCATGTCACAGTAAACAGGAAACGTGGTGCCTGGTGACATGACAATGGTGTAAACCCCTGAACGACGCACACCGTTGTGATACAGAGATGTACAGTCTGATGGACAGTAGGACAGGTACTGTCCACCTGAGGGAGACAGAGACAAAGAAACAGACTGTCTATAAACAACTACGAACGTCATACAATGCCTTGCAAAACCATTCATACCCCTTAAACCTTTGCACATTTAGTCTTTTTACAACCACTAAATTCTGTCTATTTCTACTGGGGTTTTATGTGATCAACTTAAAGTAGAGTTTATCTATGAAGTGGAAGGAAATGGATACATAATTTTAATTTTAAAAAATTTTTTCATAAGTACCTTGTACTCAGTTCTCTTTAGTCTGATATGCCTGAACAAAATCCAATGCAAACAAGGGCCTTAAGAGGCCATCTAAATGTGTAAATGGAATCCACCATGTGGATTTTTCAATCTCAGTATAAATTCAGCTGTTCTATGAAGGACTCAGAGATTTGTTAGAGAACATTAGTGAAGAAACAGCATCATGAAGACCCAGAAACACATCAGACATGTTATAATAAAATTGTGGAGATGTTTAAAGCAGAGTTAATGTGGAGAGCAATGTCTTAAACCTTTAACATCTTGTGGAACATCAATTTATCTGTCATCTGAAACTGGAAATACTATGGCCGTCCACCTTAACTGACAGACTGAAATGGGAGAGCATGAGTTAGAAAAACACTAAAAAAAGCCCATAGAAACTCTGGAGGAGCTGCAGACATTCACAGCTCAGGTGGAACAATGTATTGATATGACAAACAGTCATGCACTTCACAATTTGGCCTTTATAGAAGAGCAGAATAAAGAAAACTGCTGATAGAAAGCAATGAAATGTTTTGTTTGCAGTTTTTGCCAAAAGCCATATTGACTCCTTCTTCCATAGCAAACATTTGGAAGAAGTTGCTCTGACCAGATGAGACCAACACTGAACTTTTTGATCTTCATACAAAACACTGCCTGGTTGAAAACTAAGACTTGAGGCAGCCTCACACTGTAGGCATGCTTTTCATTAGCAGGAACAAGAAAACTGGTCAATATTGATGGGAAGATAGATGGAGCTAATTATTGGGAAATACTTGAAGAAAAGATGTTAGCATGTACGAAACACTTGAGATTGGGTCAGAGTTTCAGCTTCCAGCAGGAGAACATCCCTAAACACACAGCTGGAGCTACAAAGAAATGGTTTTAGATTGAAACGTGTTCTTGTGTTAGACTGGTTCAGTCTTAAATCCAGTTAAGCATCTGTGGAAAAACTCTAAAGTTGATACTGACAGATACTCTCCATCCAGTCTGACTGAGCTTGAGCCATATTGCAAAGAAGGATATGGAACAAATTCAGCCTCAGTTTGTGCAAAGCTGGTAAAGACATACCCCAAAAGACTTGAAGCTACAACTGCAGTGAAAGGGGGTTCCAGAAAGTATTGACTCAGGAAGGGCTAAACTTCCATGGATGCCTGCACATGCATCATTTTCCTTCTACTTCACAATTATGCATGACTTGGTAGTGGTCTGTCACATAAAATTAAACTGAAATACAGAGAGGTTTCTGGTTGTAATGTGACAAAATGTGAACATTTACTGTGGAAGAATATTTTTGTTTGGGTAGTTGTTGAACGGAATGATTTGTTTCCTTTGCCTGAGTGAATGTAAGGGTTATAAATTTATTAATAGCTCTGACATCCAAGACCTTTTTCAAATAACTTATTGCTTTGGGTAACAAGACATTCCACAGTCTAGCAAAGATTGTATATCACAGTGTAAAATGAATAAGACTCTGTACTTGATGAAGTTTCAAATCTAAATCTGAAAACAAATACCTTGCAATACCTTGAGCTTGCAATGGGTAATTTCCAAGAACTGAAAATTTGAGATTCAAGTTGCTGAGATTAAAATGGCTTCAGCATTCAGAATTCAAAGCAAGGAAAAAAAAGAGAAATAATAAACATGGAGTTTATTCAAAAGCTTAATAGGTAAAAGAAGCACCTGGCTGCAAATATTACCATGTAGGCGTGATGTAAGAGAGTAAAGTAGGGCTTAACTCTGCCTTGGGGAAAATCGTGACAGGTGAGGTCTGTTGTACACATTTTTTGTGAAACAATAAAGCTGCATACACGGCATGCAGCTCCCAACTCACCACAGTGCATGTGTACCTGGTGCCAGTGTGTTTCTCATGCTGAGAGGCGGCGTGGCCTTGATCACATTGATTGTGCAGCCACTGTTGCGACTCATGTGCTGCATGGTGGCTGAGAGGTTGCGAAGCTGCGCCTGCAGCTCATACAGCAGCGCTGCATGCACTTGGAGCAGTGTGTCGGCCTCTGCATGGCGCAGCTCCAAGAAATGCAAGCGATGGCCCAAGGTTGAGTTTAGTCTGACGCTATCTTCACCCTGTGGAACACAAAGGCAGAAGAATATGGGTCATATAGATTCAGTGATTTCTATGCAATAATAAGTCACATCTGATGAAGTTGCATCACTCCGGCACTCATACAGTTGTTTATACAGAGAAGCCAAGACATATTTATACACCAGACAGGTTTAGATTTCTAAATATTTTCATTTAACCAAGAAATCTGGAAATGAGATTTCAAAAGATCAAAAAACAATAAGACTAAAGAGTATCATTAAAGAAATATCTATTTTATATACATTTTATTAAACAATGGCCTTCAAAATATATTTTTACCCTTCTTTGTAATCAGTGGAAGAACATTTATTGCCATAACAGCAATAAAACCAGGGCTAATATTTATATTTGCACGCAAGTATTCTGAATATTGACACTATTTCTCAGTTATTGAGGCAACCTTCTCATGTAATTGTTCATCTAGGTCTGCAATAATAAAATAAGATAAAAAGTTGTTGTATAATAGAACTTTCCTTGCACACTCAAGATTTACAAACTTGATTTAGACAATTGACAGCGCGTGGACAGTGAAGCCGGAAAGGATCCTCTAAGTGTCAGGCAGACTCTTAAGGATATAAGTGCCCTGACCAAAAGGTCTCAAGATAATCCTGTTAGCATTCAGGGTTAAGGAGGACTTAAAGGGTGTGAAGACAGGGAGATAAAGTTAGACAGGGAGATAAACAAAAGGACGAGATAAACAAAGACAGCAAAAGAAAAATGCCATGTTGTACATATATTTTTTACATATTTTGACAAAAGCATCAAAGATTAATTCATTTCTACTAATCTGTACTTCCTGATTTATCTTCTTTTACTGTTGTTCACCCATACAGTGGATGTTTGGACAAAAAGTAGTTGAAATTCTTGCTAAGACAACAAGATGTATCATATCCCTAGACTCTTGTTCAACTTGTAGCTCATCCTCCACTTGAATCATCTAACCTCACATTATTTATCTCTGTTATAGCTTAACTTCTTGCCCTAACATTTCAACAGTGAAAGCAACATTTAAAAGTGTGAGACCTGTGGAAAACATTCATAAAATTGGTTGTTTGGATTGTAGTTTTGTAGTTTTTTCCAAATTCTGCTAGAATCTTTGCTAAACCTTTGACTAAAAAAATCTAAACATGACTATTAGTATGTATTTAGCAAGATTTAAAGCAGAAACATAATCACTTTAGACAGACACATAATGCACCACAGCTAAAAGATTAATATAGAAAGAATAGTATTTGAAAAATTTGAGGACCATCTATAGTTGTGGTTAAACGTTAGCATAGACTAAGCAGAGACATAGAAGTTATTAACTTGAAGCTTTGATGGATTTGTTTATTTGTTCCTGGGTTTTCCAGGTACTCCGCCTTCCTCCCACTTTCCAAAAATATGACTGCTAAGTTAATTTGGTCTCTCAAAATTTGCACAAGTTCAGAGTGTGTTCGTACATCATATTTTTCCTTATGTGTCTCTGCGTTGCCCTGTGTTGGCCTGGCAACCTGTTTAAGGTGTACCCAATAATAACCGCCGGAGATCTGGACCAGCACTTCCGCAACCCTGTGATGAAAAGTGGGTGTAGACAATGAGTGGGTGTAGACAATAAGTGGTTTTACTGTTTTTAATTTGTGATGCAAATTTTCTCTGATGCATGCTCATAGGGTTACACTGTGGCGTTTTTTTTTTGATGTGGACCACATGGGTAGTTACCCAGGGTGATATTGGAGGGTGAGGTATTGGGGGGGAGAATAGGCGCATAAGCACTAGATTAAAAACAAAACAACAACAAAAAAAAAACGTATTCTTTGGTTGTGCCTTGAACAGGTTTTTCACACTTTTCTGCAAGTACAGTCAGTAGGGGGTTGGCGCCCCCTGCTTGCTGCTGAGAATATGGACATTGTGTGTGCTTTGTGCAGGCCTGTACTGTATTATATCCTACAGCAGAATTTTCATGATTTTTTTTTTTTTTTTTTTTTTTTTTTTTTTTTTGATGATTGCACAGCAGGTCTTGATGCTTAATTCCAAATTTTTGCTGAAATCTGATTTTTTGCGTGGTTGTTCATTCTACTGAATGATACGACCACAATCAGGATTCTGTGTAAACAGTTTACGACCCCAAAGCAACTCGCATGTGCTTAGAAGAACATATCTGTCACACAGCAGCGTACTGTGTACGGAAGTAACAAGGGATGGCACAGTCTGTGGATCAGTTTTAAAGTTATTCGGCAATGGGAGCCGGCAGTATTGTCATAAGATCATAACAAGACAAAGTAAACTAAGAAAAAGAAAGTACAACTAAGCAATGGCCTTCTGTGGAGCACTGACAACAACTTCTGTAGAGAAGTCTGTCTGGATGTGTAGTCTGAACCAGGAGTGGTGGGATTGTGATGTGCTTCACTGACAGACTTCTTTCATAATTTAATTATTAGAATTTTCTGCCATTGTTTATGTCCAGATTTATTGCATCTGGCTTCTTCTGATGCAGAATTATCATACATGTCTCACATCACTGACACAAAAGTTGGATGAAATGCAACATGACCTTTCAGACTGCAGATGCTTTGAAAACAATCAGGTATGAATCTCATTTAATACCACATATGGAAGTGGCATAAATCAGATGTTTTGGGCTGTTCAGACTGCTGTGAAAAAGTCAGATGTGGGTGGCACATGGACAAAAAAAAAAAAAAAAAAAAAAAAACGGATTTGGGTTGCATTTGCCTGCTGTGTGAATGTAGCCTGTGTGTAAGCATACATTCTTCTTGTCATTGTGGCCAGAAAGCTCAATCTTTGTTTAGGGTTAGAAAGTTGGTCAAATTGGGCAGCTGCTCATTCGGATGAGCTTGATGGTATCAATTTTTGAGCATGTTCTTCTTTCTTAGCGGAGGCTTAGTGCTTGGTTGTTCCTGGATCATTTTCTGAACATTGTAACCCAGCTGGCATCCAATTTCTTTTTGTCTGAGGGCTTAGGCTGTCTTCCAGACCTTGACAAAGTGGCAACACCTCTTCATACATTGTAATTCTGTGCAGTTGTCTGAGCATATGAGAATCTGAAGTTGTATAAAACTAGTTTCAAAAGATTTCCTCAGCTTGTATAAATTCTCTTTTAAAATTCATCTAAGCTAATGATGAGACTGGTTTGGTCACCAAATAGTGTCCTTTATCAGGACTGAAAGTAGCCTCCTAGGGCCTACTTCCATTCTGTCAACGAATCTCTGTGCAGCTGTGTTACTTCTAAAAGGTCGCTGTCATGTTTGGTGCCCAAACTTTTATTTTGTTTTAAGAATGTCTTCTGCATGGAATCAGTAGATATAAGTCTCCAAAAATTGCAAGTTTCATTAAATTTACCTGCATCTCCAGGGCCTTGACTCGATGTCGGTGGTTCCTCACCTCCTCCTGCAGCTCAGACATTGTCTCTCTCAGCTCCTCAAGCTGCTGCTTCCTGTTTTGGTTCTCTTGAAGCCAGAATGAAATCTCATCTGTGCAGCGAAACATGTCCGGGCAACGTTTTTCTGTTCCTACATGAGGCAGAGTTGCCATCAGCCGACACTGTCCATTAGGCGTCAGCTGGCTGCTGTACTCGCCACATTGTGTCTGGTTCAAAGTTTGGTTGGTGCCACCGTCCACACCACCCAGACCGTCAATCTGTATAACTGTTGGGGCATCAGGATTCAGGTCAGAATATGCTTCTAGGATTGAGGCAGAAGGATGCCAGTCAGCATCCTCATAGGTGCCATGGTTTCTGTCAGGTACATTCCAGTTTGACTCCATCTGCATGTTGGGTACACCCCTTGGTTTCCGGGTGTTCTTGTCCAAAATGTTTTCCTTGGATTCTCGAGCATCCTGCAGTCCAACTTTAGAGGGTTCATTTAAGTCCACAAAGTCAGTACTGGCATAGAAACACCAGCTAGTGAGTAAAAAAGTCCATAACACTGGTTCTAACTTCATGCTGAAACTTCAGCAAGTTGCCCTCTCTGGCTGCTGTTGACTTTAATCCACAGTAAATCCAATTCACCAGTATAATCAGTTCCAGGATGAACATCAGGAGACAACATTATAGCAGCGGAATGACGTTTAGAGTGTTTCCAAATTCAGAAGCTGGTAACCTTTAAATTGGGTTGAGACAATTCTGATGATATTTACAAAATCTTTTTACATGGATTGTTGCTGCAGATTATTTTTGAAAATAGATGCTGCAAAAAGAGTCTTCTGTCTATGCTCAGCAAGAGTCAGCTCCTCAGACTGCATAAAGAAGCCTGACTGTATAGAAGTCGGTAAAACAACAAAAAATAATCCATTGCTCTGTGTTTGTTGCCTCAGTCATGACTTTGCCAATGTGTTTATGGAATCAAACTGCAGTTTCAGGCTTTATTTTATGGTCTATGTTGTTAATGTTTCAAATTATGGTCACATTTAGCTTTGATGACTTTAAAATGCAGCTTTCTGGCTAGTCAACCCTGTGATTAAACAGTAACTTCCCAAAAACATAGCTAATTAATGCAGTTCTCTGTCAGATGCATCACTATGAATATTTAATTTCTAAGGAAAAAGTTTGAAAAGGGTTAATTAGCTTTGAAAAGGACAGTCCTACCTGTGGCCATGTCTCAGTCCTGAATTCAACTCAGTAGAACAGCACCTACACAGCCACACTGTAAAACCTTGTGTGTGTGTTTGTGAGTGTGTGTGTGTGTGTGTGTGTGTGTATGTGTGTGTGAGAGTGTTCAGCACCGGGTATGACATCTTATCCTGATAATCTGATAAGAAGATTGGAAACCATTTCCCTTAAAGGTAATAAATTACAAGGAGGATCAGAGTAACCTGACTACAAACTACACTAAATACATTATAGGAGATAAAGGACTAAATAAATACTGCACATATAGTTTGTATTTTTATAAAATAATAATTCTAATCATTAAACTTTATGTTATGTTTTCATTTTAGTGTTGTCTTTGCCTCCAGACTTGTATATTTGTTGAGTTCCAGTCTTTGGGCTGTAGACGTCTTTGAATGACTGATTGATCTCAGTGCAGTAGATGCCCTGTTTATTGACCAATACAGCACTGTCAGACCCAAAGGCTATGCTGCCTGGTGCAGTGATGTCATGTGAAATTATGAAAAAAATTAACCTTACTGAGAAAAGTGAATTCTAAAATATTACATTGTTTTCAGTCTTGTTTTAAATGTGAATTTTATTGTTTATTTCTATGTATGGGATGCTCAAAGTTTTCCATTATTGTTTTAATGTATTTGTTGTTTGAATTTACTTTCTGACCTTTGTTCCTCTATTTTCCCTGAAGCACTTAGATTTGACCTGTGTATGAACTGTGTGATACAAATTACTCTGCCTTGCAGTACTTTAGAAAATTTTCCTATAAATACAGAACCCCTTCATAATAATTTGTATCCCTAATAAAGATGTGTGCTCGGCTCTAAAATAGATTTATGCTAATCATTTTATTGTAATAGCATATTTTCAATGTTTTATTTTCAATCTAATCCCTTATTTGAATATTTTATTCATTTGTTAAAAAATTATTGCCTTTAATAAAATTACTGCTGCCATAATAACTGCACCCCTTTCTTTGAAAAAGTTTCTTTAAATTTTAGACTTCACAAATTCAACTTCAGTTTTAAAGCTGTTGGGATGGTTTGTAGGGACGAGTTAGTAAATGACAGCTTCCTGTTTTCCTGAATAAGTATGACGAGACACAGAGGCCCATTTCTCTTACCATTCTTTCTTCAAAATGGAAAGGCAAGAGAACATGCCATTCAAGTAATTCAGTCGTGTGTTGACCTTCATAAGCCAAGAAATGGCTACAGGACAAAAAGCTACCTGCAACACTCAGAGCAATAAGTGAAAAGTTTAAAACAGCTGGAACCGTAAGTAACTTGGAACGCAAGATAATCTTACCACCGCAAACAATGAGGAAGATGGGCTGCCAATAATTGTTAAGGATGCTGCCTTACTTGTTATTTGTGTGAGTAAGTGTTCATGCTCTTACGTTGACCTGGGAATCCTCCTAAATTTAATGGTCCCACAATTCTATGTTGAAATTCACAATTTTATTGCCATAAAATAATAAGATCGAATGCACTTTAATATGTTTTATTGTGTCAACTTTTCCACCGTTCTTGTTTATAACTGAAATATTGGAAAGTTAAGAGCCTTTCCGTCAGCTACTAAAGTGTTTTAAACAGCTAATCAAAGTTATCTGTCAGGGTATTAAACTTGCACAACAAATCCTGTTTTACTCTGTTATTTTATTTCACTTTGGGATTTATAAAGTATTTTTGAAATTAATTGAACATGATTATTTAATTATTAAGGAGCAAATGATTAAAAGTATGATGCAAACTGATGTCTGCATATCCTCCCTGAACATGGTGTCCTGTATATGGACTGGGCTGAATGGGGGCTCAAGGTCAAAGCTGCACTAATGGGTTTATATTCAGCTGTCTGCCTCTGAAGGAGCTCATATTGTTCCATTAGAGAGATAACCCCCCCCCCCCCCCGCCCTCCCAAAGACCCCCAACTTTTTAATGGCCTCTGACTTTAAGTAAAGCTTTTATTTCTGTCAACTTCTGTCAGTTAAAAAGTCTTGACATTCAAAACAAAAATTATTAGAATTTGAATGTACTTGAACATTGAAGCTAATAAATATGATAATACAAGCAATCAAGAATTAAGCTTTTTTCTGTAACAGCTTAATATTTTCAGTTTTGGGAGTCTATTTAGAGGAGCCAATGACCAGTTTTCATCTTGTTGAACACAGGTGGGTGTTTTTAGGGATTATTTACAGCTGGAGAGAATCTTTTGGTTCTTGTAGTCCTGATCAAAGTGGTAAACAGGATGACCAACATTGGCAGCTCCTGAGCTATTTCTTTTTTCTTTTTTAAATACTTTTAAACAAAATAATTCAGAACTTTCCATTTTGTTAATTTAAAAATACATTGAATAATAAATGTGTTCCAAAAGAGCAACAGTTTATATCAACATAAATCAAACATCACTGTATTTCTAATTTTAAATTTTTTCTTTGAATTCAGCCCATTGTATTTTAATTTTTTGTATTCCTAAAGCTTCTTCTTGTGGCCATAAGTGATGATGAGGATAATGATGTGTGGATGTAAGTGGAAGATGTGGAGGGCCTGTAATTGGTTGTTCACTTTTGCAGAGTAATCTATATTTACAGACCTCTGGAACAAAATAATAGGGGGCCGCAGTGACGTCAGTTTGTTTGTGTGTATGTTTGAGCGTCCTTGGCTGAAAGGGTATAAAGTCAATCGATCAGTCAGAAGAAAACAAGTGGAAGGACAGAAATCTTTGGTGGAAGGAACGACAGAAAGCAAAACAACAGAAAGACTAAGGAGAAAAGGTAATTATTATTATTATTATTATTATTATTATTATTATTATTATTATTATTATTATTATTATTTCTTCATAATGTACATATTTTAGATTATTTAAATTAATAAATATTTATGATGGTTGCTGTTTTTTAATACCTGTTAAGGCCCCATTTTCAAGATTTAAACATTCGCATTGTGAAAAATTTAATGGTGAATTTTACCTTACTGGTCATAATGAGAGGTTTATATTTTGTTAATCTCCTGCAGAAATCAGAAAAATGCGTCCTCTGTTGCCATTGGTGGTTGCAGTGATGGTGGGCGTGGCCAGGGCAACGCTCAGTCGCTGTTGGGAGCGCCCCAGGTGTCAGGAGCTCAGCTCTCAGAGCAGCATGATGGTAAAAACAATCAGACACATTTGGTTTTATGAAACCTTATGGCCAGTTAGGGCACAATGTCACATTTGGTCCAATCAATCAAATCTATTTCTATTAATATTGGTGTCATGTAAAGCATTCATTTGACATTTAATATCATAGATTTGAGTGAAGATTCTTAATTATTAAAGAGATAAAGATAGATAAAAACATACAATCAGAACAGTAATATGAAGTATCTAATCTTAACAGAATGTAAAGAATTTAATGTTTTTACAGCGTGTGACAGAAAGCTGTGAAGCACAGATGGTTCTGAAATGATTGCTCCAGAACCTCTTGTCCGATACAAAACGTTAATGGAGTGGATGTGGGGAGTCTGACAATCTTCAGGTCCGCTCCCGGGCTCGGTTGAGTCAGCTTCTTGCTTGGATTCAAAGCTTTGCTTATTTCTTTTTGTTACCTGATATTCAGAATTCAAAAAATAAAAACAGCCAAGTGGAGGCAAATCTATGAAGGGAGCCAGCCAATGAGGAGTGGATTTTTGATTAGTACAGCACATCCCTCTGTGACATTAAAGAAACAATTTTCCTTTGAAACTCAAACGTAGTCTGCCATGTTTTGCTTTGCAGACTGATGCAGTTTTAACATGTGGTAATTACACAAAATAAAAGCATCACAGACATTCAACAATGAACCTTACAGAAATGGATTGTTCTAATTAAAGAAAATAAAGTGGGTAACCTGCATGATTGCTGCGAGAGACTAATATGTTTTGAAAAATATGCTTTTTTGTTGCTGTAGTAATTGTTCAATTTGTCTGAAGAATAAAATATCTGATCAGCTAAGAGAAAAGGAAAGCAAAGCTCCTCTGCAGTCAAAAAGTCAATGACTTCCTCAATTCCCTTCACTGTCCTCTGCCACATTGCAGCCAGAGCACCATCCTGAGTGTCTGATGGCTGCTGTATGCATATTCTGTGCATGATCGTGGCACACACATGTCAAAGGTTTGAAAATTTGACAAAAACCTGCAGACTTACTTCTTTTTATCAGATTCTATTTTCTGAGAGTCTTTAGATAAATAGACTTTTGTTCTGAATGTTTGGACATTGGTTGTGGGGTTCCTCAGGGGTTGGTGCTGGGTCCCAAACTGTTCATAATTTATGTAAATGACAACATGCCCATAAATAACAGCATTGCCCACTGAGTTAATAAACTCTAATCAAGATTCAAAATCTACTTATGAAGAATACAAAAATTGCAAAATTAAAATTGATTTCTCAGCTTAAAGTAGCAGGCAGTAACTGAAAGAAACTGAACGGACAATTTCAGTTATGTTTGATATTTTCCCTCAGTTTCCTATTTGTTTGCTCAGTTCTGGCAATTTCTCTGCTATCCTGCAGGAGTGTGTCCAGCTCTGTGGACTTGACCCCCATGAGATGACCACCATCCTTGGCAGTGTTCACTTTCAGCATCCTCCTTCATCAGTCTCTCCCATCAGTTCTCCTTCACCCTCTTCCTCCTCCTACTCTATGGAGCATTTCCGTTGGGGGAAGCCTCTTGGGAGAAAGCGTCATCCAGCAAAAATCCCCATAGGTAAAAGGGTGGATGGGAACTCAGCTGAGTTTTTCCCTGGAGAGCTGAGGAGATGGGAGCTTTCCAGGGGAAAAGTGACAGTTGAGGATGAGGAGCAGGAGGCTCAAGAGGCAGCAGAGCAGCTCTCCAATGAGCATCATGATAAAAAAGACATCCCGTACAAGATGAAGCACTTCCGCTGGAGCGGCCCTGTGGCGGGCAAACGCTATGGGGGCTTCATGAAGAGCTGGGAGGAGCACAGCAAGAGGCCGCTCCTCACACTCTTCCGAAACGTCATCAACAAAGAAGGAGAGGAGGAGAAGAGAGCAAAGTGAGGAAGAAGAAAGGGAAAAAAAGATGAACAACAACTAAATAAGTAACAGTTACTTTATAGTCTTTTGTAAAGAGAGATAAATCATATTTACTTACAATAGCTTGTTTTGAGTATGTCAGACCATACAAATTGTTGATACTGAAGCTTTTTATTCTTTAAACTTATAGATATAAAAATAGAACAAAAGCACAGAAAAAAAGATTTAAAACTTATAAAATAAGTTAGTGTGTGAGTATTTTCCTTTAAAAAAACTTTCAGTTCTGTAACTTATTTTTCAGTTGGTGGAAGTGTTTCTCTTCTGAAATGGTGAACAGTGTGTTTAACAAGAGACAGCAGAGGTAACAGAAGATCTTTACATAAAATAAAGCTTTGGCCAGAAGACATACAGGTACAAAAGATACAGAGAATGATCATGTTAAATATAGAAGGTTATCTATAAGACCATATTTCTCTGCCATGTTTTAAAGTGGAAATTCTGATTCATGTGTCTCCAATCTTTAAAAAACAATTGCATACCATTCCTAATACGGCCACATGAGGGCAGTAGTTTCACATGACTTGAACCTTTCTGCATCTTTCTTTAACGGACTCAATGTTAAAGTTATGCATGGAGAAAAAAAAGTGCAGTAACACTAAGTTATTAATATAAATAAAGCCTGAAAATATCAATTTCTGTCAAATTAATTTTCAATTTTCTTAATTTAGCTCTGCTCTCTTATCCATATATGATCAACGGTAAAAATATCAGATGATAAAAGAAAGAAGGGGGTGAAGGTGGGTTATGGTCATGTTTTAGATTTCACTTCATGAGGTTATTGTGGATGTCATGAAAAATATAAAGAGAGTTGCAAGCAAAACGCGTGGCATGTGGTTTTTTTTCCCCTTTCATAGAAATACATATATGTAAACATTCAAGGGTGAATTATGAACAATGCTACATTATAATAAACAGAAAACATTGGTTGGAAGATCGATACTTTGAGAGAAAGATGAGCACTATGTCCATGATATGAAAAACTTACGCAAAGTGTTTCACCTCACTCTTGTTGATTAGTTACCATGACAACAGACAGGCATCACCGATGAACCATAGCTTCAAGCTGGTTTCAGGACAGTCTGTAGATTGTCAAGCCTCAGAGTCTTTTTCAAAGATTTTGTTCGGCACTAGTGGTTTTTATTGAATAGTAGATAGACAGGAAATGGGGAGGAGAGAGAAAACGAAGACATGCAGCAACGGAAAACAGAATCTCACCAAGATGCTGCTGCTAAACGTTCAGTCATATGGCCTGATGTTATTTGGGACATGGAACTGGTTATTGTCAACAACATAGTGATTACTAACTCCTGTGTCTCCTTGTTATGCAAGTTTCTTTAGCTATTGATTTGAGTTGCAGCATTTTCAGTTTACCATCTTATTCAGTAGAATCCAATATGATTAAAAGTTTCAGAAAATCTAATAAATGAACATCAGATGATATTTAATCCCTGCAACACACTGATGTGAAGTGCTGTGGTTAAACTTTTGCAATAAAAATAACAGGAAATCATATCATTATAAAAATTATTGTCACCTGAACAATCAAAAACATTGAATGACAAATTCCTGTAAAAATCAAAAGTTTCCTGTCTGCAAGCAGCAAATCATTTTGCTGCATGATGTTAGATTTATAGAAGTCTATCTGTCAATGTTCAGGAGGAAACATGATGACTCCATGTGACTGACTGTGTGTGTTTGCATATGTGTCCTGCCTCTCTGCTCCCAGCTGTTAAGAGGTCAGAGTTGATCAGTGGCTGTCCAGGCCTTTCAGAGCCACTGACACACCAGCAGCACAATGATGATGTTCCTGACTCTACTGCTGACCATCCTGGAGCTCCTGGTTCACGGTGAGACTCTCTGCTGGCTACAGGATTTCAGGATATCATCAGATTCATCACAATGATTTTCTGCTGAGATGGAAAACACATCTGCTCTGACCTTCAGTTACATTTTCGAAGCCTAATGTGTGTAAATATTTTGTCTCTTGTAGGTTCATTAGGAGACATAACCATGACTCAGACTCCAGGATCTTTGTCTGTTGTTCCAGGACAGACTGTCTCCATCAATTGTAAAGCCAGTCAGCATGTTGGTGCTGAGGTAGACTGGTACCTTCAGAAACCTGGAGAAGCTCCTAAACTTCTGATTTATTATAGATCAAACCGTCAGCCTGGAGTTCCTGATCGTTTCAGTGGAACTGGATCTAATACTGATTGCACTCTGACCATCAGCGGAGTTCAGGCCGAAGATGCAGGAGTTTATTACTGTCAGCAGGATTACAGCACACCGTTCACACAGTGAAACAACATCGTACAAAAACCTCCCTCAGCTGCAGAGGAACTCATCCACAGCTGCACTGAAGCAGAAGTTGTTCACAGAATCATGTTCATAGATGGCAAATTTACACATGACATTTTTTAATTAAAATGATATTTTTCTTTCATATTATATGTAACCAAAAGACATTGCACTTCATTCTCTTTTACACATTGAATTTACATCTCTTAAAAAGATGTGAATCAATCTGAGAAAAGGCATAAAGTGCATGAAATATTTTCTATCTGGATTTAAATGTTTCTTTTAAAAACTCTGAAGATAATTTGAAGCTAGATTTAAAGTAATATCTGATATGATAATTACAGAGATTCTAACTATGAAATCCCTTTAGCTTGGCTGAATCTCTTATTTGATCAAATAAAAAGGTCAAAGGAACTGGAATAAATCTGAAACTTCTAACAAACAAACTGCCTTAATAAACATGCTTTTCCTACTCTTGTAGTTTTAATAATTAACGCTCACACCTTTAAAGAAAAAGTGGAAAACTATTTTGTTGTCATTTTTGATCAATATTTCTGGCAGTAATCAGGTGGTCAGTACTCTGTAAAAATATGTTTAATGGAAAAATACATTCTAAAAATACAAAAATAAACAGAATAAAAATCTCACATAAATAATCTAATTTACAGGTGGATCTCAATAAATCAGTGTATTATTGACGAGAGAATTTATTTCAGTAACTGAAACACATTATATCGATAAATTACACACTGACTGATTTTTTTCAATCCTTTCTTTCTGTTAATCATGATAATTCTGCTTCAAAGCTGATGAAAACACGAGATTTGCTTTCCTAGATTAGAGTATTATATGAGAGCAACAAAAACAAAACATTTCCTACGACAAAACTGTGAGCTTAATAAAGAGTAGGTTTAATACCTGCTTAAGTGTTGCTATTTTCAAAAGATACTCTTATTCCGACAAACAGAACACAAATTCCAGTTTACTGTAGTTTTGCAGATTGCAGCATAATTTACAAGTTGTCCAGTGTAAAAAAAGATCTTGGGAAGTTGTGTTTGCAAAGTACACAACAGCAGTCATGCCTAAAATATAAGACGACACATGAAAGTTTATTAATTTATTGATAAACAATATCATCACATAGATCCAAAGTCCTTGCTGGAGTCAGTGAGAGCATTTCCATAGAGAGCCACTTTGCATCAGCAGCACCATGCTCCAGTGCTCTGGGAGAGTTTATAGTCCTGAGAGTTGAACACTGGAGGACTGACAGCTGTCCTTCATGACAACAGAAGACCCAGAAATCCTCCTCATCAAAAACATGACTTTGATCTGCGTCCTCATCTGGACTCTCCTCTGCTGCTGCTTCACAGGTAAAGTCCAGAGAATCCAACTCCTCTCCTCTGCGAACATCTGTCCCTCTGAAATGAAGCCGACTAAACCATCAAGCTGCTTTCTGTTTTTGTCTCTGTGTCCTCAGAGTCCAGAGGTCAGTACACAGTGGATCAGCCTGAAGCAGTGAGAGCTGATCTGGGACGATCTGTCAGCATCAGATGTACGACCAGTCAGGATGTTTATGGCTCCAGCTATTTAGCCTGGTACCAACAGAAAGATGGACAAACTCCTAAGCTGCTCATTTATCGTGCTAGCACTCGAGCATCAGGGACTCCAAGTCGTTTTACAGGCAGTGGATCAAACTCTGACTTCACTCTGACCATCAGTGGAGTTCAGGCTGAAGATGCTGCAGTTTATTACTGTCAGAGTTACCATTACATCAACAGCCATGATGTGTTCACACAGAGAAAAACTGCCGTACAAAAACCTCCCTCAATCATACTGAACTGAAACTGAACCTCAGCTGCACAGACTTCTTCTGTTCATTGACACCAAAGGACAAACAGGGACACACACTCAGGGAATTTATTAAACTAAACCAAATTGGGCTTCAAAATCACAAAAACAGAAAAATAAATCAAAATTATGATCCACATTTTAACTGAAATGATCAGCAACCGTGTTTTAATCCAAGTGTCAACAAGAATGATGAAGCTGTCTGAGGCATATAAACAAAGGCTCTTGAAAACGTTTGACCTCTATAACCTCTGCTTTATAGCAGAAAACTGGAGCATTTCCATGTGTCTCTATGTTTGAACATGCAGTGACATATACCATATAAATATATGACAAGTACACACAGAGAAAACACATATGAAAGTGACTTAAACAAAATCAAACAATCAACTAAATGTTTGGACAAAAATTGTATCTCAGAGTTCAATGGAAAAATTATTTAAAAAAAAACATATAAGTAAATAAATAAGTAAATTAATCAATAAATAATAATTTATTGAGACAATGTTGCATCATTTAAGCTGCACAGGAAATTTCAAGTGCTGAAGTTATCTCTTCTTTCATCAACACCTAAAATCAGGTGTGTTTTGTTACTCTGCACATTTTAATGTGTTGTGTCCTGATGTGCCAGTTAAAGAGATAAAAATACTAAGTATTGGTCGATTTGAAATTAACTGAGACATACTGATGATAAATCCACATGAAACCGTACTTTATTTGAAGAAAATGATTTTATTCTGTAAATCAAAGTCAAAACTTTAAAAACTTTAGAATGATCAAGTTTGTGTTGATCCCATCATTAACAGGAAGTAGCTTATTATCATGTTGTTTCACCAGAATGAGAGAAAACTCTTTTATATAATTTTGTGTAAAATATCTCTCTATTAATACCATAAATCCTTTATTTCTAAAAGAAAAGAGGAGACATGTAAACATGTGGAATATGTTACTTCAAATCACGGGTTTGGTCTGAGTATCACTACATTTTGTACAGATCGAACAGCAATAAGGCAGTAACATGTGCTACATCTGTTCATCTTTTTTGTCTTGTGCATTCTGCTTTATCTTCTCAAACTCCCAGTCGGTCATGGCAGATGGCCGCTTGTACCGAGCCAGGTTCTGCTGGAGGTTTTTTCCTGTTAAAGGGGAGTTTTTCCTCTCCACTGTTGCTAAATGCATGCTCGGTATGAAGGATTTCTGTAAAGACAATGACACAATGCCATGCCGCCGTTACATGATCGTCCAGGAAGAGTGAATGCTGCAAGTCAATGACTCAATTCAATCTGTTGGGTTTCCTTAGAAACTTTCTGAACTATTTTGAAGAATTAATTGAACTCCTGTACTATTCCTCTCATGCATATCAGCGCAGAGAGAGACATTACAACTTTATGTTGAATGAATCAACAAAGAATCCATCAAGAATCAAACTAACTTGGAGTTAAAAAAAAGTCTAATAAATATTTTTGAAATCATATGAATAGATTTCCACATTTTCAAAATACATTTTGCTTCATTCTCTTTTACACATTAAAATTACAGCATTATTTTGAAAATAATGTGTAGTGGATCAATTCCAGGAAAAAATTTAAATGAATAAACTAATCTAGAGTAAAACTTAATATAAAAAAAACAAAAAAATTAGCAGATAACTTGAAACTAGATTTAAAATAAAACCTGATATGTCAATTACAGAGATCATAACTATGATCTCTCTTTGGCTTGGCTCAATCTTTGATTTTCTCAAATAAAATTGTCAGATGAACTCGGATAAATTCTCAGCTTCATACTAACAAACTGCTGTTAATATACATGTATTTTCCAGTCTTATAGTTTCAATTATATCCACTGATTCTAACGAGCCTATTTGAGTTACTCTTCATCAAGATGAATGTTAATATTTAATTTGACCTTAAATTTCAAAGAAAGTTTTTTCTTCTTCAGACATTAAAATTTTGGTCTAAAGTTAAACAACAAAACAATGTAACATTTAATGTTAAAACCAGTTAAAAAAACAACTTACTTCCAACATCCAGTCTGGTTCCTCCACCAAACGTGTTCCACAGTGATGCAAACTGGTTGAGCCGTCGTACAAAAACCTCTGACTGTTAGAGACACGGCTCTCTGACTCTGACACAAACATATTTACTAAAACATTTATTTGTGGAAAATTATCTTGTAGTATGAACATAAAGGAGCAAAACCTCCTGTCTGTATTGTAAAAATATAGATTTTAAATATAAATATTTGAAACAATTCATTATGTTTTACAGAAAAGCTGGCAAACCTCTCTGTAGTCATGTTTAATCAGTGTTTCAGGTAGTAATCAGGTGATCAGCTCTCTGTCAAAATATGTTAGATGCAAAATACATTTTAAAAATTTCATGAATTACAGCAGAATAAAAATTGCACAAAATATTTTAATTTACAGGTGGATCTCATTAACTTAGAAAATTTTGAACAAAGATTATTTATTTCAGTGACTCTGTTCCCAAAGTGAAACACTTGTTGATTAATTACACACAGACGGATCCACAATCCTAACCCTGCTAAATATAAATAATAATATTGAGTGATAAAAAATTTTATAATAATTTATAACATAATAATTTTATAACATAGATCCAAAGTCCTTGCTGGAGTCAATGAGAGCATTTCCATAGAGAGCCACTTTGCATCAGCAGCACCATGCTCCAGTGCTCTGGGAGAGTTTATAGTCCTGAGAGTTGAACACTGGAGGACTGACAGCTGTCCTTCATGACAACAGAAGACCCAGAAATCCTCCTCATCAAAAACATGACTTTGATCTGCGTCCTCATCTGGACTCTCCTCTGCTGCTGCTTCACAGGTAAAGTCCAGACAATCCAACTCCTCTCCTCTATGAACATCTGTCCCTCTGAAATGAAGCCGACTAAACCATCAAGCTGCTTTCTGTTTTTGTCTCTGTGTCCTCAGAGTCCAGAGGTCAGGTCACAGTGACTCAGCCTGAAGCAGTGAGAGCTGATCTGGGAGGATCTGTCAGCATCAGATGTACGACCAGTCAGAATGTTTATGTTTACAGCTCCAACCACTATTTAGCCTGGTACCAACAGAAAGATGGACAAACTCCTAAGCTGCTCATTTATTATGCTAGCACTCGAGCATCAGGGACTCCAAGTCGTTTTACAGGCAGTGGATCAAACTCTGACTTCACTCTGACCATCAGTGGAGTTCAGGCTGAAGATGCTGCAGTTTATTACTGTCAGAGTTACCATTACATCAACAGCCAGAATGTGTTCACACAGTGAAAAACTGTCGTACAAAAACCATCCTGATCATACTGAACTGAAACTGAACCTCAGCTGCACAGACTTCTTCTGTTCATTGACACCAAAGGACAAACAGGGACACACACTCAGGAAATTTATTAAACTAAACCAAATTGGGCTTCAAAATCACAAAAACAGAAAAATAAATCAACCTTATGATGCACATTTTAACTGAGATGATCAGCAACAATGTTTTAATCCAAGTGACGACAAGAATGATGAAGATGTCTCAGGCATATAAACGAAGGCTGGTGAAAACATTTGACCTCTATAACCTCTGCTTTATAGCAGAAAACTGGAGCATTTCCATGTGTCTCTATCTTTAAACATGAAGTGACATATACCATATAAATATATGACTGGTACCCACAGAGAAAACACACGTGAAAGTGACTTAAACAAATTCAAACAATCAACCAAATGTTTGGACGAAAAATGTATCTCAGAGTTCAACTGAAAGATGATAAATAAACATATAAGTAAATAAATAAGTAAATTAATGAATAAATAATAATTTACTGAGACAACATTGCATCATTTTAGCTGCACAGGAATTTTGAAATGTTGAAGTTATCTCTTCTTTCATCAACACCTAAAATCAGGTGTGTTTTGTTACACTGCTCATTTTAATGTGTTGTGTCCTGATGTTTCAGTTAAAGACATAAAAAACATTAAGTATTTCTAGATTTGAAATGATCTGAGTTATATTAATGACAAATCCACAAGAAACTGTACTTTTTTTTTTTTTTTTTTGAAGAAAATGATTTTATTCTGTAAATCTGAGTCAAAACTTTATTGGACAGATGCCAGAAAAAGAAATAGCAGAAATGATATCAGTGAAAATGTAAGAAAAAGATAACTCCACTGAGTGATGTCAGGACTAGGAACACTGGTCTCTCAGTGCAAAAATTAAGAAAATAAGAAGAAGATGAAGAAATTATAAACAATAAGGGTGGGTAAAAATATCGATTCATCAATGTATTGCAATCAATGTTTTTCCAATTCAATATCGATTCTGAAAACCCTGTGAATCGATTCGATCTCCAGGCCAGGGGGTTTCCGCCACTTTCGAGAGCCGTGTGCACTGTCCAGGGACTTTGAGATTTCATACTGGAGCGTACCACTTCCTTCATTTCCCACAATCTCTGTCAGTGGGATGAAGAGGAGCACAGGATAGTAGCAAGTGTGATGAACTACTTGCGCACCGATCGCCATTTCTTTGTCCCCAGGCACCAATTACACACCTGTGATTTCAGCGCAGAGTGGCCGTGGTGCTGCAAGTCCTCGACTGCCTCCCTGCTCGGAGAAGTGAGCTATCTCAGCTCCTTGTCACATTAATGCTGGCGGTCGTCTTCTTCTTCAGTTTATTGGCAGTTGGCAAACAGCTATTTGATGTGCATTACCAACACCTACTGGTGTAGAGTGTGGGTCAGAATGGGAATATTGTTAAAATATGCTGTAAAATGATGATTCAAAAATGATGTGAAATATCTCAGTTTCCACAAGAAAAAGATTATTATTTACATTTACATGAACTTTACTTAGGTTTTAACATCGTTCTCTACATTCAGCACTGTATTAATGTATTATTGTCTTCTTTTCAGATATTTTATTTTTATGTTAATGTATACCATTTCTGTTGATACGGGCAAGAAAAAAAATATACCAGAATTATCCACAGGGACTCTTTTATTTGTGTAGTTCTTATTATGAAATTGATATCGAAGCATTTAAAGCGGCATTGGATCGAATCGAAATCGAATCGAATTGTGACCCAAAGAATTGGAATCAAATGGAATTGTGAGGTTCTCAGCAATACTCCGCCCTAATAAACATGTAGTTATGAAAATCTTCTCTGATCATTAGGCAGGGTAAAGGTAAAAGCTGAACTGCTTTTAAAGAGTTTCAGGAAGTTCTCTACTATAAACATTTGTATATTATTTCCAAAAATTCAAAAATCACATAAACCTGTATCAGAAACTTTTGCCACCTTTGATTATTGAAAACCTGTCAAAATGATCAGAAACTGAACTGATGGCTGCATCTGCAAACTTCTGTTGTTGATATAGTGACACAAACACCAACAAACTTTCATTAGATTTGAAACATTCATATCGTTCACCTCCTTGAAGTTATTTCTCAGCGAAAAACTTCATATTTTACTGTGAAAAAAATCATGAAAACTTCAGCTGTAGCTTCCTCTCTAAGGTGATTGGAAAATTCTGACAACATTGCATCATTCTAGCAGCACAGGCATTTTTAATTACTGAGGTAATTTCTTCTTTCATCAAAAACCAAAATGTGATTATACCAGATGGATTATTAGAGATTTTACCTGTAATAGTAACAATACTGAGTTTTTTTGTTGTTGTTTCTTTGTTTAGGATGGATTGTGCAGTGGATTTCTACTGGCTGGTGAATGGAAAGTGAAATTCTTTGCAATCTGCCTAATTTCATTTTCCTGATATTTGGCCCTTTATCTACATTCTGACTTTATTTGTTAATAGTTTATTACTTTCTTCATACAAAATGGACAAACTTTTCTCTCCTCATCAAGCAGATTAGAGCAGATTAGAGATTTTTCTGATGAAAGGTAAATGGAAGCACTTTAAACATGGTTTAAAGGACCGTATGGATTCTGCACTGAGATGTTTTGTCGCTCTGCCCATTATAATGTGCTCTGTGCTGATGTGCCAGTTAAAAAATACTAAGTATTTCTCGGTTTGAAATTAACTGAGACATATTGATGATGAATCCACATGAATCCATGTTTTTTTTGTGAAGAAAATGTTTTTATTCTGTAAATCAGAGTCAAAACTTTATTGGACAGATGGCAGAAAAAGAAACAGCAAAAGTAATATCAGTCAAAATGTAAGAAAAAGATAACTCCACTGAGTGACGTCAGGACTAGGAACACTGGTCTCTCCTCAGTGTCTCTGTGACTGCAGTCTGGGAGCCCTGGGTGGCCTCACAGGTCACAGAGCCCACATTCCTCCACTGGTCTGCAGGGAGCCTCAGGGTGCTGCTCCAGCTGTAGAGGCCGTCATTCTGCATCACTCCACGGCTCTTGTTCTCCTCCCAGGTGAAGCTGCTGCTGCTGCCGTCCACCTTCCAGGACAGACTCCAGTCTGAGGGGAAGCCCTTGTTGGCCAGACACATGAGGGTGGCCTTCCCCTGCTGCAGCTCCTCACTGGAGGGGGGCAGCACTGTCAGGGTGGGCTGGCGTTCACCCACTGCAGGGAGAAAAAACACGTTGCAGAGTCCAGATAAAAGTTCACAAAGTTTCACTTCCTGGTCCGGATTTTGTAACCATGGCGACACACATGCATCACTGCTCAACCACAGCAACAGACGGGTTTCAGTACCACACATAAAAACTGACATTTATGCTTAAATGTTTTCATGTATTTCTCATTAAACTTGCTGCATTTTAGAAATCTGGACTAATATTGTAAAACCATGTGATGCATGTTTTTCTATTTCTTTAAATAGATTTTTACTGTTACTTGAATCACACAAAGAAAATTAATTTACACATACGTCAGTTTGTTATCTTGTCATATAAATTTACTATTTATAAAGAAAAGAAGGTTCAGAAGTTTTGTTTCAGAAACTATGAATCTGAAAATATACATGAGCCACAGATTACTTTGGACTCAGTGACACTGATCATATGGCTCAGCATATTGTCAACATCGCTTGTTAAAAATGCATTTAAAAAAGTTCAAGATAAAATGGAAAAGTTTGAGCAATGCCTGTTCTAATAGAAAAACTATAAAATGTGACGGCAGAAATGTAGAAACAAAAGTCTGGGAGAACTTTTAAATGGTAAGTTTTAAGAAGAAAATTCATTTACCATGTAGCTTTCTTTTCTTTTTAGTACTTTTCATACTTTTTTCATAAAAATTAGAACATGTTTTGTCTTTTTCTAAATAAAAGCTGTTTTCAAGTATTAAGTCCAACTTAGACATCACAGAGTTTTCAGTAAACACAGCAGTTTAAATAAATAAAAACTAACTTCATCCAAAAATACAAGTTTTTCCTTTGAGAAAAAACATGCAAAAAAAATGTTCATTACAGAAATGGTTGATTTTATTGAAGTTAGTTGTACTTACAGTTAACATCCAGTCTGGTTCCTCCACCGAACGTCCACCACAGTGACACAAACTGATGGAACCGTCGTACAAAAACCTCTGACTGTTAGAGACACGGCTCTCTGACTCTGACACAAACAAAACATGAAGGATGAGAAGCTTTTTAAAAAATGAGAGTATTAAACGTGGACACAATAATGTAATAAATGAACCTCATAAACTTTTCAAATTAGTTGTTGTGTTGTTTCTCTTGTATTTTCATTCTTTTTGCTAGTAGAAGACTGATCATCCTGGCTGTCATCATACATTGAGATCACTATTAGTAGCTCTTGAATTACAAGACAGACATGCTGAGAAACTCTGAATGCTGAGGTATTCATCTCTTCTATTTTAATAAACTCTGAAATGAAGGTTCACCAAACACACTGATAATTCCTCGGCATAAGAACTAAGGGGACTGTGTGTCTGTGGATGGAGACTGTTTTTTTCCCCAACCAGAAGCTTATCTATTTATATTTACATCTAAATAAAAATGGGCTTTTCAAAATTATTGATATCTATCCATATATGCATCTTTTGTCTTTCCCTGCTTGTCCTTGCAGGGCAGTGGAGGCGACGCTACGTATCTCCAGCGGTCATTTGACGAAAGGCAGAGTTCAGCCTGGACAGGTCGCCAGCCCATCACAAGGCGACACAGAGACACTCAGTTCTAATGTCAGTTCAGTGAATCCAGTTAACCTGGCAGTCATGTTTTGGGCTGTGGGTGAAAAGAAGAGTTTTCCACAACGTGGATGAGGAAAACATGTAAACTACATCTGAACAGAACTTTGTTGGTGCAAGGCAACATTACTAACAGCTGCACCACTGTGCAGTCTTATCAATGACATGCTTCTCTATGTTTTTACTGGTATTTCAAGGATTTATCTTTGTTTAAGAGCTGCAGATCTTTGAGGTTGGAAGTCTTCTTTACCATCACCCTAATTTTTAGCTCCCACCATAGTTTCACAATCAGATTCAAGTCGGGACTTTTACTGGGCCACTTCAAACGTTCATATTACTTCCTAGCAGACAATAACTTTTGGTGAAATTAAAAGAATACTTTAAAGTGTAAACATCAATGTGCAAGGGGTATGAATCATTTTTGGGTTAAATGTATATGTGAGAAAATTCACATTACTTTTCTCTTCTTTTGTTTATTTGAAAGTCTGAAACACTAAAAAGACTGTTAATCTTCGTGGAATTAAGCACGGAAAAAAATCAGTTATTTTGCTCCATTTAAAAAAAAGCTAAACATCCATATCGGACCAAGTTTCCATTTTCAAAAGCTCGGACCTATTGATCCCTGCTCCTGTTGGAGTCAGTGAGAGCATTTCCATAGAGAGCCACTTTGCATCAGCAGCACCATGCTCCAGTGCTCTGGGAGAGTTTATAGTCCTGAGAGTTGAACACTGGAGGACTGACAGCTGTCCTTCATGACAACAGAAGACCCAGAAATCCTCCTCATCAAAAACATGACTTTGATCTGCGTCCTCATCTGGACTCTCCTCTGCTGCTGCTTCACAGGTAAAGTCCAGACAATCCAACTCCTCTCCTCTGTGAACATCTGTCCCTCTGAAATGAAGCTGACTAAACCATCAAGCTGCTTTCTGTTTTTGTCTCTGTGTCCTCAGAGTCCAGAGGTCAGTACACAGTGGATCAGCCTGAAGCAGTGAGAGCTGATCTGGGACGATCTGTCAGCATCAGATGTAGGACCAGTCAGAATGTTTATAGCTCCGACCGTTTAGCCTGGTACCAACAGAAAGATGGACAAACTCCTAAGCTGCTCATTTATGATGCTAGCACTCGAGCATCAGGGACTCCAAGTCGTTTTACAGGCAGTGGATCAAACTCTGACTTCACTCTGACCATCAGTGGAGTTCAGGCTGAAGATACTGCAGTTTATTACTGTCAGAGTTTTCATTACCCAGGCATCCAGCGTGTGTTTACACAGTGAAAAACTGTCGTACAAAAACCATCCTGATCATACTGAACTGAAACTGAACCTCAGCTGCACAGACTTCTTCTGTTCATTGACACCAAAGGACAAACAGGGACACACACTTCGGAAATTTATTAAACTAAACCAAATTGGGCTTCAAAATCACAAAAACAGAAAAATAAATCAACATTATGATCCACATTTTAACTGAAATGATCAGCAACCGTGTTTTAATCCAAGTGTTGACAAGAATGATGAAGATGTCTGAGGCATATAAACAAAGGCTCTTGAAAACGTTTGACCTCTATAACCTCTGCTTTATAGCAGAAAACTGGAGCATTTCCATGTGTCTCTATGTTTGAACATGCAGTGACATATACCATATAAATATATGACAAGTACACACAGAGAAAACACATATGAAAGTGACTTAAACAAAATCAAACAATCAACTAAATGTTTGGACAAAAATTGTATCTCAGAGTTCAATGGAAAAATTATTTTTAAAAAATCATATAAGTAAATAAATAAGTAAATTAATGAATAAATAATAATTTATTGAGACAACGTTGCATCATTTAAGCTGCACAAGAAATTTCAAGTGTTGAAGTTATCTCTTCTTTCATCAACATCTAAAATCAGGTGTGTTTTGTTACTCTGCACATTTTAATGTGTTGTGTCCTGATGTGCCAGTTAAGGAGATAAAAATACTAAGTATTGGTCGATTTGAAATTAACTGAGACATAAAATCCACATGAAACTGTACTTTATTTGAAGAAAATGATTTTATTCTGTAAATCAAAGTCAAAACTTTAAAAACTTTAGAATGATCAAGTTTGTGTTGATCCCATCATTAACAGGAAGTAGCTTATTATCATGTTGTTTCACCAGAATGAGAGAAAACTCTTTTATATAATTTTGTGTAAAATATCTCTCTATTAATACCATAAATCCTTTATTTCTAAAAGAAAAGAGGAGACATGTAAACATGTGGAATATGTTACTTCAAATCACGGGTTTGGTCTGAATATCACTACATTTTGTACAGATCGAACAGCAATAAGGCAGTAACATGTGCTACATCTGTTCATCTTTTTTGTCTTGTGCATTCTGCTTTATCTTCTCAAACTCCCAGTCGGTCATGGCAGATGGCCGCTTGTACCGAGCCAGGTTCTGCTGGAGGTTTTTTCCTGTTAAAGGGGAGTTTTTCCTCTCCACTGTTGCTAAATGCATGCTCGGTATGAAGGATTTCTGTAAAGACAATGACACAACGCCATGCCGCCGTTACATGCTCGTCCAGGAAGAGTGAATGCTGCAAGTCAATGACTCAATTCAATCTGTTGGGTTTCCTTAGAAACTTTCTGAACTATTTTGAAGAATTAATTGAACTCCTGTACTATTCCTCTCATGCATATCAGCGCAGAGAGAGACATTACAACTTTATGTTGAATGAATCAACAAAGAATCCATCAAGAATCAAACTAACTTGGAGTTAAAAAAAAGTCTAATAAATATTTTTGAAATCATATGAATAGATTTCCACATTTTCAAAATACATTTTGCTTCATTCTCTTTTACACATTAAAATTACAGCATTATTTTGAAAATAATGTGTAGTGGATCAATTCCAGGAAAAAATTTAAATGAATAAACTAATCTAGAGTAAAACTTAATATAAAAAAAACAAAAAAATTAGCAGATAACTTGAAACTAGATTTAAAATAAAACCTGATATGTCAATTACAGAGATCATAACTATGATCTCTCTTTGGCTTGGCTCAATCTTTGATTTTCTCAAATAAAATTGTCAGATGAACTCGGATAAATTCTCAGCTTCATACTAACAAACTGCTGTTAATATACATGTATTTTCCAGTCTTATAGTTTCAATTATATCCACTGATTCTAACGAGCCTATTTGAGTTACTCTTCATCAAGATGAATGTTAATATTTAATTTGACCTTAAATTTCAAAGAAAGTTTTTTCTTCTTCAGACATTAAAATTTTGGTCTAAAGTTAAACAACAAAACAATGTAACATTTAATATTAAAACCAGTTAAAAAAACAACTTACTTCCAACATCCAGTCTGGTTCCTCCACCAAACGTGTTCCACAGTGATGCAAACTGGTTGAGCCGTCGTACAAAAACCTCTGACTGTTAGAGACACGGCTCTCTGACTCTGACACAAACATATTTACTAAAACATTTATTTGTGGAAAATTATCTTGTAGTATGAACATAAAGGAGCAAAACCTCCTGTCTGTATTGTAAAAATATAGATTTTAAATATAAATATTTGAAACAATTCATTATGTTTTACAGAAAAGCTGGCAAACCTCTCTGTAGTCATGTTTAATCAGTGTTTCAGGTAGTAATCAGGTGATCAGCTCTCTGTCAAAATATGTTAGATGCAAAATACATTTTAAAAATTTCATGAATTACAGCAGAATAAAAATTGCACAAAATATTTTAATTTACAGGTGGATCTCATTAACTTAGAAAATTTTGAACAAAGATTATTTATTTCAGTGACTCTGTTCCCAAAGTGAAACACTTGTTGATTAATTACACACAGACAGAGCCACAATCCTAACCCTGCTAAATATAAATAATAATATTGAGTGATAAAAATTTTTATAATAATTTATAACATAATAATTTTATAACATAGATCCAAAGTCCCTGTTGGAGTCAGTGAGAGCATTTCCATAGAGAGCCACTTTGCATCAGCAGCACCATGCTCCAGTGCTCTGGGAGAGTTTATAGTCCTGAGAGTTGAACACTGGAGGACTGACAGCTGTCCTTCATGACAACAGAAGACCCAGAAATCCTCCTAATCAAAAACATGACTTTGATCTGCGTCCTCATCTGGACTCTCCTCTGCTGCTGCTTCACAGGTAAAGTCCAGAGAATCCAACTCCTCTCCTCTATGAACATCTGTCCCTCTGAAATGAAGCCGACTAAACCATCAAGCTGCTTTCTGTTTTTGTCTCTGTGTCCTCAGAGTCCAGAGGTCAGGTCACAGTGGATCAGCCTGAAGTAGTGAGAGCTGATCTGGGAGGATCTGTCAGCATCAGATGTACGACCAGTCAGAATGTTTATGGCTCCAGCTATTTGCACTGGTACCAACAGAAAGATGGACAAACTCCTAAGCTGCTCATTTATGATGCTAGCACTCGAGCATCAGGGACTCCAAGTCGTTTTACAGGCAGTGGATCAAACTCTGACTTCACTCTGACCATCAGTGGAGTTCAGGCTGAAGATGCTGCAGTTTATTACTGTCAGAGTTACCATGAAATCAGCAGCCAGTATGTGTTCACACAGTGAAAAACTATCGTACAAAAACCTCTTTCAGCCAAACTGAACTGAAACCAATGTGACAGCTGGTAGCTGCTGTTGAGGCTGATGGAGTTCACTGAAAACCTCCACATGTTTGAAGACAACTTTTCATCAAGCAAACTTATAAGATTTCTGTTTATAAAATTACATAAAACTAATTTAAAGCAAAGAAACTTCATTTGCTGAATACACCATGAAACAAGTTTTTATAAAGTTTTCTTTTTTCTGTCACTGAGAAACATAATATAAACAGCAAAAAAGCACAAGAAAATATATCCTGTAATATTTCCTTATAATTCTTCCAATTCAGTTTAAGATCCTAATTATAAGGGAAAACTTAATTGTTGGTTATGTAACCATGACAAAATCATGACCTAGAAAATAATTCTGGTTTAAACCCTTAATATGAGGAATCAGTCTGAAGTTAGTCCATGGTTGTAAACTCTCATTGTTATATCAGTGAGCTCATTGTGAGTAAATGGTGGTTAATTGTCTTTTAACCGTCACCTAGTGATGAACTAACGATCAGTTGTTGTTCAGAGCGTCATCATTGGAAAATGTTTCCAAAAATCTCCTTACTGTCAGTTACCTACAAGAAAAAATACTTCTGATGTTTTCATTGAGATAAAAAAAAAAAAAAAGTTGCATTTTCTCTTTAATTACAATAATGTGGAATAAATCTGAAAATATCTGACTTGACGCACAAGTCAGACATTTAGTAACAGCCCTATTGGAAATTTTTAAAAATGGTTGATTTTAAACAGCTATCATGTAACTCATGCAAGACCATATGTTTGTTTTTACCCTGTTCATAAAGTAGCAACAGTAAAATACTTCATTACTACAAAGCAAAACACAGCATTTTACCCAATTAGTGCAGGGAAACTGGACTGTAAAAGAAAGCCTTAAACATAAAGTGTGGAAAAAAAAACACTGAATAATCTTTGTAAATAATTTGGATCACATAAGACATCTTGGAGGAAGTAGCTGATAATGATTTACCAAGTATCCATCAAATTAAAATTATACAGCCTTTAGTCAGATCACATAGTGTTTCTCACTATATGAAGTCTTCGTAGGGCTTGGAGGCCCAGTCGATTCAGGGCAGGTGGTGGGAGACAGAAGGATTCGAGCTAAAATAACATCACTGATGCACAAGGTCTCCTACCGCATGCATGAAGCTGTTGCTGAGCTGGAGAGCTCCTTCAATGACAGACTGCTGCATCCTAGGTGCACTAAGGAGTGTTATAGGAGATCCTTCCTTCCCCCTGTACGACTCTATGACCATCATTGCTCCCACCAGTAAGTGTTTATATCCATGCTAGTATCTGTACAACTCTACCATTTTTCTATTGTCACCAACTCTAAATAGTTTATATTTTAAATGCTCCAAGAAATGCACATCTTGTACATTTTTAATTAACCAACTCAGTTGCACATTCCTCTGGACTGGAGTAATTTTTTTTTACAACTACATAGTATTCATGTTGAAATGTTGCCTTACTGTATTTTTTATTCTTATTCTGTTTAATATACATATTTTATATTCTTTGTGGGAGTCTGTTTTTCTGTTATTGCCTGCCACTGCCACTTTGCAGCTGTTGCACAGAAATTTGCCCATTTTTGGACAACAAAGGCTATTTCTATTCTATTCTTCTATTTCTATATAGTGAGTATTTCCCCCATATCGATGAAAATATTTTTAAAAAACTATCAACAATGAATATATATTTAAAACAAATTTATCAGCAGTGTGGATCTCGCAATTAACAGTGGACTCACGCTATTTAAAGTGCTAGTTGATTGTTGATAAGAGGGTGGAGCTCACTGAGGTTGTCCCAAGTGTAATTACTACTTCATTTATTAGGTGTGGTCTTTTATTTTTTAAATGTGTATTACATTTTTCAGTGAGTTAGGGAAACAAGTCAAAGGATGTGAACTACACTAAACTAATATCCAGAGGTTGATCGGAAAACAGACGGACAGTCTCACTGCCTGTTATTTTAACGTGAAAAATTCACATTTTTTTCTGCTCAACTGTCCATGTTATTGTAAAGTGTAAATTCTCCAAAATGATTATGACCCGTTAGAAAGTTTAATGGAAAAGAAAAAGTTCACCTATTTTATACAAAACAACTGAATATGCTTTAAAGTGAATATATTTGCTCAAAAAATACACTATCAGAGGAAATGTGTAGAACATTCACTTCAAAAATATTCATAATTTTAAACTAGATTTAAACAAGGAATCACATAACAATATTACCATGCCCCTAATGTTTTAGGCATATTCTTTTATTTGAAGAAAGGACATTTAAAATAGTTCTTAGAAAGGGAATGTAACATGTTGTTTAATGGATAGAAACAACAGCAAATGTTAAAGAGCACAGACATATCAGTAGTAGAGAAAAGCAAAAAACTAGGAGTGAATCAGCTTAGGACTGGGGACACTGGTCTTTCCTCAGTGTCTCTGTGACTGCAGTCTGGGAGCCCTGGGTGGCCTCACAGGTCACAGAGCCCACATTCCTCCACTGGTCTGCAGGGAGCCTCAGGGTGCTGCTCCAGCTGTAGAGGCCGTCGTTCTGCATCACCCCACGGCTCTTGTTCTCCTCCCAGCTGCTGCTGCTGCTGCTGCCGTCCACCTTCCAGGACAGATTCCAGCCTGAGGGGAAGCCCTTGTTGGCCAGACACATGAGGGTGGCCTTCCCCTGCTGCAGCTCCTCACTGGAGGGGGGCAGCACTGTCAGGGTGGGACGAGTATCACCTAGGAGACACCAATCAGGTTAGAGGACAGAAACCATAGAAATGTTAAACAGCAGATATTGTGACATGATTACAGTTATGGAGGGATTTTCTATAATAGAAAGTTTCTGCCAGATGTTTTCATGCTCCACTCGTCACTCACTGACACATTGTTTCACTTCCCGTTAAGAGTCTCAGATCAGCACAGAGAGAAGTACCAAAGAATTTGGTTTTAAAAATTTCAATCTCGTCCTTAAATCAAAAAAAAGAAACAAAAAAAACCATTTGATCTCATATTTACAAGGAAAATATATTGTTTCTAACATGCAGCTAACCTGTTTTTTATTTTAGATCTGAAGAAAAAGATTTTAAAAAGTTCTTCCATTTTTCTCTGGTTGTATTCAGTAGTCAATTTAGAGAAATTTAATTCCATCAATAACAACAGCTTTGGTTGTGTTCACGTTCTGATTCACGTTTTTTACAACAAACCACCAAACTGGTTCACAGTTGGTTCTTGATTCTGACAATTGTTTAGAAGCAATCTTTGATATAATTTACACATAAAGTACATATGAGTTCAGCTTCAATTTGTTTGACGTAAGAAAAAAATAATGCAAAGCTATAATTTTCTTCTTTCTAAATAAATGCTGAAATGTACTTTTAAAGATTCTAATGTATTTTGAAAATTAAGCGTGATGTAAACTTACTTCCAAACTCCAGCCTGGTTCCTCCACCAAAAGTCCACCACAGTGATAGAAACTCACTGAGGCGCCGTACAAAAACCTCTGACTGCAGAGAGACACGGCTCTCTGACTTTATGAGGCTAAACTAAACCTATAAAACCAGATTAAACTACAGAGTTTCATTAAATATTATTTAATTCTTGAACCAATTGGAATTAGCTATATTCTATTGTATTTTGTGATTTTAACTATCAAATAACCTCAGTATCTTCGAGCCTACAATATTTTGCAAAACACAAAATACTACATTTTTTTCAGTTTAAATCTGTGGAACATAATCAATGCATTATACTGACATTACTTAAAAAGCAGCTTTATCTTTTACTTACTTCCAAACTCCAGTCTGGTTCCTCCACCAAAAGTCCACCACAGTGATACAAACTCATTGAGCCGTCGTACAAAAACCTCCGACTGTAGAGAGACACGGCTCTCTGACTCTGAAAGTAAAATATGGAGAACAAGAAGTTTCTAAAAGATAAAAAAAATCATTTTATTTCAACAGTTTGATGTAATTTTTAAAAAGTCATGAAGCAATTAGATCACATTATGATATCCTGTGTGTTTATCTATTTTGACATATGAATATTTATTATCAATTTCACATTTACATAGAAATTAAATTCAACTTACTTGCAAACTAAAGTAATATACATCTACAATAAGATCTGAACTTATTACATTTTTATTTTCTGTAGAATGTAATAAAACATGAAATTTCAGGTGAAGAATATATTAAGACACCCCACAGCTGATTCCACCTTAAAATGAGCAAAACGACACTGGCGCATCATAGTCATTAAAAATCGTTGTTATTAAAAACATTGTTCCTCAGCATTATGAAGTAGGTTTGTTTGTTCACACCTTAGACATTGAGCTTGGTTTGCTCCTGACTTTTGAAGTGAGAGAAATCCAAACAGCTATCTTGTGTCTCCACACAGAAGTTTGCTGGTGCCCCATACGCAGTTTATGAGTTTGGAAATGAATATATCAAAGTCTCAAGATAATGTGAAATTAGCAGTTCCACTGTAAGGAAAAAGTCTACAAGTGGAGGACATTCAAAACAGCTGCAAACATGCCCAGAGAAGGGTGTTCAAACAAGTTGAGCCCAAAGCAGACCAGAAGATGTTAAAACAAGTCTCAAAACAACTACAGCAGGTTCTAGCTGCTGTTGATATGAAAGTGCATTTCTCTACAATCAATAAAACCATTAAAAGAAACTGAGCACATTAGAAAAGAACATGATGACATGTAGAGCTGAGCTCCATGTGACTGACTGTGTGTGTTTGCATATGTGTCCTGCCTCTCTGCTCCCAGCTGTTAAGAGGTTAGAGTTGATCAGTGGCTGTCCAGGCCTTTCAGAGCCACTGACACACCAGCAGCACAATGATGATGTTCCTGACTCTACTGCTGACCATCCTGGAGCTCCTGGTTCAGAGTGGGACTGCGTTTGATATGGATTCATTTCACGACATCGATGTCCCTGATCTTGACTTTTTGGATTCCTCAGCAGAAATCACCCTGACTCAGACTCCAGGATCTCAGTCTGTTCTTCTGGGTCAGGCTGTCTCCATCAGATGTAAAGCCAGTTCAGGTGTCAGCAATGATCTGCAGTGGTACCTTCAAAAACCTGGAGAAAGCTCCTAATTTACAATGCTGCTTCATGCTGGTCTGGAGTTCCTGATCGTTTCAGTGGGAGTCAGTCTGGAACTGATTTCACTCTGACCATCAGAGTTCAGAGTTCAGGCTGAAGATGCAGGAGTTTATTACTGTCAGCAGGATTACAGCACACCGTTCACACTGTGATACAACGTTGTACAAAAACCTCCCTCAGCTGCAGAGGAACTGATCCTCGGCTGCACTGAAGCAGAAACCTTACTCAGAATATGGCTCATAAATCATCACAGCAAAACTACACTTGTTTTAACGACATTTTTTTTTTCAGTAATATAAATAACTCACCCGGCCACATACAAAGCCTAAAATGGGTTCAGATTTGGGTTTATTCAGGTATTTTCAAGAAATTATTAGCAAAAGCAGAGTTTGCTCATTCATTATGTCAGAGACAAACAAGGAATAGTTTTTCAAAATTTTTCATGTAAAGTTTCAATAGTAAATTCAATGAGTCTGAGAAAAGTTTGAACTAACTTGAAATAATTTAGTTTAAAAATTCACTCATCCTTCAATTGTCTATAACTACTAATCCTTACTTGTAGACGTGACACCAGGAAAATACAACACATCTCCAAAATGTTGTTTCTAATAATTTGTTAAAATTTTAAATTAATTTTTTTTTTTAATATTTCAGGTCCCACAATTTAACACAAAGATTTTACTAAAGAACAGACATGTTACCCAATAATTTTTTTGATCTTTGAAAAATTTCTGCTTCTAATTCATAATAACTATTCTCACAAAAATAAATAAACAAGGAAACAAGAGACATGATTCACTGCCAACTATTTGGATAGGTTCTCAAAAAAAAAAACAATCTCACAAACCTAACATAAAGCATTGAAAGTCCATTTTAGGATAAAGTATTCCAATTTGATTCATTAGGTACGAAGAGAAAATCACCTCCAGATGTTTACATGAGTAATGAGAAAATATTTTACAATATTTGTTAGAGTAAAATTAACACAAAAACTTTCAAATCTATGTAAGGATATTGCTGCTTATTTGTTTGAATGATCCAGGCCCCTTTATGTTTCTTACACTATTTGACAATAATGTTGCAAGACTTATTTTAGTTCTGAGAAATATAAAGTCAAAATAAATTATCAACTTTTTACTGAGAAACTAATTCACATAATCAAAATTGCAACTTTTTGATGCATATCTTCCTGAAATCTGTTGCTTCACAGAAAAGTCAGAGATCCCAAGTCCCTGTTGGAGTCAGTGAGAGCATTTCCATAGAGAGCCACTTTGCATCAGCAGCACCATGCTCCAGTGCTCTGGGAGAGTTTATAGTCCTGAGAGTTGAACACTGGAGGACTGACAGCTGTCCTTCATGACAACAGAAGACCCAGAAATCCTCCTCATCAAAAACATGACTTTGATCTGCGTCCTCATCTGGACTCTCCTCTGCTGCTGCTTCACAGGTAAAGTCCAGACAATCCAACTCCTCTCCTCTATGAACATCTGTCCCTCTGAAATGAAGCCGACTAAACCATCAAGCTGCTTTCTGTTTTTGTCTCTGTGTCCTCAGAGTCCAAAATCCATGTCTCAGTGACTCAGCCTGAAGCAGTGAGAGCTGATCTGGGAGGATCTGTCAGCATCAGATGTACGACTGGACAGAATGTTTATTTTGACAGCAACAGCAACCACCGTTTAGCCTGGTACCAACAGAAAGATGGACTAACTCCTAAGCTACTCATTTATTATGCTAGCACTCGAACATCAGGGACTCCAAGTCGTTTTACAGGCAGTGGATCAAACTCTGACTTCACTCTTACCATCAGTGGAGTTCAGGCTGAAGATGCTGCAGTTTATTATTGTAAGGGAGAATTTGATGTTAGCAAATATGAGCTCTTCACACAGTGAGAAACAGTCGTACAAAAACCTCCCTCAGTCTGACTGAACAGAAACTCCAGCTGGATGCTACAGCAGACACTGACACAGATCACTAAACACACACACACACACACACACACACACACACACACACACACACACACACACACACACACACACACACACACACACACACACACACACACACAGGGTAACAATAATTTAATGATGGCATTCTTACCTCACCAATACATTCACATGTATAGTGCACGTTGAAATTTATAGCTGGTTTTACATCAAGCTTAGTTGTTATTGTAGAGTTTGGAATATTTATTTACACCTGGAGAAAGTTTGTTGGGGAGGATAAAATTTGACTGAAGACAGAAATGAAATGTCAACATGTATGATGCATGGAGATTTAGCTCTCTGCTGAACATGTCCTATGGTTCTCACTGGAGTTTTTTTAAACATATAATTGTTTTTGGCCTCATTTTCTCTGCAAAAACAACAAGGATTTAACAGAAATTAAAATGAAAATCTTTAATGAATAAGAGATTTGATAATCAACAAACTGAATAGAAACCAAACTCATGAAATGACATGAGACTTATAGAACACTTTGTTGGACGCTGAACGATGCTTTACAATGAAATCAGTTATTCCCATTCACACACACATTCACACGCTGATGGTGGCAAACTTCTAGATTGTAGCCACAGCTGCCCTGGGGAAGTCTGACTGAGGCGAGGCAGCTAAACCGCATCATCGGTCAACTCATGACTGGTAATGCTAACTAAACAAACACATGAGAACATAACATTCTTTTCATTTTCATTTATAAAGAAATTTTTTAAAATCAATTTTTATCAATTTTGCCAAAGGCAAAGTTTAAACACTTTGACACAGTAAGAAAGAAAAAAACTGTGAACAGTTTTTAACCTGCTTTTCAGAGAGGATGAAAGGTTTAAGCTTATACAGAAGTCCATCCCAACAAATTACATTTCACACATTTTAAGATGAATAATCTGCCATCATAAATGACTGTCATTAAATGGGCCCTGTGTTTCTCAGGGAGTTTGCTTATAATACAAATGATATAAAACTGAAACACAATTTTATAAACAAAAGCCCATCTTGAAGAATGTAGTTCATTAAACATCACCATGACTCCTTTAATTACATCATCACTGAGGAGGCTTTCGGTCATTTCTCATGTTGATTTTCAACATATTTAGCTGCATTTTTGTCAAAGATTGTTCAGTTTTTTAAAATTCCTCACATTTTCAAATATTGTTTCACAGCTTCCTTTAACATTGTGGTAAAATAGTTAAAGTGATGCTCATCTTGATGCTGATCACTTGTTTGTTCTCAAGTTTAAAGCATTTGTCAATAAACATGAACATCTTCTGATGTTCATTTATTTTTGAGATATTTTATCTTTTGTTTGAATCCTTTTTGTATTTTTTAAATCAAAATATACATTTTAAATCTAAATATTTGAAAGAATTTACTATGTTTGCTAGAAAATGTGGCAAACTTCTCTGTAGTCATTTTAAGAAATGTTCTGGTTGTAATCAGGTGATCAGCTCTCTGTCAAAACATGTGACATGAAAAACAACATTCTAGAAATTACATGAATAAACACAATAAAAATATATGATATTTTTATTTACAGATGAAATTCAATACATTTGTATTTTATTATAAAGATTTTTTTAATTCAGTAACTCAATTTATTAAGTAAAACGCATTACATAGATTAATTACAACCTGACTGATGTTTCAAGCCTTTCGAACTGTTAACTTTGATCATTTTCAACTTAAAGCTGAAGAAAACGTGACATTTAATTGAATAGAAGATTAGAATATTACATCAGACCAATAACAAAATGTTTTTCACACAGAAATGTGATCTTAATGAAAACTATACTTAACACCTACTTGAAGGCTAGTATTAACAAAAGGTGATTTTAATCTGATGAACAAAACACATATTCCAATTCACTGAGATGTAGCTCTAGTTTTGCAGATTGCAGCGTAATTTATAAATTGTCAAGTGTGAAAAAAAGATTTTTGGAAAAATCGGTTTTGCAAAGTACATAACAGCACACAATGTATAAATTTCATAATGACACATAAAAGTTTATTGTTTCACTGATAAATGATTTTATAACATAGATCCAAAGTCCCTGTTGGAGTCAGTGAGAGCATTTCCATAGAGAGCCACTTTGCATCAGCAGCACCATGCTCCAGTGCTCTGGGAGAGTTTATAGTCCTGAGAGTTGAACACTGGAGGACTGACAGCTGTCCTTCATGACAACAGAAGACCCAGAAATCCTCCTCATCAAAAACATGACTTTGATCTGTGTCCTCATCTGGACTCTCCTCTGCTGCTGCTTCACAGGTAAAGTCCAGAGAATCCAACTCCTCTCCTCTATGAACATCTGTCCCTCTGAAATGAAGCTGACTAAACCATCAAGCTGCTTTCTGTTTTTGTCTCTGTGTCCTCAGAGTCCAGAGGTCAGGTCACAGTGACTCAGCCTGAAGCAGTGAGAGCTGATCTGGGAGGATCTGTCAGCATCAATTGTCGGACCGGTCACAGAGTAGACGATGGTACTGATCTCTCCTGGTACCAACAGAAAGATGGACAAATTCCTAAACTTCTCATTTATGGTGCTAGCACTCGAGAATCAGGGACTCCAAGTCGTTTTACAGGCAGTGGATCAAACTCTGACTTCACTCTGACCATCAGTGGAGTTCAGGTTGAAGATGCTGCAGTTTACTACTGTATGGGTGAATTCTACATCAGTAGCAGATATTCATTCACACAGTGAAAAACTGTCGTACAAAAACCTCCCCCATTCAGACTGAACAGAAACTGAACTGTCAGTTGCAGTTCACTGTTGCAGCTAGTTAACCACAAAGAAAACACATTGAGTGTACACTACAAGCCAGATATTTGGAAACAACTTCAAGTTTCTGTCTACAATGATTTTTTCAATCATCATTATGAGTTCTCTTGTAACACCCCAAAGTTTTTCAAGGTGAGGCATCATGAGGCCTTATTGTAATATCTAACTAATATTATCATAACAATAATTAACAGCTCCTGTATCTTTAACAAAACAGAACACAAATGCTAAATTGTAAGCCTAATAATATATTAAGTAGTATAACTAGTTAAACTGCAAACAATATGAATATGTTAATTCAAACATTGTTTCATAGAAACAAACAATCACTAAATTACAGTTAAATAAATGTATATTATTTCATATAATATATAATGCTGAAGCATAAAGTATATAATAAAACTAAATATGTTGGAGTGAAAACATATGGGGAAATCTGCTGGAAACTAAACCACATATTAGAAATAATCAATCAATCTTTCTCATATCAACGAATTTCTTAAATCAAAAATAGCGACTCTTTGCTGATGACACATTTTATAATCATGTTTTTTTGCAGAGATCTGGGGAAACACATGCAAAAGTTAAGTTCAAGGACTTTTTATACTTTCAAAAAAAATAATAACTAATAAAACAGGTAAATCCAGATCAGACTAATGTCTTATTTTCTAAGTCTAATGTGGTGAAGTTCATGGATCTTGTAAAATATGAAACTGAAGAAGCAACAAAAGGCTAGAGTACTATTTACTCTACAAGGTACAGTATGACTTGCGACCAGGGAAACAACAGTAGATTTAGTGACAGAGACAGTTGTTATAATCTGTGTGGAAAGAATAATTATGGTTCAAACAGATTAGTTTACTTCTTTTTGATGTGATTCATCTATTCTGAAGAATTCAAAGGGAAAAAAATACTTTTGATAGCGTTAATGAGAAATTAGTAGGCATATGTAGACATTTCTTTATTATAATAACAATGCATTTTATTTATAAGCACTTTTCTTGGCCCTGAAGATCGTCTACTGTACGAGAAACAGAATTTTGTTCTTCACATAAAAATCTCAGTAAGACAAGCATGTTTGATGTTGCTATGAATTCATATTGATCACATTAGTGGTAAAATATTAACTTAGGTTTCATAGAAATCAACATATAATAAACTATTTAATAAAAACCCATGCAGATACGGATATATTAATGAACTGTCACAGCGGATTTTTTACAAACGGTTTTTATTGCACAAGTGGCCTTTATTCAACAGTTGCTCAAATGGAAGAAGCACAGAGACAGAAGGAGAAGACATGCAACAAGATGAACTGATCCTAATTAATTATTTCTAATATTTTAACGTCACTGCAGGCAATAAACTTGAATTTGACAGTTTGTGCTTCGAGTAAACATCTTTTAAGTTTCTTCCACACACTCTTTATCATTTAAAAATCTTAAAAAGTATGAAAGGAATATGTTCGTAGTCAGACAAAGTAACAAAAATGTTCTCTAATACTTTTGACAAGAGCGTCTTTCAGTTCTATTACTGAAATAATGAAATAATAACTGCTGTCCTAAAAAGCCTTTGTGAAATTATGAGGATGTTTAATGCAGTTTGAATATTCTATACTGGAAATGTCCAGGGCAATAATTTTGGAACCGAGTAAAATGATTAAAGTGAGAAAGTCAATCAAGTATTTTTTACTTCGTTTTATTTAAATCCACAAGTTGTACAAGAACAAATGACAAAATATGGAAGAAAAACAGAGAGAAACTGGTAAAGAACACAGACAAAGCAGTGGTAGATAAAAATGAGCAAATTCCTTGTGACTCAGCTCAGGACTAGGAACACTGGTCTCTCCTCAGTGTCTCTGTGACTGCAGTCTGGGAGCCCTGGGTGGCCTCACAGGTCACAGAGCCCACATTCCTCCACTGGTCTGCAGGGAGCCTCAGGGTGCTGCTCCAGCTGTAGAGGCCGTCGTTCTGCTTCACTCCACGGCTCTTGTTCTCCTCCCAGCTGCTGCTGCTGCTGCCGTCCACCTTCCAGGACAGACTCCAGTCTGAGGGGAAGCCCTTGTTGGCCAGACACATGAGGGTGGCCTTCCCCTGCTTCAGCTCCTCACTGGAGGGGGGCAGCACTGTCAGGGTGGGGCGGGTATCACCTAGGAGACACCAATCAGGTCAGAGGACAGGAACCATAGAAATGTTAACAGCAGATACTGTGACATGGTTACAGTTATGGAGGGATTTTCTATAATAGGAAGTTTCTGCCAGATGTTTTCATGCTCCACTCGTCCCTCACTGACACATTGTTTCACTTCCTGTTAAGAGTCTCAGATCACCAGAAATAAATTCACTAAACAATTGGATTTCTGTTAAAATTTGCTTGTCTTTTTATTAAAATAAGGAAGAAAAAAAGGCATCTTCAATCTCATATTTATAATGAAAAATAGATAACTTTTGACATGCAGAGAATCTGTTTTGTCGATTTGATAAATTATCCTCAAACTATTTAATTTGAATTGTTAAATAAATTGAGATAAAACAATCGTCAGAACAATATTTGGCATCAAAGCATTAAGGTGAAAAGTATTAACAACAACAACCACACCAAACCTTTCTGCTGACAGTTATTTCAGAAGCAATATTTGATACGATTTGCACATAAACAGTTGAAATTTCAATTCAACATCATTCTATTTGTTGTAAGAAAGATATTAATGCAAAGTATGTAATTCTATTTTTTTCTAATAAAATGCAGAAATGTACTTTTAAACATTGCAAAATATTTTAAAATTTAAGCTTACTTCCAACATCGACGCTGGTTCCTCCACCGAAAGTTCACCACAGTGATACGAACTAACTGAGCTGCCGTACAAAAGCCTCTGACTGCAGAGAGACACGACTCTCTGAATTTGTCTGACTACACTAAATCTACAAAAGAAGATTAAACTTCTGAATCCAATGAAATATTAGGTAACTCACAAACCTTTTCAAACGCCAGTGCATTTTGGGATCTTAACGACCAAATAAATTCAGTATCTTGGTGCCCAAAATAAATTATAAAACAAAAAGCCTGTTGCATTTTCTTCAGCTCCAATCTTTGACTGACAATTGATTATCAATTCATTATAATGAGATTACATTGAAAACAGCTTTATCTTTTACTTACTTCCAAACTCCAGCCTGGTTCCTCCACCGAACGTGTACCACAGTGATACAAACTCATTGAGCCGTCGTACAAAAACCCCTGACTACAGAGAGACACGGCTCTCTGACTCTGAACACAAACAACTCTGTAAAAAAAAGGCTATTTGTACATATTTCTCACATAAAACCAAACCTGAGCACAATAACCAAAACTTTAACAGAGCTTTACCAGACATTTAATCCTTTTTATTGCATAACTGTATCTTGGGGAAGCAAAACTGTGGGTCCTCTTGGCCATAGGTGTCTTTAAATAAAAGCCTCAGTCCCAAATGCTGTTAGCATCTGTATAACAAAACAGGTTCTTTCATTACAAGAAAATCCAGTTCAGCACTGTCTGAAATAATTTAATAAGGAATGCTTAGCAAATACAGATGTTGTCTAGTTTGAAATATTTAGGATATTTAAGTGATGAAAACTCAGATTTTAAAGGAACACATTCATTATCCTAATGTAACGCCAAAACTCATTATAGGATTAATAGAGAGGAGTCTTTAGTTGCTTTTCACGTAAACTAGATTTGAGTGGAATTAACCTTTTGCCTGTTATTGACTGTGGGGATATGGTGTATATGTATGCATCTGCTTATTGTCTTTGCATGTTGCATACTGACGCACTGAGATTTATTACTACGGTGGACCCTTGCCTGTTCGCTGTTAAGTATTCATGGAAAATCTGCCTTTTCAAAGATTTTTCTGCAGCGCATTTGTAAGATATCCATCCATTGTCTATATCCACTTTTCCTTGCAGGAGGAGGCTGGTGCCTATCTCCAGCAGTCACTGGGCGAGAGGGTAGGTAGATCCTGGACAGGTCGCCAGTTGATCGCAGAGCAACATAGGGACACACAGGACAAACAACCAAGCACGCACACAATCATACCAAAGGGGAATTTAGAGTAAGCAATTCAACTAAGTGGAAGCCGGAGTAAACATAGAAAACCCACGCAAGCACAGGGAGAAAATGCAAACTCCATGCAGAAAGACCCAGCACCTTCTTGCTGCAAGGCAACAGTGCTACCAACTGCACTACTCTGCAGTCCATATCTAAAATATTTGAAAGAAAATGCAGCTTGGGAAGATGAAATACCTGGGCGCAGTGCTTCTTGACACGCTATTGGCTGGTGTTTGCAAAGCAGCCAATCCAGGAGCACCTTTTATTTTTCTTGGCTCTGGTTGGCAAGAACCACCTCCTGATCAACGCTGTGAAAACCAAGGACCTGGTGGTGGACTTCTGCAGATGCAGACCCACCTCACTGACACCGGTGAACATCCAGAGAGTGGACATTGAGATCGTGGACTCTTATAAGTACCTGGGTGTTCACCTGAATAATAAACTGGACTGGACTCATAACACTGATGCTCTTTACAAGAAGGGTGAGAGCAGACTCTATATGCCGAGGAAACTGAGGTCTTTTGGAGTACAGGGGGCGCTGCTGAAGACATTCTTTAGATCTGTAGTTGCATCAGCCATCTTCTATGGTGTTGTCTGTTGGAGCAGCAGCTTATCTACAGCTGAGAGAGCAGGAAGGCCAGCTCTGTTCTAAGTTTTCCCATCAACCCAGTGCAGGTGGTGGGAGACAGAAGGACTCCAACTAAAATAACATCACTGATGGACAATGTCTCCCACCCCATGCACGAAGTTGTTGCTGAACTGGAGAGCTCCTTCTATAACACTGCTCCCAACAAAATCGGTAAGCGATTACATCCCTGCTGGAATTTGCACAATCATTTGCACTGCTTTTATTCATTTTTGAAAAACATTTCTGCTGTTACTGCACATCTGTTTTTTCTGCACTCCACTTATATACTGTATTGTAAAAGGTTTTTTTTTCTTCTTGATTTTTAAGACACATGCACATTATGCAGATTTAAAAAAGCGATCCTGTTCAGTTGCACATCCCTTGGATCATGAGTACGATATTTCTATTTCTGATAACTGCACAGTATTTTTTTATGGTAAATGGCCTTGACTTGTATAGCACTTTATCAAATCCAGAAGACCCTAAAGCTCTTCACACTACATCTAGAAATTTACCCATTCACGCACACATTCACACGCTGATGGTGTCAAGCTAATGGATAGTAGCCACAGCTGCCCTGGGGCAGTCTGACAGAAGCAAGGCTGTCACTGGGCCCTCTGACCACTATCAGCAGGCAAGGTAGCTGAAGTGTCTTGCCCATGGACACAACAACTGAGACAGACTGTGCGGGGCCTCAAACCGGCAACCCCCTGGTTGCAAGACGAACTACTACCACCATCACCCAGATGTTATAATATGTTATGTTATAGTCTTGTACAGTATATTATTATTATTGTCATTGTTAATCTTGTTTTTTTATATATATTTCAAAAACTTTTTGATGTTTTGTGTGAACCAATATATTTTAATGGTGCTGTTACACCTGAATTTCCCCATTGTTGGACAATCAAGGCTATTTATATTCTATTCTACTCTATTCTATGGTATTAGAGTAGAATATGGCTCTGATAACAATGATTCAAGATTGATTCAGTTCCCTTGTTGAAATGTGTGATTTGTATATTATTTGTGATTTATAGGAACTAATGTGAGCCACAAAGTAAAATATTCAAACAGTTGGTAAATATTCTATAAAACCTATTCATAAATTCTTCATACTGATCCAAAATTCCTGTTGGAGTCAGTGAGAGCATTTCCATAGAGAGCCACTTTGCATCAGCAGCACCATGCTCCAGTGCTCTGGGAGAGTTTATAGTCCTGAGAGTTGAACACTGGAGGACTGACAGCTGTCCTTCATGACAACAGAAGACCCAGAAATCCTCCTCATCAAAAACATGACTTTGATCTGCGTCCTCATCTGGACTCTCCTCTGCTGCTGCTTCACAGGTAAAGTCCAGACAATCCAACTCCTCTCCTCTATGAACATCTGTCCCTCTGAAATGAAGCCGACTAAACCATCAAGCTGCTTTCTGTTTTTGTCTCTGTGTCCTCAGAGTCCAGAGGTCAGGTCACAGTGACTCAGCCTGAAGCAGTGAGAGCTGATCTGGGAGGATCTGTCACCATCAGATGTATGACCAGCCAGAATGTTCATCAAGGGTCCTTCCACGATCAATTCTGGTTTCAAAAGAGAGATGGAGAGCCTCCGAAATTAATGATCAAGTTTTCTGATCAGCGAGCATCTGGGGTTCCGGATCGGTTTTCAGGCAGTGGCTCACATTCGGACTTCACTTTAACTATAAGAGGAGTGAAGGCTGAAGATGCTGCAGTTTATTACTGTATGGGCACTTTTCCATCATCTGCCAGTTTCTAAACACAGTGAAATATCATCATACAAAAACCTTCAGTAGAGAGAACAGAAACTAAGCAAACTGCTACAGGCTTGATTTCCTAGAAGACATTAAAAAAAAACACAGAAAACCAACCAACCGAAAAAGCCTCCAATGACAGAATTAACAGTCATGTTTTTAGTCTGTTGGAGACAGCTAGAGTACCCAGAGAGAACTAATGCCTGCACAGGGAGATCATGCAAACTCCATGCATAGAGGAACCCCTTGCCAGAATTTGAGCTCAGAACCTTCATACTGTAAGGCAACAGTGCAATCAACTTATTCTTCATGTTTTACAGAATCATCATTAGAAAGTGTCTCAGACTGCAGGACTATGTAGTTCCACAGCAGACTGTCTCTCTTTGAGTATTCTCTGTGTTGATGTTATGATTATAAGTTGACCCAACGCTTTAGAACAGGTTTAAAACAAATAAAAATAGAGCAAATAGAAATTATATGAGCACAAGAAATCATGATTAAAAGAACAACAAAAAAAAATTACAATTTAAAGGTGTATAGACCAATAAAATGCAGTTGTAAGAAATGAGTTAGAAAAAGAAATGACATTAAACTAAATAAAAGCAGAAGCAACAAGTATACATAGTGTAACAAGATGAATTAAGCCTACTTTCGGTGATTGATCGCAACATCGATCAGTGTTGCAATCACAACAAATCAGTTTAGAGCCTTTGTTTCCTCTGAATATCAAGGTTGGACTGATCTCACAGGACTGAGGAGGAAACATGATGACATGTAGAGCTGAGCTCCATGTGACTGAATGTGTGTGTTTGCATATGTGTCCTGCCTCTCTGCTCCCAGCTGTTAAGAGGTCAGAGTTGATCAGTGGCTGTCCAGGCCTTTCAGAGCCACTGACACACCAGCAGCACAATGATGATGTTCCTGACTCTACTGCTGACCATCCTGGAGCTCCTGGTTCACGGTGAGACTCTCTGCTCTAACATTATGTTCACGATGATGAAATTCTGGAATGATATACACTGAAAAGAGCAAAATTTACTATTTATATTCAACATATTTTGCCATAAATGTGCGTTCTTTTTTATGTTCTAAAGGTTCTTCAGGAGACATCGCCCTGACTCAGACTCCGAGAGCTCAGTCTGGTGTTCAGGGACAGACTCTCTCCATCAGATGTAAATCTGACAGACTGATAGGTGATGACATTAACTGGTATCTTCAGAAACCTGGAGAAGCTCCAAAACTTTTGATTTATGATACTACGGAACGTCAGCCTGGAGTTCCTGAGCGTTTTCATGCAACAGCAAAACAAACTGACTTCACTTTAACAATTAGTGGAGTTCAGGCTGAGGATGCAGGAGTTTATTATTGTCAGCAGCGTAACAGCTACCCACTCACACAGTGATACAAGGCTGTACAAAAACCTCACGGAGAAAGAGGAACTGATCTGACTCAAACTGTGGGGATCTGTCTGTCTGTCTGTCTGTCCGTCCGTCCGTCCGTCCGTCCGTCTATAGCAGACAGAAGCAGTTTGAAGTTTTCTCTTTTTATAAACCAAAGACAAGTGGTATTCTCTTACTAAATAATTATAATAGTTTATAAAACTCTGTTTGAAAGCTTTATTGAACTGAATTTCTCATTTAAAATGTGAACTTAACAGTTTCAGTAGTACAGAAACTGAATTCAGTCACCACGAACTCATAGTAAAACTCAAGTCCACAAATGTGAAACAAAGATCTGCTTCAGAACCCTCTGATAATACTGACACAAGCTGTTTTTTACGTAAAATATAAATCTGAAGCTAGCATTTCTTTCACCAGGACTGTTCATTAGAAATACAGCCTATCCTTCAAGCCTAAAAAGATGTTTGGTGACTCAATTCCCAAAACGTTGTAAAGTGCATTAAATATTTTCCATCATGAGTGAAATGTTTATTTTAAAAACTTTGGAGATCATTTGAAACTCGTTTTAAACTAATGCCTGATCTGATAATAACAGAGATTATAAATATGATCTTTTGTTAACTTGGCTATATTTGATGCAAAATACAATCTAAAATTACTTGAAAGAACACAGAATAAAATAAATGAAAAATTCTCATTTACAGCTCTATCTCAGTCAATTAGAACATTCTTGAAAAGTTCATTTTTTCAATAACTTAGTTGAATAAATGAAACACATTATACAGATCAATTTATCCAGACTGATGTTTTAAGTTTTTTTTCCATTACAGTTTTTCTCAATTTCTCAGAACAGAACTGAAATTCTCAAAACTTGTTCAATCTTCAAATCAATCACTTGTGCACATCAAACAGCATTTTCTGATTCTTTAAGTCAGTTGCAAATGTTTTTGTACATCATGCAAGTGATTATGTGCAATTCTCTACTTTTTCCTACATTTGCAATTTCTTTTTTCATGTTGATCAAAATGAATTATATGGGTTTCTGTTGAACAGTCTTAACCTCAACAACATATAAGCATAAGTTCATCATATTAGTCTTTACATGCAAAATGCTTGAACAGGTTGTCATAATATGTCAAGCATATTTCTATACTTTTCCATTAGACTTTTAGACTTTTTTCTAAATCTATCCTGAACTGATAAAATGCTCCCAGGTGAATCCTGACTTTATCCAGTGTAGGTAAATGTGTGAAGCATTAGATCAACCAATGATCAACCAGTTTTCTGAAATAGCTCAAAGGTGCCATGAACAATCAACTGGCAAGAATATAGTGTACATAGCTGGAACTCAACACATCATGAAATTACTGACAATAGAAGTACAAGGATCTGGACGGACTCAACAGCCAACGAGAAGAAGAGGAAGAGGAGTGAGGCTGGGGTCGAGGAGTTTGAAGGCAAAATAGAGGAAGAGGCAGAAGAGGTTGTGGACATATGCCAGTTTCCATCACTCCAACATCATCAGACATTGGTTTGCGGCCCTCGGCAGGATGCTGATAGAGTACCCCTCACTTGATTTATGCGTACTTAAAAGTTTTTATTTTCAAAACATACGTCTAATCTGACAAGTAAAATGTATGTTACAATCAGTGAAATGTCAAAATATATGACGACAAATGACTTTTATTTACATAGATCCAAAGTCCCTGCAGGAGTCAGTGAGAGCATTTCCATAGAGAGCCACTTTGCATCAGCAGCACCATGCTCCAGTGCTCTGGGAGAGTTTATAGTCCTGAGAGTTGAACACTGGAGGACTGACAGCTGTCCTTCATGACAACAGAAGACCCAGAAATCCTCCTCATCAAAAACATGACTTTGATCTGTGTCCTCATCTGGACTCTCCTCTGCTGCTGCTTCACAGGTAAAGTCCAGAGAATCCAACTCCTCTCCTCTGTGAACATCTGTCCCTCTGAAATGAAGCCGACTAAACCATCAAGCTGCTTTCTGTTTTTGTCTCTGTGTCCTCAGAGTCCAGAGGTCAGGTCACAGTGGATCAGCCTGAAGCAGTGAGAGCTGATCTGGGAGGATCTGTCAGCATCAGATGTACGACCAGTCAGAATGTTTATGGCTTCAACTATTTAGCCTGGTATCAACAGAAAGATGGACAAACTCCTAAGCTGCTCATTTATTATACAAGCACTCGAGCATCAGGGACTCCAAGTCGTTTTACAGCCAGTGGATCATACTCTGACTTCACTCTGACCATCAGTGGAGTTCAGGCTGAAGATGCTGCAGTTTATTACTGTCAGAGTTACCATGAAATCAGCAGTCAGTATGTGTTCACACAGTGAAAAACTATCGTACAAAAACCTCTTTCAGCCAAACTGAACTGAAACCAATGTGACAGCTGGTAGCTGCTGTTGAGGCTGATGGAGTTCACTGAAAACCTCCACATGTTTGAAGACAACTTTTCATGAAGCAAACTTATAAGATTTCTGTTTATAAAATTACATAAAACTAATTTAAAGCAAAGAAACTTCATTTGCTGAATACACCATGAAACAAGTTTTTATAAAGTTTTCTTTTTTCTGTCACTGAGAAACATAATATAAACAGAAAAAAAGCACAAGAAAATATATCCTGTAATATTTCCTTATAATTCTTCCAATTCAGTTTAAGATCCTAATTATAAGGGAAAACTTAATTGTTGGTTATGTAACCATGACAAAATCATGACCTAGAAAATAATTTTGGTTTAAACCCTTAATATGAGGAATCAGTCTGAAGTTAGTCCATGGTTGTAAACTCTCATTGTTATATCAGTGAGCTCATTGTGAGTAAATGGTGGTTAATTGTCTTTTAACCGTCACCTAGTGATGAACTAACGATCAGTTGTTGTTCAGAGCGTCATCATTGGAAAATGTTTCCAAAAATCTCCTTACTGTCAGTTACCTACAAGAAAAAATACTTCTGATGTTTTCATTGAGATAAAAAAAAAAAAAAGTTGCATTTTCTCTTTAATTACAATAATGTGGAATAAATCTGAAAATATCTGACTTGACGCACAAGTCAGACATTTAGTAACAGCCCTATTGGAAATTTTTAAAAATGGTTGATTTTAAACAGCTATCATGTAACTCATGCAAGACCATATGTTTGTTTTTACCCTGTTCATAAAGTAGCAACAGTAAAATACTTCATTACTACAAAGCAAAACACAGCATTTTACCCAATTAGTGCAGGGAAACTGGACTGTAAAAGAAAGCCTTAAACATAAAGTGTGGAAAAAAAACACTGAATAATCTTTGTAAATAATTTGGATCACATAAGACATCTTGGAGGAAGTAGCTGATAATGATTTACCAAGTATCCATCAAATTAAAATTATGCAGCCTTTAGTCAGATCACATAGTGTTTCTCACTATATGAAGTCTTCGTAGGGCTTGGAGGCCCAGTCGATTCAGGGCAGGTGGTGGGAGACAGAAGGATTCGAGCTAAAATAACATCACTGATGCACAAGGTCTCCTACCGCATGCATGAAGCTGTTGCTGAGCTGGAGAGCTCCTTCAATGACAGACTGCTGCATCCTAGGTGCACTAAGGAGCGTTATAGGAGATCCTTCCTTCCCCCTGTACGACTCTATGACCATCATTGCTCCCACCAGTAAGTGTTTATATCCATGCTAGTATCTGTACAACTCTACCATTTTTCTATTGTCACCAACTCTAAATAGTTTATATTTTAAATGCTCCAAGAAATGCACATCTTGTACATTTTTAATTAACCAACTCAGTTGCACATTCCTCTGGACTGGAGTAATTTTTTTTTACAACTACATAGTATTCATGTTGAAATGTTGCTTTACTGTATTTTTTATTCTTATTCTGTTTAATATACATATTTTATATTCTTTGTGGGAGTCTGTTTTTCTGTTATTGCCTGCCACTGCCGCTTAGCAGCTGTTGCACAGAAATTTGCCCATTTTTGGACAACAAAGGCTATTTCTATTCTATTCTTCTATTTCTATATAGTGAGTATTTCCCCCATATCGATGAAAATATTTTTAAAAAACTATCAACAATGAATATATATTTAAAACAAATTTATCAGCAGTGTGGATCTCGCAATTAACAGTGGACTCACGCTATTTAAAGTGCTAGTTGATTGTTGATAAGAGGGTGGAGCTCACTGAGGTTGTCCCAAGTGTAATTACTACTTCATTTATTAGGTGTGGTCTTTTATTTTTTTAAATGTGTATTACATTTTTCAGTGAGTTAGGGAAACAAGTCAAAGGATGTGAACTACACTAAACTAATATCCAGAGGTTGATCGGAAAACAGACGGACAGTCTCACTGCCTGTTATTTTAACGTGAAAAATTCACATTTTTTTCTGCTCAACTGTCCATGTTATTGTAAAGTGTAAATTCTCCAAAATGATTATGACCCGTTAGAAAGTTTAATGGAAAAGAAAAAGTTCACCTATTTTATACAAAACAACTGAATATGCTTTAAAGTGAATATATTTGCTCAAAAAATACACTATCAGAGGAAATGTGTAGAACATTCACTTCAAAAATATTCATAATTTTAAACTAGATTTAAACAAGGAATCACATAACAATATTACCATGCCCCTAACGTTTTAGGCATATTCTTTTATTTGAAGAAAGGACATTTAAAATAGTTCTTAGAAAGGGAATGTAACATGTTGTTTAATGGATAGAAACAACAGCAAATGTTAAAGAGCACAGACATATCAGTAGTAGAGAAAAGCAAAAAACTAGGAGTGAATCAGCTTAGGACTGGGGACACTGGTCTCTCCTCAGTGTCTCTGTGACTGCAGTCTGGGAGCCCTGGGTGGCCTCACAGGTCACAGAGCCCACATTCCTCCACTGGTCTGCAGGGAGCCTCAGGGTGCTGCTCCAGCTGTAGAGGCCGTCGTTCTGCTTCACCCCACGGCTCTTGTTCTCCTCCCAGCTGCTGCTGCTGCTGCTGCTGCCGTCCACCTTCCAGGACAGACTCCAGCCTGAGGGGAAGCCCTTGTTGGCCAGACACATGAGGGTGGCCTTCCCCTGCTTCAGCTCCTCACTGGAGGGGGGCAGCACTGTCAGGGTGGGACGAGTATCACCTAGGAGACACCAATCAGGTTAGAGGACAGAAACCATAGAAATGTTAAACAGCAGATATTGTGACATGATTACAGTTATGGAGGGATTTTCTATAATAGAAAGTTTCTGCCAGATGTTTTCATGCTCCACTCGTCACTCACTGACACATTGTTTCACTTCCCGTTAAGAGTCTCAGATCAGCACAGAGAGAAGTACCAAAGAATTTGGTTTTAAAAATTTCAATCTCGTCCTTAAATAAAAAAAAAGAAACAAAAAAAAACCATTTGATCTCATATTTACAAGGAAAATATATTGTTTCTAACATGCAGCTAACCTGTTTTTTATTTTAGATCTGAAGAAAAAGATTTTAAAAAGTTCTTCCATTTTTCTCTGGTTGTATTCAGTAGTCAATTTAGAGAAATTTAATTCCATCAATAACAACAGCTTTGGTTGTGTTCACGTTCTGATTCACGTTTTTTACAACAAACCACCAAACTGGTTCACAGTTGGTTCTTGATTCTGACAATTGTTTAGAAGCAATCTTTGATATAATTTACACATAAAGTACATATGAGTTCAGCTTCAATTTGTTTGACGTAAGAAAAAAAATAATGCAAAGCTATAATTTTCTTCTTTCTAAATAAATGCTGAAATGTACTTTTAAAGATTCTAATGTATTTTGAAAATTAAGCGTGATGTAAACTTACTTCCAAACTCCAGCCTGGTTCCTCCACCAAAAGTCCACCACAGTGATAGAAACTCACTGAGGCGCCGTACAAAAACCTCTGACTGCAGAGAGACACGGCTCTCTGACTTTATGAGGCTAAACTAAACCTATAAAACCAGATTAAACTACAGAGTTTCATTAAATATTATTTAATTCTTCAACCAATTGGAATTAGCTATATTCTATTGTATTTTGTGATTTTAACTATCAAATAACCTCAGTATCTTCGAGCCTACAATATTTTGCAAAACACAAAATACTACATTTTTTTCAGTTTAAATCTGTGGAACATAATCAATGCATTATACTGACATTACTTAAAAAGCAGCTTTATCTTTTACTTACTTCCAAACTCCAGTCTGGTTCCTCCACCAAAAGTCCACCACAGTGATACAAACTCATTGAGCCGTCGTACAAAAACCTCTGACTGTAGAGAGACACGGCTCTCTGACTCTGAAAGTAAAATATGGAGAACAAGAAGTTTCTAAAAGATAAAAAAATCATTTTATTTCAACAGTTTGATGTAATTTTTAAAAAGTCATGAAGCAATTAGATCACATTATGACATCCTGTGTGTTTATCTATTTCGACATATGAATATTTATTATCAATTTCACATTTACATAGAAATTAAATTCAACTTACTTGCAAACTAAAGTAATATACATCTACAATAAGATCTGAACTTATTACATTTTTATTTTCTGTAGAATGTAATAAAACATGAAATTTCAGGCGAAGAATATATTAAGACACCCCACAACTGATTACACCTTAAAATGAGCAAAACGACACTGGCGCATCATAGTCATTAAAAATCGTTGTTATTAAAAACATTGTTCCTCAGCATTATGAAGTAGGTTTGCTTGTTCACACCTTAGACATTGAGCTTGGTTTGCTCCTGACTTTTGAAGTGAGAGAAATCCAAACAGCTATCTTGTGTCTCCACACAGAAGTTTGCTGGTGCCCCATACACAGTTTATGAGTTTGGAAATGAATATATCAAAGTCTCAAGATAATGTGAAATTAGCAGTTCCACTGTAAGGAAAAAGTCTACAAGTGGAGGACATTCAAAACAGCTGCAAACATGCCCAGAGAAGGGTGTTCAAACAAGTTGAGCCCAAAGCAGACCAGAAGATGTTAAAACAAGTCTCAAAACAACTACAGCAGGTTCTAGCTGCTGTTGATATGAAAGTGCATTTCTCTACAATCAATAAAACCATTAAAAGAAACTGAGCACATTAGAAAAGAACATGATGACATGTAGAGCTGAGCTCCATGTGACTGACTGTGTGTGTTTGCATATGTGTCCTGCCTCTCTGCTCCCAGCTGTTAAGAGGTCAGAGTTGATCAGAGGCTGTCCAGGCCTTTCAGAGCCACTGACACACCAGCAGCACAATGATGATGTTCCTGACTCTACTGCTGACCATCCTGGAGCTTCTGGTTCACGGTGAGACTCTCTGCTGGAAATGTGATTTCAGGATGTCATCAGATTCATCACAATGATTTTCTGCTGAGATGCAGAAAAATGAAGTAATCATCTCTGACCCTCAGTTGCATCTTTTAAGCCTAATGTGTGTTGATATTTCTTCTCTTCCAGGTTCATCAGGAGACATAATCATGACTCAGACCCCAGGATCTCTGTCTGTTGTTCCAGGACAGACTGTTTCCATCAGATGTAAAGCCAGTGAATCTGTCACCAATGAGGTAGACTGGTACTTTCAGAAACCCGGAGAAGCTCCTAAACTTCTTATTTATTGGACATCAAATCATCAGCCTGGAGTTCCTGATCGTTTCAGTGGGAGTCAGTCTGGAACTGATTTCACTCTGACCATCAGCAGAGTTCAGGCTGAAGACGCAGGAGTTTATTACTGTCAGCAGGATTACAGCACACCGTTCACACAGTGATACAACGTCGTACAAAAACCTCCTTCAGCTGCAGAGGAACTCATCCACAGCTGCACTGAAGCAGAAGTTGTTCACAGAACCAGGTTCATAGATAGCAATATTTAAACACGTTTTAAATTAATAAAGTTATTTCATATTATGCATAACCCATATCTCAGCTGTTAAGAGGTGAGAATGATGATGTCACTGACTCTACTGCTGACTATCCTGGAGCTCCTGGTTCACAGTGAGACTCTGCTTAAAAACTCTGCTTAAAAACTGTATCAGGATGCTTTCTGCTGTGATGGAGAAACAACAAAGAAGAATCAACTCAAACTTTCTTCCAATATTAGGACTTTGCAGTGACTTCCATTCTTTTTAATAACTGTATTCATGCCTAACCCTGACATTTTCCCTAACCCTAAACAAGGGGCTGAACCTTATTAGGACTGGGCTTTGGTTTTCATAAGGCCCATTGGTTTTCAGAAGGTGAATAAATATGCAAGAAATGGTCTTAAATAAGATAGCAAGGCAAGTACACACACATACACACACACACACACACACACACACACACACACACACACACTTATAACATTTAGATCTTGCTTCATCAGTTCTGTAATAAGGAAACTGATTCGCGAGACAGTCTCCACCCAGACTACAGAAACAACATCAAATTTGCTGTGCTGACAGGCAGCTGTAGCCAATCACCATCCTTCCCGAAATACTGAGGCTCTACATCCACTCAGTGAAACATCTTCTGATTCAGAGAAGCAGTTAGTCCTGGCCTCTATGTTTCTTAAACATTTGAAAGTCCTGGTAGCTTTACTAATCCAGAGTTTTTCCGTCTTTTGATCCATATCTGCCATGATCAAGCACTAATCTGCGGCAACCAATCTTCATCTTTCATCAGCTCCAACAGCAGTCATCCTCCTGTGTTGCTGACATCCATTAAAACATGAAATCAATCACAGTTAGGGACCCCCAGTCTGATATATCCACCAGAGACTATTATCAGGTGATACAAAAACAATGCAACATGATGTATAGTTTTGATACACATCTCAAAAATCTGTTCCATTGTTGGACATAAAAAGACAGCAGTTTGGGGGCATTTGACCATAAAACATGTATAGAATAAAACACAGACATAATTTAACCAGTTCTAGATATTATTTATTTTTTCAGCTTATTAAACATTTTCAAACTAAATATTTATTAAAATAAATTATAATGAAATCATTTACTCATAAATAGCTATTTAAACTCTGTCATATGAATTAGAGAATCCATTACTAAACAATAAACCAATACAAATATTTAATCTTAAATTTTCTCAGAATATGAATGATTTAGTACCTAATTAAAGTAGGGAAGGACTGGTTATCCTATGTAATTTATATGTTGACAAATTTATTACCCTAAGAGAGTTAGCTCATAACTCATTACATATGTGGAGTAATGCCTCAAAATTTGGATTAAAACATTATTACAGTTTATTATAGAATGAGTGGGTAATTTATGGAGCATTAAAACCTGAGTCATCGTAGACAGTGTCAGAACATTTCCATAGAGAGCCACTTTGCATCAGCAGCACCATGCTCCAGTGCTCTGGGAGAGTTTATAGTCCTGAGAGTTGAACACTGGAGGACTGACAGCTGTCCTTCATGACAACAGAAGACCCAGAAATCCTCCTCATCAAAAACATGACTTTGATCTGCGTCCTCATCTGGACTCTCCTCTGCTGCTGCTTCACAGGTAAAGTCCAGAGAATCCAACTCCTCTCCTCTATGAACATCTGTCCCTCTGAAATGAAGCCGACTAAACCATCAAGCTGCTTTCTGTTTTTGTCTCTGTGTCCTCAGAGTCCAGAGGTCAGTACACAGTGGATCAGCCTGAAGCAGTGAGAGCTGATCTTGGAGGATCTGTCAGCATCAGATGTCAGACTTCTCAGAATATTAATAGCAATTATTTTTCCTGGTACCAACAGAAAGCTGGACAAACTCCTAAGCTGCTCATTTATTATACAAGCACTCGAGAATCAGGGACTCCAAGTCGTTTTACAGGCAGTGGATCAAACTCTGACTTCACTCTGACCATCAGTGGAGTTCAGGGTGAAGATGCTGCAGTTTACTACTGTATGGGTGAATTCTACATCAGTAGCAGATATTCATTAACACAGTGAAAAACAGTCGTACAAAAACCTCCCCCATTCAGACTGAACAGAAACTGAACTGATGGTTGCACTTCACTGTTGCAGTTGGATAACCACACAGAGAAAACACATTGAGTGTACACTACAAGCCAGATATTTGGAACCAACTTCAAGTTTCTGTCTGCAATGATTTTTTTCAAACATCATTATGAGTTCTCATGATTTTGTGGTGCATTTACTGCATGGTCAACCTCTGTTTTTATTGATGTGCCCCAATTTTCTCTGTTTATCTTTACATATATATTAGGAGTGGCACCAACTAGTCGATTCTTTGCTCTGGAATGACTTTTTACTGGCAAGTCGACCAGTCGCAATAACGTGACATAACAGATTTTTCCAAGATGATGGCAGATGAGGAACTCGGTGAGTTCGTCATATAATTTGAATTTTTTTTTTAAATATAAAGTAATTTACCAAAGGGCTACCGGAAACTCTGGCAAAGGCTACTGGCATAGGGGCGTGGGGTGGCGGAGTGGTTCGAGCTGGTGCCCCGTATACAGAGGCTCCAGGCCTCGACGCGCCGTCCCGGGCTGGACTCCCGTCCTCGGTTCCTTTGCTGCATGTCTTGGCCCCCGCTCCCACTCTCTGCCCCCTTCCTGTCGGATTACTGTCAAATAATGACCAATAATGCCAAAGAAAAAAAAAAAAAAAAAAGTCTACTCGGGCTGTGCGTCATCCATCCAACTGATCAGCGTCACCCTGCGTGTTCAAGCTTCTAACCTGGCAGCTTTATGCTTTTATAAAAACACTGCCTGAAAACATCTGGAAACGTAGTTCAAGCTGCATTCTGAGGATCTGACAGAGTCTATGTGCGTCATCTGCATGTCATCCATCCGCAAACTCATGAAGCCGCTGCTTGGAGGCAGTGGAGCATCCTGTTGCGCATCGGAGCAGTAGGTGCGCTGAATTAAACTCTAATCAAAGGTGATCCGTTCATAATAAATTTAGTTTATGATATTACAACATGCACATTTGTAGTCAACGTAATAATTTGACTGCCATACGTGCAGCTATCCAAGATGAAAATATACCCGATCAGAGCCAGCCGGTGTTCGGGAAAAAAAAAAAAAAAAAAAAAAAAAAGTCTGACTTGGTTTTGAGCAACTTTTTCGACCACAGTGACAGATGATCACCGTTCTGCTCAGCTGCTGCTGAAGAAGTCCGGGATAATGTTCTGTTTTTTATTTTGTTGATTCTGCAAAATGGACTTCAGTCAAGCGGTCTTTTATTTGCTGTAAATATCGCTAATAAAGCCTGTAAGCTAATGTGAAGCCTTTTCTCTGGCGTGTCTCTGACGTCACAGCGACTAGTCGACTTCAACTCGACTTCTATCATGTTGAAGTCAACTATAAAAAAATATGAAGTTGTTCAACCCTTAATATATATATATATATATATATATATATATATATATATATATATATATATATATATATATATATATATATATATAAGAAAAGAAGGGCTTAGTTTGAGTTGGGAACATTTGCAAGAGTCACAAAAAACAGTTTCTGTTTTGTAAACAGTTTGCCATGCTACTGCTAAAACCAAAGGATGTTCCGAAATCTAAGCAAGACAAATGCAAATGTATGATATTTACAATAAAGCGTTCAGACAGGTGACTCTTTGTTTGATTGTCTGAGTTAAACTTTTTTTTGCACAAATTTGATCTTATTTCCAAAGTTTTGGCTTGTACAATAGACAGAAAGTCTTTAATCCTTAAATCACAAATGTGTGCTGATAAATAATTCACCACAAGGTGAGGCATCATGAGGCCTTATTGTAATATCTAACTAATAGTTTAATAACAATGATTAACAGTGCCTGTACCTTTAACAAAATAGCACACACATGCTAAATTGTAAGACTAGCATTGTATTAAGTAGTATAACTAGTTAAACTGCAGACAATATAAATATGTTAATTCAAACATTGTTTCATAAAAACAAATGATCACTAAATTACAGTTAAATGTGTATTATTTTATACGATATATAATGTTGTAGCATAAGGTATATATACAGCTAAATATGTTGGAGTGAAATCATATGGGGTAATCTGCTGGAAACCACATATAGGAAATAATCAATCAATCTTTCTCAGATTAAGGAATTTCTTAAATCAAAATTATAGACTCTTCACTGATAACACATTTTACAATCATGTTTTTTTGTTGCAGAGATCTGAAGAATGAATGATACCTAAGAATGAAATTAATTGTCAACATGTCAACACATGACATGTTGACATGAAGAATAAAGATGACAATTCAAGATTGATTTAATCTGATTAAATTCAAAACCACAACAGGAGTAATGATTTGAATTTTATTTTGAATTTTATTGTTTTAACAGCACTTGAGCTTCTGAACAAGTAACAGAGATTCTGAAGATGAAATCAAACAGAAAAATTGTAAAGCAAGTGATCTGTAGCAGAATAAAATGTTTGAAAATCCATGAATCAGCTCATGACTGGGAACACTGGTCTCTCCTCAGTGTCTCTGTGACTGTAGTCTGGGAGCGCTGGGTGGCCTCACAGGTCACAGAGTCTGCCTTTTTCCACTGGTTTGCAGGGAGCTTTAGGGTGCTGCTCCAGCTGTAGAGGCCGTCATTCTGCTTCACCCCGAGGCTCCTGCTCTGCTCCCAGCTGCTGCTGCTGATGCTGCCGTCCACCTTCCAGGACAGACTCCAGTCTGAGGGGAAGCCCTTGTTGGCCAGACACACAAGGGTGGCCTTCCCCTGCCGCAGCTCTTCACTGGAGGGGGGCAGCACTGTCAGGGTGGGACGGGTTTCATCTAGGCGACACCAATCAGATTAGAGAACAGGAAACAAGAAGGCGTCAATAAAATGACACCAGGGCAGCTTCACTATGAGAAAGTTGAGTTTCTTTATTAAAATGTTTCTGTCAGATGTTTTGCTGCTCCAACAGTTACTGAGACACATTGTTTCACTTCCCTTCAATAAACCTCTCATGCATATCAGCGCAGAGAGACATTACAACTTTATATTGAATAAATCAATAAAGAATCCATCAAGAATCACTGTAACTTGTACTTCAAATCAGTCTGTTTTAGAAATCATACAAAACAGATTTCCACATTTCCAAAAATTCATTGTGCATTATCCTGTTTTACATGATAAAACAGGATATAATTGTGGAAATATTTTCCACCTAGAGAAAAGCATGCATTTTTCAAGAAAAAAAAAACAACTTTGCAGATCATTTGAAAATAAATGTAAAGTCATACCAGATATGATAATAACATAGATTATAAATATGATCTCTGTTTAGCTCAGTCGAATCTCTTATTTGATCAAATAAATAGGTCAAATAATCTGGGACAAATTGCAAGCTTCTTACTAACAAACTGCTGTTATTATACATGTGTTTTCCACTCTTATGATTTCAATAATATTCATTGATCCTAACAAGCTTATTTGAGTTATTCATCATGAAGATGAATTTTTACATTTAAATTTTAGCTTATAGTGCAGTGAAACTTTTCTCTTCTTTAGACATTAAAATATTTGGTCTAAAGACAAATGACAACACAAAATAACTTATAATATTAAATATAGAAAAACAACTTACTTCCAAACTCCAGTCTGGTTCCTCCACCGAACGTGTACCACAGTGATGCAAACTGGTTGAACTGTCGTACAAAAACCTCTGACTTTAGAGAGACACGGCTCTCTGACTCTGACACAAACATATTTACCAAAACATTTCTTATTTTTTGGAATATTATAAAGTGGCATGAAATAAAAGCAACATTAACAGCAATCTGGTTTGTAAAAATGGAGATTTTAAATATAAATATTAAGAAAAAATTATTACATTTGATAGAAAAGGTGATAAACTTTTCTGTTGTCAATTTTAATCAGTGTTTCCGGTAGTAATAAAGATGATCAGCTCTTTGTCAAAATAAGTTAGATGTAAAAATGTAGTCATGTTATTAATTAGAGGCCACTTTAAACAAATGGTTTTTTTTTTAGCCTTGATTTAAAGAAACTTAGTGTTTCAGCTGTTTTGCAGTGGTCTGGGAGTTTGTTCCAGATTAGAGGAGCATAAAAACTGAATGCTGTTACTCCAAGATTTTATTCTGATTCTGGGGATGCAGAGTAAACATGAAGCAGAAGACCTGGGTGGTCTGAAAGGTTGATACGATGACAACAGTTCTTTAATGTATTGTGGTGCTAAGCTGGTCTAACTTTCCATAAGGAAATGTACATTAACTACACTCTTCACTATAAGGATGCCATTACCACTGCCAAAGCAACTCATTTTTTCCAACCTCATCACAAATAGTAAAAGTAACACAAAAACCTTTTAATCCATTGCCAATAACAGTACACAATCTCTCAACTCCTTCTCTTCTCATTTTCTCTCAAGTGACCTCTAGAATTCCATCATGTCGTTCTTCCACAACAAAATCCATAAATCCATGAACAAATAGCCCTGAATACAAGTGCTTCCATATCCTTCACTGTCCCCATCATCACTCCAATCATTAAAAAACCTTGCAGTGACCCTATTGACTTCAGTAACCTACACCCAGTATCCAGTCTCTTATCAAAAATCCTTGAGAACATTGTTGCCTCTAAACTTCACTTTCATCTCTCCGATAACAAACTGTATGAACAATTCCAATCTGGTTTTAGACCCCTCCATAGTACTGAAACAGCTCTAATAAAAATCACAAATGATCACCTTCTTGTAGCTAATAACAGACTTTTAATTATTCTTATCCTACTGGATTTAAATGTAGCCTTTGACACAATTTCTCTCACCATCCTCATTGACAGACTTATCTCAATTGGTATCTCCCACACACCGTGGTCTCCCACACACTGGTTTGTCTCCTACCTTTCCAACCATTCTGAGTATATGCAACTTGGTCCCTACTCTTCCCAACATTCTTCTGTTTCCTCTGGTGTACCCCAAGGCTCAGTACTTGCCCCCTTTCTATTTATCATCAGCAGAAAACACAATATACACTTCCATTGTTATGCCGATGACACCCAACTCTAAACATTAATGGTTTCATCCAAACCATCCAATATTCTACCACCCTCCTCCCTTTCTGATTGTTTCCAGGAAATCAAATCTTGGTTTTCTTCCAACTTGTTGAAACGTAATAGCAATAAGACTGAAGTCCTCCTAATTGGCACCAAATCTACACTAGGTAAAATTCAGTTTTCCCACTAACATTGATAACTCCTCCATCTTCCCGTCCCCTGTGGTGAAGAGTGTGGAGTATTGTCCTTGACAGCACTCTCTCATTCCAGTCACATATCAATAACATCACACACTGCATATTTCGTCTCAGAAACATTAATTACCTTCATCCATCTCTCTCCTCTCATACACCTACCATCCTTGTCAATAGTCTTGTTGCCTCATGTCTTCACTACTGCAACTACCTCCTGTATAGTCTCCCCCAAAAAACCATTCACAAGCTACAACTCCTCCAAAATTTTGCAGCCCGGATCATTACCAGAACATTTTCTGTTCAACATATAACCCCAGTCCTGTAGCAGCTTCGCTGGCTCCCTGTTCACTAACGCATTCAGTTCAAAATCAATGACACAACGCAGGCGATTTTCTGCTGTCGCTACATGCTCGTCCAGAAGGAGTAAATGCTGCAAGTTAATGACTTGATGCAATCTGCTGGGTTTCCTTAGACAGAAACTTTCTAAACTACTTTGAACAATTAATTGAGCTTACTGTACAGTTTGATAACTAGAATCAATTGGAATGTATGTATGATTGACTTGAAATTATTTTTTTTTTTTGTGAAGTGCTTCAAGATGACATTTGTTGTGAATTGGCGCTATATAAATACACTGAATTGAATTGTGTCCTTCAGTGTCTTGAAAGTTGCCTAGAAATAAAATGATGTTGTTGCTTCCACAGATTTCTCTCCAGCAACCCTTTGTTTCTTGAGTAAATTGGTGAAAGAGGTCCAAACTTCAGCCCTCTTAGATCTGGGTATACACTTGAAGTCCTTGAATCTGGGGTCCAGTGCAGTGGCAATTTTCAGATATGCAATGTTGATATTGTTCTTACATGTCTCCAGGTCTTTTCTGAATGTAGACTTGAATTTGACTGCATAGGCAGGGTCATCATCAGAGCTCTCTATCACTTGAGACAGATGACAAAACCCAGGCAGACTCACAGAGCATAAAACATACTTTTCTCCTCCCAGAAGTTTAGTAACATACCTGCAACAACAAATTAATAAAATTAGAATGCAGTGCATTCATTTATTTGTATACACTCACAAATGTCCTCTATGTGTTCATGCTATATTTACACAAAAATAGACTATTTCTCTCTCACACACACAGACAGGACCATGAGAAATAAATAATGTTAAATATACCAGCAGGGTTCCAGTAGAGTTTCCAACTTCTGTTGTTTGTCCATTTCAGCTTTAGATGGCATGGCAAGCTTGGGGTTGTGTTTGCTGAGAACATCCTTAGATGGCTGCTCGTTTCTGCAGATATTTTTTATCATGTTCTGAGTTGAGTTCCATCTGGCTGGAATATCTTGAATAAGTGACTCTTTTGTCCATGTTAAGTTTGTTGATGTTCTAATTCTGCAGCATTTACTGGACTGTGTTTAAAGTGCATTTGGTCAGGATATTGTCAAACGCACTGCTCTGCAGAGATACTGTGAGAAAATGCTAGAGAATGTGGTAGAGCATAGGATATGTTAAAAAGGCAGGCGTCTCACAGCAGCGATCATATTTCTTGCATATATCTGCCCTAAGTGGGCTGACTTTATTTAAGATGCAACACTGCTGTGCAACATGAATAAAATGTTCTGTACATGTTTCAGCAAAATGTCTCTCTTCTGTTTTCATTAGTCAGAGCATGTGAAAGCATCTCCCACTGTTCAGTTCAGCAGTATCATGCACTGTAACTCCAAGATAATTATGGTTACCCAGAGACGTCCAGGGGTCTCCAGAGATGGCAACAGCTGGTACACATTGTATTGCCGTCACTGTTGCAGTGTTTGCCTTTTCATACAACTCTTGTGTCTTCCTTGTGACGGTGTGTCTTCAGTGAGCCTCGTGCATGTCATTGCTTGTTGAAATCCTAAGAACATTCCTCACACCAACATCAACAATACTGATTGGCCTGCAGTTTGTAGCTATTCACTTTGCTATGGTGTTTGTTAGCTTGTCATGCTTCTGTTTATTGATTCTTCTCGCACAAGATGTGTCCAGTGTAGTCTGTCAAAGCCTGTGTAATTGTTTTGGTAGCATCAACAGTGTGTAATGCATTTAAGTGATATTTCAGACTTCAAGTACTCCAGTGATAAGAAAGCTCATTTTTGCAGTGCTTACAAATAACTTTACTTCTACTAATGCTGCCATGTGGAACAGTTTGAAAATGTCAATGTAGAGGTTCTGTACCTTTCTCCCTTTTTTGTCCCTGTTAGTTTTTCGTTTCTCTTCCAGTTCATGCATGCAGCAGTATAAGGCCCACCATAAATTCTCTTATTGGTTGACATGCAGAAAGATGCCAGCCAGTACTAATCAACCTTCTACCCCTCTAGAGGCCTTTTGTATTCACAGAAAATAAGAACAGACTTTCAAAATAATGATTTTAAAAAGTATTAAAAGGAAATATAATGTCAGTGTTAAACTATTAATGCCCTAACATGATAATGCGTTAACGTGGCCAGCTCTAATATTCACTTTTATGTGATTTGTTTTAATCATCAGTGCATTATCCATAGATTGTTTGGACTGTTCAGGGTTGAGTATATGATTGTTCCAGCTGACAAACATATTAGCTTTCATTCTGGAGTGATATGTCAGCTAGTAACTTCTTTTCTGGAGTGTTTGACTTTTAATTCAAAGATTCTCCTCCATTAGTTTCTCTCGCAAAGCATTGTTCTATCCCTGAAGTTATTAGTTTTTATTTTTGTCAAAATCCAAAATACTGTTTGTCACATCACAAAGCGTGATTAGGACTCAGTAATCATGTTCTTCTGAGCAGAAATGAATATGATTCAGTCATGCAGGAACTATTCACACCTGACACATTTGGTCCACTTTAAAGTTATCTGTATTTGTCCTTGAGCAAAATCAGAAAGGATGTTAGCCTTTCTAAGTTGCCTTTTGAGTTTTTTATAGTATTAAAGACACTTACTTTTAATTGAAGCAAATGAATTTGTGAGATTGTGCTGATTTATTAACCATATTCTGAGTAAGATTTCTGCTTCAGTGCAGCCGAGGATCAGTTCCTCTGGAGCTGAGGGAGGTTTTTCTACAACGTTGTTTCACTGTGTGAACGGTGTGCTGTAATCCTGCTGACAGTAATAAACTCCTGCATCTTCAGCCTGAACTCTGCTGATGGTCAGAGTGAAATCAGTTCCAGACTGACTCCCACTGAAACGATCAGGAACTCCAGACCAGCGTGAAGCAGCATTGTAAATCAGGAGCTTTGGTGGTTCTCCAGGTTTTTGAAGGTACCACTGCAGATCATTGCTGACACCTGAACTGGCTTTACATCTGATGGAGACAGTCTGACCCAGAAGAACAGACTGAGATCCTGGAGTCTGAGTCAGGGTGATTTCTGCTGAGGAACCTGGAAAATATGCAGAGAAGATTTTGAGATGCACCAAGAATGAAAACATCTCGGTGATAATGAATGCAGGTTTTTTTGTGTTTCTTTGTCACAAAAAACAAAACAAAAAAAACCTTCCTCATAGTGAACCTTGTTTCATCACAACACAAAGTTTAGAGCAGAGAGTCTCACCGTGAACCAGGAGCTCCAGGATGGTCAGCAGTAGAGTCAGGAACATCATCATTGTGCTGCTGGTGTGTCAGTGGCTCTGAAAGGCCTGGACAGCCACTGATCAACTCTGACCTCTTAACAGCTGGGAGCAGAGAGGCAGGACACATATGCAAACACACACAGTCAGTCACATGGAGCTCAGCTCTACATTCTGTGATGATTCCACATGAATCCTGATAAATTTGCATGTAAAAAAAACAAGCAATGAGCTCAAATAAGTTTCTTGTTTTTCTCATAATTTTTGAAGGACAGGATTTTTCAATCCATTTTCACTATTTTTGAGGGTGTATTCACACCAGTAAAGTCCTTTGGTCCTCTTGTTTGGTCTGGACCAAAATGGACTTTGCTTTTGCTTGGTGCAGTTTGCTTTCACATAGTGCTGTTTTTCAATGGAACAATCAATTGTAAACACAGCCACACGCAGTGGCGTTCCTAGCCTATTTGGTGCCCTGTGTGAGCTACCCCGGGGCTGACAACTTCTCAGGGTGGGTGATAACAACCGCAGCACACTACTACCCCCACCTGCTGCCTGGGGGAAGTCTCTCATGCTGCCCTGGGCAGCTGCCCATGCCACCCATATCAGAAACCACCACTGGCCACATGGGTAATGATCATTGCTCCTATTGGACAGAACTAATGGGGCAGGACAGAGAAGAGACCCAAAAAGAAGAAAAAAAAAACATGGAAGTCCTGCATGCTTCATTTCTGTTGTGCACATTTGTGCTGTTATTACAACTGTAATACCATTCTCAATGTCAAGAGCATCTCAAACACATTGCGATGTGAAATTTCAAATTTTGGAACGGCATCAGCTAATGCGTGCTGAATGAGATAAGATGCTCTGGTTGCCCTGATTCATTCAAGTCACCCGCCATTTATAAATTCTTCTAAAAGCAAGAAACTTGTTTGAGCTCATTGCTTATTTTCAGATGCACATCTTTCACGAGTCACATGGAAACATCACAGAGAGTAGAGTAGGGCTCCATGTGACTGACTGTGTGTGTTTGCATATGTGTCCTGCCTCTCTGCTCCCAGCTGTTAAGAGGTCAGAGTTGATCAGTGACTGTCCAGGCCTTTCAGAGCCACTGACACACCAGCAGCACAATGATGATGTTCCTGACTCTACTGCTGACCATCCTGGAGCTCCTGGTTCACGGTGAGACTCTCTGCTGGAAACTCTGTGTTATTATGGAACCAGGTTCACTATGAGGATCTTTTCGTGTGACAAAGAAACACTGAAAAAAACAGCATTCGTGATCATCCAGAGTTGTTAATTTGTCTCAGTAAAATCTTATCTGTATATTTTCCAGGTTCCTCGGCAGAAATCACCCTGACTCAGACTCCAGGATCTCAGTCTGTTCTTCTGGGTCAGGCTGTCTCCATCAGATGTAAAGCCAGTTCAGGTGTCAGCAATGATCTGCAGTGGTACCTTCAAAAACCTGGAGAACCACCAAAGCTCCTGATTTACAATGCTGCTTCACGCTGGTCTGGAGTTCCTGATCGTTTCAGTGGGAGTCAGTCTGGAACTGATTTCACTCTGACCATCAGCAGAGTTCAGGCTGAAGATGCAGGAGTTTATTACTGTCAACAGGATTACAGCACACCGTTCACACAGTGAAACAACATCCTACAATAACCTCCTTCAGCTGCAGAGGAACTGATCCACAGCTGAACTAAAGCAGAAGTCTTACATTTATAAATTATCACAACATCACAAAATATATTTGTTTAATTAAAAGTGTAATTTCTTGATGCCACATACAAGGCCTAAAATTAGTTCTGATTTTGGTTTATACAGGTATTTTTAAGAAAATTATTAACTAAAGCATAGTTTTCTCATTCACTGAAAATGAGAAAGATATGTTTTTATTGACTTTTTATTATGTAAACTTTTAAAACCAAATATCCAGTTACTCTGAGAAAATTTTGAAATGATTTAAGATGATTTAGTTTAAAAATCCATTCATCCCTCCATTGTTGATACTGTTTGTACTTATGCTTATGTTACACAGTAGAAAAAAATATGATTTTTGCATGAGTATGTTTGTATTTTGCATGTTTATGTTGTAGTTGTAGTTTATTTTTTCCCTCTGTAACTCAAAGACATTCTGAACATCAAGATGGAGGGTGACCCCCTGGGTTATGTCCGACCTGCCTGCCGCTGAGGAATACAGGTATCCCCTAATTGTGAAACAATGATTTGGGGCCGGGCTTCTAAGAGGGTGAGGTCAAAGAATGGTATGGTGCTGGTGGAGGCAATACATGGAACTGAACAATGGGGGGTGGTAAGAACATTGTAAGTGGTTGATAGGGGTCGGCTTCCTTTCAGAGTCTGTAGTCCTCACCCATATCCAATAAAAATAGGGCCCTACAAGAAGTTTGGCCAACTGTATCAGGCAGAAGAGGCAGAAATCCAGGGTGCCGGTGACCTCAGTCTAATTATGGGACTTGATGGTGTGGTCGAAGTTGGTGTCATGGAAGCTGTAGATATGGAAGAATCTAGCAGCTTTGAAGAGGTGAGCAAACTCCTAACTTCTGAGGATCTACCCCGACAGCAGACAGTGGAGTTCTAGGACCTTCCTGCAGAAGTGGAAAAAGGTGTTTTCTGTGGATGAAGAAGATGTTGGCAGAACAGACTTGGTCCAGGAGGTGGAGAGACGGCCCAGTGCAGATGATCACGCTTGTGAGTAGCGTTCCATACCAGTCTAAAACGATCAGAGATTACCGCCAGGAAGCACGGCATGAAGCAGAGGTGTGATGCGTTGATACTAGGGTTTCCCTGTTCTTCTTTTAGTTGTCTTGGGCTGGCGAGGGCGTGGAACGCCTGAGGAGTGGAGCGGCTGTGTAGCAGACCACCGCAATCGGAGGAAATACCGCAAGTGGTGCTCAAGCAGGGATTCCCGGGCCGTATGTGGCCCATCAACTGGTGACTTAAAGACGACTGTCGGACTGTTTTTTATAACTGTTTTATGGAGTGTATCACGAAGAGTGAATTGAAATAAATTATTTTGTTCAACTGGATGTTTGTTGACTGAGTTTGGGACCATATTGCTCAAACTTATAATCAATGAGAAAATATTTGACAATAATCTGAAAATTAAAATTAACACAAATGCCTTCGAAACTATTAAAGCACATGTTGCTGCTCATTTATTTGAATGATCCATGTTCCTTTGGGGTTTTTGTATTAGACAATAATGTTGCAACACTTGGTTTAATATTGTGAAACATGAAGTTAACTTATATTATCAAGTTATTTCTGATGAACTCATTCAAAAACCCACAACATCAAAACTGCAACTTTTTGATCCATAGCCCTGTGAAATATGTTGCTTCACAAAGAAATCATATTGATTCCTGTCTCTGCTAGGGAGTCAGTGAGAGCATTTCCATAGAGAGCCACTTTGCATCAGCAGCACCATGCTCCAGTGCTCTGGGAGAGTTTATAGTCCTGAGAGTTGAACACTGGAGGACTGACAGCTGTCCTTCATGACAACAGAAGACCCAGAAATCCTCCTCATCAAAAACATGACTTTGATCTGCGTCCTCATCTGGACTCTCCTCTGCTGCTGCTTCACAGGTAAAGTCCAGACAATCCAACTCCTCTCCTCTATGAACATCTGTCCCTCTGAAATGAAGCCGACTAAACCATCAAGCTGCTTTGTGTTTTTGTCTCTGTGTCCTCAGAGTCCAAAGTCCAGGTCTCAGTGACCCAGCCTGAAGCAGTGAGAGCTGATCTGGGAGGATCTGTCAGCATCAGATGTACGACCAGTCAGGATGTTTATAGCTCCAACTATTTAGCCTGGTACCAACAGAAAGATGGACAAACTCCTAAGCTGCTCATTTATTATGCTAGCACTCGAGCATCAGGGACTCCAAGTCGTTTTACAGGCAGTGGATCAAACTCTGACTTCACTCTGACCATCAGTGGAGTTCAGGCTGAAGATGCTGCAGTTTATTACTGTCAGAGTTTTCATTACCCCAACAGCCAGTATGTGTTCACACAGTGAAAAACCACCGTACAAAAACCATCCTGATCATACTGAACTGAAACTGAACCTCAGCTGCACAGACTTCTTCTGTTCATTGACACCAAAGGACAAACAGGGACACACACTCAGGGAATTTATTAAACTAAACCAAATTGGGCTTCAAAATCACAAAAACAGAAAAATAAATCAAGATTATGATCCACATTTTAACTGAAATGATCAGCAACCGTGTTTTAATCCAAGTGTCGACAAGAATGATGAAGATGTCTAAGGCATATAAACAAAGGCTCTTGAAAACGTTTGACCTCTATAACCTCTGCTTTATAGCAGAAAACTGGAGCATTTCCATGTGTCTCTATGTTTGAACATGCAGTGACATATACCATATAAATATATGACTGGTACACAGAGAGAAAACACATATGAAAGTGATTTAAACAAATTCAAAAAATCAACCAAATGTTTGGACGAAAAATGTATGTCAGAGTTCATTGGAAAGATGATAAATAAACATATCAGTAAATAAATAAGTAAATTAATGAATAAATAATAATTTACTGAGACAACATTGCATCATTTTAGCTGCACAGGAATTTTGAAGTGTTGAAGTTATCTCTTCTTTCATCAACACCTAAAATCAGGTGTGTTTTGTTGCTCTGCACATTTTAATGTGTTGTGTGCTGATGTGCTATTTAAAGAGATAAAAATACTAAGTCTTGGTCTATTTGAAATTAACTGAGACATACTGATGATAAATCCACATGAAACCGTACTTTATTTGAAGAAAATGATTTTATTCTGTAAATCAGAGTCAAAACTTTATTGGACAGATGCCAGAAAAAGAAACAGCAAAAGTAATATCAGTCAAAATGTAAGAAAAAGATAACTCCACTGAGTGACGTCAGGACTAGGAACACTGGTCTCTCCTCAGTGTCTCTGTGACTGCAGTCTGGGAGCCCTGGGTGGCCTCACAGGTCACAGAGCCCACATTCCTCCACTGGTCTGCAGGGAGCCTCAGGGTGCTGCTCCAGCTGTAGAGGCCGTCATTCTGCATCACTCCACGGCTCTTGTTCTCCTCCCAGCTGCTGCTGCTGCTGCCGTCCACCTTCCAGGACAGATTCCAGTCTGAGGGGAAGCCCTTGTTGGCCAGACACATGAGGGTGGCCTTCCCCTGCTTCAGCTCCTCACTGGAGGGGGGCAGCACTGTCAGGGTGGGCTGGCGTTCACCCACTGCAGGGAGAAAAAACACGTTGCAGAGTCCAGATAAAAGTTCACAAAGTTTCACTTCCTGGTCCGGATTTTGTAACCATGGCGACACATATGCATCACTGCTCAACCACAGCAACAGACAGGTTTCAGTACCACACATAAAAACTGACATTTATGCTTAAATGTTTTCATGTATTTCTCATTAAACTTGCTGCATTTTGGAAATCTGGACTAATATTGTAAAACCATATGATGCATGTTTTTCTATTGCTTTAAATAGATTTTTACTGTTACTTGAATCACACAAAGAAAATGAATTTACACATACGTCAGTTTGTTATCTTGTCATATAAATTTACTATTTATAAAGAAAAAAGGTTCAAAAGTTTTGTTTCAGAAAATGTGAATCTGAAAATATACATGAGCCACAGATTACTTTGGACTCAGTGACACTGATCATATGGCTCAGCATATTGTCAACATCGCTTGTTAAAAATACATTTAAAAAAGTTCAAGATAAAATGGAAAAGTTTGAGCAATGCCTGTTCTAATAGAAAAACTGTGAAATGTGACGATAGAAATGTAGAAACAAAAGTCTGGGAGAACTTTTAACTGCTAAGTTTTAAGAAGAAAATTCATTTACCATGTAGCTTTCTTTTCTTTTTAGTACTTTTCATACTTTTTTCATAAAAACTAGAACATGTTTCATCTTTTTCTAAATAAAAGATGTTTTCAAGTATTAAGTCCAACTTAGACATCACAGAGTTTTCAGTAAACACAGCAGCTTAAATAAATAAAAACTAACTTCATCCAAAAATACAAGTTTTTCCTTTGAAAAAAAACATGCAAAAAAATGTTCATTACAGAAATGGTTGATTTTATTGAAGTTAGTTGTACTTACAGTTAACATCCAGTCTGGTTCCTCCACCGAACGTCCACCACAGTGATACAAACTGATGGAACCGTCATACAAAAACCTCTGACTGTTAGAGACACGGCTCTCTGACTCTGACACAAACAAAACATGAAGGATGAGAAGCTTTTAAAAAAATGAGAGTATTAAACGTGGACACAATAATGTAATAAATGAACCTCATAAACTTTTCAAATTAGTTGTTGTGTTGTTTCTCTTGTATTTTCATTCTTTTTGCTAGTAGAAGACTGATCAGCCTGGCTGTCATCATACATTGAGATCACTGTTAGTAGCTCTTGAATTACAAGACAGACATGCTGAGAAACTCTGAATGCTGAGGTATTCATCTCTTCTATTTTAATAAACTCTGAAATGAAGGTTCACCAAACACACTGATAATTCCTCGGCATAAGAACTAAGGGGACTGTGTGTCTGTGGATGGAGACTGTTTTTTTCCCCAACCAGAAGCTTATCTATTTATATTTACATCTAAATAAAAATGGGCTTTTCAAAATTATTGATATCTATCCATATATGCATATTTTGTCTTTCCCTGCTTGTCCATGCAGAGCAGTGGAGGTGACGCTACGTATCTCCAGCGGTCATTTGACGAAAGGCAGAGTTCGGCCTGGACAGGTCGCCAGCCCATCACAAGGCGACACAGAGACACTCAGTTCTAATGTCAGTTCAGTGAATCCAGTTAACCTGGCAGTCATGTTTTGGGCTGTGGGTGAAAAGAAGAGTTTTCCACAACGTGTATGAGGAAAACATGCAAACTACATCTGAACAGAACTTTGTTGGTGCAAGGCAACATTACTAACAGCTGCACCACTGTGCAGTCTTATCAATGACATCCTTTTCTATGTTTTTACTGGTATTTCAAGGATTTATCTTTGTTTAAGAGCTGCAGATCTTTGAGGTTGGAAATCTTCTTTACCATCACCCTAATTTTTAGCTCCCACCATAGTTTCACAATCAGATTCAAGTCGGGACTTTTACTGGGCCACTTCAAACATTCATATTACTTCCTAGCAGACAATAACTTTTGGTGAAATTAAAAGAATACTTTAAAGTGTAAACATCATAGTTTTTAAAGCTCATAGTTCTGCACACAGAACTATGAGCTTTAAAAAGTAAATTATGTAATATTTTGAGAAAACAAACTACTAATGAAAATAGAAATAAAGAAACAGAATAATTCTCTTTGAACAGCATCATATAATTCCAGTTTCTGTTGGAGTCAGTGAGAGCATTTCCATAGAGAGCCACTTTGCATCAGCAGCACCATGCTCCAGTGCTCTGGGAGAGTTTATAGTCCTGAGAGTTGAACACTGGAGGACTGACAGCTGTCCTTCATGACAACAGAAGACCCAGAAATCCTCCTCATCAAAAACATGACTTTGATCTGCGTCCTCATCTGGACTCTCCTCTGCTGCTGCTTCACAGGTAAAGTCCAGAGAATCCAACTCCTCTCCTCTATGAACATCTGTCCCTCTGAAATGAAGCCGACTAAACCATCAAGCTGCTTTCTGTTTTTGTCTCTGTGTCCTCAGAGTCCAGAGGTCAGGTCACAGTGACTCAGCCTGAAGCAGTGAGAGCTGATCTGGGAGGATCTGTCAGCATCAGATGTACGACCAGTCAGAATGTTTATGTTTACAACAGCAACCACTGGTTAGCCTGGTACCAACAGAAAGATGGACAAACTCCTAAGCTGCTCATTTATTGGTCTAGCACTAGAGCATCAGGGACTCCAAGTCGTTTTACAGGCAGTGGATCAAACTCTGACTTCACTCTGACCATCAGTGGAGTTCAGGCTGAAGATGCTGCAGTTTATTACTGTCAGAGTCTTCATAGCATCAGCAGCCAGGGTGTGTTCACACAGTGATAAACCGTCGTACAAAAACCTCCCTCAGTCAAAGTCAACAAAAACTGAACTGACTATTGCAGCTGGAAGCTGCTGCACAGACTGCTACAGTTCACTGAAGAAACACACACACACACACACACACACACACACACACACACACACACACACTTCCTAAGATAGGTAGATTTTGCTTTATCATGAGGAAAAAGGAAATATTTTTGTATTCCAAATTAATATTCTTTTTATGCTGTTCGGTTGTTTTTAAACACATACCTGCTTCATTTCCTATTAAACAAAAAATTCTTGACTGAGGAAACTGAATTTTAAATTTCCATGAAAATGAATATTTGTCTCAACTGGACATATCAAGATTCAACTGATACACACATAAAAGTGAAAAACATTGAGGGTGTTCTTGTTGTTGAAGCATCAGCTTCATCAGAACATGTTTAGAATGAGAAGTGAGCTGATTAAAGATTTATCAGTGGTGAACACCTCCAGGTCTTTGATGTTGGAAGGCTTTCTTGCCAGAACCATAAAATTGAGCTCCCACCACAGACTCACAATCAGATTCAAGTCTGGACTCTGACTGAGTCTCTTCAAAAATGTTCAAATTACTTGTTGTTTTGGGAAAACAAGAAGATTTTTTTGAACATCAATGTGCCAGGGTTGTGAATAATCTTTGGTTTATGTGATAGAAAAATTAGCATGATCCTTTTTTTTGTTCAGTTTATCTGATAGTGTCAAATATTAAAAAGATCATTACTCTTTGTAAAATTAAAGAGCAAAGAAAACATAGAAAATATAAGTCTTTCATTCCATACCACAACAAAAAAAAAAAACAAAAACAAAAACAAGAAAAAAACAGAAGAAAAATGTTCATATTTGATCAGGTTTCTTGTTGCAACAGCTGCATCACATTGATCCCGTTATCTGCTGGAGTCAGTGAGAGCATTTCCATAGAGAGCCACTTTGCATCAGCAGCACCATGCTCCAGTGCTCTGGGAGAGTTTATAGTCCTGAGAGTTGAACACTGGAGGACTGACAGCTGTCCTTCATGACAACAGAAGACCCAGAAATCCTCCTCATCAAAAACATGACTTTGATCTGCGTCCTCATCTGGACTCTCCTCTGCTGCTGCTTCACAGGTAAAGTCCAGACAATCCAACTCCTCTCCTCTATGAACATCTGTCCCTCTGAAATGAAGCCGACTAAACCAACAAGCTGCTTTCTGTTTTTGTCTCTGTGTCCTCAGAGTCCAGAGGTCAGGTCACAGTGGATCAGCCTGAAGCAGTGAGAGCTGATCTGGGAGGATCTGTTACCATCAGATGTAGGACCAGTCAGAATGTTTATGTTGACAGCAACGGCAACCGTTTAGCCTGGTACCAACAGAAAGATGGACAAACTCCTAAGCTGCTCATTTATTTTGCTAGCACTCGAGCATCAGGGACTCCAAGTCGTTTTACAGGCAGTGGATCAAACTCTGACTTCACTCTGACCATCAGTGGAGTTCAGGCTGAAGATGCTGCAGTTTATTACTGTCAGAGTGCTCACTATATCAGCAGTGTGTGGGTGTTCACACAGTGAAAAACCACTGTACAAAAACCATCCTGATCATACTGAACTGAAACTGAAGCTCAGCTGCACAGACTTCTTCTGTTCATTGACACCAAAGGACAAACAGGGACACACACTCAGGGAATTTATTAAACTAAACCAAATTGTGATTAAAATCACAAAAACAGAAAAATAAATCAACATTATGATCCACATTTTAACTGAAATGATCAGCAACCGTGTTTTAATCCAAGTGTCAACAAGAATGATGAAGATGTCTAAGGCATATAAACAAGGCTGGTGAAAACGTTTGACCTCTATAATCTCTGCTTTATAGCAGAAAACTGGAGCATTTCCATGTGTCTCTATGTTTGAACATGCAGTGACATATACCATATAAATATATTACTGGTACACAGAGAAAACACATATGAAAGTGACATAAACTAATTCAAACAATCAACCAAATGTTTGGACGAAAAATGTATCAGAGTTCAACTGAAAGATGATAAAAAAAACATATAAGTAAATAAATAAGAAAATAAATAAATAAATAATAATTTCCTGATACAATGTTACATCATTTTAGCTGCACAAGATTTTTGAAGTGTTGAAGTTATCTCTTCTTTCATCAACACCTAAAATCAGGTGTGTTTAGTTGCTCTGCTCATTTTAATGTGTTGTGTCCTGATGTGCCAGTCAAGGAAATAAAAATACTAAGTACTTGCAGATTTGAAATTAACTGAGACATACTGATGATAAATCCACATGAAACCATCGTTTTTTTTGAAGAAATTGATTTTATTCTGCAAATCAGAGTCAAAAAGAAACCATGTCGTTTTCTTTTGTTTTTAGTTCTTTTCAAATTTCTTTCAGAAACACTGGAAGAACTTGTTTTTGTCTTTTCTAAATAAAAGCTGTTTTCAAGTATTAAGTCCAACTTAGACATCACAGAGTTTTCAGTAAACACAGCCGTTTAAATGAATAAAAACTAACTTCATCCAAAAATAAAAGATTTTCCTCTGAGAAAAAAAATGCAAAAAATGTTCATTACAGAAATAGTTGATTTTATTGAAGTTAGTTGTACTTACAGTTAACATCCAGTCTGGTTCCTCCACCGAACGTTCTCCACAGTGATACAAACTGATGGAACCGTCGTACAAAAACCTCTGACTGTTAGAGACACGGCTGTCTGACTCTGACACAAACAAAACATGAAGGATGAGAAGCTTTTAAAAAAAATGAGAGTATTAAACGTGGACACAATAATGTAATAAATGAACCTCATAAACTTTTCAAATTAGTTGTTGTGTTGTTTTTCTTGTATTTTCATTCTTTTTGCTAGAAGAAGACTGATCAGCCTGGCTGTCATCATACATTGAGATCACTATTAGTAGCTCTTGAATTACAAGACAGACATGCTGAGAAACTCTGAATGCTGAGGTATTCATCTCTTCTATTTTAATAAACTCTGAAATGAAGGTTCACCAAACACACTGATAATTCCTCGGCATAAGAACTAAGGGGACTGTGTGTCTGTGTGAAAGATGATAAATAAACATATAAGAAAATAAATAAGTAAATTAATGAATAAATAATAATTTACTGAGACAACATTGCATCATTTTAGCTGCACAGGAATTTTGAAGTGTTGAAGTTATCTCTTCTTTCATCAACACCTAAAATCAGGTGTGTTTTGTCACTCTGCACATTTTAATGTGTTGTGTGCTGATGTGTCAGTTAAAGACATAAAAAACATTCAGTATTTCTAGATTTGAAATCGATATCGAAGCATTTAAAGCAGCATTGGATCGAATCGAAATCAAATCGAATTGTGACCCAAAGAATTGGAATCAAATGGAATTGTGAGGTTCTCAGCAATACTCCGCCCTAATAAACATGTAGTTATGAAAATCTTCTCTGATCATTAGGCAGGGTAAAGGTAAAAGCTGAACTGCTTTTAAAGAGTTTCAGGAAGTTCTCTACTATAAACATTTGTATATTATTTCCAAAAATTCAAAAATCACATAAACCTGTATCAGAAACTTTTGCCACCTTTGATTATTGAAAACCTGTCAAAATGATCAGAAACTGAACTGATGGCTGCATCTGCAAACTTCTGTTGTTGATATAGTGACACAAACACCAACAAACCTTCATTAGATTTGACACATTCATATCGTTCACCTCCTTGAAGTAATTTCTCAGCGAAAAACTTCATATTTTACTGTGAAAAAAATCATGAAAACTTCAGCTGTAGCTTCCTCTCTAAGGTGATTGGAAAATTCTGACAACAATGCATCATTCTAGCAGCACAGGCATTTTTAATTACTGAGGTAATTTCTTCTTTCATCAAAAACCAAAATGTGATTATACCAGATGGATTATTAGAGATTTTACCTGTAATAGTAACAATACTGTGTTTTTTTGTTGTTGTTTCTTTGTTTAGGATGGATTGTGCAGTGGATTTCTACTGGCTGGTGAATGGAAAATGAAATTCTTTGCAATCTGCCTAATTTCATTTTCCTGATATTTGGCCCTTTATCTACATTCTGACTTTATTTGTTAATAGTTTATTACTTTCTTCATACAAAATGGACAAACTTTTCTCTCATCATCAAGCAGATTAGAGCAGATTAGAGATTTTTCTGTGATGAAAAGATAAACGGTAGCACTTTAAACATGGTTTAAAGGACCGTATGGATTCTGCACTGAGATGTTTTGTCGCTCTGCCCATTATAATGTGCTCTGTGCTGATGTGCCAGTTAAAAAATACTAAGTATTTCTCGGTTGGAAATTAACTGAGACATATTGATGATGAATCCACATGAATCCATGTTTTTTTTGTGAAGAAAATGTTTTTATTCTGTAAATCAGAGTCAAAACTTTATTGGAAAGATGCCAGAAAAAGAAACAGCAAAAGTAATATCAGTCAAAATGTAAGAAAAAGATAACTCCACTGAGTGACGTCAGGACTAGGAACACTGGTCTCTCCTCAGTGTCTCTGTGACTGCAGTCTGGGAGCCCTGGGTGGCCTCACAGGTCACAGAGCCCACATTCCTCCACTGGTCTGCAGGGAGCCTCAGGGTGCTGCTCCAGCTGTAGAGGCCGTCATTCTGCATCACCCCAAGGCTCTTGTTCTCCTCCCAGGTGAAGCTGCTGCTGCTGCCGTCCACCTTCCAGGACAGACTCCAGTCTGACGGGAAGCCCTTGTTGGCCAGACACATGAGGGTGGCCTTCCCCTGCTGCAGCTCCTCACTGGAGGGGGGCAGCACTGTCAGGGTGGGCTGGCGTTCACCCACTGCAGGGAGAAAAAACACGTTGCAGAGTCCAGATAAAAGTTCACAAAGTTTCACTTCCTGGTCCGGATTTTGTAGCCCTGGCGACACACATGCATCACTGCTCAACCATAGCAACAAATAGGTTTCAGTACCACACATAAAAACTGACATTTATGCTTAAATGTTTTCATGTATTTCTCATTAAACTTGCTTTATTTTGGAAATCTGGACTAATATTGTAAAACCATGTGATGCATGTTTTTCTATTGCTTTAAAAAGATTTTTACTGTTACTTGAATCACACAAAGAAAATTAATTTACACATACGTCAGTTTGTTATCTTGTCATATAAATTGACTATTTATAAAGAAAAGAAGGTTCAAAAGTTTTGTTTCAGAAACTATGAATCTGAAAATATACATGAGCCACAGATTACTTTGGACTCAGTGACACTGATCATATGGCTCAGCATATTGTCAACATCGCTTGTTAAAAATACATTTAAAAAAGTTCAAGATAAAATGGAAAAGTTTGAGCAATGCCTGTTCTAATAGAAAAACTATAAAATGTGACGGCAGAAATGTAGAAACAAAAGTCTGGGAGAACTTTTAACTGCTAAGTTTTAAGAAGAAAATTCATTTACCATGTAGCTTTCTTTTCTTTTTAGTACTTTTCATACTTTTTTCATAAAAATTAGAACATGTTTTGTCTTTTTCTAAATAAAAGCTGTTTTCAAGTATTAAGTCCAACTTAGACATCACAGAGTTTTCAGTAAACACAGCAGCTTAAATAAATAAAAACTAACTTCATCCAAAAATACAAGTTTTTCCTTTGAGAAAAAACATGCAAAAAAATGTTCATTACAGAAATGGTTGATTTTATTGAAGTTAGTTGTACTTACAGTTAACATCCAGTCTGGTTCCTCCACCGAACGTCCACCACAGTGACACAAACTGATGGAACCGTCGTACAAAAACCTCTGACTGTTAGAGACACGGCTCTCTGACTCTGACACAAACAAAACATGAAGGATGAGAAGCTTTTAAAAAAATGAGAGTATTAAACGTGGACACAATAATATAATAAATGAACCTCATAAACTTTTCAAATTAGTTGTTGTGTTGTTTCTCTTGTATTTTCATTCTTTTTGCTAGAAGAAGACTGATCAGCCTGGCTGTCATCATACATTGAGATCACTGTTAGTAGCTCTTGAATTACAAGACAGACATGCTGAGAAACTCTGAATGCTGAGGTATTCATCTCTTCTATTTTAATAAACTCTGAAATGAAGGTTCACCAAACACACTGATAATTCCTCGGCATAAGAACTAAGGGGACTGTGTGTCTGTGGATGGAGACTGTTTTTTTCCCCAACCAGAAGCTTATCTATTTATATTTACATCTAAATAAAAATGGGCTTTTCAAAATTATTGATATCTATCCATATATGCATCTTTTGTCTTTCCCTGCTTGTCCTTGCAGGGCAGTTGAGGCGACGCTACGTATCTCCAGCGGTCATTTGACGAAAGGCAGAGTTCGGCCTGGACAGGTCGCCAGCCCATCACAAGGCGACACAGAGACACTCAGTTCTAATGTCAGTTCAGTGAATCCAGTTAACCTGGCAGTCATGTTTTGGGCTGTGGGTGAAAAGAAGAGTTTTCCACAACGTGGATGAGGAAAACATGCAAACTACATCTGAACAGAACTTTGTTGGTGCAAGGCAACATTACTAACAGCTGCACCACTGTGCAGTCTTATCAATGACATGCTTCTCTATGTTTTTACTGGTATTTCAAGGATTTATCTTTGTTTAAGAGCTGCAGATCTTTGAGGTTGGAAATCTTCTTTACCATCACCCTAATTTTTAGCTCCCACCATAGTTTCACAATCAGATTCAAGTCGGGACTTTTACTGGGCCACTTCAAACATTCATATTACTTCCTAGCAGACAATAACTTTTGGTGAAATTAAAAGAATACTTTAAAGTGTAAACATCATAGTTTTTAAAGCTCATAGTTCTGCACACAGAACTATGAGCTTTAAAAAGTAAATTATGTAATATTTTGAGAAAACAAACTACTAATGAAAATAGAAATAAAGAAACAGAATAATTCTCTTTGAACAGCATCATATAATTCCAGTTTCTGTTGGAGTCAGTGAGAGCATTTCCATAGAGAGCCACTTTGCATCAGCAGCACCATGCTCCAGTGCTCTGGGAGAGTTTATAGTCCTGAGAGTTGAACACTGGAGGACTGACAGCTGTCCTTCATGACAACAGAAGACCCAGAAATCCTCCTCATCAAAAACATGACTTTGATCTGCATCCTCATCTGGACTCTCCTCTGCTGCTGCTTCACAGGTAAAGTCCAGAGAATCCAACTCCTCTCCTCTGCGAACATCTGTCCCTCTGAAATGAAGCCGACTAAACCATCAAGCTGCTTTCTGTTTTTGTCTCTGTGTCCTCAGAGTCCAGAGGTCAGGTCACAGTGACCCAGCCTGAAGCAGTGAGAGCTGATCTGGGAGGATCTGTCAGCATCAGATGTACGACCAGTCAGAATGTTTATGTTTACAACAGCAACCACTGGTTAGCCTGGTACCAACAGAAAGATGGACAAACTCCTAAGCTGCTCATTTATTTTGCTAGCACTCGAGCATCAGGGACTCCAAGTCGTTTTACAGGCAGTGGATCAAACTCTGACTTCACTCTGACCATCAGTGGAGTTCAGGCTGAAGATGCTGCAGTTTATTACTGTCAGAGTTTTCATAGCATCAGCAGCCAGGCTGTGTTCACACAGTGATAAACCGTCGTACAAAAACCTCCCTCAGTCAAAGTCAACAAAAACTGAACTGACTATTGCAGCTGGAAGCTGCTGCACAGACTGATACAGTTCACTGAAGAAACACACACACACACACACACACACACACACACACACACACACACACACACACACACACACACACACTTCCTAAGATAGGTAGATTTTGCTTTATCATGAGGAAAAAGGAAATATTTTTGTATTCCAAATTAATATTCTTTTTATGCTGTTCGGTTGTTTTTAAACACATACCTGCTTCATTTCCTATTAAACAAAAAATTCTTGACTGAGGAAACTGAATTTTAAATTTCCATGAAAATGAATATTTGTCTCAACTGGACATATCAAGATTCAACTGATACACACATAAAAGTGAAAAACATTGAGGGTGTTCTTGTTGTTGAAGCATCAGCTTCATCAGAACACGTTTAGAATGAGAAGTGAGCTGATTAAAGATTTATCAGAGGTGAACACCTCCAGGTCTTTGATGTTGGAAGGCTTTCTTGCCAGAACCATAAAATTGAGCTCCCACCACAGACTCACAATCAGATTCAAGTCTGGACTCTGACTGAGCCTCTTCAAAAATGTTCAAATTACTTGTTGTTTTGGGAAAACAAGAAGATTTTTTGAACATCAATGTGCCAGGGTTGTGAATAATCTTTGGTTTATGTGATAGAAAAATTAACATGATCCTTTTTTTGTTTAGTTTATCTGATAGTGTCAAATGTTAAAAAGATCATTACTCCTTGTAAAATTACAGAGCAAAGAAAACATAGAAAATATAAGTCTTTCATTCCATACCACAACAAAAAAACAACAACAAAAAAAAAAAAAACAGAAGAAAAATGTTCATATTTGATCAGGTTTCTTGTTGCAACAGCTGCATCACATTGATCCCGTTATCTGCAGGAGTCAGTGAGAGCATTTCCATAGAGAGCCACTTTGCATCAGCAGCACCATGCTCCAGTGCTCTGGGAGAGTTTATAGTCCTGAGAGTTGAACACTGGAGGACTGACAGCTGTCCTTCATGACAACAGAAGACCCAGAAATCCTCCTCATCAAAAAACATGACTTTGATCTGCATCCTCATCTGGACTCTCCTCTGCTGCTGCTTCACAGGTAAAGTCCAGAGAATCCAACTCCTCTCCTCTATGAACATCTGTCCCTCTGAAATGAAGCCGACTAAACCATCAAGCTGCTTTCTGTTTTTGTCTCTGTCTCCTCAGAGTCCAGAGGTCAGGTCACAGTGACCCAGCCTGAAGCAGTGAGAGCTGATCTGGGACGATCTGTCAGCATCAGATGTAGGACCAGTCAGGATGTTTATGTTGACAGCCACGGCAACCGTTTAGCCTGGTACCAACAGAAAGATGGACAAACTCCTAAGCTCCTCATTTATTTTGCTAGCACTCGAACATCAGGGACTCCAAGTCGTTTTACAGGCAGTGGATCAAACTCTGACTTCACTCTGACCATCAGTGGAGTTCAGGCTGAAGATGCTGCAGTTTACTACTGTCAGAGTGAACATAACATCAACAGTCAGTGGGTGTTAACACAGTGAAAAACTGTCATACAAAAACCTCCTTCAGTCAGAGTGAACTGAATGTAATGAAACAGTGGCAGCTGGAAGCTGCTGTAGAGGCTGAAACAATTCATTTAAAACCTCCACATGTTTGAAGACATGAAGCAAACTTATAACATGTCTGTATATTTATTTATAAAATAACATCATGGTTGATACACTATGAAACAAGCTATTTTTCTATTCTGAAGGGACAAAATATAGTTCACAAATATACTCAATTTATTTTGTCATAGTTCCTCATAATTCTTCTGATTCTTTTTAATAGCCTACTTATAAGGGAACACTTAATGGTTGGTAATATAAGCATGACCAAATCATGAGCTGGAGAATAATTTTCATTTCAACCTTTATTATTATCAATCAGTCTATAGTTAGTCAGTGGTTGTAAACGCTCATTGTTATATCAGGAACCTCTTTGTGAGTAAATGATGGTTAATGGTCTTTTAACGACCTCCCAATGATGAACCAGTGATCAGCTGCTCTCTTCCCTCACAGCTCCAAACTGTTAGTTCATCAGGCCTGGTCCATTTTTATACCAAACACTCTCCCAGTATTTAGCCACCCCTGTTTCTCTCACTCCTTGCTGGTTCCTCCCATTATTCCCGTTATCCTCTGTGTCCTTCTTGTCAACCAGTCTCTGTTGTTCCCTGGCTCCCTGTACATTCCTCACAGTTTTTGTAAGTGGTTTTCGATTTTTTTTCATTAAAACTTTATTTCATAATATAGACCTCTTGGATTCCGCTTGCATTTTTGCCCAACCTCATCCACACAACATGATAAACCTGGTCATCCACTGCTTTTGCCCGTGGTTCTGGAACCCTCTACCATTCACAAAAATTAACAAAGGATGTTGAGTCCTCACATCAGTATGAGACTTTAATGGACTGTATATCATAGGATGGATACATTGTCCCCCACAAGCACGTACATTCGTTAAAACATCCTTTATTTAGACACTTATCTCCAACATATCTCTGATACAGTAGCTTGTTCCAGCTGGAAGCTGCAGCAGAAACGGACACAGTTAACAGAAAACCTCCACATGGACGCACACATATTTTTGTAAAGCAGATTTACCATGGCCTGATGTGCTTTGTTTTAAAATATGCAAGTATCAGGCTAATAATGAAAGAAAGCTTCTTTGGTTGACAAAAGATATGATAAAAGTACAACTTTAAAAAGCTTTCGATTTGATTAAAAAACAAAAAAGTATAATGGATACAAAGTCTTTTAATAATATCACAGAGGTTACTTTAGAGCTTATTTTTCAAACTTTATTGCTAATTTTACAATTCATGAATGAATTATTTAATTAATTACAATAATGTGGCATAAATTACAAAATATATGACTTGACACACATCTTAAGATCATCATATGCATTTGGCATATTGCATTTGGAAATAGAAAACTAGATTTCCACACCAACATTTTACAGATCACTTTGCTCTTGACCCAAATATATAAAATGAGCTCAGTGTTGATGTCAACAGCAGATTTTAAAAAAAGGGTTTTTATAGCACTAGTGGCCTTTATTCAACAGTAGCTCAACTGGAAGAAGCACAGAGAGAGAAGGAGAAGACGTGCATCATGATGAACTGATCCTAATTAATTATTTCTAATACTTTAACGGCACTACAGGCAATAAATTTGAATCTGACAGTTTGTGCTTCTCGTAAACATCTTTTAAGTTTCTTCCACACACTCTTTATTATTTAAAAAGCTTAAAAAGTATAAGAGGAATACGTTCGTAGTGAGACAAAATAACAAAAATGTTCTCTAATACTTTTGACAAGAGCGTCTTTCAGTTCTATTACTGAAATAATGAAATAATAACTGCTGTCCTAAAAAGCCTTTGTGAAATTATGAGGATGTTTAACGCAGTTTGAATATTCTATACTGGAAATGTCCAGGGCAATAATTTTGGAACCGAGTAAAATGATTAAAGTCAATCAAGTATTTTTACTTCATTTTATTTAAATCCACAAGTTGTACAAGAACAAATGACAAAATATGGAAGAAAAACAGAGAGAAACTGGTAAAGAACACAGACAAAGCAGTGGTAGATAAAAATGAGCAAATTCCTCGTGAATCAGCTCAGGACTGGGGACACTGGTTTTTCCGCAGTGTCTCTGTGACTGCAGTCTGGGAGCCCTGGGAGGCCTCACAGGTCACAGAGCCCACCTTCCTCCACTGGTCTGCAGGGAGCCTCAGGGTGCTGCTCCAGCTGAAGAGGCCGTCATTCTGCAGCACCGCAGGGCTCTTGTTCTCCTGCCAGGTGAAGCTGGTTCTGCCGCCGTCCAGCTCCCAGGACAGACTCCAGTCTGAGGGGAAGCCCTTGTTGGCCAGACATATGAGGGTGACCTTCTCCTGCTGCAGCTCCTCACTGGAGGGGGGCAGCACTGTCAGGGTGGGGCGAGTATCACCTAGGAGACACCAATCAGGTCAGAGGACAGGAGCTACAGTCATTTGGACTCTTGTTCTGTCAGAGTTGATTTTCTCCATGAAGACGTTTCTAACTGATGTCTTTCTGCTCCACCAGCCACTCAACTCACACCATGTTTCACTTCCTTTTCAAAAATGTTTCATGCATATCAGCTCAGGAAGACTCATAATACTGTCTAAACTGAAATTTATCAGTATTGAAATGTAGAAAAAGTACATTTTAAAGTTTCTACCTGATATTTAAAATGATGCAGTCACAACAGTAAGTTGTTTCAGAACGGCAATGATGTTTTTATTCAATTCAGAGTGAACTGAGTAAAATCCTGGCAATAAATTTAAACTGTTCAGAAGCTCTGATCAGTTTCAGAAGTTTTGTCGCATCTCTTTTCATTAACGTTGATATTATGTGTTGATTTAAACCAATAACAAAAGGCATGCTCTAGGACCACTGATCATTATTCTTCAGACTGATACCCTTCAAATTACTGACATTTTACTTCCAGTGACGCGTTACACTCTACCTTTCACTTATTCTCTTATTTAAAACACAGTAAAAGAAACTAATAAAAACATAATTTTCTGCTTTCAACAGAACATAGAATTACATTTTTAAAAACACCCAAGCATACACCAGACCTGCTTCCCCCACCAATAATCCACCATAATGATTCAAACTGGTTGAGCTACTGTACAGAAACCTTTGACTGTAGAGAGACACGAATTTCTGACTTTTTTTGAATAAACGAAACCTTCAAGCCCGGATTAACCTCTAGAACAAATACAGTTTGGTCTCATGTTTCTCCAAACATTAACATCTAATATTCTGTCATATACTTGGTTTCTATTAATAAAAGAACCTTTGTCTTAGTCCATTTTTTTTTTTTTACAAAAAATAAAAAAAGTTCACAGTTTGTCCAACTTTCATGTATCAAACTGAAATACTCAAAATAGAATATTATAACTTTAAGAAAAAAATACTTTTATTTTTACTTACTTCCAACTTCCAGTCTGGTTCCTCCACCAAAAGTCCACCACAGTGATACAAACTCATTGAGGCGCCGTACAAAAACCTCTGACTGTAGAGAGACACGGCTCACTCGCTTTCATGAAAACAAACCTAATGAATAAAATCTGCCGCTCGTGTTGGATATGAGATACAGATATGTTTATATCAGGTCATTGTAGCAACACTGGAGTCATGTTTGCATCAGTTCTGTAGGAGTTTCACATGCAGTATGTGTGATATACATGCCATCTCTGTGCAGAAACATTCATGGGGTAGAGTTACCTGTTGATTCTTGGAAGTCTGGTTTAGCTTGCAATCACATTTCCTGTGCTTCCAAATCAAATGAGCAGAAATACATTGCTTGAGATAATCAGTGGATCTTCATATGCCACTGACATGATTATCATATACAAATAATTTTGATTTGAGTCATTAATGTAAATCCTCATCACTAATAAAGATTATTTAGTATTTCCTAAATATTTGATGAAACATAAAATTAAATCTCAGTTCATTAAGATAATGGTGGAAATTATATCCCATTAAAAATATCACAGCTTTCATAAGAATTGTATAAAATGTAAAGTTAAATGCTTAACTGTACAACTGCAGTGGAGTTTGGATGAACTTCCATCTGATGAGGACAGAAATATCTTCAAAGGTACCAACCAACCTGTCTCACTAACATGAAGCCTTTCACAGTGATTCACACTCATTGAAACACACCCCGAAAAAGTTTCAAACTTTGCTATACTCTTAAAATAATATCATTCATCTACAGAGTTAAACTAAACAAAATTAAATAACTTAACCACAAAAATGAAATCCAAAAGGATTTGGAAATATAAATAATTAATGCACAGAAGCTAAAAAATGCAGATTAAACCTGACAAGTTGTTAAAACAATAATCTGAAGAATGATTTTAATAAACCACGAATGAGATCTTGCACAGAAATAAAAAAATATTCTGATTAACTGATCAGCTGCATCATATTGATCCCAGTCCCTGCTGGAGTCAGTGAGAGCATTTCCATAGAGAGCCGCTTTGCATCAGCAGCACCATGCTCCAGTGCTCTGGGAGAGTTTATAGTCCTGAGAGTTGAACACTGGAGGACTGACAGCTGTCCTTCATGACAACAGAAGACCCAGAAATCCTCCTCATCAAAAACATGACTTTGATCTGCGTCCTCATCTGGACTCTCCTCTGCTGCTGCTTCACAGGTAAAGTCCAGAGAATCCAACTCCTCTCCTCTATGAACATCTGTCCCTCTGAAATGAAGCCGACTAAACCAACAAGCTGCTTTCTGTTTTTGTCTCTGTGTCCTCAGAGTCCAGAGGTCAGGTCACAGTGACTCAGCCTGAAGCAGTGAGAGCTGATCTGGGAGGATCTGTCAGAATCAACTGTAGGACCAGTCAGGATGTTTATGTGGGCAGCTACCACTGTTTAGCCTGGTACCAACAGAAAGATGGACAAACTCCTAAGCTGCTCATTTATTATGCTAGCACTCGAGCATCAGGGACTCCAAGTCGTTTTACAGGCAGTGGATCAAACTCTGACTTCACTCTGACCATCAGTGGAGTTCAGGCTGAAGATGCTGCAGTTTATTACTGTCAGAGTCTTCATAACATTGGCAGTCAGTGGCCAAGCACACAGTGAAAAACAGTCGTACAAAAACCTCCCTCAGTCTGACAGAACAGAAACTCCAGCTGGATGTTACAGCAGACACTGACACAGCTCCCTTAACAAACAAACACAGTTACAATAATTTAATGCAGATATTTTTTTCATAGCACATACACTTGCTTGAATAGTGCATATTAAAACATATTGCTGTTTTTGCCTAATGCTTTGTTGTTACTGTATAGGCTTAAATACTTGAAAACATGCTGAAAAACGTTGTGAAAGATAAAATTTGATTTAAGACTGAAATGAAATGTCAATATTTGGGTTCACATGAAAGAAAACATTCTGAATCACCTAAAGAAGATTTAGCTCTGTTAGCTAAACACATATGGCACAGTCCTGACTGGAGTTTATTTAAACAGTGATATAATTGTTTCATGGCTTTAACAGAAATTAAAATAAAATATTATTTATGAGCCAGATAGTGGTCATTAAACAGCTTGGACAGGACAGAAAGTGGATTAAACTCTGTAGTTGTTCATTATTTGTCCAAAAGAAGAGTTTCAGGGACTCCAAGTCATTTTATAACACTGCTGTTAAGAGGTCAGAGTTGATCAGTGGCTGTCCAGGCCTTTCAGAGCCACTGACACACCAGCAGCACAATGATGATGTTCCTGACTCTACTGCTGACCATCCTGGAGCTCCTGGTTCACGGTGAGACTCTCTGCTGGAAATGTGATTTCAGGATGTCATCAGATTCATCAGAATGATTTTCTGCTGAGATGCAGAAAAATGAAGTTATCATCTCTGACCCTCAGTTGCATCTTTTAAGCCTAATGTGTGTCATATTTCTTCTCTTCCAGGTTTATTAGGAGACATAATCATGACTCAGACTCCAGGATCTCTGTCTGTTGTTCCAGGACCGACTGTCTCCATCAGATGTAAAGCCAGTCAAGATGTTGGTACTGAGGTAGACTGGTACCTTCAGAAACCTGGAGAAGCTACTGAACTTCTTATTTATTGGACATCAGATCGTCAGCCTGGAGTTTCTGATCGTTTCAGTGGGAGTCAGTCTGGACCTGCTTTCACTCTGACTATCAGCAGAGTTCAGGCTGAAGATGCAGGAGTTTATTAACGTCAGCAGGATGACAGCTTTCCGTTCACACAGTGATATAACGTCGTACAAAAACCTCTGTCAGTGGCAGAGGAACTCATCCACAGCTGCATTAAAGCAAAAGTTGTTCATAGAACCAGGTTCATAGATAGTAAAATTTAAATACACTTATGAAAGCAAACACATTTTTCTTTCATATTATACACAACTTAATAGACAGGATCTACAAATTAATCATATTTAGGTCTAATATTAATATTATTCTGGAGCTATTTGTTCCACCCCTTGCAACAATTTGCCTCTATAAACCTCTAAAAACATGCAGAACTCAGAGAAGGAAATTCACTCTGACAATGTATTAATAAAGAATAAAAATGATGATGTAATGTTGATTTGATCTGAATGAATTCAAAGGCAAAGTTGGGGTAATGAATTATGTTTTATTGTTTTTTTGAAAGAACTTAAGCTTTTAAACAAGTAATCGAGATTCTGAGGATGAAATAAAACATCTAAATTTTAAAGTAAGTGATCTGTAGCAGAATAAGACATGAGAAAATCCATGAATCAGCTCAGGACTGGGGACACTGGTCTCTCCTCAGTGTCTCTGTGACTGCAGTCTGGGAGCCCTGGGAGGCCTCACAGGTCACAGAGCCCACATTCCTCCACTGGTCTGCAGGGAGCCTCAGGGTGCTGCTCCAGCTGAAGAGGCCGTCATTCTGCAGCACCGCAGGGCTCTTGTTCTCCTGCCAGGTGAAGCTGGTTCTGCCGCCGTCCAGCTCCCAGGACAGACTCCAGTCTGAGGGGAAGCCCTTGTTGGCCAGACACATGAGGGTGGCCTTCCCCTGCTTCAGCTCCTCACTGGAGGGGGGCAGCACTGTCAGGGTGGGGCGGGTATCACCTAGGAAACACCAATCAGGTCAGAGGACAGGAACCATAGAAATGTTAAACAGCAGATACTGTGACATGGTTACAGTTATGGAGGGATTTTCTATAATAGGAAGTTTCTGCCAGATGTTTTCATGCTCCACTCGTCCCTCATTGTTTCACTTCCCACTAAGAGTCTCAGACCAGCACCGATATAATCACCAGATAATTTGATTTAAAAAGTTTCAGTCTAGTCTTAAAAATAACATAAAAATCTTCAGAATCTCATAATTACATGCAACAATACCTTATTTTAGGACTGCGACAAACATTTGCAGACTTAAATGATTTTAAAGAACCTTTTCAGTTTTAAATACTAAATAAATATATTTGAAGCTTTCTATGGGTGTGTTCAGCAGTAGCTTAAGACTGATTTTAGTCCACCAGTAACAACAGCTTTGGTCTTGTTCATGTTATGATTTATCTTAAAAAAACAACCAAAGTGGTTACAGCTGGCAGTGAAGGATTAAACTTAAAAAGTAATACCATTAACAAACATATCAAACTTTGGTCCTGATAGTTATTTCAGAAGCAACATTTTATATAATGTACACATAAAATTGTTGATATTCCATTTCATCTTGAACTGAGATTGTTGTAAGAAAGAAATTATTGCAAAGATATAATTTCCCACTTTCAAAAGAACTCCAGGAATGTATTTTTTAAAGATTTCAACAAATTTAGTTCTTTGCATGAAATAAACTTACTTCCAACATCCAGCCTGGTTCCTCCACCAAAAGTCCACCACTGTGATACAAACTAACTGAGGCGCCGTACAAAAATCTCTGACTGCAGAGAGACACGGTTCTCTGACTCTGCCTGACTAAACTAAAACCTACAAACCAAGAATAAGCTATTAGATCATATCAAATATTATCTAACCCGTAGATCAGGCCTGACTTGTTATACTGTGTTGTAATTTGGGATATCAATTATCAAGTGTTCTGTATCTTGAAACTTTTTTTTCAAAACATTATATAATGCATTTTTCAAACTTCAGTCTGTCAAACAGAATTAAAACAATAGAATCAAATCACTAAAAGAGCAACTTTATCTTTGACTTACTTCCAACATCCAGTCTGGTTCCTTCATCGAACGTGTACCACAGTGATACAAATTCATTGAGTCGTCGTACAAAAACCTCTGACCGTAGAGACACAGCTCTCTGACTCTCAACACAAAATATGGAGAACTAGCAGTTTCTAAAAGACAACAATATTTAACTTCAGAAATTTTATACAGTTTTTAAAAGCCAAAGTCATGAAGTCATTTTTAAAACCCATCTGAACACTTATTTGTTCTCATTGGCCTTTAACCCAACTGAGACTTGATTTTATTTAACTTTTATTGGTACTGATTTTATCTGTTTAAATGCATCATTTCATTGTATTTCAAATTGAGCGTTTAATTCATTATTGTGTGTTTAGCTTCGACAGATTATGTTTATGTTTTCTTTTATCTCGTTTATTGCTGATGTTTATCACTTTATTTCAGCTATACCTGGTGTTAAAGTGCGATAAATAAAGTTGTTGATGATGATGTAACAATTAGAACACACCATGAAATCCTGTGTGTTTAGCTAATATAACTGGTGAAATGAATCATCATTGTCAATTTCACAATTACATTGAAATTAAATGGAACTTACTTGCCAACTAAGTTAATGTACACAACAATAAAAACTGTACACAATTTTTGTAAATGTAGTGCAATTTTTCCCAAAATGCACAATCCAACCAAATCATGTTGGATTGTAGATTAAAGCTTTGTTGTAGACTATTTTCAGAACATATTTGGACCCTTGTGGATATAAAAATTCAGCTTTTTGTTCAAGATGGCTCTATTCTGTCAGCGATATTAGGCTTCGGACAATGAGTTGGACATAATTTTTACATTTCTGAGTGGTTTGATGAAGGCTTTTATTGTGTCTACGGTGATAAATGTATCCTTGATTGGCATACATCATTGGAATCTTAGCTTTCTAATAATGTAGAATATGTATATGGACATAAAAAGGGTGTTGCAAAAAACAAAAACAAAAAAAAGAAACGCATAACCTTATGTCCCATCTACTACTGGACATAAGAATGCTAAGTTCTTGAATTCTGTAAAATGTAATAAAAAATAAAATTTCTGGTGAATAATAACTTAAGACACCCCGACATTTATTCCGATCTAAAATAACTAAAACCACACTGGCACATCATATCATGCCCAGTTACTAAAAACATTGTTCCTCAGCATTTTGAGGTAGGTTTGCTCTGTTCACACCTCAGACATTTAGTTTGATTTGCTCCTGACTTTTGAAGTGAGAGTGAAATCCAAAAAACTCTGACACCTTCAGAGAGAAGATTGTTGAGGTCTTATACACAGTTTACAAGTCTGTAGAAGGATTTAAAGAGGTTTCAAAATTATATGAAATTAGCAGTTCCACTGTAAATAAAAGAGTCTACAAGTGGAGAAGATTTAAAACAACCACCAACCCACCCAGTGCAGGGAGTCCAAGGAAGGTTGCCTCCAAAGCCAACCAGAAGATGCTTAACTCCTTAACTGTCACCCCCAAAATGCTTACATGTTATCCAATGAGTTCATGAGGACACAGTTAAGGGGTTTTAAACAAGTCCACAAAAAAACTAGAATGTTATCAAGGGACCTACAGCAGGCTCCTGGAGCTTTTAATATGAAAGCGCATTCCTCTGCAATCAGAAGAGACTGGAGGAGTTTAACCGATATGCCAGGAAGAAATCTTTGCTCTCAAAGTAAGACAGGAAGGCTAGATTAAAGTTTGCCTCAGAAAACAGAAACAGAGACCTTTGGACACTTTTAACCAAAACTGAGTTATGTGGATGCTAACATATGACATGTTTGACATCAGCCAGATACAGCACTCCAAGATAAGAACCTCATACCAACTATGAAGCATGGAGGTGGAAGTGTTATGGACTGGGGATGCTATGCTGAAGCAGAAAACAGGCACATTGGGCTCAACATAGTTAAGAGTCAGGGAGGAGAGGCCGAGTTAAATGTACTCAAGGCAGATCATGGAAAGCATGCAAGTAAGCACTCACTGGTTTATTTAAAACCAGCCATAGTGTACATGAAATGTTTTCAGAGCTCAAATACAACAGCAGGAATTGATAAATTAACTCTAAATTATTATTATTAATTTAATTTTCAAACTCAGCAGATTTCCTTTAAATGTTTCTAACTGCTGTGCTTCTTCACCTGTCCTACATGTTTTAATTTAAGCTGTGTAAACGTCAGGCAGCCTTAACTGGACTATTTTCTGATGTAAATGAAGTTCAGAAGATTATTTATAATTTTAGCATTTAGGTTCTTATATTTTTGTCAAAACCATCTGCAGTTCAGAGAAAACAATGGAATAAACTGAGCAGATTAGAAGAGAACATGATGACATGTAGAGCTGACTGACTGTGTGTGTTTGCATATGTGTCCTGCCTCTCTGCTCCCAGCTGTTAAGAGGTCAGAGTTGATCAGTGGCTGTCCAGGCCTTTCAGAGCCACTGACACACCAGCAGCACAATGATGATGTTCCTGACTCTACTGCTGACCATCCTGGAGCTCCTGGTTCAGGGTGAGACTCTCTGCTAAAAACTGTTTCAGGATTCTTTCTGCTTTGATGGAGAAACACTGAGAAAGATTCAAAGGATCCATCCTTTTTACATTTGGATGCTGATCACTTTTCTTTGACCTGGATTCATCTCAATATCTCTCTGCCATGTTTTTAGGTTCCTCAGCAGAAATCACCCTGACTCAGACTCCAGAATCTCTGTCTGTTGCTCCAGGACAGACTGTCTCCATGAGCTGTAAAGCCAGTTCAGCTGTTGATGATGATTTGCACTGGTACCTTCAGAAACCTGGAGAAGCTCCTAAACTGTTGATCTATACAGCTTCCACACGCTGGTCTGGAGTGTCTGATCGTTTCACTGGAAGTGGATATGATATTGATTTCACTCTGACCATCAGCAGAGTTCAGGCTGAAGATGCAGGAGTTTATTACTGTCAACATGATGAGGAAGTCCCGTTCACACAGTGATACAACGTCGTACAAAAACCTGACAGCTGCAGAGGAACTGACCCACAGCTGCACTGAAACACAAGTGGTACTTAAAGGAAATAAAACAGGATTTTAATACAAATCTTGAAGATAATTATGATGATTATTTTATTAGTAGGTTTTTAAATGCAATAGTAAGTATTACAAAACACATTTGATAGGCATATACTTATTATATATACTTTTTATACTTTTATACTTTTTATAACTCACTTTTCATTGCACTTCATCACTTGACTGTACATCTAAAAGCAATATTTAAAGTCTAAACCAGAAATAAAATCATAATTTGCTTAATATTCGAAACAATGTAAATGTTTGAAATAATTATTGGCGAAAAAAATGACAAAAGATGAGAAAAGAAGGGAATCCCACCTTAAGATTTTTGCGACATATTGTGAATATTTTAGAACTTATTTAATATTTCAGCTATTTAATGTCATAAAAACTGTGGGAGGATTGTGATTTCTGTTTTCCAATGAATGTTAACAGACCACAGACACGAAACATAATAAATTACCGAGCTGAGACTGGTTGTTTAACTGATCAACAGCAGAGTGACCTGTTGGAGTCAGTGAGAGCATTTCCATAGAGAGCCGCTTTGCATCAGCAGCACCATGCTCCAGTGCTCTGGGAGAGTTTATAGTCCTGAGAGTTGAACACTGGAGGACTGACAGCTGTCCTTCATGACAACAGAAGACCCAGAAATCCTCCTCATCAAAAACATGACTTTGATCTGCGTCCTCATCTGGACTCTCCTCTGCTGCTGCTTCACAGGTAAAGTCCAGACAATCCAACTCCTCTCCTCTATGAACATCTGTCCCTCTGAAATGAAGCCGACTAAACCATCAAGCTGCTTTCTGTTTTTGTCTCTGTGTCCTCAGAGTCCAGAGGTCAGGTCACAGTGACTCAGCCCGAAGCAGTGAGAGCTGATCTGGGAGGATCTGTCAGCATCAGATGTACGACTGGACAGAATGTTTATGTTGACAGCAACGGCAACTGTTTAGCCTGGTACCAACAGAAAGATGGACAAACTCCTAAGTTCCTCATTTATCGTGCTAGCACTCGAGCATCAGGGACTCCAAGTCGTTTTACAGGCAGTGGATCAAACTCTGACTTCACTCTGACCATCAGTGGAGTTCAGGCTGAAGATGCTGCAGTTTATTACTGTCAGAGTTACCATTACATCAACAGCGTGTGGGTGTTCACACAGAGAAAAACTGCCGTACAAAAACCTCCCTCAATCATACTGAACTGAAACTGAACCTCAGCTGCACAGACTTCTTCTGTTCATTGACACCAAAGGACAAACAGGGACACACACTCAGGGAATTTATTAATCTAAACCAAATTGGGCTTCAAAATCACAAAAACAGAAAAATAAATCAAAATTATGATCCACATTTTAACTGAGATGATCAGCAACCGTGTTTTAATCCAAGTGTCAACAAGAATGATGAAGATGTCTGAGGCATATAAACAAAGGCTCTTGAAAACGTTTGACCTCTATAACCTCTGCTTTATAGCAGAAAACTGTAGCATTTCCATGTGTCTCTATGTTTGAACATGCAGTGACATATACCATATAAATATATGACAAGTACACACAGAGAAAACACATATGAAAGTGACTTAAACAAAATCAAACAATCAACTAAATGTTTGGACAAAAATTGTATCTCAGAGTTCAATGGAAAAATTATTTAAAAAAAAACATATAAGTAAATAAATAAGTAAATTAATCAATAAATAATAATTTATTGAGACAACGTTGCATCATTTAAGCTGCACAGGAAATTTCAAGTGCTGAAGTTATCTCTTCTTTCATCAACACCTAAAATCAGGTGTGTTTTGTTACTCTGCACATTTTAATGTGTTGTGTGCTGATGTGCCAGTTAAAGAGATAAAAATACTAAGTATTGGTCTATTTGAAATTAACTGAGACATACTGATGATAAATCCACATGAAACCGTACTTTATTTGAAGAAAATGATTTTATTCTGTAAATCAAAGTCAAAACTTTAAAAACTTTAGAATGATCAAGTTTGTGTTGATCCCATCATTAACAGGAAGTAGCTTATTATCATGTTGTTTCACCAGAATGAGAGAAAACTCTTTTATATAATTTTGTGTAAAATATCTCTCTATTAATACCATAAATCCTTTATTTCTAAAAGAAAAGAGGAGACATGTAAACATGTGGAATATGTTACTTCAAATCACGGGTTTGGTCTGAATATCACTACATTTTGTACAGATCGAACAGCAATAAGGCAGTAACATGTGCTACATCTGTTCATCTTTTTTGTCTTGTGCATTCTGCTTTATCTTCTCAAACTCCCAGTCGGTCATGGCAGATGGCCGCTTGTACCGAGCCAGGTTCTGCTGGAGGTTTTTTCCTGTTAAAGGGGAGTTTTTCCTCTCCACTGTCGCTAAATGCATGCTCGGTATGAAGGATTTCTGTAAAGACAATGACACAACGCCATGCCGCCGTTACATGCTCGTCCAGGAAGAGTGAATGCTGCAAGTCAATGACTCAATGCAATCTGTTGGGTTTCCTTAGAAACTTTCTGAACTATTTTGAAGAATTAATTGAACTCCTGTACTATTCCTCTCATGCATATCAGCGCAGAGAGAGACATTACAACTTTATGTTGAATGAATCAACAAAGAATCCATCAAGAATCAAACTAACTTGGAGTTAAAAAAAAAGTCTAATAAATATTTTTGAAATCATATGAATAGATTTCCACATTTTCAAAATACATTTTGCTTCATTCTCTTTTACACATTAAAATTACAGCATTATTTTGAAAATAATGTGTAGTGGATCAATTCCAGGAAAAAATTTAAATGAATAAACTAATCTAGAGTAAAACTTAATATAAAAAAAACAAAAAAATTAGCAGATAACTTGAAACTAGATTTAAAATAAAACCTGATATGTCAATTACAGAGATCATAACTATGATCTCTCTTTGGCTTGGCTCAATCTTTGATTTTCTCAAATAAAATTGTCAGATGAACTCGGATAAATTCTCAGCTTCATACTAACAAACTGCTGTTAATATACATGTATTTTCCAGTCTTATAGTTTCAATTATATCCACTGATTCTAACGAGCCTATTTGAGTTACTCTTCATCAAGATGAATGTTAATATTTAATTTGACCTTAAATTTCAAAGAAAGTTTTTTCTTCTTCAGACATTAAAATTTTGGTCTAAAGTTAAACAACAAAACAATGTAACATTTAATGTTAAAACCAGTTAAAAAAACAACTTACTTCCAACATCCAGTCTGGTTCCTCCACCAAACGTGTTCCACAGTGATGCAAACTGGTTGAGCCGTCGTACAAAAACCTCTGACTGTTAGAGACACGGCTCTCTGACTCTGACACAAACATATTTACTAAAACATTTATTTGTGGAAAATTATCTTGTAGTATGAACATAAAGGAGCAAAACCTCCTGTCTGTATTGTAAAAATATAGATTTTAAATATAAATATTTGAAACAATTCATTATGTTTTACAGAAAAGCTGGCAAACCTCTCTGTAGTCATGTTTAATCAGTGTTTCAGGTAGTAATCAGGTGATCAGCTCTCTGTCAAAATATGTTAGATGCAAAATACATTTTAAAAATTTCATGAATTACAGCAGAATAAAAATTGCACAAAATATTTTAATTTACAGGTGGATCTCATTAACTTAGAACATTTTGAACAAAGATTATTTATTTCAGTGACTCTGTTCCCAAAGTGAAACACTTGTTGATTAATTACACACAGACGGATCCACAATCCTAACCCTGCTAAATATAAATAATAATATTGAGTGATAAAAAATTTTATAATAATTTATAACATAATAATTTTATAACATAGATCCAAAGTCCTTGCTGGAGTCAATGAGAGCATTTCCATAGAGAGCCACTTTGCATCAGCAGCACCATGCTCCAGTGCTCTGGGAGAGTTTATAGTCCTGAGAGTTGAACACTGGAGGACTGACAGCTGTCCTTCATGACAACAGAAGACCCAGAAATCCTCCTCATCAAAAACATGACTTTGATCTGCGTCCTCATCTGGACTCTCCTCTGCTGCTGCTTCACAGGTAAAGTCCAGAGAATCCAACTCCTCTCCTCTGTGAACATCTGTCCCTCTGAAATGAAGCCGACTAAACCATCAAGCTGCTTTCTGTTTTTGTCTCTGTGTCCTCAGAGTCCAGAGGTCAGGTCACAGTGACTCAGCCTGAAGCAGTGAGAGCTGATCTGGGAGGATCTGTCAGCATGAGATGTACGACCAGTCAGAATGTTTATGTTTACAGCTCCAACCACTATTTAGCCTGGTACCAACAGAAAGATGGACAAACTCCTAAGCTGCTCATTTATTTTGCTAGCACTCGAGCATCAGGGACTCCAAGTCGTTTTACAGGCAGTGGATCAAACTCTGACTTCACTCTGACCATCAGTGGAGTTCAGGCTGAAGATGCTGCAGTTTATTACTGTCAGAGTTTTCATTACCTCAACAGCCAGTATGTGTTCACACAGTGAAAAACTGTCGTACAAAAACCATCCTGATCATACTGAACTGAAACTGAACCTCAGCTGCACAGACTTCTTCTGTTCATTGACACCAAAGGACAAACAGGGACACAAACTTAGGAAATTTATTAAACTAAACCAAATTCGGCTTCAAAATCACAAAAACAGAAAAATAAATCAAAATTATGATCCACATATTAACTAAAATGATCAGCAACTGTGTTTTAATCCAAGTGTCGACAAGAATGATGAAGATGTCTGAGGCATATAAACAAAGGCTCTTGAAAACGTTTGACCTCTGTAACCTCTGCTTTATAGCAGAAAACTGTAGCATTTCCATGTGTCTCTATGTTTGAACATGAAGTGACATATATCATATAAATATATTTCTGGTACACACACACACACAAAAAAAAAAACACATATGAAAGTGAGTTAAACAAATTCAAACAATCGACCAAATGTTTGGATGAAAAATGTATCTCAGAGTTCAACTGAAAGATGATAAATAAACATATAAGTAAATAAATAAGTAAATTAATGAATAAATAATAATTTACTGCGACAACGTTGCATCATTTTTTTGCACAGGAATTTTGAAGTGTTGAAGTTATCTCTTCTTTCATCAACACCTAAAATGAGGTGTTTTGTTGCTTTGCACATTTTAATGTGTTGTGTCCTGATGTGCCAGTTAAAGAGATAAAAATACTAAGTATTTGCAGATTTGAAATTAACTGAGACATACTGATGATAAATCCACATGAAACCATCATTTTTTGAAGAAATTGATTTTATTCTGCAAATCAGAGTCAAAAAGAAACCATGTCGTTTTCTTTTCTTTTTAGTTCTTTTCATAGTTTTTTCAGAAAAACTAGAAGAACTTGTTTTTGTCTTTTCTAAAGAAAAGCTGTTTTCAAGTATTAAGTCCAACTTAGACATCACAGAGTTTTCAGTAAAAACAGCCGTTTAAATAAATAAAAACTAACTTCATCCAAAAATAAAAGATTTTCCTCTGAGAAAAAAAAATGCAAAAATGTTCATTACAGAAATGGTTGATTTTATTGAAGTTAGTTGTACTTACAGTTAACATCCAGTCTGGTTCCTCCACCGAACGTCCACCACAGTGACACAAACTGATGGAACCGTCGTACAAAAACCTCTGACTGTTAGAGACACGGCTCTCTGACTCTGACACAAACAAAACATGAAGGATGAGAAGCTTTTAAAACAAATGAGAGTATTAAACGTGGACACAATAATGTAATAAATGAACCTCATAAACTTTTCAAATTAGTTGTTGTGTTGTTTCTCTTGTATTTTCATTCTTTTTGCTAGAAGAAGACTGATCAGCCTGGCTGTCATCATACATTGAGATCACTATTAGTAGCTCTTGAATTACAAGACAGACATGCTGAGAAACTCTGAATGCTGAGGTATTCATCTCTTCTATTTTAATAAACTCTGAAATGAAGGTTCACCAAACACACTGATATTTCCTCAGCATAAGAACTAAGGGGACTGTGTGTCTGTGGATGGAGACTGTTTTTTTCCCCAACCAGAAGCTTATCTATTTATATTTACATCTAAATAAAAATGGGCTTTTCAAAATTATTGATATCTATCCATGTATGCATCTTTTGTCTTTCCCTGCTTGTCCTTGCAGTGCAGTGGAGGTGACGCTACGTATCTCCAGCGGTCATTTGATGAAAGGCAGAGTTCGGCCCGGACAGGTCGCCAGCCCATCACAAGGCGACACAGAGACACTCAGTTCTAATGTCAGTTCAGTGAATCCAGTTAACCTGGCAGTCATGTTTTGGGCTGTGGGTGAAAAGAAGAGTTTTCCACAACGTGTATGAGGAAAACATGCAAACTACATCTAAACAGAAAGTTGGTGGTGCAAATCTTTGAGGTTTGAAAGCCTGCGTGTCATAAACCTAATCTTTCCCTCCCACCATAGTTTCACAATCAGATTCAAGTCAGGACTTTGACTGGGCCACTTCAAACGTTCATATTACTTCCAAGCAGACAATAACTTTTGGTGAAATTAAAAGAATACTTTAAAGTTTAAACATCAATGTGCCAGGGATATGAATCATTTTTGGCTTAAATGTATATGTGAGAAAATTCACATTACTTTTCTCTTCTTTTGTTTATTTGAAAGTCTGAAACTCTAAAAAGACTGTTAATCTTCGTGGAATTAAACAGGGAAAAAAAAAAGTTATTTTGCTCCATTTAAAAAAAAGCTAAACATCCATATTGGACCAAGTTTCCATTTTCAAAAGCTAGACCCTATTGATCCCTGTTCCTGTTGGAGTCAGTGAGAGCATTTCCATAGAGAGCCACTTTGCATCAGCAGCACCATGCTCCAGTGCTCTGGGAGAGTTTATAGTCCTGAGAGTTGAACACTGGAGGACTGACAGCTGTCCTTCATGACAACAGAAGACCCAGAAATCCTCCTCATCAAAAACATGACTTTGATCTGCGTCCTCATCTGGACTCTCCTCTGCTGCTGCTTCACAGGTAAAGTCCAGACAATCCAACTCCTCTCCTCTATGAACATCTGTCCCTCTGAAATGAAGCCGACTAAACCATCAAGCTGCTTTCTGTTTTTGTCTCTGTGTCCTCAGAGTCCAGAGGTCAGTACACAGTGGATCAGCCTGAAGCAGTGAGAGCTGATCTGGGAGGATCTGTCAGCATCAGATGTACGACCAGTCAGAATGTTCATGGCTCCAACTGTTTAGCCTGGTACCAACAGAAAGATGGACAAACTCCTAAGCTGCTCATTTATTATGCTAGCACTCGAGAATCAGGGACTCCAAGTCGTTTTACAGGCAGTGGCTCAAACTCTGACTTCACTCTGACCATCAGTGGAGTTCAGGCTGAAGATGCTGCAGTTTATTACTGTCAGACTCTTCATTACCCCAATAGCCAGTATGTGTTTACACAGTGAAAAACTGTCATACAAAAACCTCAACCTCAACTGATCAACCTTCAGTCAGAGGGAACAGAAACTGCTCCTGGAAGTTGCAGCAGATAATGATACAGTTCGCTGAAGAAAAGCACACAGAATATCAGACATTAAAATAACAATTTTCCCATAAAATTCAGTTTGCATAAATAATCCAGATTTCCATCACTGCTTTTGGAGATTGCTTTTATGTTAACTTACAGGTAATACACACTGAAAAAAGGTTTCCTGTGGAAAATAAAAGTTTGCTTAAATCTGATCGTAATTGTCCATATTTATCTCCACGTGAAAGAAAAGCTTTTGAATGGCTGCATGATGAATTTCAGACACTCACTCAAACTATGTTGGCTGAACTTGTATCTAAGGTTCAAACTGAAATTCACAAAAAAGTGACTTCAGAGTCTCAGCTTCAGTTTCTCTTCAAGACACAGCAAGGCTGGAATGGAAAAGCCATTTCAATTTTGTAGCATTTTATAATATGAGTGTTTCAACAGACGTGGGAGAACTCTGAGGCTGACACTTTGAGATGAGGTTCAGTAACACATTCATTTTACAAGCAGTGGTTAAAACTGTCAGTGTCACATCAGTGACGTTCAGGTTGAAGATGCTGCAGTTTACTTCTGGCAGACTGGAAACAGTAGAAACATCCAATATGTGTTCTCTCACAAAAAAGAACTGAACTCATCACGGTAATTGTGAACTGAAAAGAAACACAAATAAGAATATGCAATGCTCTTTATTGCTTTATGGATTAATAAACAATCAGAAATTGTGATCAGATTTTTCAATATAAAGTTGTGACAATGTGATGGTGAGATTAAAAAAAAGGTTAGTTCCACCTTTAGAATTATATATCTCCGTTGTTATTGCATCATCATCATCTTCTTCAGTATATTTACTTGTGTATTTTGCCAATTAACTATATATTTTTATTGATAAAACAGCATTAATTAACAAAAAATATTTTCATTTTACAAAAAAAGAACAACAAAAAACACAGAAAACAGACTACATTTTGAACCTGGAAGCAAACTGTTTTAACGAAATAACATTAAAATTAAATGCGACTCAGTTAGATCAATGAAATGAATCATGTTGAACCAGTTCACAGCCTCAACATCTGGTTTCTTTTAGATATACTTGTATTTAGTGCCGCTCTCCCAGCAGTGATGTGGGAATGTTATAACATGCTGAGTTCAGCTGTCAGGTTTGGGTAGCGATCTCCACTGGTGTTGGATCATTTCAGGGGAAGTGGATCAGGGACAGAATTCTGTCTGACCATCAGACAGTTATACAGTTTATTTCATTCAGCAGGGAGGTTACAGCCACCCACCGACACAGTGATACAACAAAACACCTCCTTTACCCTCCTTTACCTGGAGAGGAACTAATGTAATTCAGAAAAAAACCAAACTAAAGCACAGCTGAACAATGTTGTGCAATTAAGTTAGAATAAAAAGGCCAAAAAGTTTCAAATGACAGATTTAATGGATGAAAACAAAAACTTTCTGTCACAGATCTATTCTGATCAACCTTGAAATATTAAAGTTGATAGATTTATGTAACAGAAAATTAAAGATGAAGGTAAAAGTTCATACAAGTCAAAATACCTCATCCAGATTTCTCTCTAGCAGATCTGATCCAATGCTCAAATATGGAATAAAGACCCTAATATGCATCTTCTATGCAGTAATGATATTAACATAATATCAGTTATAATCATTATTATTACCAAATTATTAACCATGCTCAATATCACACAAAATTTCATAATTAACACTTGAAATAAAATTAAAATTTTTTTGAAGCACTTCAAACTTCTAACTAGAAAATCATGTATTTTGACACAAAGTTTAAAAGCAGATTCATCTTAATGTCTGTCATCCATCATCTCTCCGTGCTTACTCATGCAGAGTCACAAGGGAGCCCATCTTCAGAGGTCATAGGGCAAGAGGCGAGGTACACCCTGGACAGGTCATCAGTCACAGCGCAACACCGAGACACACAATCATGTATGCACACACTCATGAAAATTTGGAGTGATCAAGTAGCTGAATGTGCATATTTTGGACCACGACAAGCAGCTGGAGTGCTCCAGAAACAACTGGTTAATGCACAGGGAGAAAATGCAAACCACAAGCCTGAGTTTGAACCCATGACCTTCTTGCTGCAAATCAAACAATGCCAACAACTGCTCCACTGTGAAGGTCACAGCCATCTCCTAACTGATATAAAGGTTTAAGAATTTTTTTTCATACATAATAGAGTTATAAGCATTTCCTACATTATTATTGAAACAATGAACTTCTTAAACGTCCTTAGCTCCATGCTTTGAGCAGGATGTGTCAGGATCCTGGCTTGTTTGAGTTTTTTTGGTGTCTCCAGAATTTGCATTTTGATTTTGATTTTTTTTTTTTTTTTTTTTTTTTTTTATTTGTGCTCTGCTTTATTTTGTGTTTCTGCCACCATATCCTTATTTTAGATCTGTCTTTCCTTAGTCTTTCCTATGGTTGTTCATTCATTATATTTAATTTTTCTTTATTATTGTTTTACTTATGCAGTACCTGCTCCCCAATTAGTTTTCTCCTCCTGTGGCATTGCTATCTCTACCTTAGCCTGCCTGTCTGTCTGGTCGCTTCTCTCAGCTGCAGCCTGTTCCCAATCAGCCATCTGTTCCCTATCCAGTGATCAAGCTCTCAGTATATAAGCTCCTCTCTATCATTCTCTCTCTCTGCTGGATTCTACTAATGTTTGCCTTGTATTTCTGGTGTCTTTTTGGCTCACACCTTTAGCCATATGGTTTTCACTGATAATTTTTTTTTTTTTCCTTTAAAAACCATTCAAACTCGTCTCTGTTGGTTCTCTGCACTCAGGTTCTTCAACCAAACATGACAGGCTGCCCTTTCCATCACAAAAATATCCCTTCACATTTGCTTAACAAATGAAAATAATTTATGAACTACATTTTTCTCCCATTTTCATGGCATATTATGGTTTGATTAAACAGGCACTGATACCTGTCATAACTACATAGATGGTTTCTCAAGAGCATGTTTGAATAATTTAATGAAAGCCATTCAGGATTTTCTTTGAAAATTTTCCTTCAAAATCAAATTACTGCTGTATTTTGAATAAACCAAACAACAGAAATCAGTGAGAATGTCCATTCGTAAAGAGATTTATTGATTATACTATTGAATCAATCCATTTCAAAACAAGTATAAAGCACATTTAGAAGAAAAAAAGTAAAGCAAAAGAACTGGCAAAAGTAAGAAAACTGGCCGATTCCTCTTAGAAACATTGGTCCCTCTTCAGTGTCTCTGTGACTGCACACTGGGAGCCCTGGGAGGCCTCACAGGTCACAGAGCCCACATTCCTCCACTGGTCTGCAGGGAGCCTCAGGGTGCTGCTCCAGCTGTAGAGGCCGTCATTCTGCATCACTCCACGGCTCTTGTTCTCCTCCCAGCTGCTGCTGCTTCTGCTGCCGTCCACCTTCCAGGACAGACTCCAGTCTGAGGGGAAGCCCTTGTTGGCCAGACACATGAAGGTGGCCGTACCCTGATGCAGCTCCTCTCTGGAGGGGGGCAGCACTGTCAGGGTGGGGCGGGTATCACCTAGGAGACACCAACGAGGTTAGAAAACATGGATGAAAATGCTGTCAATCATACAGAATAGATCTAAGCAAATTTAATGTGACAGCAGTGATCTTCTATGCTAGGACCTTCCTGCCAGATGTCTTTTTGCTTCAACAGTCACTTAAGTTTCACTTCCTGTTAAATATCTTCTCATGCATATCAACTCCATCATCATGCAGTCTGACCTTGAATATTTCATCCAGACTTTAAAAGGAAAAAAAGAAATATTTTTGTACTGCAATACTCTCAATTGATTTTTCAATCAGAAATTTCTCATTAAAATTTAACATTAACTTAATTTTGAAATTAAAAATGTTACAGGAAATTGACAGCGTAAAGTGATTGGATATTTCTTTTTCTGTTTTTTTTTTTTTGTTTTTTTTTTGTCTCTTCCCTATTATAGGTTATTACATAATAACAGTTCAGATCTTTAACAACTGATTTATTCACACAGAAAGTGATATTTTATCAACTATGGAAATAAAAAAGTTGTGAAATTTAATTTCAAATAAAATAAAAATTTCAAACATGGTCTCGATCCAACTTAAACTACAATAGAAAGTCAAGATACCAGCATTTTTTTCTTTTAAACAACAAACAGAAAAATAAAATCATTTTAAAAGATTATTTCATTTTATGTTTAGTCTTTAATATGTTGCATACTTACTTCCAACCTCCAGTCTGGTTCCTCCACCGAACGTGAACCACAGTGAAACTCATTGAGTCGCTGTACAAAACCCTCTGACCGTAGAGAGACACGGCTCTCTGACTTTTTCATACTAAACTAAACCCACAAGTCCAGGTTAAACTACTAAAACAAAAACACAATGATTGATCCATTGACTGATCATCATATATTATATTCTACAATGTTTTAGATTTAAAAATCTAAAATCACTTTTGTATCTCCTGTATGTGTTTTGGTGAAAGAAAATTAAATTATTAAATTTTGTTTTTCACTGCCTACCCATTATGAAAGAAAATTAAGGAAAATTTAAAAAAGAGGTAATAGTAATTAAAAACTTTCTGACTTACTTCCAACCTCCAGTCTGGTTCCTCCACCGAACGTGTACCACAGTGATACAAACTCATTGAGCCGTCGTACAAAAACCTCTGACTGTAGAGAGACATGACTCTCTGACTCTGAACACAAACAACTCTTCAAAAAATACTGTTTGTGCATATTTGTTGCATAAAATCAAACCCCAGCACAAACCCAAAACTTTACGTGAACATCAGCAGAACCTAATTCCTTTTTCATGAAAAACATTTTTCCTTGGGGAAGCCAAATTTTGGGAAAACCATGACTATGTCCTCTTGGCCATAGGTGTCTTTAAATAAAAGTCTCAGTCCCAAACGCCATCAGCATTCGTAATTGCATAAAGTGACTGACCCTCAGACATCTATTTCAACTGCTCTGTTTTCATTCTTATATTAAATGTGTATTTGTTATAATTCAAGGTATTGTTTTTAAATACCAAGGCAACAAAACATCTTTTTTTTTCATTACAAGAAAAGGCAGTTTTACGGACGTGTTAAGCATACACTTTTTTCTGATGGTTTTCTCAAGATAAGGAGTTATCCCGATGGTTTTCTTGAGATAACGACTTAATTTCAAGAAAACAAACTTTGTTTTCTCGAGATCATAAGATGATTGGTGTGTGTGTTAAACCTGATTCCATCATTCAAATGCATGCCACACCAGCGGGAGAGGACTGTGTAAGTGTAAGTCATGGCATGCATGTGTAATTCTGTGACTAATTCTGTGAATAAGTGATAGGTAAACCATAATGACAACATGTCGTTGGTCATTTCATTAAACCATTGGGAAATTAACTCGCTATCTCGCGAAAACAGTCGTTGTTATTTCGTGATAACGACATAATTATCTCGTTATCTCGAGAAAACAGTATTCATTAGGTTGTTATAACGACATAAATAACTCATTATCTCAAGTTAACCATTGGGAAAATAAACATGAATACGACCGCTCACAGCTTCTGTACAGTTTGGCATTGTCTAAGGTAATTTACTAAGGGACAGTTGACAAAGATGCTGTCTACTTGAAATATTTTGGATGTTTAAGTGATGAAAATTCAGGTTGTAAAGGAGCACATTCATTGCATCAACAAGCCAAAAATCTTGATAAGTTTAATAGGAAGGAGTCTTCAGTTTTATTTCATGTAAAATAGAATTGAGTGCAATTGACCTTTTTGCCTGTTATTGATTGTGGCCGTATGCTGTAAATGAAAGCATCTGCTTATTGTCTTTGCATATGTTGTAAATGTTGAGTTGTGCACATGTAGCCTGTTGTGATTACTCCTGTCCGCTTTCTTACTTTTCTGGACAGGAGTAACTGTCAAACAATCAATTTCCCTTTGGGGATTAATAAAGTATTTCTGATTCTAAAATACTAGGGCACTGAGATTTACAACAAACTGATCTTGTCACTCATCATTGTCTGATATGTTCATGTCAACTGGACATCTCTACATAATTGTCTTACAGTTCCTGGAAGAGGAGTTGAACCCAGCAGGAGGTAAGTGGGTTCCAGAGGGTGAGGTTGGCAGAGAGTGGTGAAGCATTGTTTTTTGTTGATGTTACTCCTTCCTTTGTTCCAGAATGAAGAGACCAATAGGTGAGTGTCCCAGGACAAACAGGCAGGCAGCAGAGAAAGGCAGGAGGAGACCCAGAGGAGTAGTGGAAGACAGATGCTGGAAAGCCAGAGAGGCTGTCATGGGAGAAGTCAGACAACAAGCAACGAGTATCCACAGGTAAGTAAGGGAAATCATTGAAGGTACTCTTTAAACTCACAACTGGAGGCCTGATTACCGCATTGAGGAAGTTAACCATCTCACATAACCCCACACAACTTTCCCGCACACACACCTCAGATATGTAACAAAAAAAAAAAAAAAAAAAAAAAATCAGAATAATTGTTCAATAGACATTTGAACATTGATGGTTTCAAAATCAAGAATCTGAAACTGGATATACAGTTTACAAGGTTTTGAAACAAAATGCTGGAAAGTCTTCAACTTGTGTTTCAGAACTTAAATTTTGTAATAACACTTTTTTATGTGCTTGTGGAGTAAAATCCAATTCCCTTCAGAAACCACCTTATTAGAACATCCAGTTGTGTAATTTGGTATCACTTCGAATATAAATATTGTGTGATGGCTTTAGAAGTTTGCTGGAGAATATTAGTGAACAAACAAAATCGAGAAGACCAAAGAACACAGCAAACTTGTGGGTGATGGGAAGATTGATCAAGCTAAATACCAAAGGTAAAATGATTTCTGTTGTTTGTTTAGCTTAATGGGTCATAGGTTCACCGTCTAGGAGGATGATAAAGCTAATTATTCAGCAAGAGCTACAACTGAATGGTTGAAATCAAGGTATCATGTGTTATAATGACCCTGTGAAAGACAGAGCTAATTATAATTGAGAATCTGTTGGAAGACTTGAAAACATGTACAGCTGTTTCCTGTCTAATCTGATCAAGCTGTTTAGAAAACCAAGAAAAAAATCTTATTCTCTAGATGTGCAACGATGTCAGAAACATACCTGTAAAAGACTTCATTGCAGCGAAACATGATTCTGCAGAACAATGACTCGGGAAAGGGGGAGTGCATTATCATAAACTATCCTGAGTTGATTATGATTGAACTAATGTACCATAATCACACTGATCCCAGCCTATGTTTAAGTCAGTGAGAGCATTTCCATAGAGAACCACTTTGCATCAGCAGCACCATGCTCCAGTGCTCTGGGAGAGTTTATAGTCCTGAGAGTTGAACACTGGAGGACTGACAGCTGTCCTTCATGACAACAGAAGACCCAGAAATCCTCCTCATCAAAAACATGACTTTGATCTGCGTCCTCATCTGGACTCTCCTCTGCTGCTGCTTCACAGGTAAAGTCCAGAGAATCCAACTCCTCTCCTCTATGAACATCTGTCCCTCTGAAATGAAGCCGACGAGACCATCAAGCTGCTTTCTGTTTTTGTCTCTGTGTCCTCAGAGACCAGAGGTCAGGTCACAGTGACCCAGCCTGAAGCAGTGAGAGCTGATCTGGGAGGATCTGTCAGCATCAGATGTCGGACCAGTCAGAATGTTTATGTTTACAGCAGCAACCACTACCACATTTTAGCTTGGTATCAACAGAAAGATGGACAAACTCCAAAGCGGCTCATTTATTATGCTAGCACTCGAGAATCAGGGACTCCAAGTCGTTTTACAGGCAGTGGATCAAACTCTGACTTCACTCTGACCATCAGTGGAGTTCAGGCTGAAGATGCTGCAGTTTATTACTGTCAGAGTTTTCATGCTATCAGCAGCCAGCATGTGGCCACACAGTGAAAAACTGTTGTACAAAAACCTCCTTCAGTCAAACTGAACTGAAACTATTGTGACAGTGGCAGCTGGAAGCTGCTGTAGAGACTGATGGAGATCACTGAAAGCCTCCACATGCTTGACGGCAACTTTTCATGAACCAAACTTCATACATTTCTGTCCATAAAATATTCTTACATCACAGTAATTTGAAGGAAATAAACCTAATTTAATTTGAAACACCAAATTTAAAACGAGTTTTTACAAAGTTTTCTTTACTTTTTAGAAACAATATTTACAACCAAAAACCCCAACAAAATGTATCCTGTAATTGTTCCTTATATTACTTCTATTTCTTTTTAAGTGCCTAATCAAAAGGGAACACTTAATTGTTGGTTATGTAATCATGACCAAACAGTTAACTAGATAATACTTTTGGTTTCAGGCATTATAATTAGAAATTGGTCTGTAATTAGTTCATGGTTGTAAACTCTCTTTGTTTTTGTTTTTTTTAACCATCGCCTAGTAATGAATCAATAATCAGTTATTGTTCAAAGCCTCATCATTGGAAAAAGGCTGTTGTTACAGACCTGGCCTCTCCCTGTTGGGCATATGGGGCCAGTAGAGAGTAATATGAGTGATTTGAGAGAGAGATGAAGAGTGAGGATGAAGGGACCTGTGTGTGACATGCAGCTGAAACCAGAAGTTTACATACACTGAATAAAAAGACACTTACACATTTTTTTTCACTGTCTGAAGTTAAATCAGACCAAACTTCTCTTGTTTTACCTTAGTTAGAATTACACAAATTATTTCTATTTGCTAAATGCCAGAAAACTTAGCAAGAATGTTTTTAGATATTTTTTTGTAACTTTATTCAAAATCAAAAGTTGACATGTATTTGGTCAGTATAAAAGAAATAAATTCTTGAATTTCATTGCTTAGGTTGGAAGCACATTGGAGTAGCTCTGTTACTTTCATCAAGATTTTTTCTTTTTTCAAAATTTCATTCCTGCTTTTCTTGGAAGAAATTGCTTTTTTTGGACAACTGATCCCTCTTGTCTTGGATGCTGTGCAGCTGGATTGATTTTTTTTCCCAATGCTTTTTTATATTTTGCTCTTTTGTTATAATGCGTAACCATAGCAACATGGGGGATTACAACAGGGATCATCTGATTAACATTATAAAAGCAGAAATAATACAACTGAAGCCAGAAATCCCAGAGGAGTTGAAAAGGAGGCGTTGTGGATGCAGAGCAGGAGCAAAGAGGAGAGAGATAAGGAGGAAGTTCAAACCATCTCTTGCCATCATAATGGGCAACGTGAGATCATTGGCTAACAAGTTGGATGAACTTCAAGCCCTGACAAGGACTCAGCAAGAGTATCGGGAATGCAGTATTACGTCTTTTACTGAGACATGGCTGCAGGATCATATCCCCGACTCCAACGTCTCTCTGCCGGGCTTCTTGATTGAGATCGAGATTTAAAGAGCAGCAAGAAAAGGAAAGGAGGTGGATTGGCAGTGCTTGTCAACAACAGATGGTATCACCCAGGACATGTTACTGTGAAGTGTCGTCTCTGCAGTCCAGATACTGAACTATTGGCAGTAAGTTTTTGTCCATATTATTTGCCAAGAGAGTTCACCAGTGCTGTTTTGATAGATGTTTAAAGCCCCCCATATACTTGGACGTACTTCACTCCGCGGAGTCCACACGTACTCGAGGCAAACTCAAAGCGAACGTCTGGTTACCTATTTTACACAGACAGTAATGTCTTCTCTGGTAATGTTGAAGAACAAACATCTGATTCAAATAAAGACCTCCTTTTGTGATTCAATGCTCAGCCAGCCTTTAAAGAGAGAAAATAAAAAATATGCCAATATTAATAATACTTCTGCAGGTCTCTCATCCATCTCTATCCTGCCAACTTCGAGCTTGAAGAAAACAACTCAGGCTTCTTTCCACAAACCTCTGATAGGTTAATTAACTGACACATTTGAGTTAATTAGAGGCACACCTGTGAATGTATTTTAAGGCCGCACCTGGAACACACCACTTTCTTGTTTGACATGATTGGAAAGTCAAAAGAAATCAGCCAACATATGAGGAAGAGAATTGTGGAGCTGGACCAGTCTCGTTCATCCTTGGGGACAACTTCCAGGTGCTTGAAGGTTCTACATCATCTGTTCAAACAGTTATATGCAAGTGTAGAGATGATAGGAATGTCCAACCATCATACTGGTGGAGATGATTGTGTTGAATGTGCCTTAATTTGGGAAGATAAGCTTGGTTTTCCAAAGGGTGGAAGTTTAAGTGTAAATCACTTAAATAAAGTGGATCATTGATCAGTTAAAGCCTAAATACTGTGTAGATATGAAAAATACTCCAGTCCAGAGTAATATGCAACTATGTTGGTTAATTAAAAAATCTAGAAAAGAAAATGAGCAAAAATGTGAAAACTCCTTTCTTTTGGTCCATTATGTGTTTGACTCTGTGTTTCATATCTTGTTTGCAAGTTTTATGAAATTGTAAATCCTTTGTTGGTTTAAAATATTCCAGCATTTGAAGAATAAGTAGAATGTGTGAAGAGGTTTCATGAATCTGAAATCCAGTCAGTCAAGTGTCAAGTTAATTTATCATGTTTGTTCCTCCAATGAAGTGTATCAGTATCTGCAGCTGTTGAAGGCTTCAGTCTGACTGGGGGAGGTTTTTGTATTTCTGATTTTCACTGTGTGAATAAGTCGTGAGTGCTTGAGGGGAACTCTCCATTACAGTAGTAAACTGCAGCATCTTCAGCCTGAACTCCACTGATGGTCAGAGTGAAGTCAGAGTTTGATCCACTGCCTGTAAAACGACTTGGAGTCCCTGATGCTCGAGAGCTTGTGGAGTAAAGCAGCAGCTTAGGAACCTCTTCACCTCTCTGCTGGTACCAGTCTAAACGGTTGGAGCCATAAACATTGTGACTGGTCCTACAGCTGATGCTGACGGTTCCTCCCAAAGAAGAGCTCACTGCTGCTGGCTGAGTCACTGCTGGATGGATTTTAGACTCTAATAAAAAAATAAAACACAACAGCAGACAGCTCTGTGAACTTGCCAGCTTCATTTCAGAGGGACAGATGTTCATAGAGGAGAGGAGTTGGATTCTCTGGACTTTACCTGTGAAGCAGCAGCAGAGGAGAGTCCAGATGAGGACGCAGATCAAAGTCATGTTTTTGATGAGGAGGATTTCTGGGTCTTCTGTTGTCATGAAGGACAGCTGTCAGTCCTCCAGTGTTCAACTCTCAGGACTATAAACTCTCCCAGAGCACTGGAGCATGGTGCTGCTGATGCAAAGTGCCTCTCTATGGAAATGTTCTGTCTGACTCTGACAGGGACTTGGGATCTCTGACTTCTATGTGAAGCAACGGATTTCAGGAGGATATGGATCAAAAAGTTGCCATTTTGATTATGTGGGTTTTTGAAACAGTTTGTCAGTAAGAACTTGTCAATTTATGCTGACTTCATATTTCACAACATTAAAACAAGTCTTACCACATTATTGTCTAATAATGTAAAAAACAGAGGGAACTGGATCATTCAAACAAATGAGCAGCAACATGTGTTTAAATAGATTTGAAGGTGTTTGTTTTAATTGTTTTTATTTAGTTTAATGTCATTTAAACATAAACGTGTCAATAAAGGATACTTTGATAATTGGACATCCTTGTGGAGAACTACATTTCTGTCCTAAAAGATATAGTGATTGCAGTTTTATGATGACGTAATGACTGAACATCCTTTGTCACTGAATTATGTGTCATGATTGTCATGAGTTAATTCATGAAAAAACATGTGAAAAAATTAAAGATGTAATAAATTAACCAGTGTGATATTATTTAAAGCCTTCGCAAAAATTCTGACTTTCATGCCATTTTCTATTTTTTTAAACAAATAAAAAGCATTTTCAAGCTGTACTTTTTTTAACCAAAGAAGTTTATTCTCATTCAAAATAGCCCGATAATTGCATATTTTAAAACAGAACAGATAAAGAAATGATAAATCTGCCTCATGGAAATTTGTGTGCATGCATGTGGAGGTTCTTAGTAAACTGCATCAGTTTCCGCAGCAGCTTCCAGCTGCAACAACCCAGTTAGCTTCTGTTAAGAGTCGGATTTAAATTTTACTATCTATGAACCTGGTTCTATGAACAACCTCTGCTTCAGTGCAGCAGTGGATGAGTTCCTCAGTAGCTGAGGGAGGTTTTTGTACAATGTTGTATCACTGTGTGAATGGAAAGCTGTTATCCTGCTGACAGTAATAAACTCCTGCATCTTCAGCCTGAACTCTGCTGATAGTCAGAGTGAAATCAGTTCCAGACTGACTCCCACTGAAACGATCAGAAACTCCAGGCTGACTATTTGATGTCCAATAAATAAGAAGCTTAAGAGCTTCTCCAGGTTTCTGAAAGTACCAGTCTATCTCATTGCTGACATCGTGACTGGCTTTACATCTGATGGAGACAGTCTGTCCTGGAACAACAGACAGAGATCCTGGAGTCTGAGTCAGGATTATGACTCCTGATGAACCTGGAAGAGAAGAAAGATTTACAAATATCAGGCTTAAAAATTTCAACCCAAGGTCAGTGCTGATATTTTCATTTTTCTGCATCTCAGTAGAAAATCATTCTGATGAATCTGATGACATCCTGAAATCACATTTCCAGCAGAGAGTCTCACCGTGAACCAGGAGCTCCAGGATGGTCAGCAGTAGAGTCAGGAACATCATCATTGTGCTGCTGGTGTGTCAGTGGCTCTGAAAGGCCTGGACAGCCACTGATCAACTCTGACCTCTTAACAGCTGGGAGCAGAGAGGCAGGACACATATGCAAACACACACATTCAGTCACATGGAGCTCAGCTCTACATGTCATCATGTTTCCTCCTCAGTCCTGTGAGATCAGTCCAACCTTGATATTGAGAGGAAACAAAGGCTCTAAACTGATTTGTTGCGATTGCAACACTGATCGATGTTGCGATCAATCACCGAAAGTAGGCTTAATTCATCTTGTTACACTATGTATACTTGTTGCTTCTGTTTTTATTTAGTTTAATGTCATTTCTTTTTCTAACTCATTTCTTACAACTGCATTTTATTGGTCTATACACCTTTAAATTGTAATTTTTTTGTTGTTCTTTTAATCATGATTTCTTGTGCTCATATCATTTCTATTTGCTCTATTTTTATTTGTTTTAAACCTGTTCTAAAGCGTTGGGTCAACTTATAATCATAACATCAACACAGAGAATACTCAAAGAGAGACAGTCTGCTGTGGAACTACATAGTCCTGCAGTCTGAGACACTTTCTAATGATGATTCTGTAAAACATGAAGAATAAGTTGATTGCACTGTTGCCTTACAGTATGAAGGTTCTGAGCTCAAATTCTGGCAAGGGGTTCCTCTATGCATGGAGTTTGCATGATCTCCCTGTGCAGGCATTAGTTCTCTCTGGGTACTCTAGCTGTCTCCAACAGACTAAAAACATGACTGTTAATTCTGTCATTGGAGGCTTTTTCGGTTGGTTGGTTTTCTGTGTTTTTTTTTATGTCTTCTAGGAAATCAAGCCTGTAGCAGTTTGCTTAGTTTCTGTTCTCTCTACTGAAGGTTTTTGTATGATGATATTTCACTGTGTTTAGAAACTGGCAGATGATGGAAAAGCGCCCATACAGTAATAAACTGCAGCATCTTCAGCCTTCACTCCTCTTATAGTTAAAGTGAAGTCCGAATGTGAGCCACTGCCTGAAAACCGATCCGGAACCCCAGATGCTCGCTGATCAGAAAACTTGATCATTAATTTCGGAGGCTCTCCATCTCTCTTTTGAAACCAGAATTGATCGTGGAAGGACCCTTGATGAACATTCTGACTGGTCCTACATCTGATGGTGACAGATCCTCCCAGATCAGCTCTCACTGCTTCAGGCTGAGTCACTGTGACCTGACCTCTGGACTCTGAGGACACAGAGACAAAAACAGAAAGCAGCTTGATGGTTTAGTCGGCTTCATTTCAGAGGGACAGATGTTCATAGAGGAGAGGAGTTGGATTCTCTGGACTTTACCTGTGAAGCAGCAGCAGAGGAGAGTCCAGATGAGGACGCAGATCAAAGTCATGTTTTTGATGAGGAGGATTTCTGGGTCTTCTGTTGTCATGAAGGACAGCTGTCAGTCCTCCAGTGTTCAACTCTCAGGACTATAAACTCTCCCAGAGCACTGGAGCATGGTGCTGCTGATGCAAAGTGGCTCTCTATGGAAATGCTCTCACTGACTCTAGTTACACTGCATCAACATAATTTTTGTTCAGCTGTGTCTTTACTTTGTTGTGAGGATTAGCTCTGACACTTTTCTTTATTCAGGTCAAGTTTGGCTTTATTTCAACATTTTGTTTTTTTTACATTTCACTTAGATCTTTGAAAGGTTAATGGTTTTTACATGTTTATCATTTTCCAATGAATCAATCAGACAAACGAGACCACATGGTTAATGTTAAGAGGTCAGAGTTGATCAGTGGCTGTCCAGGCCTTTCAGAGCCACTGACACACCAGCAGCACAATCATGATGTTCCTGACTCTACTGCTGACCATCGTGGAGCTCCTGGTTCACGGTGAGACTCTCTGCTGGAAACTTTGTATTATTATAGATACAGATTCACTATGAGAATGTTAATTGCAATAAACTGCATTTATTATCACCAACATTTGAGCATTCTTGATGTGTCTGAATCAAATCTTTTTATCTGTATATTTTCCAGATTCCTCAGCAGAAATCACCCTGACTCAGACTCCAGGATCTCAATCTGTTCTTCTGGGTCAGGCTGTCTCCATCAGATTTAAAGCCAGTTCAGGTGTCAGCAATTATCTACAGTGGTACCTTCAAAAACCTGGAGAACCACCAAAGCTCCTGATTTACGATGCTGCTTCACGCTGGTCTGGAGTTCCTGATCGTTTCAGTGGGAGTCAGTCTGGAACTGATTTCACTCTGACCATCAGCAGAGTTCAGGCTGAAGATGCAGGAGTTTATTACTGTCAGCAGGATTACAGCACACCGTTCACACTGTGATACAACGTTGTACAAAAACCTCCCTCAGCTGCAGAGGAACTGATCCTCGGCAGCACTAAAGCAGAAATCTTACTCAGAATATGGGTCATAAATCATCACAAACTACATTCATTTTAACTAAATGTTACATACAAAGCCTAAAAGCGGTTCTGATTTTGGTTTATACAGGTGTTTTTAAGAAATTATTAACAAAAACACAGTTTGCTCATTCACTGAGACAGAGACAAATCAAGAAGAGTTTTATGTAATTTTATCTTGTAAATTTCACATGAGTCCAAGAAAAGTTTGAAATGACTTCAAACAATTTAGTTTAAAAATTCATTCATCCATCCATTTTTTTTATAACTACTTATCCTTACTAGTGGATGTGAAACCAAGAAAATATCACACATCTCCACAATGTTGTTCATAATAATGTGTTTAAATTTTCAATTGATTGTTTATTTTAAGTACTTAAGGTATCACAATATAAAGACATGCTTACACATAAAACACAAAGTTTTAACAAAAGAACAGACACATCACAAAATAATGTTTTTGATCTTTGAACAGTTTATAATTATTCTTGCAAAATATTTTTTAATTAAACAAGAGACATGCTTAACTTTCAACTATTTGGATAGGTTCTCAAAAAAATCTCAGAAACCCAACATAAATATTGAAAATCAGTTTTAGGATATATTATTCTGATTTAGTTTACTAGGTACAAGTAGAAAATCACCTCATAATGTTTATATATCACTGAGAAAGTACTTGACAATATTCTTTAGAGTAAAATTAAAACAAACACCTTCAAATCTATTTAAACACATGTTGCTGCTCATTTGTTTGAATGATCCAGTTCCCTCTGTTTTTTACATTATTAGACAATAATGTGGTAAGATTTGTTTTAATGTTGTGAAATATGAAGTCAGCATAAATTGACAAGTTCTTACTGACAAACTGTTTCAAAAACCCACATAATCAAAATAGCAACTTTTTGATCCATATCCTCCTGAAATCCGTTGCTTCACATAGAAGTCAGAGATCCCAAGTCCCTGTCAGAGTCAGACAGAGCATTTCCATAGAGAGCCACTTTGCATCAGCAGCACCATGCTCCAGTGCTCTGGGAGAGTTTATAGTCCTGAGAGTTGAACACTGGAGGACTGACAGCTGTCCTTCATGACAACAGAAGACCCAGAAATCCTCCTCATCAAAAACATGACTTTGATCTGCGTCCTCATCTGGACTCTCCTCTGCTGCTGCTTCACAGGTAAAGTCCAGAGAATCCAACTCCTCTCCTCTATGAACATCTGTCCCTCTGAAATGAAGCCGACTAAACCAACAAGCTGCTTTCTGTTTTTGTCTCTGTGTCCTCAGAGTCCAAAGTCCATGTCTCAGTGACTCAGCCTGAAGCAGTGAGAGCTGATCTGGGAGGATCTGTTACCATCAGATGTACGACCAGTCAGAATGTTTATAGCTCCAACTATTTTTCCTGGTACCAACAGAAAGATGGACAAACTCCTAAGCTCCTCATTTATTTTGCTAGCACTCGAACATCAGGGACTCCAAGTCGTTTTACAGGCAGTGGATCAAACTCTGACTTCACTCTGACCATCAGTGGAGTTCAGGCTGAAGATGCTGCAGTTTACTACTGTCAGAGTGAACATAACATCAACAGTCAGTGGGTGTTCACACAGTGAAAAACCACCGTACAAAAACCTTCTTCAGTCAGAGTGAACTGAAAGTAATGGAACAGTGGCAGCTGGAAGCTGCTGTAGAGGCTGAAACAATTCATTTAAAACCTCCACATGTTTGAAGACATGAAGCAAACTTATAACATGTCTGTATATTTATTTATAAAATAACATCATGGTTGATACACTATGAAACAAGCTATTTTTCTATTCTGAAGGGACAAAATATAGTTCACAAATATACTCAATTTATTTTGTCATAGTTCCTCATAATTCTTCTGATTCTTTTTAATAGCCTACTTATAAGGGAACACTTAATGGTTGGTAATATAAGCATGACCAAATCATGAGCTGGAGAATAATTTTCATTTCAACCTTTATTATTATCAATCAGTCTATAGTTAGTCAGTGGTTGTAAACGCTCATTGTTATATCAGGAACCTCTTTGTGAGTAAATGATGGTTAATGGTCTTTTAACGACCTCCCAATGATGAACCAGTGATCAGCTGCTCTCTTCCCTCACAGCTCCAAACTGTTAGTTCATCAGGCCTGGTCCATTTTTATACCAAACACTCTCCCAGTATTTAGCCACCCCTGTTTCTCTCACTCCTTGCTGGTTCCTCCCATTATTCCCGTTATCCTCTGTGTCCTTCTTGTCAACCAGTCTCTGTTGTTCCCTGGCTCCCTGTACATTCCTCACAGTTTTTGTAAGTGGTTTTCGATTTTTTTCATTAAAACTTTATTTCATAATATAGACCTCTTGGATTCCGCTTGCATTTTTGCCCAACCTCATCCACACAACATGATAAACCTGGTCATCCACTGCTTTTGCCTGTGGTTCTGGAACCCTCTACCATTCACAAAAATTAACAAAGGATGTTGAGTCCTCACATCAGTATGAGACTTTAATGGACTGTATATCATAGGATGGATACATTGTCCCCCACAAGCACGTACATTCGTTAAAACATCCTTTATTTAGACACTTATCTCCAACATATCTCTGATACAGTAGCTTGTTCCAGCTGGAAGCTGCAGCAGAAACGGACACAGTTCACAGAAAACCTCCACATGGACGCGCACATATTTTTGTAAAGCAGATTTACCATGGCCTGATGTGCTTTGTTTTAAAATATGCAAGTATCAGGCTAATAATGAAAGAAAGCTTCTTTGGTTGACAAAAGATATGATAAAAGTACAACTTTAAAAAGCTTTCGATTTGATTAAAAAACAAAAAAGTATAATGGATACAAAGTCTTTTAATAATATCACAGAGGTTACTTTAGAGCTTATTTTTCAAACTTTATTGCTAATTTTACAATTCATGAATGAATTATTTAATTAATTACCATGTGGCATAAATTACAAACTATATGACTTGACACACATCTTAAGATCATCATATGCATTTGGCATATTGCATTTGGAAATAGAAAACTAGATTTCCACACCAACATTTTACAGATCACTTTGCTCTTGACCCAAATATATAAAATGAGCTCAGTGTTGATGTCAACAGCAGATTTTTAAAAAAGGATTTTTATAGCACTAGTGGCCTTTATTCAACAGTAGCTCAACTGGAAGAAGCACAGAGAGAGAAGGAGAAGACGTGCATCATGATGAACTGATCCTAATTAATTATTTCTAATACTTTAACGGCACTACAGGCAATAAATTTGAATTTGACAGTTTGTGCTTCTCGTAAACATCTTTTAAGTTTCTTCCACACACTCTTTATTATTTAAAAAGCTTAAAAAGTATAAGAGGAATACGTTCGTAGTCAGACAAAATAACAAAAATGTTCTCTAATACTTTTGACAAGAGCGTCTTTCAGTTCTATTACTGAAATAATGAAATAATAACTGCTGTCCTAAAAAGCCTTTGTGAAATTATGAGGATGTTTAATGCAGTTTGAATATTCTATACTGGAAATGTCCAGGGCAATAATTTTGGAACCGAGTAAAATGATTAAAGTCAATCAAGTATTTTTACTTCATTTTATTTAAATCCACAAGTTGTACAAGAACAAATGACAAAATATGGAAGAAAAACAGAGAGAAACTGGTAAAGAACACAGACAAAGCAGTGGTAGATAAAAATGAGCAAATTCCTCGTGACTCAGCTCAGGACTGGGGACACTGGTTTTTCCGCAGTGTCTCTGTGACTGCAGTCTGGGAGCCCTGGGAGGCCTCACAGGTCACAGAGCCCACCTTCCTCCACTGGTCTGCAGGGAGCCTCAGGGTGCTGCTCCAGCTGAAGAGGCCGTCATTCTGCAGCACCGCAGGGCTCTTGTTCTCCTGCCAGGTGAAGCTGGTTCTGCCGCCGTCCAGCTCCCAGGACAGACTCCAGTCTGAGGGGAAGCCCTTGTTGGCCAGACATATGAGGGTGACCTTCTCCTGCTGCAGCTCCTCACTGGAGGGGGGCAGCACTGTCAGGGTGGGGCGAGTATCACCTAGGAGACACCAATCAGGTCAGAGGACAGGAACCATAGAAATGTTAACAACAGATACTGTGACATGGTTACAGTTATGGAGGGATTTTCTATAATAGGAAGTTTCTGCCAGATGTTTTCATGCTCCACTCGTCACTCACTGACACATTGTTTCACTTCCTGTTAAGAGTCTCAGATCACCAGAAATAAAATCACCAAACAATTGGATTTCTGTTAAAATTTGCTAGTCTTTTTCTTAAAATAAGAAAGAAAAAAAAGCATCTTCAATCTCATATTTATAATGAAAAATAGATAACTTTTGACATGCAGAGAATCTGTTTTGTCGATTTGATAAATTATCCTCAAACTATTTAATTTGAATTGTTAAAGAAATTGAGATAAAACAATCGTCAGAACAATATTTGGCATCAAAGCATTAAGGTGAAAAGTATTAACAACAACAGCCACACCAAACCTTTCTGCTGACAGTTATTTCAGAAGCAACATTTGATACGATTTGCACATAAACAGTTGAAATTTCACTTCAACTTCATTCTATTTGTTGTAAGAAAGATATTAATGCAAAGTATGTAATTCTATTTTTTTCTAATAAAATGGAGAAATGTACTTTTAAACATTGCAAAATATTTTAAAATTTAAGCTTACTTCCAACATCGACGCTGTTTCCTCCACCGAAAGTCCACCACAGTGATACGAACTAACTGAGCTGCCGTACAAAAGCCTCTGACTGCAGAGAGACACGACTCTCTGAATTTGTCTGACTACACTAAATCTACAAAAGAAGATTAAACTTCTGAATCCAATGAAATATTAGGTAACTCACAAACCTTTTCAAACGCCAGTGCATTTTGGGATCTTAACGACCAAATAAATTCAGTATCTTGGTGCCCAAAATAAATTATAAAACAAAAAGCCTGTTGCATTTTCTTCAGCTCCAATCTTTGACTGACAATTGATTATCAATTCATTCTAATGAGATTAAATTGAAAACAGCTTTATCTTTTACTTACTTCCAACATCCAGTCTGGTTCCTCCACCGAACGTGTACCACAGTGATACAAACTCATTGAGCCGTCGTACTAAAACCCCTGACTACAGAGAGACACGGCTCTCTGACTCTGAACACAAACAACTCTGTAAAAAAAAGGCTATTTGTACATATTTCTCACATAAAACCAAACCTAAGCACAATAACCAAAACTTTAACAGAGCTTTACCAGACATTTAATCCTTTTTATTGCATAACTGTATCTTGGGGAAGCAAAACTGTGGGTCCTCTTGGCCATAGGTGTCTTTAAATAAAAGCCTCAGTCCCAAATGCTGTTAGCATCTGTATAACAAAACAGGCTCTTTCATTACAAGAAAATCCAGTTCAGCACTGTCTGAAATAATTTAATAAGGAATGCTTAGCAAATAGAGATGTTGTCTAGTTTGAAATATTTAGGATATTTAAGTGATGAAAACTCAGATTTTAAGGGAACACATTCATTATCCTAATGTAATGCCAAAACTCTTTATAGGATTAATAGAGAGGAGTCTTTAGTTGCTTTTCACGTAAAATAGATTTGAGTGGAATTAACCTTTTGCCTGTTATTGACTGTGGGGATATGGTGTATATGTATGCATCTGCTTATTGTCTTTGCATGTTGCATACTGACGCACTGAGATTTATTACTACGGTGGACCCTTGCCTGTTCGCTGTTAAGTATTCATGGAAAATCTGCCTTTTCAAAGATTTTTCTGCAGCGCATTTGTAAGATATCCATCCATTGTCTATATCCACTTTTCCTTGCAGGAGGAGGCTGGTGCCTATCTCCAGCAGTCACTGGGCGAGAGGGTAGGTACATCCTGAACAGGTCGCCAGTTGATCACAGAGCAACATAGGGACACACAGGACAAACAACCAAGCACGCACACAATCATACCAAAGGGGAATTTAGAGTAAGCAATTCAACTAAGTGGAAGCCGGAGTAAACATAGAAAACCCACGCAAGCACAGGGAGAAAATGCAAACTCCATGCAGAAAGACCCAGCACCTTCTTGCTGCAAGGCAACAGTGCTACCAACTGCACCACTCTGCAGTCCATATCTAAAATATTTGAAAGAAAATGCAGCTTGGGAAGATGAAATACCTGGGCGCAGTGCTTCTTGACACGCTATTGGCTGGTGTTTGCAAAGCAGCCAATCCAGGAGCACCTTTTATTTTTCTTGGCTCTGGTTGGAAAGAACCACCTCTTGATCAACGCTGTGAAAACCAAGGACCTGGTGGTGGACTTCTGCAGATGCAGACCCACCTCACTGACACCGGTGAACATCCAGAGAGTGGACATTGAGATCGTGGACTCTTATAAGTACCTGGGTGTTCACCTGAATAATAAACTGGACTGGACTCACAACACTGATGCTCTTTACAAGAAGGGTGAGAGCAGACTCTATATGCCGAGGAAACTGAGGTCTTTTGGAGTACAGGGGGCGCTGCTGAAGACATTCTTTAGATCTGTAGTTGCATCAGCCATCTTCTATGGTGTTGTCTGTTGGAGCAGCAGCTTATCTACAGCTGAGAGAGCAGGAAGGTCAGCTCTGTTCTAAGTTTTCCCATCAACCCAGTGCAGGTGGTGGGAGACAGAAGGACTCCAACTAAAATAACATCACTGATGGACAATGTCTCCCACCCCATGCACGAAGCTGTAGCTGAACTGGAGAGCTCCTTCTATAACACCGCTCCCAACAAAATCTGTAAGCGATTACATCCCTGCTGGAATTTGCACAATCATTTGCACTGCTTTTATTCATTTTTGAAAAACATTTCTGCTGTTACTGCACATCTGTTTTTTCTGCACTCCACTTATATACTGTATTGTAAAAGGCTTTTTTTTCTTCTTGATGTTCAAGACACATGCACATTATGCAGATTTAAAAAAGCGATCCTGTTCAGTTGCACATCCCTTGGATCATGAGTACGATATTTCTATTTCTGATAACTGCACAGTATTTTTTATGGCAAATGGCCTTGACTTGTATAGCACTTTATGAAATCCAGAAGACCCTAAAGCTCTTCACACTACATTTAGAAATTTACCCATTCACGCACACATTCACACGCTGATGGTGTCAAGCTAATGGATAGTAGCCACAGCTGCCCTGGGGCAGTCTGACAGAAGCAAGGCTGTTACTGGGCCCTCTGACCACTATCAGCAGGCAAGGTAGCTGAAGTGTCTTGCCCATGGACACAACAACTGAGACAGACTGTGCGGGGCCTCAAACCGGCAACCCCCTGGTTGCAAGACGAACTACTACCACCATCACCCAGATGTTATAATATGTTATGTTATAGTCTTGTACAGTATATTATTATTGTCATTGTTAATCTTGCTTTTTTATATATATTTCTAAAACTTTTTGATGTTTTGTGTGAACCAATATGTTTTAATGCTGCTGTTACACCTGAATTTCCCCACTGTTGGACAATCAAGGCTATTTATATTCTATTCTACTCTATTCTATGTTATTAGAGTAGAATATGGCTCTGATAACATTGATTCAAGATTGATTCAGTTCCCTTGTTGAAATGTGTGATTTGTATATTATATGTGATTTAAAGGAACTAATGTGAGCCACAAAGTAAAATATTCAAATAGTTGGTAAATATTCTATAAAACCGATTCAAAAATTCTTCATACTGATCCAAAATTCCTGGTGGAGTCAGTGAGAGCATTTCCATAGAGAGCCACTTTGCATCAGCAGCACCATGCTCCAGTGCTCTGGGAGACTTTATAGTCCTGAGAGTTGAACACTGGAGGACTGACAGCTGTCCTTCATGACAACAGAAGACCCAGAAATCCTCCTCATCAAAAACATGACTTTGATCTGCATCCTCATCTGGACTCTCCTCTGCTGCTGCTTCACAGGTAAAGTCCAGACAATCCAACTCCTCTCCTCTATGAACATCTGTCCCTCTGAAATGAAGCCGACTAAACCATCAAGCTGCTTTCTGTTTTTGTCTCTGTGTCCTCAGAGTCCAGAGGTCAGTACACAGTGGATCAGCCTGAAGCAGTGAGAGCTGATCTGGGAGGATCTGTCAGCATCAGATGTACGACCAGTCAGAATGTTCATGGCTCCAACTGTTTAGCCTGGTACCAACAGAAAGATGGACAAACTCCTAAGCTGCTCATTTATTATGCTAGCACTCGAGAATCAGGGACTCCAAGTCGTTTTACAGGCAGTGGCTCAAACTCTGACTTCACTCTGACCATCAGTGGAGTTCAGGCTGAAGATGCTGCAGTTTATTACTGTCAGAGTTTTCATTACCTCAACAGCCAGTATGTGTTCACACAGTGAAAAACTGTCATACAAAAACCATCCTGATCATACTGAACTGAAACTGAACCTCAGCTGCACAGACTTCTTCTGTTCATTGACACCAAAGGACAAACAGGGACACAAACTTAGGAAATTTATTAAACTAAACCAAATTCGGCTTCAAAATCACAAAAACAGAAAAATAAATCAAAATTATGATCCACATATTAACTAAAATGATCAGCAACTGTGTTTTAATCCAAGTGTCGACAAGAATGATGAAGATGTCTGAGGCATATAAACAAAGGCTCTTGAAAACGTTTGACCTCTGTAACCTCTGCTTTATAGCAGAAAACTGTAGCATTTCCATGTGTCTCTATGTTTGAACATGAAGTGACATATATCATATAAATATATTTCTGGTACACACACACACACACAAAAAAAACACATATGAAAGTGAGTTAAACAAATTCAAACAATCGACCAAATGTTTGGACGAAAAATGTATCTCAGAGTTCAACGGAAAGATGATTAATAAACATATAAGTAAATAAATAAGTAAATTAATGAATAAATAATAATTTACTGCGACAACGTTGCATCATTTTTTTGCACAGGAATTTTGAAGTGTTGAAGTTATCTCTTCTTTCATCAACACCTAAAATGAGGTGTTTTGTTGCTTTGCACATTTTAATGTGTTGTGTCCTGATGTGCCAGTTAAAGAGATAAAAATACTAAGTATTTGCAGATTTGAAATTAACTGAGACATACTGATGATAAATCCACATGAAACCATCATTTTTTGAAGAAATTGATTTTATTCTGCAAATCAGAGTCAAAAAGAAACCATGTCGTTTTCTTTTCTTTTTAGTTCTTTTCATAGTTTTTTCAGAAAAACTAGAAGAACTTGTTTTTGTCTTTTCTAAAGAAAAGCTGTTTTCAAGTATTAAGTCCAACTTAGACATCACAGAGTTTTCAGTAAAAACAGCCGTTTAAATAAATAAAAACTAACTTCATCCAAAAATAAAAGATTTTCCTCTGAGAAAAAAAAATGAAAAAATGTTCATTACAGAAATGGTTGATTTTATTGAAGTTAGTTGTACTTACAGTTAACATCCAGTCTGGTTCCTCCACCGAATGTCCACCACAGTGACACAAACTGATGGAACCGTCGTACAAAAACCTCTGACTGTTAGAGACACGGCTCTCTGACTCTGACACAAACAAAACATGAAGGATGAGAAGCTTTTTAAAAAATGAGAGTATTAAACGTGGACACAATAATGTAATAAATGAACCTCATAAACTTTTCAAATTAGTTGTTGTGTTGTTTCTCTTGTATTTTCATTCTTTTTGCTAGTAGAAGACTGATCAGCCTGGCTGTCATCATACATTGAGATCACTATTAGTAGCTCTTGAATTACAAGACAGACATGCTGAGAAACTCTGAATGCTGAGGTATTCATCTCTTCTATTTTAATAAACTCTGAAATGAAGGTTCACCAAACACACTGATATTTCCTCAGCATAAGAACTAAGGGGACTGTGTGTCTGTGGATGGAGACTGTTTTTTTCCCCAACCAGAAGCTTATCTATTTATATTTACATCTAAATAAAAATGGGCTTTTCAAAATTATTGATATCTATCCATGTATGCATCTTTTGTCTTTCCCTGCTTGTCCTTGCAGTGCAGTGGAGGTGACGCTACGTATCTCCAGCGGTCATTTGATGAAAGGCAGAGTTCGGCCCGGACAGGTCGCCAGCCCATCACAAGGCGACACAGAGACACTCAGTTCTAATGTCAGTTCAGTGAATCCAGTTAACCTGGCAGTCATGTTTTGGGCTGTGGGTGAAAAGAAGAGTTTTCCACAACGTGTATGAGGAAAACATGTAAACTACATCTGAACAGAAAGTTGGTGGTGCAAATCTTTGAGGTTTGAAAGCCTGCGTGTCATAAACCTAATCTTTCCCTCCCACCATAGTTTCACAATCAGATTCAAGTCAGGACTTTGACTGGGCCACTTCAAACGTTCATATTACTTCCAAGCAGGCAATAACTTTTGGTGAAATTAAAAGAATACTTTAAAGTTTAAACATCAATGTGCCAGGGATATGAATCATTTTTGGCTTAAATGTATATGTGAGAAAATTCACATTACTTTTCTCTTCTTTTGTTTATTTGAAAGTCTGAAACTCTAAAAAGACTGTTAATCTTCGTGGAATTAAACAGGGAAAAAAAAAAGTTATTTTGCTCCATTTAAAAAAAAGCTAAACATCCATATTGGACCAAGTTTCCATTTTCAAAAGCTAGACCCTATTGATCCCTGTTCCTGTTGGAGTCAGTGAGAGCATTTCCATAGAGAGCCACTTTGCATCAGCAGCACCATGCTCCAGTGCTCTGGGAGAGTTTATAGTCCTGAGAGTTGAACACTGGAGGACTGACAGCTGTCCTTCATGACAACAGAAGACCCAGAAATCCTCCTCATCAAAAACATGACTTTGATCTGCGTCCTCATCTGGACTCTCCTCTGCTGCTGCTTCACAGGTAAAGTCCAGACAATCCAACTCCTCTCCTCTATGAACATCTGTCCCTCTGAAATGAAGCCGACTAAACCATCAAGCTGCTTTCTGTTTTTGTCTCTGTGTCCTCAGAGTCCAGAGGTCAGTACACAGTGGATCAGCCTGAAGCAGTGAGAGCTGATCTGGGAGGATCTGTCAGCATCAGATGTACGACCAGTCAGAATGTTCATGGCTCCAACTGTTTAGCCTGGTACCAACAGAAAGATGGACAAACTCCTAAGCTGCTCATTTATTATGCTAGCACTCGAGAATCAGGGACTCCAAGTCGTTTTACAGGCAGTGGCTCAAACTCTGACTTCACTCTGACCATCAGTGGAGTTCAGGCTGAAGATGCTGCAGTTTACTACTGTCAGACTCTTCATTACTCCAATAGCCAGTATGTGTTTACACAGTGAAAAACTGTCATACAAAAACCTCCTTCAGTCAGAGGGAACAGAAACTGCTCCTTGAAGTTGCAGCAGATAATGATACAGTTCGCTGAAGAAAAGCACACAGAATATCAGACATTAAAATAACAATTTTCCCATAAAATTCAGTTTGCATAAATAATCCAGATTTCCATCACTGCTTTTGGAGATTGCTTTCATGTTAACTTACAGGTAATACACACTGAAAAAAGGTTTCCTGTGGAAAATAAAAGTTCGCTTAAATCTGATCGTAATTGTCCATATTTATCTCCACGTGAAAGAAAAGCTTTTGAATGGCTGCATGATGAATTTCAGACACTCACTCAAACTATGTTGGCTGAACTTGTATCTAAGGTTCAAACTGAAATTCACAAAAAAGTGACTTCAGAGTCTCAGCTTCAGTTTCTCTTCAAGACACAGCAAGGCTGGAATGGAAAAGCCATTTCAATTTTGTAGCATTTTATAATATGAGTGTTTCAACAGACGTGGGAGAACTCTGAGGCTGACACTTTGAGATGAGGTTCAGTAACACATTCATTTTACAAGCAGTGGTTAAAACTGTCAGTGTCACATCAGTGACGTTCAGGTTGAAGATGCTGCAGTTTACTTCTGGCAGACTGGAAACAGTAGAAACATCCAATATGTGTTCTCTCACAAAAAAGAACTGAACTCATCACGGTAATTGTGAACTGAAAAGAAACACAAATAAGAATATGCAATGCTCTTTATTGCTTTATGGATTAATAAACAATCAGAAATTGTGATCAGATTTTTCAATATAAAGTTGTGACAATGTGATGGTGAGATAAAAAAAAGGTTAGTTCCACCTTTAGAATTATATATCTCCGTTGTTATTGCATCATCATCATCTTCTTCAGTATATTTACTTGTGTATTTTGCCAATTAACTATATATTTTTATTGATAAAACAGCATTAATTAACAAAAAATATTTTCATTTTACAAAAAAAGAACAACAAAAAACACAGAAAACAGACTACATTTTGAACCTGGAAGCAAACTGTTTTAACGAAATAACATTAAAATTAAATGCGACTCAGTTAGATCAATGAAATGAATCATGTTGAACCAGTTCACAGCCTCAACATCTGGTTTCTTTTAGATATACTTGTATTTAGTGCCGCTCTCCCAGCAGTGATGTGGGAATGTTATAACATGCTGAGTTCAGCTGTCAGGTTTGGGTAGCGATCTCCACTGGTGTTGGATCATTTCAGGGGAAGTGGATCAGGGACAGAATTCTGTCTGACCATCAGACAGTTATACAGTTTATTTCATTCAGCAGGGAGGTTACAGCCACCCACCGACACAGTGATACAACAAAACACCTCCTTTACCCTCCTTTACCTGGAGAGGAACTAATGTAATTCAGAAAAAAACCAAACTAAAGCACAGCTGAACAATGTTGTGCAATTAAGTTAGAATAAAAAGGCCAAAAAGTTTCAAATGACAGATTTAATGGATGAAAACAAAAACTTTCTGTCACAGATCTATTCTGATCAACCTTGAAATATTAAAGTTGATAGATTTATGTAACAGAAAATTAAAGATGAAGGTAAAAGTTCATACAAGTCAAAATACCTCATCCAGATTTCTCTCTAGCAGATCTGATCCAATGCTCAAATATGGAATAAAGACCCTAATATGCATCTTCTATGCAGTAATGATATTAACATAATATCAGTTATAATCATTATTATTACCAAATTATTAACCATGCTCAATATCACACAAAATTTCATAATTAACACTTGAAATAAAATTAAAATTTTTTTGAAGCACTTCAAACTTCTAACTAGAAAATCATGTATTTTGACACAAAGTTTAAAAGCAGATTCATCTTAATGTCTGTCATCCATCATCTCTCCGTGCTTACTCATGCAGAGTCACAAGGGAGCCCATCTTCAGAGGTCATAGGGCAAGAGGCGAGGTACACCCTGGACAGGTCATCAGTCACAGCGCAACACCGAGACACACAATCATGTATGCACACACTCATGAAAATTTGGAGTGATCAAGTAGCTGAATGTGCATATTTTGGACCACGACAAGCAGCTGGAGTGCTCCAGAAACAACTGGTTAATGCACAGGGAGAAAATGCAAACCACAAGCCTGAGTTTGAACCCATGACCTTCTTGCTGCAAATCAAACAATGCCAACAACTGCTCCACTGTGAAGGTCACAGCCATCTCCTAACTGATATAAATGTTTAAGAATTTTTTTTCATACATAATAGAGTTATAAGCATTTCCTACATTATTATTGAAACAATGAACTTCTTAAACGTCCTTAGCTCCATGCTTTGAGCAGGATGTGTCAGGATCCTGGCTTGTTTGAGTTTTTTTGGTGTCTCCAGAATTTGCATTTTGATTTTGATTTTTTTTTTTTTTTTTTTTAATTTGTGCTCTGCTTTATTTTCTGTTTCTGCCACCATATCCTTATTTTAGATCTGTCTTTCCTTAGTCTTTCCTATGGTTGTTCATTCATTATATTTAATTTTTCTTTATTATTGTTTTACTTATGCAGTACCTGCTCCCCAATTAGTTTTCTCCTCCTGTGGCATTGCTATCTCTACCTTAGCCTGCCTGTCTGTCTGGTCGCTTCTCTCAGCTGCAGCCTGTTCCCAATCAGCCATCTGTTCCCTATCCAGTGATCAAGCTCTCAGTATATAAGCTCCTCTCTATCATTCTCTCTCTCTGCTGGATTCTACTAATGTTTGCCTTGTATTTCTGGTGTCTTTTTGGCTCACACCTTTAGCCATATGGTTTTCACTGATAATTTTTTTTTTTTTTCCATTAAAAACCATTCAAACTCGTCTCTGTTGGTTCTCTGCACTCAGGTTCTTCAACCAAACATGACAGGCTGCCCTTTCCATCACAAAAATATCCCTTCACATTTGCTTAACAAATGAAAATAATTTATGAACTACATTTTTCTCCCATTTTCATGGCATATTATGGTTTGATTAAACAGGCACTGATACCTGTCATAACTACATAGATGGTTTCTCAAGAGCATGTTTGAATAATTTAATGAAAGCCATTCAGGATTTTCTTTGAAAATTTTCCTTCAAAATCAAATTACTGCTGTATTTTGAATAAACCAAACAACAGAAATCAGTGAGAATGTCCATTCGTAAAGAGATTTATTGATTATACTATTGAATCAATCCATTTCAAAACAAGTATAAAGCACATTTAGAAGAAAAAAAGTAAAGCAAAAGAACTGGCAAAAGTAAGAAAACTGGCCGATTCCTCTTAGAAACATTGGTCCCTCTTCAGTGTCTCTGTGACTGCACACTGGGAGCCCTGGGAGGCCTCACAGGTCACAGAGCCCACATTCCTCCACTGGTCTGCAGGGAGCCTCAGGGTGCTGCTCCAGCTGTAGAGGCCGTCATTCTGCATCACTCCACGGCTCTTGTTCTCCTCCCAGCTGCTGCTGCTTCTGCTGCCGTCCACCTTCCAGGACAGACTCCAGTCTGAGGGGAAGCCCTTGTTGGCCAGACACATGAAGGTGGCCGTACCCTGATGCAGCTCCTCTCTGGAGGGGGGCAGCACTGTCAGGGTGGGGCGGGTATCACCTAGGAGACACCAACGAGGTTAGAAAACATGGATCAAAATGCTGTCAATCATACAGAATAGATCTAAGCAAATTTAATGTGACAGCAGTGATCTTCTATGCTAGGACCTTCCTGCCAGATGTCTTTTTGCTTCAACAGTCACTTAAGTTTCACTTCCTGTTAAATATCTTCTCATGCATATCAACTCCATCATCATGCAGTCTGACCTTGAATATTTCATCCAGACTTTAAAAGGAAAAAAAGAAATATTTTTGTACTGCAATACTCTCAATTGATTTTTCAATCAGAAATTTCTCATTAAAATTTAACATTAACTTAATTTTGAAATTAAAAATGTTACAGGAAATTGACAGCGTAAAGTGATTGGATATTTCTTTTTCTGTTTTTTTTTTTTTTTGTTTTGTTTTTTGTCTCTTCCCTATTATAGGTTATTACATAATAACAGTTCAGATCTTTAACAACTGATTTATTCACACAGCAAGTGATATTTTATCAACTATGGAAATAAAAAAGTTGTGAAATTTAATTTCAAATAAAATAAAAATTTCAAACATGGTCTCGATCCAACTTAAACTACAATAGAAAGTCAAGATACCAGCATTTTTTTCTTTTAAACAACAAACAGAAAAATAAAATCATTTTAAAAGATTATTTCATTTTATGTTTAGTCTTTAATATGTTGCAGACTTACTTCCAACCTCCAGTCTGGTTCCTCCACCGAACGTGAACCACAGTGAAACTCATTGAGTCGCTGTACAAAACCCTCTGACTGTAGAGAGACACGGCTCTCTGACTTTTTCATACTAAACTAAACCCACAAGTCCAGGTTAAACTACTAAAACAAAAACACAATGATTGATCCATTGACTGATCATCATATATTATATTCTACAATGTTTTAGATTTAAAAATCTAAAATCACTTTTGTATCTCCTGTATGTGTTTTGGTGAAAGAAAATTAAATTATTAAATTTTGTTTTTCACTGCCTACCCATTATGAAAGAAAATTAAGGAAAATTAAAAAAAGAGGTAATGGTAATTAAAAACTTTCTGACTTACTTCCAACCTCCAGTCTGGTTCCTCCACCGAACGTGAACCACAGTGAAACTCATTGAGTCGCTGTACAAAACCCTCTGACCGTAGAGAGACACGGCTCTCTGACTTTTTCATACTAAACTAAACCCACAAGTCCAGGTTAAACTACTAAAACAAAAACACAATGATTGATCCATTGACTGATCATCATATATTATATTCTACAATGTTTTAGATTTAAAAATCTAAAATCACTTTTGTATCTCCTGTATGTGTTTTGGTGAAAGAAAATTAAATTATTAAATTTTGTTTTTCACTGCCTACCCATTATGAAAGAAAATTAAGGAAAATTTAAAAAAGAGGTAATAGTAATTAAAAACTTTCTGACTTACTTCCAACCTCCAGTCTGGTTCCTCCACCGAACGTGTACCACAGTGATACAAACTCATTGAGCCGTCGTACAAAAACCTCTGACTGTAGAGAGACATGACTCTCTGACTCTGAACCCAAACAACTCTTCAAAAAATACTGTTTGTGCATATTTGTTGCATAAAATCAAACCTCAGCACAAACCCAAAACTTTACGTGAACATCAGCAGAACCTAATTCCTTTTTCATGAAAAACATTTTTCCTTGGGGAAGCCAAATTTTGGGAAAACCATGACTATGTCCTCTTGGCCATAGGTGTCTTTAAATAAAAGTCTCAGTCCCAAACGCCATCAGCATTCGTAACTGCATAAAGTGACTGACCCTCAGACATCTATTTCAACTGCTCTGTTTTCATTCTTATATTAAATGTGTATTTGTTATAATTCAAGGTATTGTTTTTAAATACCAAGGCAACAAAACATTTTTTTTTTCATTACAAGAAAAGGCAGTTTTACGGACGTGTTAAGCATACACTTTTTTCTGATGGTTTTCTCAAGATAAGGAGTTATCCCGATGGTTTTCTTGAGATAACGACTTAATTTCAAGAAAACAAACTTTGTTTTCTCGAGATCATAAGATGATTGGTGTGTGTGTTAAACCTGATTCCATCATTCAAATGCATGCCACACCAGCGGGAGAGGACTGTGTAAGTGTAAGTCATGGCATGCATGTGTAATTCTGTGACTAATTCTGTGAATAAGTGATAGGTAAACCATAATGACAACATGTCGTTGGTCATTTCATTAAACCATTGGGAAATTAACTCGCTATCTCGCGAAAACAGTCGTTGTTATTTCGTGATAACGACATAATTATCTCGTTATCTCGAGAAAACAGTATTCATTAGGTTGTTATAACGACATAAATAACTCATTATCTCAAGTTAACCATTGGGAAAATAAACATGAATACGACCGCTCACAGCTTCTGTACAGTTTGGCATTGTCTAAGGTAATTTACTAAGGGACAGTTGACAAAGATGCTGTCTACTTGAAATATTTTGGATGTTTAAGTGATGAAAATTCAGGTTGTAAAGGAGCACATTCATTGCATCAACAAGCCAAAAATCTTGATAAGTTTAATAGGAAGGAGTCTTCAGTTTTATTTCATGTAAAATAGAATTGAGTGCAATTGACCTTTTTGCCTGTTATTGATTGTGGCCATATGCTGTAAATGAAAGCATCTGCTTATTGTCTTTGCATATGTTGTAAATGTTGAGTTGTGCACATGTAGCCTGTTGTGATTACTCCTGTCCGCTTTCTTACTTTTCTGGACAGGAGTAACTGTCAAACAATCAATTTCCCTTTGGGGATTAATAAAGTATTTCTGATTCTAAAATACTAGGGCACTGAGATTTACAACAAACTGATCTTGTCACTCATCATTGTCTGATATGTTCATGTCAACTGGACATCTCTACATAATTGTCTTACAGTTCCTGGAAGAGGAGTTGAACCCAGCAGGAGGTAAGTGGGTTCCAGAGGGTGAGGTTGGCAGAGAGTGGTGAAGCATTGTTTTTTGTTGATGTTACTCCTTCCTTTGTTCCAGAATGAAGAGATCAATAGGTGAGTGTCCCAGGACAAACAGGCAGGCAGCAGAGAAAGGCAGGAGGAGACCCAGAGGAGTAGTGGAAGACAGATGCTGGAAAGCCAGAGAGGCTGTCATGGGAGAAGTCAGACAACAAGCAACGAGTATCCACAGGTAAGTAAGGGAAATCATTGAAGGTACTCTTTAAACTCACAACTGGAGGCCTGATTACCGCATTGAGGAAGTTAACCATCTCACATAACCCCACACAACTTTCCCGCACACACACCTCAGATATGTAACAAAAAAAAAACAAAAAAAAAATCAGAATAATTGTTCAATAGACATTTGAACATTGATGGTTTCAAAATCAAGAATCTGAAACTGGATATACAGTTTACAAGGTTTTGAAACAAAATGCTGGAAAGTCTTCAACTTGTGTTTCAGAACTTAAATTTTGTAATAACACTTTTTTATGTGCTTGTGGAGTAAAATCCAATTCCCTTCAGAAACCACCTTATTAGAACATCCAGTTGTGTAATTTGGTATCACTTCGAATATAAATATTGTGTGATGGCTTTAGAAGTTTGCTGGAGAATATTAGTGAACAAACAAAATCGAGAAGACCAAAGAACACAGCAAACTTGTGGGTGATGGGAAGATTGATCAAGCTAAATACCAAAGGTAAAATGATTTCTGTTGTTTGTTTAGCTTAATGGGTCATAGGTTCACCGTCTAGGAGGATGATAAAGCTAATTATTCAGCAAGAGCTACAACTGAATGGTTGAAATCAAGGTATCATGTGTTATAATGACCCTGTGAAAGACAGAGCTAATTATAATTGAGAATCTGTTGGAAGACTTGAAAACATGTACAGCTGTTTCCTGTCTAATCTGATCAAGCTGTTTAGAAAACCAAGAAAAAAATCTTATTCTCTAGATATGCAACGATGTCAGAAACATACCTGTAAAAGACTTCATTGCAGCGAAACATGATTCTGCAGAACAATGACTCGGGAAAGGGGGAGTGCATTATCATAAACTATCCTGAGTTGATTATGATTGAACTAATGTACCATAATCACACTGATCCCAGCCTATGTTTAAGTCAGTGAGAGCATTTCCATAGAGAACCACTTTGCATCAGCAGCACCATGCTCCAGTGCTCTGGGAGAGTTTATAGTCCTGAGAGTTGAACACTGGAGGACTGACAGCTGTCCTTCATGACAACAGAAGACCCAGAAATCCTCCTCATCAAAAACATGACTTTGATCTGCGTCCTCATCTGGACTCTCCTCTGCTGCTGCTTCACAGGTAAAGTCCAGAGAATCCAACTCCTCTCCTCTATGAACATCTGTCCCTCTGAAATGAAGCCGACTAAACCATCAAGCTGCTTTCTGTTTTTGTCTCTGTGTCCTCAGAGTCCAGAGGTCAGGTCACAGTGACCCAGCCCGAAGCAGTGAGAGCTGATCTGGGAGGATCTGTCAGCATCAGATGTACGACTGGACAGAATGTTTATGTTGACAGCAACGGCAACTGTTTAGCCTGGTACCAACAGAAAGATGGACAAACTCCAAAGCGGCTCATTTATTATGCTAGCACTCGAGAATCAGGGACTCCAAGTCGTTTTACAGGCAGTGGATCAAACTCTGACTTCACTCTGACCATCAGTGGAGTTCAGGCTGAAGATGCTGCAGTTTATTACTGTCAGAGTTTTCATGCTATCAGCAGCCAGCATGTGGCCACACAGTGAAAAACTGTTGTACAAAAACCTCCTTCAGTCAAACTGAACTGAAACTATTGTGACAGTGGCAGCTGGAAGCTGCTGTAGAGACTGATGGAGATCACTGAAAGCCTCCACATGCTTGACGGCAACTTTTCATGAACCAAACTTCATACATTTCTGTCCATAAAATATTCTTACATCACAGTAATTTGAAGGAAATAAACCTAATTTAATTTGAAACACCAAATTTAAAACGAGTTTTTACAAAGTTTTCTTTACTTTTTAGAAACAATATTTACAACCAAAAACCCCAACAAAATGTATCCTGTAATTGTTCCTTATATTACTTCTATTTCTTTTAAGTGCCTAATCAAAAGGGAACACTTAATTGTTGGTTATGTAATCATGACCAAACAGTTAACTAGATAATACTTTTGGTTTCAGGCATTATAATTAGAAATTGGTCTGTAATTAGTTCATGGTTGTAAACTCTCTTTGTTTTTGTTTTTTTAACCATCGCCTAGTAATGAATCAATAATCAGTTATTGTTCAAAGCCTCATCATTGGAAAAAGGCTGTTGTTACAGACCTGGCCTCTCCCTGTTGGGCATATGGGGCCAGTAGAGAGTAATATGAGTGATTTGAGAGAGAGATGAAGAGTGAGGATGAAGGGACCTGTGTGTGACATGCAGCTGAAACCAGAAGTTACATACACTGAATAAAAAGACACTTACACATTTTTTTCACTGTCTGAAGTTAAATCAGACCAAACTTCTCTTGTTTTACCTTAGTTAGAATTACACAAATTATTTCTATTTGCTAAATGCCAGAAAACTTAGCAAGAATGTTTTTAGATATTTTTTTGTAACTTTATTCAAAATCAAAAGTTGACATGTATTTGGTCAGTATAAAAGAAATAAATTCTTGAATTTCATTGCTTAGGTTGGAAGCACATTGGAGTAGCTCTGTTACTTTCATCAAGATTTTTTCTTTTTTCAAAATTTCATTCCTGCTTTTCTTGGAAGAAATTGCTTTTTTTGGACAACTGATCCCTCTTGTCTTGGATGCTGTGCAGCTGGATTGATTTTTTTTCCCAATGCTTTTTTATATTTTGCTCTTTTGTTATAATGCGTAACCATAGCAACATGGGGGATTACAACAGGGATCATCTGATTAACATTATAAAAGCAGAAATAATACAACTGAAGCCAGAAATCCCAGAGGAGTTGAAAAGGAGGCGTTGTGGATGCAGAGCAGGAGCAAAGAGGAGAGAGATAAGGAGGAAGTTCAAACCATCTCTTGCCATCATAATGGGCAACGTGAGATCATTGGCTAACAAGTTGGATGAACTTCAAGCCCTGACAAGGACTCAGCAAGAGTATCGGGAATGCAGTATTACGTCTTTTACTGAGACATGGCTGCAGGATCATATCCCCGACTCCAACGTCTCTCTGCCGGGCTTCTTGATTGAGATCGAGATTTAAAGAGCAGCAAGAAAAGGAAAGGAGGTGGATTGGCAGTGCTTGTCAACAACAGATGGTATCACCCAGGACATGTTACTGTGAAGTGTCGTCTCTGCAGTCCAGATACTGAACTATTGGCAGTAAGTTTTTGTCCATATTATTTGCCAAGAGAGTTCACCAGTGCTGTTTTGATAGATGTTTAAAGCCCCCCATATACTTGGACGTACTTCACTCCGCGGAGTCCACACGTACTCGAGGCAAACTCAAAGCGAACGTCTGGTTACCTATTTTACACAGACAGTAATGTCTTCTCTGGTAATGTTGAAGAACAAACATCTGATTCAAATAAAGACCTCCTTTTGTGATTCAATGCTCAGCCAGCCTTAAAAGAGAGAAAATAAAAAATATGCCAATATTAATAATACTTCTGCAGGTCTCTCATCCATCTCTATCCTGCCAACTTCGATCTTGAAGAAAACAACTCAGGCTTCTTTCCACAAACCTCTGATAGGTTAATTAACTGACACATTTGAGTTAATTAGAGGCACACCTGTGAATGTATTTTAAGGCCGCACCTGGAACACACCACTTTCTTGTTTGACGTGATTGGAAAGTCAAAAGAAATCAGCCAACATATGAGGAAGAGAATTGTGGAGCTGGACCAGTCTCGTTCATCCTTGGGGACAACTTCCAGGTGCTTGAAGGTGCTACATCATCTGTTCAAACAGTTATATGCAAGTATAGAGATGATAGGAATGTCCAACCATCATACTGGTGGAGATGATTGTGTTGAATGTGCCTTAATTTGGGAAGATAAGCTTGGTTTTCCAAAGGGTGGAAGTTTAAGTGTAAATCACTTAAATAAAGTGGATCATTGATCAGTTAAAGCCTAAATACTGTGTAGATATGAAAAATACTCCAGTCCAGAGTAATATGCAACTATGTCGGTTAATTAAAAAATCTAGAAAAGAAAATGAGCAAAAATGTGAAAACTCCATTCTTTTGGTCCATTATGTGTTTGACTCTGTGTTTCATATCTTGTTTGCAAGTTTTATGAAATTGTAAATCCTTTGTTGGTTTAAAATATTCCAGCATTTGAAGAATAAGTAGAATGTGTGAAGAGGTTTCATGAATCTGAAATCCAGTGGGTCAAGTGTCAAGTTAATTTATCATGTTTGTTCCTCCAATGAAGTGTATCAGTATCTGCAGCTGTTGAAGGTTTCAGTCTGACTGGGGGAGGTTTTTGTATTTCTGATTTTCACTGTGTGAATAAGTCGTGAGTGCTTGAGGGGAACTCTCCATTACAGTAGTAAACTGCAGCATCTTCAGCCTGAACTCCACTGATGGTCAGAGTGAAGTCAGAGTTTGATCCACTGCCTGTAAAACGACTTGGAGTCCCTGATGCTCGAGAGCTTGTGGAGTAAGCAGCAGCTTAGGAACCTCTTCACCTCTCTGCTGGTACCAGTCTAAACGGTTGGAGCCATAAACATTATGACTGGTCCTACAGCTGATGCTGACGGTTCCTCCCAAAGAAGAGCTCACTGCTGCTGGCTGAGTCACTGTTGGATGGATTTTAGACTCTAATAAAAAAATAAAACACAACAGCAGACAGCTCTGTGAACTTGCCAGCTTTATTTCAGAGGGACAGATGTTCATAGAGGAGAGGAGTTGGATTCTCTGGACTTTACCTGTGAAGCAGCAGCAGAGGAGAGTCCAGATGAGGACGCAGATCAAAGTCATGTTTTTGATGAGCAGGATTTCTGGGTCTTCTGTTGTCATGAAGGACAGCTGTCAGTCCTCCAGTGTTCAACTCTCAGGACTATAAACTCTCCCAGAGCACTGGAGCATGGTGCTGCTGATGCAAAGTGGCTCTCTATGGAAATGCTCTCACTGACTTAAACATAGGCTGGGATCAGTGTGATGCTCTTTTAAAAAACACCTCTTTATTATTATTATTATTATTTTTAGTTGATGATGCAAAGAAGGATTTTGCATAAAATCAAGAAAATTATGGACAACCCTGAACATCCTCTTCATGAGACTATAATTGGAAAACAGAGTCTCTTCAGTCAAAGGCTTCTTCAGACTGATTGTAAAACAGACCGCAACAGGAGATCTTTCCTGCTCACAGCCATCACCATCTATAATAACCCCTTGACTAAATGAGTTACATCAACATTTAATTTCTCTTTGGGATAAATAAAGTATTTCTGAATTGTATTGAATCTTAATAATTTAACAGATGTGATATTATTCAAAGCCTCTCCTAATGAATCTGGAAGAGAAGAAATATTTACACACATCAGGCTTAGAAAATGTAACCCAAGGTCAGCTCTGATGCGTTCATGTTTTTCCATCATAGCAGAAAATCATTGTGATGATTCTGATCACATCCTGAAATCACTTTTCCAGCAGAGTCTCACCCTGAACCAGTAGTCCCAGGATGGTCAGCATAATAAACTAATACTTAGATTATTAAATGCAGCCATACATTGAGACACATTCTCTAACTGAATTAATTAGTGTACATTGCACAATAGCTGTATTATAAATTTAAAAAAAAACAGTGAGAGATTAGGCTGATAAAGATTTGTCTTAAAATTCTTCTTGTTTTTAAAAAGCAAATGTAATAATTTTCTGCAGTCAGATTGCAGGTGTTTGTTCAGCAAAAGCTAGACCGCGGCACCGCATGTGAACACACAGACTTTTAAATCAAAGGACCAGATGCCGTCTGGTTTTCTGAACAATCACATACCACACGACTGCGCGGTGATTAACAATAATAACATTGTATGTTTTTCTGAGATGGGGGGACGCAGCTGCGCTCTGACCACTGCTTTAATTCACATTGCTGCGAAGATAAAAGGAGGAGGTAAAGATAAAACTGAGTTAAGTTTTTGTAATTTTGACAAAAAAAATTGAGACCAAGACTGATCTGGTGGAGGGGCAAAACATGACGTTCCTGTATTCATCTGAAACCTTTGATCATATTGGACTCTTCTGATTAACATGGCAAATAGGAAATCCTGTAAATCACATCAACAGATAAAGAAACTAACATAACAAGGACACAGAGAATTACTAATCACTACTCTGTTGACAAAAAACAACTTCATGTGGAAAATATCCCCAGCCCCTAAAACTATTGAAGAAGTTCACCTCTGCATCTTGGTGAGATTCTGTTTTCTGCTTGGTTCAATTTTGCCTGTATTTTAAGGAATTATAATTCACTTTGTGAAATGATGACAATTTATTTTATACTTTAATAGTTTCTGATGAAGAAAGTTCTGGGTTCATATAAAGAGATGTCCTTGGAAGTGGAATGTGAAGATTTTTCAGAAGATTATTGTATGAGCTGATGAATTTACAAACAAAGGAATGTGTTCACTTTTCCTAAAAATATTTTTTTAGGAAAACACAGCTACAAATAGATATATGGACATTTATAATAGATTCCCCTATATATTTGATTTTAATTATCACAATAATAGAAATTCTGTGTTTTTAACTTTTCCAAAAACAGAACTTTGGTTTTTACCCAGTGTGTGTGTGTGTGTGTGTGTGTGTGTGTGTGTGTGTGTGTGTGTGTGTGTGTGTGTGAATGTGTCTCCAGTGAACTGAATCAAACTCTGCAGTTGTAGTTCAGTTTCTGTTCTGTCGGAGTGAGGAGGTTTTGTACGACTGTTTTTCACAGTGAGAACAAACACTGACTATTCACATTGAATTCACCCTGACAGTAGTAAACTGCAGCATCTTCAGCCTAACGCCACTGATAGTCAGAGTGAAGTCAGTGTTGATCCTCCTTCACAACTGCTATGAAATCCCTGTCAGGGAATGCTGTATTAGATGAACCCAAACATTTTGTTTCTTCTTGTGACAAAAAGACGTAGTTCTTGACTCATCTGTCCAAAGAGAATTATTCCAGAGCTCCTGGTCTTGGACTATAATTATTCTTGCAAACTTTAGTCTGGACCTTTTTTCTTAGAGAGCAAGGTTTCCTCCTTGAACACTTCCCACGAAGGTTAAATTTGTGCGGTCTCTTCTTTTTAGACTCAGTCATGTGCTTTCATGTCAACATCAGCAAGAGCCTGCTGTAAGTCCTGTGTTGACATGTTTGCATTTTCTGAGACTTCTCCAAACATTTTATGATCTGTTTTCTGGGTGGAAACTGTTTGACAGCCAGAGCTTCAGCATGTTGGTTCACTTTGAGACATTTTTTAATACAATAGAACTGCTGATTTCAAATTCTTTGAGACCGATTTAAATCCCATTTCAGACTAAGAAGCTGCTACAGTCTCCTTTCTGAAGGCATAAAACACTCCTTGGATCCCAGCATGATGTTTGATGTCCCTTTAACAGTCAGGAGCACACAAAGCTAAATGTCTGATCCAGCTTTCCTTCAAAGTGTTGAACAACAATGTTCTGATCATGAGCACCTGATGTGATTCAGCTGTGTGTTTTCAGGTGGGATAAAATGAGGGGGTGTCTAAATTTATTCCTCACCAGATGTTTCACTTCTTTCTTACATTGTACAGAAATATTGCAAACAATGCAAATTACCATTATGAACCAAAGTTTTAGGATTATTATACAAATAAGTTATTGATGATTGAACAGTATTCGTTTCAGTTTACAAAAATGGCATAATTAGTTTTATTCACTGAGGGACCAGAATCTATCTCTGCAGCTACAGTTTCAGTTTCAGTTCAGTCTCATTGAGGGAGGTTTATGTATGACAGATTTCACTGTGTGAACACCCACTGGGTGTTGACGTAATTTGACCCTGACAGTAGTAACTGCAGCATCTTCAGCCTGAACTCCACTGATGGTCAGAGTGAAGTCAGAGTTTGATCCACTGCCTGTAAAACGATTTGGAGTCCCTGATGTTCGAGTGCTAGCATAATAAATGAGCAGCTTAGGAGTTTGTCCATCTTTCCTGTTGATACCAGTTTAAATGTGGTAGTGGTTGCTGCTGTAAACATAAACATTCTGACTGTCGTACATCTGATGGTGACAGATCCTCCCAGATCAGCTCTCACTGCTTCAGGCTGGGTCACTGTGACCTGACCTCTGGACTCTGAGGACACAGAGACAAAAACAGAAAGCAGCTTGATGGTTAGGTCGGCTTCTTTCAGAGGGACAGATGTTCATAGAGGAGAGGAGTTGGATTCTCTCTGGACTTTACCTGTGAAGCAGCAGCAGAGGAAGAGTCCAGATGAGGACGCAGATCAAAGTCATGTTTTGATGAGGAGGATTTCTGGGTCTTCTGTTGTCATGAAGGACAGCTGTCAGTCCTCCAGTGTTCAACTCTCAGGACTATAAACTCTCCCAGAGCACTGGAGCATGGTGCTGCTGATGCAAAGTGGCTCTCTATGGAAATGCTCTCACTGACTCTAGTTACACTGCATCAACATAATTTTTGTTCAGCTGTGTCTTTACTTTGTTGTGAGGATTAGCTCTGACACTTTTCTTTATTCAGGTCAAGTTTGGCTTTCTTTCAACATTTTTTTTTTTTTTTACATTTCACTTAGATCTTTGAAAGGTTAATGGTTTTTACATGTTTATCATTTTCCAATGAATCAAATCAGACAAACGAGACCACATGGTTAATGTTAAGAGGTCAGAGTTGATCAGTGGCTGTCCAGGCCTTTCAGAGCCACTGACACACCAGCAGCACAATCATGATGTTCCTGATTCTACTGCTGACCATCCTGGAGCTCCTGGTTCACGGTGAGACTCTCTGCTGGAAACTTTGTATTATTATAGATACAGATTCACTATGAGAATGTTAATTGCAATAAACTGCATTTATTATCACCAACATTTGAGCATTCTTGATGTGTCTGAATCAAATCTTTTTATCTGTATATTTTCCAGATTCCTTAGCAGAAAATCACCCTGACTTCAGACTCCAGGATCTCAATCTGTTCTTTTGGGTCAGGCTGTCTCCATCAGATGTAAAGCCAGTTCAGGTGTCAGCAATTATCTACAGTGGTACCTTCAAAAACCTGGAGAACCACCAAAGCTCCTGATTTACGATGCTGCTTCACGCTGGTCTGGAGTTCCTGATCATTTCAGTGGGAGTCAGTCTGGAACTGATTTCACTCTGACCATCAGCAGAGTTCAGGCTGAAGATGCAGGAGTTTTATTACTGTCAGCAGGATTACAGCAACACCGTTCACACTGTGATACAAACGTTGTACAAAAACCTCCCTCAGCTGCAGAGGAACTGATCCTCGGCAGCACTAAAGCAGAAATCTTACTCAGAATATGGTTCATAAATCATCACAAACTACATTCATTTTAACTAAATGTTACATACAAAGCCTAAAAGCGGTTCTGATTTTGGTTATACAGGTGTTTTTAAGAAATTATTAACAAAACACAGTTTGCTCATTCACTGAGACAGAGACAAATCAAGAAGAGTTTATGTAATTTATCTTGTAAATTTCACATGAGTCCAAGAAAAGTTTGAAATGACTTCAAACAATTTAGTTTAAAAATTCATTCATCCATCCATTTTTTTATAACTACTTATCCTTACTAGTGGATGTGAAACCAAGAAAATATCACACATCTCCACAATGTTGTTCATAATAATGTGTTTAAATTTCAATTGATTGTTTATTTAAGTACTTAAGGTATCACAATATAAAGACATGCTTACACATAAAACACAAAGTTTTAACAAAAGAACAGACACATCACAAAATAATGTTTTTGATCTTTGAACAGTTTATAATTATTCTTGCAAAATATTTTTTAATTAAACAAGAGACATGCTTAACTTTCAACTATTTGATAGTTCTCAAAAAAAATCTCAGAACCCACATAAATATTGAAAATCAGTTTTAGGATATATTATTCTGATTTGTTTACTAGGTACAAGTAGAAAATCACCTCATAATGTTTATATATCACTGAGAAAATACTTGACAATATTCTTTAGAGTAAAATTAAAACAAACACCTTCAAATCTATTTAAACACATGTTGCTGCTCATTTGTTTGAATGATCCAGTTCCCTCTGTTTTTTACATTATTAGACAATAATGTGGTAAGATTTGTTTTAATGTTGTGAAATATGAAGTCAGCATAAATTGACAAGTTCTTACTGACAAACTGTTTCAAAAACCCACATAATCAAAATGGCAACTTTTTGATCCATATCCTCCTGAAATCCGTTGCTTCACATAGAAGTCAGAGATCCCAAGTCCCTGTCAGAGTCAGACAGAACATTTCCATAGAGAGGCACTTTGCATCAGCAGCACCATGCTCCAGTGCTCTGGGAGAGTTTATAGTCCTGAGAGTTGAACACTGGAGGACTGACAGCTGTCCTTCATGACAACAGAAGACCCAGAAATCCTCCTCATCAAAAACATGACTTTGATCTGCGTCCTCATCTGGACTCTCCTCTGCTGCTGCTTCACAGGTAAAGTCCAGAGAATCCAACTCCTCTCCTCTATGAACATCTGTCCCTCTGAAATGAAGCCGACTAAACCAACAAGCTGCTTTCTGTTTTTGTCTCTGTGTCCTCAGAGTCCAAAGTCCATGTCTCAGTGACTCAGCCTGAAGCAGAGAGCTGATCTGGGAGGATCTGTCAGCATCAGATGTACGACCAGTCAGGATGTTTATAGCTCCAACTATTTAGCCTGGTACCAACAGAAAGATGGACAAACTCCTAAGTGGCTCATTTATTATGCTAGCACTCGAGCATCAGGGACTCCAAGTCGTTTTACAGGCAGTGGATCAAACTCTGACTTCACTCTGACCATCAGTGGAGTTCAGGCTGAAGATGCTGCAGTTTACTACTGTCAGAGTGAACATAACATCAACAGTCAGTGGGTGTTCACACAGTGAAAAACCACCGTACAAAAACCTTCTTCAGTCAGAGTGAACTGAAAGTAATGGAACAGTGGCAGCTGGAAGCTGCTGTAGAGGCTGAAACAATTCATTTAAAACCTCCACATGTTTGAAGACATGAAGCAAACTTATAACATGTCTGTATATTTATTTAAAATAACATCATGGTTGATACACTATGAAACAAGCTATTTTTCTATTCTGAAGGGTCAAAATATAGTTCACAAATATACTCAATTTATTTTGTCATAGTTCCTCATAATTCTTCTGATTCTTTTTAATAGCCTACTTATAAGGGAACACTTAATGGTTGGTAATATAAGCATGACCAAATCATGAGCTGGAGAATAATTTTCATTTCAACCTTTATTATTATCAATCAGTCTATAGTTAGTCAGTGGTTGTAAACGCTCATTGTTATATCAGGAACCTCTTTGTGAGTAAATGATGGTTAATGGTCTTTTAACGACCTCCCAATGATGAACCAGTGATCAGCTGCTCTCTTCCCTCACAGCTCCAAACTGTTAGTTCATCAGGCCTGGTCCATTTTTATACCAAACACTCTCCCAGTATTTAGCCACCCCTGTTTCTCTCACTCCTTGCTGGTTCCTCCCATTATTCCCGTTATCCTCTGTGTCCTTCTTGTCAACCAGTCTCTGTTGTTCCCTGGCTCCCTGTACATTCCTCACAGTTTTTGTAAGTGGTTTTCGATTTTTTTCATTAAAACTTTATTTCATAATATAGACCTCTTGGATTCCGCTTGCATTTTTGCCCAACCTCATCCACACAACATGATAAACCTGGTCATCCACTGCTTTTGCCTGTGGTTCTGGAACCCTCTACCATTCACAAAAATTAACAAAGGATGTTGAGTCCTCACATCAGTATGAGACTTTAATGGACTGTATATCATAGGATGGATACATTGTCCCCCACAAGCACGTACATTCGTTAAAACATCCTTTATTTAGACACTTATCTCCAACATATCTCTGATACAGTAGCTTGTTCCAGCTGGAAGCTGCAGCAGAAACGGACACAGTTCACAGAAAACCTCCACATGGACGCGCATATTTTTGTAAAGCAGATTTACCATGGCCTGATGTGCTTTGTTTTAAAATATGCAAGTATCAGGCTAATAATGAAAGAAAGCTTCTTTGGTTGACAAAAGATATGATAAAAGTACAACTTTAAAAAGCTTTCGATTTGATTAAAAAAACAAAAGTATAATGGATACAAAGTCTTTTAATAATATCACAGAGGTTACTTTAGAGCTTATTTTTCAAACTTTATTGCTAATTTTACAATTCATGAATGAATTATTTAATTAATTACCATGTGGCATAAATTACAAACTATATGACTTGACACACATCTTAAGATCATCATATGCATTTGGCATATTGCATTTGGAAATAGAAAACTAGATTTCCACACCAACATTTTACAGATCACTTTGCTCTTGACCCAAATATATAAAATGAGCTCAGTGTTGATGTCAACAGCAGATTTTTAAAAAAGGATTTTTATAGCACTAGTGGCCTTTATTCAACAGTAGCTCAACTGGAAGAAGCACAGAGAGAGAAGGAGAAGACGTGCATCATGATGAACTGATCCTAATTAATTATTTCTAATACTTTAACGGCACTACAGGCAATAAATTTGAATTGACAGTTTGTGCTTCTCGTAAACATCTTTTAAGTTTCTTCCACACACTCTTTATTATTTAAAAAGCTTAAAAAGTATAAGAGGAATACGTTCGTAGTCAGACAAAATAACAAAAATGTTCTCTAATACTTTTGACAAGAGCGTCTTTCAGTTCTATTACTGAAATAATGAAATAATAACTGCTGTCCTAAAAAGCCTTTGTGAAATTATGAGGATGTTTAATGCAGTTTGAATATTCTATACTGGAAATGTCCAGGGCAATAATTTTGGAACCGAGTAAAATGATTAAAGTCAATCAAGTATTTTTACTTCATTTTATTTAAATCCACAAGTTGTACAAGAACAAATGACAAAATATGGAAGAAAAACAGAGAGAAACTGGTAAAGAACACAGACAAAGCAGTGGTAGATAAAAATGAGCAAATTCCTCGTGATCAGCTCAGGACTGGGGACACTGGTTTTTCCGCAGTGTCTCTGTGACTGCAGTCTGGGAGCCCTGGGAGGCCTCACAGGTCACAGAGCCCACCTTCCTCCACTGGTCTGCAGGGAGCCTCAGGGTGCTGCTCCAGCTGAAGAGGCCGTCATTCTGCAGCACCGCAGGGCTCTTGTTCTCCTGCCAGGTGAAGCTGGTTCTGCCGCCGTCCAGCTCCCAGGACAGACTCCAGTCTGAGGGGAAGCCCTTGTTGGCCCAGACATATGAGGGTGACCTTCTCCTGCTGCAGCTCCTCACTGGAGGGGGGCAGCACTGTCAGGGTGGGGCGAGTATCACCTAGGAGACACCAATCAGGTCAGAGGACAGGAACCATAGAAATGTTAACAACAGATACTGTGACATGGTTACAGTTATGGAGGGATTTTCTATAATAGGAAGTTTCTGCCAGATGTTTTCATGCTCCACTCGTCCTCACTGACACATTGTTTCACTTCCTGTTAAGAGTCTCAGATCACCAGAAATAAAATCACCAAACAATTGGATTTCTGTTAAAATTTGCTAGTCTTTTCTTAAAATAAGAAGAAAAAAAAGCATCTTCAATCTCATATTTATAATGAAAAATAGATAACTTTTGACATGCAGAGAATCTGTTTTGTCGATTTGATAAATTATCCTCAAACTATTTAATTTGAATTGTTAAAGAAATTGAGATAAAACAATCGTCAGAACAATATTTGGCATCAAAGCATTAAGGTGAAAAGTATTAACAACAACAACCACACCAAACCTTTCTGCTGACAGTTATTTCAGAAGCAACATTTGATACGATTTGCACATAAACAGTTGAAATTTCATTCAACATCATTCTATTTGTTGTAAGAAAGATATTAATGCAAAGTATGTAATTCTATTTTTTTCTAATAAAATGCAGAAATGTACTTTTAAACATTGCAAAATATTTTAAAATTTAAGCTTACTTCCAACATCGACGCTGGTTCCTCCACCGAAAGTTCACCACAGTGATACGAACTAACTGAGCTGCCGTACAAAAGCCTCTGACTGCAGAGAGACACGACTCTCTGAATTTGTCTGACTACACTAAATCTACAAAAGAAGATTAAACTTCTGAATCCAATGAAATATTAGGTAACTCACAAACCTTTTCAAACGCCAGTGCATTTTGGGATCTTAACGACCAAATAAATTCAGTATCTTGGTGCCCAAAATAAATTATAAAACAAAAAGCCTGTTGCATTTTCTTCAGCTCCAATCTTTGACTGACAATTGATTATCAATTCATTATAATGAGATTATTGAAAACAGCTTTATCTTTTACTTACTTCCAAACTCCAGCCTGGTTCCTCCACCGAACGTGTACCACAGTGATACAAACTCATTGAGCCGTCGTACAAAAACCCCTGACTACAGAGAGACACGGCTCTCTGACTCTGAACACAAACAACTCTGTAAAAAAAAGGCTATTTGTACATATTTCTCACATAAAACCAAACCTGACACAATAACCAAAACTTTAACAGAGCTTTACCAGACATTTAATCCTTTTTATTGCATAACTGTATCTTGGGGAAGCAAAACTGTGGGTCCTCTTGGCCATAGGTGTCTTTAAATAAAAGCCTCAGTCCCAAATGCTGTTAGCATCTATAACAAAACAGGTTCTTTCATTACAAGAAAATCCAGTTCAGCACTGTCTGAAATAATTTAATAAGGAATGCTTAGCAAATACAGATGTTGTCTAGTTTGAAATATTTAGGATATTTAAGTGATGAAAACTCAGATTTTAAGGAACACATTCATTATCCTAATGTAACGCCAAAACTCATTATAGGATTAATAGAGAGGAGTCTTTAGTTGCTTTTCACGTAAATAGATTTGAGTGGAATTAACCTTTTGCCTGTTATTGACTGTGGGGATATGGTGTATATGTATGCATCTGCTTATTGTCTTTGCATGTTGCATACTGACGCACTGAGATTTATTACTACGGTGGACCCTTGCCTGTTCGCTGTTAAGTATTCATGGAAAATCTGCCTTTTCAAAGATTTTTCTGCAGCGCATTTGTAAGATATCCATCCATTGTCTATATCCACTTTTCCTTGCAGGAGGAGGCTGGTGCCTATCTCCAGCAGTCACTGGGCGAGAGGGTAGGTAGATCCTGACAGGTCGCCAGTTGATCGCAGAGCAACATAGGGACACACAGGACAAACAACCAAGCACGCACACAATCATACCAAAGGGGAATTTAGAGTAAGCAATTCAACTAAGTGGAAGCCGGAGTAAACATAGAAAACCCACGCAAGCACAGGGAGAAAATGCAAACTCCATGCAGAAAGACCCAGCACCTTCTTGCTGCAAGGCAACAGTGCTACCAACTGCCACTCTGCAGTCCATATCTAAAATATTTGAAAGAAAATGCAGCTTGGGAAGATGAAATACCTGGGCGCAGTGCTTCTTGACACGCTATTGGCTGGGTGTTTGCAAAGCAGCCAATCCAGGAGCACCTTTTATTTTTCTTGGCTCTGGTTGGCAAGAACCACCTCTGATCAACGCTGTGAAAACCAAGGACCTGGTGGTGGACTTCTGCAGATGCAGACCCACCTCACTGACACCGGTGAACATCCAGAGAGTGGACATTGAGATCGTGGACTCTTATAAGTACCTGGGTGTTCACCTGAATAATAAACTGGACTGGACTCACAACACTGATGCTCTTTACAAGAAGGGTGAGAGCAGACTCTATATGCCGAGGAAACTGAGGTCTTTTGGAGTACAGGGGGCGCTGCTGAAGACATTCTTTAGATCTGTAGTTGCATCAGCCATCTTCTATGGTGTTGTCTGTTGGAGCAGCAGCTTATCTACAGCTGAGAGAGCAGGAAGGCCAGCTCTGTTCTAAGTTTTCCCATCAACCCAGTGCAGGTGGTGGGAGACAGAAGGACTCCAACTAAAATAACATCACTGATGGACAATGTCTCCCACCCCATGCACGAAGTTGTTGCTGAACTGGAGAGCTCCTTCTATAACACGCTCCCAACAAAATCTGTAAGCGATTACATCCCTGCTGGAATTTGCACAATCATTTGCACTGCTTTTATTCATTTTTGAAAAACATTTCTGCTGTTACTGCACATCTGTTTTTTCTGCACTCCACTTATATACTGTATTGTAAAAGGTTTTTTTTTCTTCTTGATTTCAAGACACATGCACATTATGCAGATTTAAAAAAGCGATCCTGTTCAGTTGCACATCCCTTGGATCATGAGTACGATATTTCTATTTCTGATAACTGCACAGTATTTTTTATGGCAAATGGCCTTGACTTGTATAGCACTTTATGAAATCCAGAAGACCCTAAAGCTCTTCACACTACATTAGAAATTTACCCATTCACGCACACATTCACACGCTGATGGTGTCAAGCTAATGGATAGTAGCCACAGCTGCCCTGGGGCAGTCTGACAGAAGCAAGGCTGTCACTGGGCCCTCTGACCACTATCAGCAGGCAAGGTAGCTGAAGTGTCTTGCCCATGGACACAACAACTGAGACAGACTGTGCGGGGCCTCAAACCGGCAACCCCCTGGTTGCAAGACGAACTACTACCACCATCACCCAGATGTTATAATATGTTATGTTATAGTCTTGTACAGTATATTATTATTGTCATTGTTAATCTTGCTTTTTTATTATATTTCTAAAACTTTTTGATGTTTGTGTGAACCAATATGTTTTAATGCTGCTGTTACACCTGAATTTCCCCACTGTTGGACAATCAAGGCTATTTATATTCTATTCTACTCTATTCTATGTTATTAGAGTAGAATATGGCTCTGATAACATGATTCAAGATTGATTCAGTTCCCTTGTTGAAATGTGTGATTTGTATATTATATGTGATTTATAGGAACTAATGTGAGCCACAAAGTAAAATATTCAAATAGTTGGTAAATATTCTATAAAAATTCAAAATTCTTCATACTGATCCAAAATTCCTGTGGAGTCAGTGAGAGCATTTCCATAGAGAGCCACTTTGCATCAGCAGCACCATGCTCCAGTGCTCTGGGAGACTTTATAGTCCTGAGAGTTGAACACTGGAGGACTGACAGCTGTCCTCATGACAACAGAAGACCCAGAAATCCTCCTCATCAAAAACATGACTTTGATCTGTCCTCATCTGGACTCTCCTCTGCTGCTGCTTCACAGGTAAAGTCCAGACAATCCAACTCCTCTCCTCTATGAACATCTGTCCCTCTGAAATGAAGCCGACTAAACCATCAAGCTGCTTTCTGTTTTTGTCTCTGTGTCCTCAGAGTCCAGAGGTCAGTACACAGTGGATCAGCCTGAAGCAGTGAGAGCTGATCTGGGAGGATCTGTCAGCATCAGATGTACGACCAGTCAGAATGTTCATGGCTCCAACTGTTTAGCCTGGTACCAACAGAAAGATGGACAAACTCCTAAGCTGCTCATTTATTATGCTAGCACTCGAGAATCAGGGACTCCAAGTCGTTTTACAGGCAGTGGCTCAAACTCTGACTTCACTCTGACCATCAGTGGAGTTCAGGCTGAAGATGCTGCAGTTTATTACTGTCAGAGTTTTCATTACCTCAACAGCCAGTATGTGTTCACACAGTGAAAAACTGTCATACAAAAACCATCCTGATCATACTGAACTGAAACTGAACCTCAGCTGCACAGACTTCTTCTGTTCATTGACACCAAAGGACAAACAGGGACACAAACTTAGGAAATTTATTAAACTAAACCAAATTCGGCTTCAAAATCACAAAAACAGAAAAATAAATCAAAATTATGATCCACATATTAACTAAAATGATCAGCAACTGTGTTTTAATCCAAGTGTCGACAAGAATGATGAAGATGTCTGAGGCATAAACAAAGGCTCTTGAAAACGTTTGACCTCTGTAACCTCTGCTTTATAGCAGAAAACTGTAGCATTTCCATGTGTCTCTATGTTTGAACATGAAGTGACATATATCATATAAATATATTTCTGGTACACACACACACACAAAAAAAAAACACATATGAAAGTGAGTTAAACAAATTCAAACAATCGACCAAATGTTTGGACGAAAAATGTATCTCAGAGTTCAACGGAAAGATGATTAATAAACATATAAGTAAATAAATAAGTAAATTAATGAATAAATAATAATTTACTGCGACAACGTTGCATCATTTTTTTGCACAGGAATTTTGAAGTGTTGAAGTTATCTCTTCTTTCATCAACACCTAAAATGAGGTGTTTTGTTGCTTTGCACATTTTAATGTGTTGTGTCCTGATGTGCCAGTTAAAGAGATAAAAATACTAAGTATTTGCAGATTTGAAATTAACTGAGACATACTGATGATAAATCCACATGAAACCATCATTTTTTGAAGAAATTGATTTTATTCTGCAAATCAGAGTCAAAAAGAAACCATGTCGTTTTCTTTTCTTTTTAGTTCTTTTCATAGTTTTTTCAGAAAAACTAGAAGAACTTGTTTTTGTCTTTTCTAAAGAAAAGCTGTTTTCAAGTATTAAGTCCAACTTAGACATCACAGAGTTTTCAGTAAAAACAGCCGTTTAAATAAATAAAAACTAACTTCATCCAAAAATAAAAGATTTTCCTCTGAGAAAAAAAAATGAAAAAATGTTCATTACAGAAATGGTTGATTTTATTGAAGTTAGTTGTACTTACAGTTAACATCCAGTCTGGTTCCTCCACCGAATGTCCACCACAGTGACACAAACTGATGGAACCGTCGTACAAAAACCTCTGACTGTTAGAGACACGGCTCTCTGACTCTGACACAACAAAACATGAAGGATGAGAAGCTTTTTAAAAAATGAGAGTATTAAACGTGGACACAATAATGTAATAAATGAACCTCATAAACTTTTCAAATTAGTTGTTGTGTTGTTTCTCTTGTATTTTCATTCTTTTTGCTAGTAGAAGACTGATCAGCCTGGCTGTCATACATTGAGATCACTATTAGTAGCTCTTGAATTACAAGACAGACATGCTGAGAAACTCTGAATGCTGAGGTATTCATCTCTTCTATTTTAATAAACTCTGAAATGAAGGTTCACCAAACACACTGATATTTCCTCAGCATAAGAACTAAGGGGACTGTGTGTCTGTGGATGGAGACTGTTTTTTTCCCCAACCAGAAGCTTATCTATTTATATTTACATCTAAATAAAAATGGGCTTTTCAAAATTATTGATATCTATCCATGTATGCATCTTTTGTCTTTCCCTGCTTGTCCTTGCAGTGCAGTGGAGGTGACGCTACGTATCTCCAGCGGTCATTTGATGAAAGGCAGAGTTCGGCCCGGACAGGTCGCCAGCCCATCACAAGGCGACACAGAGACACTCAGTTCTAATGTCAGTTCAGTGAATCCAGTTAACCTGGCAGTCATGTTTTGGGCTGTGGGTGAAAAGAAGAGTTTTCCACAACGTGTATGAGGAAAACATGAAACTACATCTGAACAGAAAGTTGGTGGTGCAAATCTTTGAGGTTTGAAAGCCTGCGTGTCATAAACCTAATCTTTCCCTCCCACCATAGTTTCACAATCAGATTCAAGTCAGGACTTTGACTGGGCCACTTCAAACGTTCATATTACTTCCAAGCAGGCAATAACTTTTGGTGAAATTAAAAGAATACTTTAAAGTTTAAACATCAATGTGCCAGGGATATGAATCATTTTTGGCTTAAATGTATATGTGAGAAAATTCACATTACTTTTCTCTTCTTTTGTTTATTTGAAAGTCTGAAACTCTAAAAAGACTGTTAATCTTCGTGGAATTAAACAGGGAAAAAAAAAAGTTATTTTGCTCCATTTAAAAAAAAGCTAAACATCCATATTGGACCAAGTTTCCATTTTCAAAAGCTAGACCCTATTGATCCCTGTTCCTGTTGGAGTCAGTGAGAGCATTTCCATAGAGAGCCACTTTGCATCAGCAGCACCATGCTCCAGTGCTCTGGGAGAGTTTATAGTCCTGAGAGTTGAACACTGGAGGACTGACAGCTGTCCTTCATGACAACAGAAGACCCAGAAATCCTCCTCATCAAAAACATGACTTTGATCTGCGTCCTCATCTGGACTCTCCTCTGCTGCTGCTTCACAGGTAAAGTCCAGACAATCCAACTCCTCTCCTCTATGAACATCTGTCCCTCTGAAATGAAGCCGACTAAACCATCAAGCTGCTTTCTGTTTTTGTCTCTGTGTCCTCAGAGTCCAGAGGTCAGTACACAGTGGATCAGCCTGAAGCAGTGAGAGCTGATCTGGGAGGATCTGTCAGCATCAGATGTACGACCAGTCAGAATGTTCATGGCTCCAACTGTTTAGCCTGGTACCAACAGAAAGATGGACAAACTCCTAAGCTGCTCATTTATTATGCTAGCACTCGAGAATCAGGGACTCCAAGTCGTTTTACAGGCAGTGGCTCAAACTCTGACTTCACTCTGACCATCAGTGGAGTTCAGGCTGAAGATGCTGCAGTTTACTACTGTCAGACTCTTCATTACCCAATAGCCAGTATGTGTTTACACAGTGAAAAACTGTCATACAAAAACCTCCTTCAGTCAGAGGGAACAGAAACTGCTTGAAGTTGCAGCAGATAATGATACAGTTCGCTGAAGAAAAGCACACAGAATATCAGACATTAAAATAACAATTTTCCCATAAAATTCAGTTTGCATAAATAATCCAGATTTCCATCACTGCTTTTGGAGATTGCTTTCATGTTAACTTACAGGTAATACACACTGAAAAAAGGTTTCCTGTGGAAAATAAAAGTTCGCTTAAATCTGATCGTAATTGTCCATATTTATCTCCACGTGAAAGAAAAGCTTTTGAATGGCTGCATGATGAATTTCAGACACTCACTCAAACTATGTTGGCTGAACTTGTATCTAAGGTTCAAACTGAAATTCACAAAAAAGTGACTTCAGAGTCTCAGCTTCAGTTTCTCTTCAAGACACAGCAAGGCTGGAATGGAAAAGCCATTTCAATTTTGTAGCATTTTATAATATGAGTGTTTCAACAGACGTGGGAGAACTCTGAGGCTGACACTTTGAGATGAGGTTCAGTAACACATTCATTTTACAAGCAGTGGTTAAAACTGTCAGTGTCACATCAGTGACGTTCAGGTTGAAGATGCTGCAGTTTACTTCTGGCAGACTGGAAACAGTAGAAAACATCCAATATGTGTTCTCTCACAAAAAAGAACTGAACTCATCACGGTAATTGTGAACTGAAAAGAAAACACAAATAAGAATATGCAATGCTCTTTATTGCTTTATGGATTAATAAACAATCAGAAATTGTGATCAGATTTTTCAATATAAAGTTGTGACAATGTGATGGTGAGATAAAAAAAAGGTTCGTTCCACCTTTAGAATTATATATCTCCGTTGTTATTGCATCATCATCATCTTCTTCAGTATATTTACTTGTGTATTTTGCCAATTAACTATATATTTTTATTGATAAAACAGCATTAATTAACAAAAAATATTTTCATTTTACAAAAAAAGAACAACAAAAAACACAGAAAACAGACTACATTTTGAACCTGGAAGCAAACTGTTTTAACGAAATAACATTAAAATTAAATGCGACTCAGTTAGATCAATGAAATGAATCATGTTGAACCAGTTCACAGCCTCAACATCTGGTTTCTTTTAGATATACTTGTATTTAGTGCCGCTCTCCCAGCAGTGATGTGGGAATGTTATAACATGCTGAGTTCAGCTGTCAGGTTTGGGTAGCGATCTCCACTGGTGTTGGATCATTTCAGGGGAAGTGGATCAGGGACAGAATTCTGTCTGACCATCAGACAGTTATACAGTTATTCATTCAGCAGGGAGGTTACAGCCACCCACCGACACCAGTGATACAACAAAACACCTCCTTTACCCTCCTTTACCTGGAGAGGAACTAATGTAATTCAGAAAAAAAACCAAACTAAAGCACAGCTGAACAATGTTGTGCAATTAAGTTAGAATAAAAAGGCCAAAAAGTTTCAAATGGACAGATTTAATGGATGAAAACAAAAACTTTCTGTCACAGATCTATTCTGATCAACCTTGAAATATTAAAGTTGATAGATTTATGTAACAGAAAATTAAAGATGAAGGTAAAAGTTCATACAAGTCAAAATACCTCATCCAGATTTCTCTCTAGCAGATCTGATCCAATGCTCAAATATGGAATAAAGACCCTAATATGCATCTTCTATGCAGTAATGATATTAACATAATATCAGTTATAATCATTATTATTACCAAATTATTAACCATGCTCAATATCACACAAAATTTCATAATTAACACTTGAAATAAAATTAAAATTTTTATGAAGCACTTCACACTTCTAACTAGAAAATCATGTATTTTGGACACAAAGTTTAAAAGCAGATTCATCGTAATGTCTGTCATCCATCATCTCTCCGTGCTTACTCATGCCAGAGTCACAAGGGAGCCCATCTTCAGAGGTCATAGGGCAAGAGGCGAGGTACACCCTGGAACAGGTCATCAGTCACAGCGCAACACCGAGACACACAATCATGTATGCACACACTCATGAAAATTGGGAGTGATCAAGTAGCTGAATGTGCATATTTTGGACCACGACAAGCAGCTGGAGTGCTCCAGAAACAACTTGGTTAATGCACAGGGAGAAAATGCAAACCACAAGCCTGAGTTTGAACCCATGACCTTCTTGCCTGCAAATCAAAACAATGCCAACAACTGCTCCACTGTGAAGGTCACAGCCATCTCCTAACTGATATAAATGTTTAAGAATTTTTTTTTCATACATAATAGAGTTATAAGCATTTCCTACATTATTATTGAAACAATGAACTCTTAAACGTCCTTAGCTTCCATGCTTTGAGCAGGATGTGTCAGGATCCTGGCTTGTTGAGTTTTTTTGGTGTCTCCCAGAATTTGCATTTTGATTTTGATTTTTTTTTTTTTTTTTTTTAATTTGTGCTCTGCTTTATTTCTGTTTCTGCCAACCATATCCTTATTTTAGATCTGTCTTTCCTTAGTCTTTCCTATGGTTGTTCATTCATTATATTTACTTTTCTTTATTATTGTTTTACTTATGCAGTACCTGCTCCCCAATTAGTTTTCTCCTCCTGTGCATTGCTATCTCTACCTTAGCCTGCCTGTCTGTCTGGTCGCTTCTCTCAGCTGCAGCCTGTTCCCAATCAGCCATCTGTTCCCTATCCAGTGATCAAGCTCTCAGTATATAAGCTCCTCTCTATCATTCTCTCTCTCTGCTGGATTCTACTAATGTTTGCCTTGTATTTCTGGTGTCTTTTTTGGCTCACACCTTTAGCCATATGGTTTTTCACTGATAATTTTTTTTTTTTTTCCATTAAAAACCATTCAAACTCGTCTCTGTTGGTTCTCTGCCACTCAGGTTCTTCAACCAAACAGACAGGCTGCCCTGTTCCACACAAAAATATCCCTTCACATTTGCTTAACAAATGAACTAATTTAGGAACTACATTTTTTCTCCCATTTTCATGGCATATTATGGTTTGATTTTAAACAGGCACTGATACCTGTCATAACTAATAGATGGTTCTCAAGAGCATGTTGATAATTTAATGAAAGCCATTCAGGATTTTCTTTGAAAATTTTCCTTCAAAATCAAATACTGCTGTATTTGAATAAACAAACAACAGAAATCAGTGAGAATGTCCATTCGTTAAAGAGATTTATGATTATACTATTGAATCAATCCCATTTCAAAACAAGTATAAAGCACATTTAGAAGAAAAAAGTAAAGCAAAGAACTGGCAAAAGTAAGAAAACTGGCCGATTCCTCTTAGAAACATTGGTCCCTCTTCAGTGTCTCTGTGACTGCACACTGGGAGCCCTGGAGGCCTCACAGGTCACAGAGCCCACATTCCCTCCACTGGTCTGCAGGGAGCCTCAGGGTGCTGCTCCAGCTGTAGAGGCCGTCATTCTGCATCACTCCACGGCTCTTGTTCTCCTCCCAGCTGCTGCTGCTTCTGCTGCCGTCCACCTTCCAGGACAGACTCCAGTCTGAGGGGAAGCCCTTGTTGGCCAGACACATGAAGGTGGCCGTACCCTGATGCAGCTCCTCTCTGGAGGGGGGCAGCACTGTCAGGGTGGGGCGGGTATCACCTAGGAGACACCAACGAGGTTAGAAAACATGGATCAAAATGCTGTCAATCATACAGAATAGATCTAAGCAAATTTAATGTGACAGCAGTGATCTTCTATGCTAGGACCTTCCTGCCAGATGTCTTTTTGCTTCAACAGTCACTTAAGTTTCACTTCCTGTTAAATATCTTCTCATGCATATCAACTCCATCATCATGCAGTCTGACCTTGAATATTTCATCCAGACTTTAAAGGAAAAAAAGAAATATTTTTGTACTGCAATACTCTCAATTGATTTTTCAATCAGAAATTTCTCATTAAAATTTAACATTAACTTAATTTTGAAATTAAAAATGTTACAGGAAATTGACAGCGTAAAGTGATTGGATATTTCTTTTTCTGTTTTTTTTTTTTTTGTTTTGTTTTTTGTCTCTTCCCTATTATAGGTTATTACATAATAACAGTTCAGATCTTTAACAACTGATTTATTCACACAGCAAGTGATATTTTATCAACTATGGAAATAAAAAAGTTGTGAAATTTAATTTCAAATAAAATAAAAATTTCAAACATGGTCTCGATCCAACTTAAACTACAATAGAAAGTCAAGATACCAGCATTTTTTTCTTTTAAACAACAAACAGAAAATAAAATCATTTTAAAAGATTATTTCATTTTATGTTTAGTCTTTAATATGTTGCAGACTTACTTCCAACCTCCAGTCTGGTTCCTCCACCGAACGTGAACCACAGTGACAACTCATTGAGTCGCTGTACAAAACCCTCTGACTGTAGAGAGACACGGCTCTCTGACTTTTTCATACTAAACTAAACCCACAAGTCCAGGTTAAACTACTAAAACAAAAACACAATGATTGATCCATTGACTGATCATCATATATTATATTCTACAATGTTTTAGATTTAAAAATCTAAAATCACTTTTGTATCTCCTGTATGTGTTTTGGTGAAAGAAAATTAAATTATTAAATTTTGTTTTTCACTGCCTACCCATTATGAAAGAAAATTAAGGAAAATTAAAAAAAGAGGTAATGGTAATTAAAAACTTCTGACTTACTTCCAACCTCCAGTCTGGTTCCTCCACCGAACGTGAACCACAGTGAAACTCATTGAGTCGCTGTACAAAACCCTCTGACCGTAGAGAGACACGGCTCTCTGACTTTTTCATACTAACTAAACCCACAAGTCCAGGTTAAACTACTAAACAAAAACACAATGATTGATCCATTGACTGATCATCATATATTATATTCTACAATGTTTTAGATTTAAAAATCTAAAATCACTTTTGTATCTCCTGTATGTGTTTTGGTGAAAGAAAATTAAATTATTAAATTTTGTTTTTCACTGCCTACCCATTATGAAAGAAAATTAAGGAAAATTTAAAAAAAGAGGTAATAGTAATTAAAAACTTTCTGACTTACTTTCCCAACCTCCAGTCTGGTTCCTCCACCGAACGTGTACCACAGTGATACAAACTCATTGAGCCGGTCGTACAAAAACCTCTGACTGTAGAGAGACATGACTCTCTGACTCTGAACCCAAACAACTCTTCAAAAAATACTGTTTGTGCATATTTGTTGCATAAAATCAAACCTCAGCACAAACCCAAAACCTTTACGTGAACATCAGCAGAACCTAATTCCTTTTTTCATGAAAAACATTTTTCCTTGGGGAAGCCAAATTTGGGAAAACCATGACTATGTCCTCTTGGCCATAGGTGTCTTTAAATAAAAGTCTCAGTCCCAAACGCCATCAGCATTCGTAACTGCATAAAGTGACTGACCCTCAGACATCTATTTCAACTGCTCTGTTTTCATTCTTATATTAAATGTGTATTTGTTATAATTCAAGGTATTGTTTTTAAATACCAAGGCAACAAAACATTTTTTTTTTCATTACAAGAAAAGGCAGTTTTACGGACGTGTTAAGCATACACTTTTTTCTGATGGTTTTCTCAAGATAAGGAGTTATCCCGATGGTTTTCTTGAGATAACGACTTAATTTCAAGAAAACAAACTTTGTTTTCTCGAGATCATAAGATGATTGGTGTGTGTGTTAAACCTGATTCCATCATTCAAATGCATGCCACACCAGCGGGAGAGGACTGTGTAAGTGTAAGTCATGGCATGCATGTGTAATCTGTGACTAATTCTGTGAATAAGTGATAGGTAAACCATAATGACAACATGTCGTTGGTCATTTCATTAAACCATTGGGAAATTAACTCGCTATCTCGCGAAAACAGTCGTTGTTATTTCGTGATAACGACATAATTATCTCGTTATCTCGAGAAAACAGTATTCATTAGGTTGTTATAACGACATAAATAACTCATTATCTCAAGTTAACCATTGGGAAAATAAACATGAATACGACCGCTCACAGCTTCTGTACAGTTTGGCATTGTCTAAGGTAATTTACTAAGGGACAGTTGACAAAGATGCTGTCTACTTGAAATATTTGGATGTTTAAGTGATGAAAATTCAGGTTGTAAAGGAGCACATTCATTGCATCAACAAGCCAAAAATCTTGATAAGTTTAATAGGAAGGAGTCTTCAGTTTTATTTCATGTAAAATAGAATTGAGTGCAATTGACCTTTTTGCCTGTTATTGATTGTGGCCATATGCTGTAAATGAAAGCATCTGCTTATTGTCTTTGCATATGTTGTAAATGTTGAGTTGTGCACATGTAGCCTGTTGTGATTACTCCTGTCCGCTTTCTTACTTTTCTGGACAGGAGTAACTGTCAAACAATCAATTTCCCTTTGGGGATTAATAAGTATTTCTGATTCTAAAATACTAGGGCACTGAGATTTACAACAAACTGATCTTGTCACTCATCATTGTCTGATATGTTCATGTCAACTGGACATCTCTACATAATTGTCTTACAGTTCCTGGAAGAGGAGTTGAACCCAGCAGGAGGTAAGTGGGTTCCAGAGGGTGAGGTTGGCAGAGAGTGGTGAAGCATTGTTTTTTGTTGATGTTACTCCTTCCTTTGTTCCAGAATGAAGAGATCAATAGGTGAGTGTCCCAGGACAAACAGGCAGGCAGCAGAGAAAGGCAGGAGGAGACCCAGAGGAGTAGTGGAAGACAGATGCTGGAAAGCCAGAGAGGCTGTCATGGGAGAAGTCAGACAACAAGCAACGAGTATCCACAGGTAAGTAAGGGAAATCATTGAAGGTACTCTTTAAACTCACAACTGGAGGCCTGATTACCGCATTGAGGAAGTTAACCATCTCACATAACCCCACACAACTTTCCCGCACACACACCTCAGATATGTAACAAAAAAAAAACAAAAAAAAAATCAGAATAATTGTTCAATAGACATTTGAACATTGATGGTTTCAAAATCAAGAATCTGAAACTGGATATACAGTTTACAAGGTTTTGAAACAAAATGCTGGAAAGTCTTCAACTTGTGTTTCAGAACTTAATTTTGTAATAACACTTTTTTATGTGCTTGTGGAGTAAAATCCAATTCCCTTCAGAAACCACCTTATTAGAACATCCAGTTGTGTAATTTGGTATCACTTCGAATATAAATATTGTGTGATGGCTTTAGAAGTTTGCTGGAGAATATTAGTGAACAAACAAAATCGAGAAGACCAAAGAACACAGCAAACTTGTGGGTGATGGGAAGATTGATCAAGCTAAATACCAAAGGTAAAATGATTTCTGTTGTTTGTTTAGCTTAATGGGTCATAGGTTCACCGTCTAGGAGGATGATAAAGCTAATTATTCAGCAAGAGCTACAACTGAATGGTTGAAATCAAGGTATCATGTGTTATAATGACCCTGTGAAAGACAGAGCTAATTATAATTGAGAATCTGTTGGAAGACTTGAAAACATGTACAGCTGTTTCCTGTCTAATCTGATCAAGCTGTTTAGAAAACCAAGAAAAAAATCTTATTCTCTAGATATGCAACGATGTCAGAAACATACCTGTAAAGACTTCATTGCAGCGAAACATGATTCTGCAGAACAATGACTCGGGAAAGGGGGAGTGCATTATCATAAACTATCCTGAGTTGATTATGATTGAACTAATGTACCATAATCACACTGATCCCAGCCTATGTTTAAGTCAGTGAGAGCATTTCCATAGAGAACCACTTTGCATCAGCAGCACCATGCTCCAGTGCTCTGGGAGAGTTTATAGTCCTGAGAGTTGAACACTGGAGGACTGACAGCTGTCCTTCATGACAACAGAAGACCCAGAAATCCTCCTCATCAAAAACATGACTTTGATCTGCGTCCTCATCTGGACTCTCCTCTGCTGCTGCTTCACAGGTAAAGTCCAGAGAATCCAACTCCTCTCCTCTATGAACATCTGTCCCTCTGAAATGAAGCCGACTAAACCATCAAGCTGCTTTCTGTTTTTGTCTCTGTGTCCTCAGAGTCCAGAGGTCAGGTCACAGTGACCCAGCCCGAAGCAGTGAGAGCTGATCTGGGAGGATCTGTCAGCATCAGATGTACGACTGGACAGAATGTTTATGTTGACCAGCAAACGGCAACTGTTTAGCCTGGTACCAACAGAAAGATGGACAAACTCCAAAGCGGCTCATTTATTATGCTAGCACTCGAGAATCAGGGACTCCAAGTCGTTTTACAGGCAGTGGATCAAACTCTGACTTCACTCTGACCATCAGTGGAGTTCAGGCTGAAGATGCTGCAGTTTATTACTGTCAGAGTTTTCATGCTATCAGCAGCCAGCATGTGGCCACACAGTGAAAAACTGTTGTACAAAAACCTCCTTCAGTCAAACTGAACTGAAACTATTGTGACAGTGGCAGCTGGAAGCTGCTGTAGAGACTGATGGAGATCACTGAAAGCCTCCACATGCTTGACGGCAACTTTTCATGAACCAAACTTCATACATTTCTGTCCATAAAATATTCTTACATCACAGTAATTTGAAGGAAATAAACCTAATTTAATTTGAAACACCAAATTTAAAACGAGTTTTTACAAAGTTTTCTTTACTTTTTAGAAACAATATTTACAACCAAAAACCCCAACAAAATGTATCCTGTAATTGTTCCTTATATTACTTCTATTTCTTTTTAAGTGCCTAATCAAAAGGGAACACTTAATTGTTGGTTATGTAATCATGACCAAACAGTTAACTAGATAATACTTTTGGTTTCAGGCATTATAATTAGAAATTGGTCTGTAATTAGTTCATGGTTGTAAACTCTCTTTGTTTTTGTTTTTTTTAACCATCGCCTAGTAATGAATCAATAATCAGTTATTGTTCAAAGCCTCATCATTGGAAAAAGGCTGTTGTTACAGACCTGGCCTCTCCCTGTTGGGCATATGGGGCCAGTAGAGAGTAATATGAGTGATTTGAGAGAGAGATGAAGAGTGAGGATGAAGGGACCTGTGTGTGACATGCAGCTGAAACCAGAAGTTTTACATACACTGAATAAAAAGACACTTACACATTTTTTTTCACTGTCTGAAGTTAAATCAGACCAAACTTCTCTTGTTTTACCTTAGTTAGAATTACACAAATTATTTCTATTTGCTAAATGCCAGAAAACTTAGCAAGAATGTTTTTAGATATTTTTTTGTAACTTTATTCAAAATCAAAAGTTGACATGTATTTGGTCAGTATAAAAGAAATAAATTCTTGAATTTCATTGCTTAGGTTGGAAGCACATTGGAGTAGCTCTGTTACTTTCATCAAGATTTTTTCTTTTTTCAAAATTTCATTCCTGCTTTTCTTGGAAGAAATTGCTTTTTTTGGACAACTGATCCCTCTTGTCTTGGATGCTGTGCAGCTGGATTGATTTTTTTTCCCAATGCTTTTTTATATTTTGCTCTTTTGTTATAATGCGTAACCATAGCAACATGGGGGATTACAACAGGGATCATCTGATTAACATTATAAAAGCAGAAATAATACAACTGAAGCCAGAAATCCCAGAGGAGTTGAAAAGGAGGCGTTGTGGATGCAGAGCAGGAGCAAAGAGGAGAGAGATAAGGAGGAAGTTCAAACCATCTCTTGCCATCATAATGGGCAACGTGAGATCATTGGCTAACAAGTTGGATGAACTTCAAGCCCTGACAAGGACTCAGCAAGAGTATCGGGAATGCAGTATTACGTCTTTTACTGAGACATGGCTGCAGGATCATATCCCCGACTCCAACGTCTCTCTGCCGGGCTTCTTGATTGAGATCGAGATTTAAAGAGCAGCAAGAAAAGGAAAGGAGGTGGATTGGCAGTGCTTGTCAACAACAGATGGTATCACCCAGGACATGTTACTGTGAAGTGTCGTCTCTGCAGTCCAGATACTGAACTATTGGCAGTAAGTTTTTGTCCATATTATTTGCCAAGAGAGTTCACCAGTGCTGTTTTGATAGATGTTTAAAGCCCCCCATATACTTGGACGTACTTCACTCCGCGGAGTCCACACGTACTCGAGGCAAACTCAAAGCGAACGTCTGGTTACCTATTTTACACAGACAGTAATGTCTTCTCTGGTAATGTTGAAGAACAAACATCTGATTCAAATAAAGACCTCCTTTTGTGATTCAATGCTCAGCCAGCCTTAAAAGAGAGAAAATAAAAAATATGCCAATATTAATAATACTTCTGCAGGTCTCTCATCCATCTCTATCCTGCCAACTTCGATCTTGAAGAAAACAACTCAGGCTTCTTTCCACAAACCTCTGATAGGTTAATTAACTGACACATTTGAGTTAATTAGAGGCACACCTGTGAATGTATTTTAAGGCCGCACCTGGAACACACCACTTTCTTGTTTGACGTGATTGGAAAGTCAAAAGAAATCAGCCAACATATGAGGAAGAGAATTGTGGAGCTGGACCAGTCTCGTTCATCCTTGGGGACAACTTCCAGGTGCTTGAAGGTGCTACATCATCTGTTCAAACAGTTATATGCAAGTATAGAGATGATAGGAATGTCCAACCATCATACTGGTGGAGATGATTGTGTTGAATGTGCCTTAATTTGGGAAGATAAGCTTGGTTTTCCAAAGGGTGGAAGTTTAAGTGTAAATCACTTAAATAAAGTGGATCATTGATCAGTTAAAGCCTAAATACTGTGTAGATATGAAAAATACTCCAGTCCAGAGTAATATGCAACTATGTCGGTTAATTAAAAAATCTAGAAAAGAAAATGAGCAAAAATGTGAAAACTCCATTCTTTTGGTCCATTATGTGTTTGACTCTGTGTTTCATATCTTGTTTGCAAGTTTTATGAAATTGTAAATCCTTTGTTGGTTTAAAATATTCCAGCATTTGAAGAATAAGTAGAATGTGTGAAGAGGTTTCATGAATCTGAAATCCAGTGGGTCAAGTGTCAAGTTAATTTATCATGTTTGTTCCTCCAATGAAGTGTATCAGTATCTGCAGCTGTTGAAGGTTTCAGTCTGACTGGGGGAGGTTTTTGTATTTCTGATTTTCACTGTGTGAATAAGTCGTGAGTGCTTGAGGGGAACTCTCCATTACAGTAGTAAACTGCAGCATCTTCAGCCTGAACTCCACTGATGGTCAGAGTGAAGTCAGAGTTTGATCCACTGCCTGTAAAACGACTTGGAGTCCCTGATGCTCGAGAGCTTGTGGAGTAAAGCAGCAGCTTAGGAACCTCTTCACCTCTCTGCTGGTACCAGTCTAAACGGTTGGAGCCATAAACATTATGACTGGTCCTACAGCTGATGCTGACGGTTCCTCCCAAAGAAGAGCTCACTGCTGCTGGCTGAGTCACTGTTGGATGGATTTTAGACTCTAATAAAAAAATAAAACACAACAGCAGACAGCTCTGTGAACTTGCCAGCTTTATTTCAGAGGGACAGATGTTCATAGAGGAGAGGAGTTGGATTCTCTGGACTTTACCTGTGAAGCAGCAGCAGAGGAGAGTCCAGATGAGGACGCAGATCAAAGTCATGTTTTGATGAGCAGGATTTCTGGGTCTTCTGTTGTCATGAAGGACAGCTGTCAGTCCTCCAGTGTTCAACTCTCAGGACTATAAACTCTCCCAGAGCACTGGAGCATGGTGCTGCTGATGCAAAGTGGCTCTCTATGGAAATGCTCTCACTGACTTAAACATAGGCTGGGATCAGTGTGATGCTCTTTTAAAAAACACCTCTTTATTATTATTATTATTATTTTTAGTTGATGATGCAAAGAAGGATTTTGCATAAAATCAAGAAAATTATGGACAACCCTGAACATCCTCTTCATGAGACTATAATTGGAAAACAGAGTCTCTTCAGTCAAAGGCTTCTTCAGACTGATTGTAAAACAGACCGCAACAGGAGATCTTTCCTGCTCACAGCCATCACCATCTATAATAACCCCTTGACTAAATGAGTTACATCAACATTTAATTTCTCTTTGGGATAAATAAAGTATTTCTGAATTGTATTGAATCTTAATAATTTAACAGATGTGATATTATTCAAAGCCTCTCCTAATGAATCTGGAAGAGAAGAAATATTTACACACATCAGGCTTAGAAAATGTAACCCAAGGTCAGCTCTGATGCGTTCATGTTTTTCCATCATAGCAGAAAATCATTGTGATGATTCTGATCACATCCTGAAATCACTTTTCCAGCAGAGTCTCACCCTGAACCAGTAGTCCCAGGATGGTCAGCATAATAAACTAATACTTAGATTATTAAATGCAGCCATACATTGAGACACATTCTCTAAACTGAATTAATTAGTGTACATTGCACAATAGCTGTATTATAAATTAAAAAAAAAACAGTGAGAGATTAGGCTGATAAAGATTTGTCTTAAAATTCTTCTTGTTTTTAAAAAGCAAATGTAATAATTTTCTGCAGTCAGATTGCAGGTGTTTGTTCAGCAAAAGCTAGACCGCGGCACCGCATGTGAACACACAGACTTTTAAATCAAAGGACCAGATGCCGTCTGGTTTTCTGAACAATCACATACCACACGACTGCGCGGTGATTAACAATAATAACATTGTATGTTTTTCTGAGATGGGGGGACGCAGCTGCGCTCTGACCACTGCTTTTAATTCACATTGCTGCGAAGATAAAAGGAGGAGGTAAAGATAAAACTGAGTTAAGTTTTTGTAATTTTGACAAAAAAAATTGAGACCAAGACTGATCTGGTGGAGGGGCAAAACATGACGTTCCTGTATTCATCTGAAACCTTTGATCATATTGGACTCTTCTGATTAACATGGCAAATAGGAAATCCTGTAAATCACATCAACAGATAAAGAAACTAACATAACAAGGACACAGAGAATTACTAATCACTACTCTGTTGACAAAAAAACAACTTCATGTGGAAAATATCCCCAGCCCCTAAAACTATTGAAGAAGTTCACCTCTGCATCTTGGTGAGATTCTGTTTTCTGCTTGGTTCAATTTTGCCTGTATTTTAAGGAATTATAATTCACTTTGTGAAATGATGACAATTTATTTTATACTTTAATAGTTTCTGATGAAGAAAGTTCTGGGTTCATATAAAAGAGATGTCCTTGGAAGTGGAATGTGAAGATTTTTCAGAAGATTATTGTATGAGCTGATGAATTTACAAACAAAGGAATGTGTTCACTTTTCCTAAAAATATTTTTTTAGGAAAACACAGCTACAAATAGATATATGGACATTTATAATAGATTCCCCTATATATTTGATTTTAATTATCACAATAATAGAAATTCTGTGTTTTTAACTTTTCCAAAAACAGAACTTTGGTTTTTACCCAGTGTGTGTGTGTGTGTGTGTGTGTGTGTGTGTGTGTGTGTGTGTGTGTGTGTGTGTGTGTGAATGTGTCTCCAGTGAACTGAATCAAACTCTGCAGTTGTAGTTCAGTTTCTGTTCTGTCGGAGTGAGGAGGTTTTTGTACGACTGTTTTTCACAGTGAGAACAAACACTGACTATTCACATTGAATTCACCCTGACAGTAGTAAACTGCAGCATCTTCAGCCTTAACGCCACTGATAGTCAGAGTGAAGTCAGTGTTTGATCCTCCTTCACAACTGCTATGAAATCCCTGTCAGGGAATGCTGTATTAGATGAACCCAAACATTTTGTTTCTTCTTGTGACAAAAAGACGTAGTTCTTGACTCATCTGTCCAAAGAGAATTATTCCAGAGCTCCTGGTCTTGGACTATAATTATTCTTGCAAACTTTAGTCTGGACCTTTTTCTTAGAGAGCAAAGGTTTCCTCCTTGAACACTTCCCACGAAGGTTAAATTTGTGCGGTCTCTTCTTTTTAGACTCAGTCATGTGCTTTCATGTCAACATCAGCAAGAGCCTGCTGTAAGTCCTGTGTTGACATGTTTGCATTTTCTGAGACTTCTCCAAACATTTTATGATCTGTTTTCTGGGTGGAACTGTTTGACAGCCAGAGCTTCAGCATGTTGGTTCACTTTGAGACATTTTTTAATACAATAGAACTGCTGATTTCAAATTCTTTTGAGACCGATTTAAATCCCATTTCAGACTAAGAAGCTGCTACAGTCTCCTTTCTGAAGGCATAAAACACTCCTTGGATCCCAGCATGATGTTTGATGTCCCTTTAACAGTCAGGAGCACACAAAGCTAAATGTCTGATCCAGCTTCCTTCAAAGTGTTGAACAACAATGTTCTGATCATGAGCACCTGATGTGATTCAGCTGTGTGTTTTCAGGTGGGATAAAATGAGGGGGTGTCTAAATTTATTCCTCACCAGATGTTTCACTTCTTTCTTACATTGTACAGAAATATTGCAAACAATGCAAATTACCATTATGAACCAAAGTTTTAGGATTATTATACAAATAAGTTATTGATGATTGAACAGTATTCGTTTCAGTTTACAAAAATGGCATAATTAGTTTTATTCACTGAGGGACCAGAATCTATCTCTGCAGCTACAGTTCAGTTTCAGTTCAGTCTCATTGAGGGAGGTTTATGTATGACAGATTTTCACTGTGTGAACACCCACTGGGTGTTGACGTAATTTTGACCCTGACAGTAGTAAACTGCAGCATCTTCAGCCTGAACTCCACTGATGGTCAGAGTGAAGTCAGAGTTTGATCCACTGCCTGTAAAACGATTTGGAGTCCCTGATGTTCGAGTGCTAGCATAATAAATGAGCAGCTTAGGAGTTTGTCCATCTTTCTGTTGATACCAGTTTAAAATGTGGTAGTGGTTGCTGCTGTAAACATAAACATTCTGACTGGTCGTACATCTGATGGTGACAGATCCTCCCAGATCAGCTCTCACTGCTTCAGGCTGGGTCACTGTGACCTGACCTCTGGACTCTGAGGACACAGAGACAAAAACAGAAAGCAGCTTGATGGTTTAGTCGGCTTCATTTCAGAGGGACAGATGTTCATAGAGGAGAGGAGTTGGATTCTCTGGACTTTACCTGTGAAGCAGCAGCAGAGGAGAGTCCAGATGAGGACGCAGATCAAAGTCATGTTTTTGATGAGGAGGATTTCTGGGTCTTCTGTTGTCATGAAGGACAGCTGTCAGTCCTCCAGTGTTCAACTCTCAGGACTATAAACTCTCCCAGAGCACTGGAGCATGGTGCTGCTGATGCAAAGTGGCTCTCTATGGAAATGCTCTCACTGACTCTAGTTACACTGCATCAACATAATTTTTGTTCAGCTGTGTCTTTACTTTGTTGTGAGGATTAGCTCTGACACTTTTCTTTATTCAGGTCAAGTTTGGCTTTCTTTCAACATTTTTTTTTTTTTTTACATTTCACTTAGATCTTTGAAAGGTTAATGGTTTTTACATGTTTATCATTTTCCAATGAATCAATCAGACAAACGAGACCACATGGTTAATGTTAAGAGGTCAGAGTTGATCAGTGGCTGTCCAGGCCTTTCAGAGCCACTGACACACCAGCAGCACAATCATGATGTTCCTGATTCTACTGCTGACCATCCTGGAGCTCCTGGTTCACGGTGAGACTCTCTGCTGGAAACTTTGTATTATTATAGATACAGATTCACTATGAGAATGTTAATTGCAATAAACTGCATTTATTATCACCAACATTTGAGCATTCTTGATGTGTCTGAATCAAATCTTTTTATCTGTATATTTTCCAGATTCCTTAGCAGAAATCACCCTGACTCAGACTCCAGGATCTCAATCTGTTCTTTTGGGTCAGGCTGTCTCCATCAGATGTAAAGCCAGTTCAGGTGTCAGCAATTATCTACAGTGGTACCTTCAAAAACCTGGAGAACCACCAAAGCTCCTGATTTACGATGCTGCTTCACGCTGGTCTGGAGTTCCTGATCATTTCAGTGGGAGTCAGTCTGGAACTGATTTCACTCTGACCATCAGCAGAGTTCAGGCTGAAGATGCAGGAGTTTATTACTGTCAGCAGGATTACAGCACACCGTTCACACTGTGATACAACGTTGTACAAAAACCTCCCTCAGCTGCAGAGGAACTGATCCTCGGCAGCACTAAAGCAGAAATCTTACTCAGAATATGGTTCATAAATCATCACAAACTACATTCATTTTAACTAAATGTTACATACAAAGCCTAAAAGCGGTTCTGATTTTGGTTTATACAGGTGTTTTTAAGAAATTATTAACAAAAACACAGTTTGCTCATTCACTGAGACAGAGACAAATCAAGAAGAGTTTTATGTAATTTTATCTTGTAAATTTCACATGAGTCCAAGAAAAGTTTGAAATGACTTCAAACAATTTAGTTTAAAAATTCATTCATCCATCCATTTTTTTTATAACTACTTATCCTTACTAGTGGATGTGAAACCAAGAAAATATCACACATCTCCACAATGTTGTTCATAATAATGTGTTTAAATTTTCAATTGATTGTTTATTTTAAGTACTTAAGGTATCACAATATAAAGACATGCTTACACATAAAACACAAAGTTTTAACAAAAGAACAGACACATCACAAAATAATGTTTTTGATCTTTGAACAGTTTATAATTATTCTTGCAAAATATTTTTTAATTAAACAAGAGACATGCTTAACTTTCAACTATTTGGATAGGTTCTCAAAAAAATCTCAGAAACCCAACATAAATATTGAAAATCAGTTTTAGGATATATTATTCTGATTTGGTTTACTAGGTACAAGTAGAAAATCACCTCATAATGTTTATATATCACTGAGAAAATACTTGACAATATTCTTTAGAGTAAAATTAAAACAAACACCTTCAAATCTATTTAAACACATGTTGCTGCTCATTTGTTTGAATGATCCAGTTCCCTCTGTTTTTTACATTATTAGACAATAATGTGGTAAGATTTGTTTTAATGTTGTGAAATATGAAGTCAGCATAAATTGACAAGTTCTTACTGACAAACTGTTTCAAAAACCCACATAATCAAAATGGCAACTTTTTGATCCATATCCTCCTGAAATCCGTTGCTTCACATAGAAGTCAGAGATCCCAAGTCCCTGTCAGAGTCAGACAGAACATTTCCATAGAGAGGCACTTTGCATCAGCAGCACCATGCTCCAGTGCTCTGGGAGAGTTTATAGTCCTGAGAGTTGAACACTGGAGGACTGACAGCTGTCCTTCATGACAACAGAAGACCCAGAAATCCTCCTCATCAAAAACATGACTTTGATCTGCGTCCTCATCTGGACTCTCCTCTGCTGCTGCTTCACAGGTAAAGTCCAGAGAATCCAACTCCTCTCCTCTATGAACATCTGTCCCTCTGAAATGAAGCCGACTAAACCAACAAGCTGCTTTCTGTTTTTGTCTCTGTGTCCTCAGAGTCCAAAGTCCATGTCTCAGTGACTCAGCCTGAAGCAGTGAGAGCTGATCTGGGAGGATCTGTCAGCATCAGATGTACGACCAGTCAGGATGTTTATAGCTCCAACTATTTAGCCTGGTACCAACAGAAAGATGGACAAACTCCTAAGTGGCTCATTTATTATGCTAGCACTCGAGCATCAGGGACTCCAAGTCGTTTTACAGGCAGTGGATCAAACTCTGACTTCACTCTGACCATCAGTGGAGTTCAGGCTGAAGATGCTGCAGTTTACTACTGTCAGAGTGAACATAACATCAACAGTCAGTGGGTGTTCACACAGTGAAAAACCACCGTACAAAAACCTTCTTCAGTCAGAGTGAACTGAAAGTAATGGAACAGTGGCAGCTGGAAGCTGCTGTAGAGGCTGAAACAATTCATTTAAAACCTCCACATGTTTGAAGACATGAAGCAAACTTATAACATGTCTGTATATTTATTTATAAAATAACATCATGGTTGATACACTATGAAACAAGCTATTTTTCTATTCTGAAGGGTCAAAATATAGTTCACAAATATACTCAATTTATTTTGTCATAGTTCCTCATAATTCTTCTGATTCTTTTTAATAGCCTACTTATAAGGGAACACTTAATGGTTGGTAATATAAGCATGACCAAATCATGAGCTGGAGAATAATTTTCATTTCAACCTTTATTATTATCAATCAGTCTATAGTTAGTCAGTGGTTGTAAACGCTCATTGTTATATCAGGAACCTCTTTGTGAGTAAATGATGGTTAATGGTCTTTTAACGACCTCCCAATGATGAACCAGTGATCAGCTGCTCTCTTCCCTCACAGCTCCAAACTGTTAGTTCATCAGGCCTGGTCCATTTTTATACCAAACACTCTCCCAGTATTTAGCCACCCCTGTTTCTCTCACTCCTTGCTGGTTCCTCCCATTATTCCCATTATCCTATGTGTCCTTCTTGTCAACCAGTCTCTGTTGTTCCCTGGCTCCCTGTACATTCCTCACAGTTTTTGTAAGTGGTTTTCGATTTTTTTTCATTAAAACTTTATTTCATAATATAGACCTCTTGGATTCCGCTTGCATTTTTGCCCAACCTCATCCACACAACATGATAAACCTGGTCATCCACTGCTTTTGCCTGTGGTTCTGGAACCCTCTACCATTCACAAAAATTAACAAAGGATGTTGAGTCCTCACATCAGTATGAGACTTTAATGGACTGTATATCATAGGATGGATACATTGTCCCCCACAAGCACGTACATTCGTTAAAACATCCTTTATTTAGACACTTATCTCCAACATATCTCTGATACAGTAGCTTGTTCCAGCTGGAAGCTGCAGCAGAAACGGACACAGTTCACAGAAAACCTCCACATGGACGCGCACATATTTTTGTAAAGCAGATTTACCATGGCCTGATGTGCTTTGTTTTAAAATATGCAAGTATCAGGCTAATAATGAAAGAAAGCTTCTTTGGTTGACAAAAGATATGATAAAAGTACAACTTTAAAAAGCTTTCGATTTGATTAAAAAACAAAAAAGTATAATGGATACAAAGTCTTTTAATAATATCACAGAGGTTACTTTAGAGCTTATTTTTCAAACTTTATTGCTAATTTTACAATTCATGAATGAATTATTTAATTAATTACCATGTGGCATAAATTACAAACTATATGACTTGACACACATCTTAAGATCATCATATGCATTTGGCATATTGCATTTGGAAATAGAAAACTAGATTTCCACACCAACATTTTACAGATCACTTTGCTCTTGACCCAAATATATAAAATGAGCTCAGTGTTGATGTCAACAGCAGATTTTTAAAAAAGGATTTTTATAGCACTAGTGGCCTTTATTCAACAGTAGCTCAACTGGAAGAAGCACAGAGAGAGAAGGAGAAGACGTGCATCATGATGAACTGATCCTAATTAATTATTTCTAATACTTTAACGGCACTACAGGCAATAAATTTGAATTTGACAGTTTGTGCTTCTCGTAAACATCTTTTAAGTTTCTTCCACACACTCTTTATTATTTAAAAAGCTTAAAAAGTATAAGAGGAATACGTTCGTAGTCAGACAAAATAACAAAAATGTTCTCTAATACTTTTGACAAGAGCGTCTTTCAGTTCTATTACTGAAATAATGAAATAATAACTGCTGTCCTAAAAAGCCTTTGTGAAATTATGAGGATGTTTAACGCAGTTTGAATATTCTATACTGGAAATGTCCAGGGCAATAATTTTGGAACCGAGTAAAATGATTAAAGTCAATCAAGTATTTTTACTTCATTTTATTTAAATCCACAAGTTGTACAAGAACAAATGACAAAATATGGAAGAAAAACAGAGAGAAACTGGTAAAGAACACAGACAAAGCAGTGGTAGATAAAAATGAGCAAATTCCTCGTGAATCAGCTCAGGACTGGGGACACTGGTTTTTCCGCAGTGTCTCTGTGACTGCAGTCTGGGAGCCCTGGGAGGCCTCACAGGTCACAGAGCCCACCTTCCTCCACTGGTCTGCAGGGAGCCTCAGGGTGCTGCTCCAGCTGAAGAGGCCGTCGTTCTGCAGCACCGCAGGGCTCTTGTTCTCCTGCCAGGTGAAGCTGGTTCTGCCGCCGTCCAGCTCCCAGGACAGACTCCAGTCTCAGGGGAAGCCCTTGTTGGCCAGACATATGAGGGTGACCTTCTCCTGTTGCAGCTCCTCACTGGAGGGGGGCAGCACTGTCAGGGTGGGGCGAGTATCACCTAGGAGACACCAATCAGGTCAGATGACAGGAGCTACAGTCATTTAGACTCTTGTTCTGTCAGAGTTGATTTTCTCCATGAAGACGTTTCTAACTGATGTCTTTCTGCTCCACCAGCCACTCAACTCACACCGTGTTTCACTTCCTTTTCAAAAATGTTTCATGCATATCAGCTCAGGAAGACTCATAATACTGTCTAAACTGAAATTTATCAGTACTGAAATGTAGAAAAAGTACATTTTAAAGTTTCTACCTGATATTTAAAATGATGCAGTCACAACAGTAAGTTGTTTCAGAACGGAAACAGATGTTTTTATTCAATTCGGAGTGCATTTAATAAAATCCTGGCAATAAATTTAAACTGTTCAGAAGCTCTGATCAGTTTCAGAAGTTTTGTCGCATCTCTTTTCATTAACGTTGATATTATGTGTTGATTTAAACCAATAACAAAAGGCATGCTCTAGGACCACTGATCATTATTCTTCAGACTGATACCCTTCAAATTACTGACATTTTACTTCCAGTGACGCGTTACATTCTACCTTTCACTTATTCTCTTATGTAAAACACAGTAGAAGAAACTTATGAAAACACAATTTTCTGCTTTCAACAGAACATAGAATTACATTTTAAAAAACACCCAAGCATACACCAAACCTGCTTCCCCCACCAATAATCCACCATAATGATTCAAACTGGTTGAGCTACTGTACAGAAACCTTTGACTGTAGAGAGACACGAATTTCTGACTTTTTTTTAATAAACGAAACCTTCAAGCCCGGATTAACCTCTAGAACAAATACAGTTTGGTCTCATGTTTCTCCAAACATTAACATCTAATATTCTGTCATATACTTGGTTTCAATTAATAAAAGAACCTTTGTCTTAGTCCATTTTTTTTTTTTTTTTTTTTACAAAAAATAAAAAAAGTTCACAGTTTGTCCAACTTTCATGTATCAAACTGAAATACTCAAAATAGAATATTATAACTTTAAGAAAAAAATACTTTTATTTTTACTTACTTCCAACTTCCAGTCTGGTTCCTCCACCAAAAGTCCACCACAGTGATACAAACTCATTGAGGCACCGTACAAAAACCTCTGACTGTAGAGAGACACGGCTCACTCGCTTTCATGAAAACAAACCTAATGAATAAAATCTGCCGCTCGTGTTGGATATGAGATACAGATATGTTTATATCAGGTCATTGTAGCAACACTGGAGTCATGTTTACATCAGTTCTGTAGGAGTTTCACATGCAGTATGTGTGATATACATGCCATCTCTGTGCAGAAACATTCATGGGGTAGAGTTACCTGTTGATTCTTGGAAGTCTGGTTTAGCTTGCAATCACATTTCCTGTGCTTCCAAATCAAATAAGCAGAAATACATTGCTTGAGATAATCAGTGGATCTTCATATGCCACTGACATGATTATCATATACAAATAATTTTGATTTGAGTCATTAATGTAAATCCTCATCACTAATAAAGATTATTTAGTATTTCCTAAATATTTGATGAAACATAAAATTAAATCTCAGTTCATTAAGATAATGGTGGAAATTATATCCCATTAAAAATATCACAGCTTTCATAAGAATTGTATAAAATGTAAAGTCAAATGCTTAACTGTACAACTGCAGTGGAGTTTGGATGAACTTCCATCTGATGAGGACAGAAATATCTTCAAAGGTACCAACAAACCTGTCTCACTAACATGAAGCCTTTCACAGTGATTCACACTCATTGAAATACACCCCGAAAAAGTTTCAAACTTTGCTATACTCTTAAAATAATATCATTCATCTACAGAGTTAAACTAAACAAAATTAAATAACTTAACCACAAAAATGAAATCCAAAAGGATTTGGAAATATAAATAATTAATGCACAGAAGCTAAAAAATGCAGATTAAACCTGACAAGTTGTTAAAACAATAATCTGAAGAATGATTTTAATAAACCACGAATGAGATCTTGCACAGAAATAAAAAAATATTCTGATTAACTGATCAGCTGCATCATATTGATCCCAGTCCCTGTTGGAGTCAGTGAGAGCATTTCCATAGAGAGCCGCTTTGCATCAGCAGCACCATGCTCCAGTGCTCTGGGAGAGTTTATAGTCCTGAGAGTTGAACACTGGAGGACTGACAGCTGTCCTTCATGACAACAGAAGACCCAGAAATCCTCCTCATCAAAAACATGACTTTGATCTGCGTCCTCATCTGGACTCTCCTCTGCTGCTGCTTCACAGGTAAAGTCCAGAGAATCCAACTCCTCTCCTCTATGAACATCTGTCCCTCTGAAATGAAGCCGACTAAACCAACAAGCTGCTTTCTGTTTTTGTCTCTGTCTCCTCAGAGTCCAGAGGTCAGGTCACAGTGACTCAGCCTGCAGCAGTGAGAGCTGATCTGGGAGGATCTGTCAGCATCAGATGTACGACCAGTCAGAATGTTTATGTAAACAGCAACGGCCACTTTTTAGCCTGGTACCAACAGAAAGATGGACAAACTCCTAAGCTGCTCATTTATCTTGCTAGCACTCGAGCATCAGGGACTCCAAGTCGTTTTACAGGCAGTGGATCAAACTCTGACTTCACTCTGACCATCAGTGGAGTTCAGGCTGAAGATGCTGCAGTTTATTACTGTCAGAGTCTTCATTACCCCAACAGCGTGTGGGTGTTCACACAGTGAAAAACCACCGTACAAAAACCATCCTGATCATACTGAACTGAAACTGAACCTCAGCTGCACAGACTTCTTCTGTTCATTGACACCAAAGGACAAACAGGGACACACACTTAGGAAATTTATTAAACTAAACCAAATTGTGATTCAAAATCACAAAAACAGAAAAATAAACCAACATTATGATCCACATTTTAACTGAAATGATCAGCAACCTTGTTTAATCCAAGTGATGACAAGAATGATGAAGTTGTCGAAGGCAAATACACAAAGGCTGGTGAAAATGTTTGACCTCTATAACCTCTGCTTTATAGCAGAAAACTGGAGCATTTCCATGTGTCTCTATATTTGAACATGAAGTGACATATATCATATAAATATATTAGTGATACACACAGAGATAACACATATGAAAGTGACATAAACAAAATCAAACAATCAACCAAATGTTTGGGCGAAAAATGTATCTCAGAGTTCAATGGAAAAATGATAAATAAATATTTACGTAAATAAATAAGTAAATGAATAAATAAATAATAATTTATTGAGACAACATTGCATCATTTTGAAGTACTGAAGTTATCTCTTCTTTCATCAACACCTAAAATCAGGTGTGTTTTGTTGCTCTGCCCATTTTAACGTATTGTGTTGATGTGCCAGTTAAAGACATAAAAATATTAAGTACTTGTAGATTTGAAATTAACTGAGACATACTGATGATAAATCCACATGAAACCATCCTTTTTTTGAAGAAAATATTTTTATTCTGTAAATCAGAGTCAAAACTTTATTACCATCACCTTAATTTGTAGCTCCCTCCATAGTTTCACAATCAGATTCAAGTCGGGACGTTTAGTGGGCCACTTCAAATGTTCATAATACTTCCATGCAGACAATAACTTTTGGTGAAATTATAGGAGCTTTTTAAAGTTTAAACATCAATGTGCCAGGGATATGAATCATTTTTGGCTTAAATGTATATGTGAAAAAAATATACATTACTTTTCTCTTCTTTTGTTTATCTGAAAGTCTGAAACACTTAAAAGATTGTTAATCTTCGTGGAATTAAACAGGGAAAAACATAGAAAAAATAAATAATTTTGCTCCATTTAAAAAAAGCTAAACATCCATATCAGACCAATTTTCCATTTTCAAAAGCTCGGACCTATTGATGCCTGTTCCTGTTGGAGTCAGTGAGAGCATTTCCATAGAGAGCCACTTTGCATCAGCAGCACCATGCTCCAGTGCTCTGGGAGAGTTTATAGTCCTGAGAGTTGAACACTGGAGGACTGACAGCTGTCCTTCATGACAACAGAAGACCCAGAAATCCTCCTCATCAAAAACATGACTTTGATCTGCGTCCTCATCTGGACTCTCCTCTGCTGCTGCTTCACAGGTAAAGTCCAGACAATCCAACTCCTCTCCTCTATGAACATCTGTCCCTCTGAAATGAAGCCGACTAAACCATCAAGCTGCTTTCTGTTTTTGTCTCTGTGTCCTCAGAGTCCAGAGGTCAGGTCACAGTGACTCAGCCTGAAGCAGTGAGAGCTGATCTGGGAGGATCTGTCAGCATCAGATGTACGACCAGTCAGAATGTTCATGTTTACAACAGCAACCATCTTTTAGCCTGGTACCAACAGAAAGATGGACAACCTCCTAAGCTCCTCATTTATTATGCTAGCACTCGAGCATCAGGGACTCCAAGTCGTTTTACAGGCAGTGGATCAAACTCTGACTTCACTCTGACCATCAGTGGAGTTCAGGCTGAAGATGCTGCAGTTTATTACTGTCAGAGTTTTCATTACCCCAATAGCCAGTATATGTTTACACAGTGAAAAACTGTCGTGCAAAAACCTCCTTCAGTCAAACTGAACTGAAAGTATCGTGACAGTGGCAGCTGGAAGCTGCTGAAGAGACTGATTCAGTTCAGCTCCACATGCTTGAACACAACTTTTCATGAAGTAAACTCATAACATGTCTCTGTTTATTCATAAAATATTCTTACATCAAACTAATTTGAAGGAAAGAAATCTCATTTGCTTAATACACCATGAAACAAATTTTTCCAAATTGTTCTTACAGACAAAGATCTTAAAGACCAACGAAAACAAAGTTGCAGGGAAAACAAGAAAAAATTCCAGTGAATCAGCTCAGGACTGGGAACACTGGTCTCTCCTCAGTGTCTCTGTGACTGCAGTCTGGGAGCCCTGGGTGGCCTCACAGGTCACAGAGCCCACCTTCCTCCACTGGTCTGCAGGGAGCCTCAGGGTGCTGCTCCAGCTGAAGAGGCCGTGGTTCTGCTTCACTCCACGGCTCTTGTTCTCCTGCCAGCTGGACTTTGCACACAGTGACACAGATAATATGACTGAGCATTTTGTCAACATGGCTTCTTAATGAAAACAGAACAGGACAACAAGATGTATTCTGCATATTCAGATATTTTTATTTGAACTTATATATTTTCCTAAAATGTTATATTTTGCAAGAAAGAAAGGTTCGCCTTTTTCTGGTCAGGCAGTATAGATTGATTTTAATTGGTCAAGCAGGTTAATATTTATGCACTTATGGTGTACCATTGCTCTGAGGCTGCCTTCCGTGTGCCCTAAACACATCCAAAAACACAAACACATACAGAACACAAATCAAACACCCAGGTTAGTGGTTGCTATCCTGCTGCAGTGGAGCTGCTTGGTCCCGTGTCGTCACTGACCTCCTCCGCCATGGAAAATATCAGTTAAGGTGCGTCCTGCACTAACTTTTGACTTATTTTCTCTTACGTTTTCAGTCCCTCCCATCTCTAAACTCCTCAGTGTCCAAACAGCTGCCTGCAGAATTTTGGGTGTCCTGCACAAAATTGTCAGAAAATGCCACAATGTAGAAAGATCTCCACAGTATGGGATATGTGGACAATGCGAACTTGATGAACTTGAAGAATGCTTCAAAATCTGCAAAGAATTTCCTATTTATTCACACACATACACAACCAACATACACACATTGCACTTCAAAATGGCTTTAAAAAACTAAAAGTGTGGCTGTCAACCAGTTCCCAAGCTGAAAATGGAGCATCTTCAAATATCTTTTAAAATTTCTTTTTACATTTTTCATTGTTTTATTAAAAATTCAAAATACAACCTATATCTGGGTCAATTGGACAAGACAGAATAATTATTCAAGATATCAGTAATATCATTCTGACGAGTCAGAATGATAATTCAAGATATCTGAAATATGGAAGTCGTATATGTTCAAGATATCTCTAATTAATTTGGAGATATATTAAAAGGAATTTTGATGAGTCAAAATGACAGTTCTCGGTGAATGTGGTGACCCAAAGAATTGGAATCAAATGGAATTGTGAGGTTCTCAGCAATACTCTGCCCTAATAAACATGTAGTTATGAAAATCTTCTCTGATCATTAGGCAGGGTAAAGGTAAAAGCTGAACTGCTTTTAAAGAGTTTCAGGAAGTTCTCTACTATAAACATTTGTACATTATTTCCAAAAATTCAAAAATCACATAAACCTGTATCAGAAACTTTTGCCACCTTTGATTATTGAAAACCTGTCAAAATGATCAGAAACTGAACTGATGGCTGCATCTGCAAACTTCTGTTGTTGATATAGTGACACAAACACCAACAAACCTTCATTAGATTTGACACATTCATATCGTTCACCTCCTTGAAGTAATTTCTCAGCGAAAAACTTCATATTTTACTGTGAAAAAAATCATGAAAACTTCAGCTGTAGCTTCCTCTCTAAGGTGATTGGAAAATTCTGACAACAATGCATCATTCTAGCAGCACAGGCATTTTTAATTACTGAGGTAATTTCTTCTTTCATCAAAAACCAAAATGTGATTATACCAGATGGATTATTAGAGATTTTACCTGTAATAGTAACAATACTGAGTTTTTTTGTTGTTGTTTCTTTGTTTAGGATGGATTGTGCAGTGGATTTCTACTGGCTGGTGAATGGAAAGTGAAATTCTTTGCAATCTGCCTAATTTCATTTTCCTGATATTTGGCCCTTTATCTACATTCTGACTTTATTTGTTAATAGTTTATTACTTTCTTCATACAAAATGGACAAACTTTTCTCTCATCATCAAGCAGATTAGAGCAGATTAGAGATTTTTTGTGATGAAAAGATAAACGGTAGCACTTTAAACATGGTTTAAAGGACCGTATGGATTCTACACTGAGATGTTTCGTCGCTCTGCCCATTATAATGTGCTCTGTGCTGATGTGCCAGTTAAAAAATACTAAGTATTTCTCGGTTTGAAATTAACTGAGACATATTGATGATGAATCCACATGAATCCATGTTTTTTTTGTGAAGAAAATGTTTTTATTCTGTAAATCAGAGTCAAAACTTTATTGGACAGATGCCAGAAAAAGAAGCAGCAAAAGTAATATCAGTCAAAATGTAAGAAAAGAAGATAACTCCAGTGAGTAAAGTCAGGACTGGGAACACTGGTCTCTCCTCAGTGTCTCTGTGACTGCAGTCTGGGAGCCCTGGGTGGCCTCACAGGTCACAGAGCCCACCTTCCTCCACTGGTCTGCAGGGAGCCTCAGGGTGCTGCTCCAGCTGTAGAGGCCGTCATTCTGCATCACCCCAAGGCTCTTGTTCTCCTCCCAGGTGAAGCTGCTGCTGCTGCCGTCCACCTTCCAGGACAGACTCCAGTCTGACGGGAAGCCCTTGTTGGCCAGACACATGAGGGTGGCCTTCCCCTGCTGCAGCTCCTCACTGGAGGGGGGCAGCACTGTCAGGGTGGGCTGGCGTTCACCCACTGCAGGGAGAAAAAACATGTTGCAGAGTCCAGATAAAAGTTCACAAAGTTTCACTTCCTGGTCCGGATTTTGTAACCATGGTGACACCATGCATCAGAGCTCAACCACAGCAACAGACAGGTTTCAGTACCACACATAAAAACTGACATTTCTTCTTCAATGTTTTCATGTATTTCTCGTTAAAAATGATGGATTTTTTAAATCTGGACAAATATTTTCAAACCTCTTGATACGTCTTTATTCTATACTATAAAAATTAAAATTAAAAACCACAGTGATACAAACTGATGGAGCCGTCATACAAAAACCTCTGACCGTTAGAGACGCGGTTCTCTGACTCTGACACAACAGGGAGGATGAGAAGCTCTTTAGAAGATGAAAATGTTCAACTTTTGAACAATAAATTTACACTGAAACATGATAAATATTATAAACTTTTCAAATTGATTGTGTTGTTTCTCTTGTGCTTTTGTCCTTTTTGCTGGCAAAAGACTGATTAGTCTTGCTTTCATGAAACATTGAGATCACTATTAGCAGCTCTTAAATTATTTTAACTGACTTGTATTTCAAACGTGCTTCGAAACTGGTGAGGTATGTTTTTTAAATAAAAATGGCCTTTTGAAAATCACTGATATTGATCCAACTGTGCATCCGTCATCTGTAACCACTTATCTTTAAAGAGTAGTGGAGGGATGTTACCTATCTCCATCGGTCATTTGGCGAGAAGGAAAATTCACTCTGGACCAGACGACAGTCCATCAGAAGGCAACACAGAGACCTGACAGTCATCTTCATGAACCGTGGGAAGAAAAAAAGAGTTTTCCACAGCGTTTATGGGGAGAACATGCTAACTACATCCAGGCAGAACCTTCTTGATGCAACACAACAGAGCTCACAACTGCAACACTGCACAGTCCAATCACTGCCATGATTCTCTCAATTGAAAGTCAGTCAGCAAAACCTTCTTTTACATGCTGACCTCCCTTTTGCATATTTCCACTTGCATTTCAAGGATTTATCTTTTGTAAAGAGCTCCAGATCTTTGAGGTTGAGAGCCTCTTTGCCATCACCCTAATCATTAGTTAACACCATTGGTTTACAATCAGATTCAAGTCAAGACTCTGATTGGGCTACTCCAAAATGTTCATGTTCCTCCCAGTCAGGAGAAACGTGTTGATAAATTTAGAAGATTACTTTAGATATACATGTGCCAGAGGTGTGAATAATTTTTGATTGAAGTGTATATGTGAGAAAAGTTAGCATTACCTTTCTTTTGTTTAGTTTATTTGAAAATGTCAAACATTAAAAAGATCACTACTGTTTGTAAGATTAACAGGAAAATAATATAAAAAAAAAAAATAATGATTTCTTTCCATATACAAAAGCTAAACTTCATTGCATTGATCAATTTTCCATTTTCAACACTTGCATGATATTGACACAAACGTCCGGTTGGAGTCAGTGAGAGCATTTCCATAGAGAGCCACTTTGCATCAGCAGCACCATGCTCCAGTGCTCTGGGAGAGTTTATAGTCCTGAGAGTTGAACACTGGAGGACTGACAGCTGTCCTTCATGACAACAGAAGACCCAGAAATCCTCCTCATCAAAAACATGACTTTGATCTGCGTCCTCATCTGGACTCTCCTCTGCTGCTGCTTCACAGGTAAAGTCCAGACAATCCAACTCCTCTCCTCTATGAACATCTGTCCCTCTGAAATGAAGCCGACTAAACCATCAAGCTGCTTTCTGTTTTTGTCTCTGTGTCCTCAGAGTCCAGAGGTCAGGTCACAGTGACTCAGCCTGAAGCAGTGAAAGCTGATCTGGGAGGATCTGTCAGCATCAACTGTAGGACCAGTCAGAATGTTCAGTATTGGAACAGCTACCATCTTTTAGCCTGGTACAAACAGAAAGATGGACAAACTCCTAAGCTGCTCATTTATTATGCTAGCTCTCGAGCATCAGGGACTCCAAGTCGTTTTACAGGCAGTGGATCAAACTCTGACTTCACTCTGACCATCAGTGGAGTTCAGGTTGAAGATGCTGCAGTTTACTACTGTCAGAGTCAACACTACATCAACACTCAGTATCTGCTCACACAGTGAAAATCAGTCATACAAAAACCTCTTAGTGAAACTAAACAGGAACTGAAATGCAGCTGCGGCAGTGACTGACTGAGAAGACAAACGCACTTTGTATGAAGCAGAATATGCTTTTGAAATTCACTTAAAACCTCAGCTTCAGATTTAACTTGTTATAAAGAAGGAAAAATGAATATCCTTGTCACTTTAAACTGATCAAAAACATGAACTGCATCCACATCTGGACTCATTCTTTTCTGTCTGTAATAATGAAGGTGATGTTGTCCTTGAAAAAAAACATCCAATCTGATTGAACTATATCAGCAAAAGCAATTATCAAAAAAAGACATGCGAGTCTGAAAATTCTTGACATGGCAGATGTTTCACCAAAACCTTAAAGTAGCACCTTATTGACCACCTTAAGCCAAATACAGTGGAGTAAAAAAGTATTTCGTCAGTCCCTGATTGTACAAGTTCTCCTACTTAGAAAGATGAGAGAACTCTGTAATTCTCATCACAGGTACACTTCAACTATGAGAGGCAAAATGAGGAAAAAATAAATAAATTCCAGGAAATCATATTGTAGGATTTTTAAAGAATTAGAAAGAAATACTTTGTAACATAACCGTTGTTGTTAATAACAGAGGTCCAACATTTTGTGTAAGTCTTCACCAGGTTTGCTCATGGTGTAGCTGGCATTTTGGCCCATTCTTCCATGCAGATCTCCTCTAAAGCTATGATGTTTTGGGGTTGTCGCTGGGCAATACGGACTTTCAACTCCCTCCACAAATTTTCTGTGAGGTTGAGGTCTGGAGACTGATTGGGTCACTCCAGAACCTTGAAATGCTTTTTACAGAACCCCTCCTTCTTTGCCCGAGCGATGTGTTTGGGATCATTGTCATACTGCAAGACCCAGCCACGTTCCATCTTCAATACTGTCACTGATGGAAGAAAGTTTCAGCTTAAAATCACACAGTTCAGTCTTTCCTTAACATGGATCAGTTGTCCTGTCCGCTTTACAGAAAAACAGCCCCAAAGCATGATGTTTCCACCCCTATGATTCACAGTAGGCATGGTGTTCTTGGGATCCAACTCAGCATTCTTCTTCCTCCAAACACGAAGAGTTGAGTTTTTACCAAAAAGTTCTAATTTGGTTTCATCTGACCACATGATATTCTCCCAGTCCTCTTCTGGATCATCCATATGCTCTCTGGTAAACTTCAGACGGGCCTGGACATGTACTGGCTTAAGCAGGAGGACACACCTGGCACTGCAGGATTTGATTTCCTCTTGACGTAGTGTGTTTCTGATGGTAGCCTTTGTTACTTTGGTCCCAGCTCTCTGCAGGTCATTCATCAGGTCCTTCCGTGTAGTTCTGGGATTTTTGCTAACCGTTCTCATGATAATTTTGACCCCATGGGATGAGATCTGGCTTGGGGCCCCAGATCGAGGGAGATCATCAGTGGTCTTGTATGTCTTCCATGTTCTTACAGTTACTCCCACAGTTGGTTTATTCACACCAACCTGCTTGCCTATTGTAGAGTCACTCTTCCCAGCATGGTGTATGTCTATAATTTTCTTCCAGGTGTCCTTCAACAGCTCTTTGGTCTTGGCCATGGTTAAGTCTGGAGTCTGACTGTTTGAGGCTGTGGACAGGTGTCTGAAATACAGATTTCAAGGTCCAACAGGTGTCATTAATACAGGTACTGAGTGGAGAACAATAGAGCTTCTTAAAGAAGTTACAGGTCAGTGAGAGCCAGAAATCTTACTTGCTTGTGGGTGACCAAATACTTATTTTCTACCATAATTTACAAATAAATTCTTTAAAATCCTACAATGTGATTTCCTGGATTTTTTCCCTTCTCATTTTGCCTCTCAGAGTTGAAATGTACCTATGATGAGAATTACAGACCTCATCTTTCTAAGTAGGAGAACTTGAACAATCAGTGGCTGACTAAATATTTTTTTAACCCACTGTATGTGTCCTCACTTAAAGTTACTTCAAACTCTAACACAAGAGCTGACCAGAAGCTGAATCCATTAAATTTTGAATTAGATTTCTAATATGGAATAACATAAAATATTTCAAAGGAAAAACAGAAAATGTGTCTTGATGGAATGGAAGCACCAACACAGAAATTAAATAACAGCACCTGCAAAGAGAGAGTTCCATTGCAACCGCAAGGTCAGAATGTTTTTTTAAAAAGTGTTTATCTGCAATAAGCCTTTTAAACTTTAACTGACACTTCAGATTTTTTTCTCCTTTTGCAATGAAAAAAAATGAATATGAATTAGATTATGTATCCACATCTAGAACATGCTTAGTGTTGATATATTTAGAAAGTCAGCTACAAAATCGAAAATGAATGGATAAAATAAACACAAATACTTCAAAAACAAATATTCAAGCTTGTAAAGTACAAATAAAGTGAAGATGTAAGACACACATCTCTAGAAATTAGTCAATATATCACAGCAGTCACTCAAAGCTAATTGAGAAAAGACCATTTTTAAAGATAGCCCCTCTAAATGGTATTATCCTCAAGAAGACACCTTTCATTTTATCACTGCCTTTTCAGAGGATAAGTCTACTGTCCAGTAAACAGATATTTCAAATCAGAACATAAATAACATTCAGGTGGCTCTTTATAGACAAGACCAAATTAGAAAGTAGAATTAGACAAAAACTTAAGCTCAAGTTTTTAGGAGCAAAATATTAACAAAGCAGCAAGCTTCCCCAGGACTGCTTTATATATTTTCATTCACACATCTAAAATAATTTGAAAAGAGAAGTTAAGAATCTCCCGGAAAATGAAAAAATACAGCTCAAAAACATACCACAACTACTAAATATATTAAATGCATACTAAGTGCAGGGTTCATTAAAAATTCAAATAAGCTGTTCAATGCTGACATCTCCTGGGCTGAAAGGATCATTGCAAAGGTGGAAGGACAACAGAATGCAAGGGTTTTTTCTGTTGCCCAAAAACCTTTCTAAAGATCAGACAAATGCTTAATTAGTGACACTATGGTGTCCTTCTACAACTTTTCGAATCCTCTTTTTTAAGACAGACCACTGAAATACAAAACTGAGATTCTCTTGGAATTTTTAAGGCTCATCCATTATCCCACAAATATTTCAAAAATGTTTTACAAAGTGTTGATGAACTTATTTCCTGTGGTTTAAATCAAACTGTTTGACCAAGTATATTGTTGATATGGACAGTTTAGACAGAAACTTCCAATTAATATTTAAGTTTTGCTGTTTATCATCAAGTTGTCATAAAAGCAGACCCCATTCCCAGAGTTTCAGTCAGTCTAATCATTTAATACTTGCCTCATCCTGTTTGGTGTCCTGGACCCTAAAGTTAGTCTCTGCTGGTATAATGAATGATAAATGGATTACAATTGATAGTGCTTCTCCACTCCAGCTGGCATTTTAAAGAACTTTTACACCACAAGTAACATTGAGTCATTAGCACACACAAATGCTCACAAGTTTTTTTGTTTTGTTTTGTTTTCAAACAGGACCAAAATACAGACAGGAACTTGACACAAATATGGTGAAGCAAAAAAATGAAACTTACATAAAATAATATGTGAAAAAAATAGCTTAAAGACTGTGGAGATGTGAAGAGAAACATGGAAAACAAATGAGTATAAGCAACAGAATGCAGAGCAGCTGAGGGAAGAATCTAAGCAGAGAACTGAGGGAAAGATAAATAATGGCTGTTCAAGAAACTAAATGGAAACACAGATCTAATTAACTGGAAGCTAAGGACTACAACCAACATAGGAGACTAAACCAAAATGCACAAAACACGAGAACTATGAATCCCAATTCAAAGGAATTAATATGGAGAGACAATAATAACACTAAAATCACTAAAAGACTAAGTCTGTCTCTACACCTGCAGAAAGAGAGGGGGAAAAAAGAGACGAGAAACCACAGCAACCAACGACATATGCATATAAACCAACAACATCAGTGAAAAGTACAAGATACTGATAAATGCAAGATGTATTTAGTGGCAACCACAGCCCAAAACAATCTAAAATTAAATAATCTAAATACAAACTCAAGTGAGAACTTAAGCATAAACATCTGCGGATCATGGGCTAGGAGTAAGGAGTGAAACAGAGATGTAGATAATTTGTTTGTTCATCATGAAATGAAAAAAGATCAACTTCTGTAAGTCGCAATTCTTTTCTTCATGGTTACACATGCATTGAAACTCCAAAGAAAAATACTATGTGTATTATTTTCTGTTAATACCCTGTTTTCTTAGAAATAATAACTGATTAATGTGTAGTGGTCTTCTTATGAAAGCATTTTTACTTAACCTAATTTTGAAATGCTATGATCCATGATAAGATTTTGTATCAAATGAAGTCAAGGTTATACAGTAAATATATAACTTAGACAAAACATGTTACTGTGTTGATCAGTTTTATTGCTTTAAGATATTAAATCAATCAGGATTACAACCAGAAGCAAGCAGGCTTGAAATGAAAAGGGGCATTTAAAGACAGCAGTAGGGCAGCAACACTATTTTCAGTCTCCCGGTAAGTCAGCTCAGAACTGGGAACACTGGTCTCTCCTCAGTGTCTCTCTGACTGGTGTCTGGGAGCCCTGGGTGGCCTCACAGGTCACAGAGCCCACCTTCCTCCACTGGTCTGCAGGGAGCCTCAGGGTGCTGCTCCAGCTGTAGAGGCCGTCATTCTGCAGCACCGCAGGGCTCTTGTTCTCCTCCCAGCTGCTGCTGCTGCTGCTGCTGCTGCCGTCCACCTTCCAGGACAGACTCCAGTCTGAGGGGAAGCCCTTGTTGGCCAGACACATGAGGGTGACCTTCCCCTGCTGCAGCTTCTCACTGGAAGGGGGTATAACCATCAACGATGGAGGCACTTGACCCACTAGAGAAAAAGCAAAAAAAATTAGAATTGTTGTTCAGTGAAACCTGCCCAGAAAATAACCCCCCCCCCCGCCCCGTTGCCCAGTGACCAGCCACTCTGCAACCCTGCAAGGGGACAAAGAATAGATCCTCGAGTGTTTCACTTCCTTGTAACATGCAGGCATGACTGCTGAAGCATGGTGGCAAGCAGGTTTCTGAGCTAAAAATATAACACAGTTGTTTCTAAGATCACGCTCGTTTTAGTAATTTTAGTAAACTACTTGTGCACTATTTGAAAAGTTTATGAGTTCAGCATCAATTAGCCCATACAGCTGACTAATTACAACACTATCATCTGGTAGGAATAACTGTTACATTTGTATTATTGCAGTATTACTCAAATTACTCCAATGTGCAAATCATTTTAACAAAATTAATATAAAGAATCCCACACACTGAATTCTTTCACTCACAGTAATACAGTGTTTACACAGAGAAATTACACCCACACAAATAGGTGATGATGTGATTGTATGATGTGATCTTAATAAAATGGCTCTAGAAATGTAATATATTTGTGAACACCAACAGAAAACACTGTCATTCTGATGGCAATGAAACATTTGTGATATTTTTGAGTCCAAAATAGTCATATTTACAAGGACAGATTGCAGTAAACTTTTCCGAATCTGAACAGTTGTTGGTCTAAAACAAAGAAGGCTTCAAGTTTTGGGACGTAATTTTTTTTTTTCTGATTAAAATAATATGTTGACCACTACACTGGACTTTAATGTGAATAAAAATATGTCAATGAAGGACATGGGGTAACACTATGACTGGTATGTGTCCAACACATTTATGAAAAGTAGAAGATGATTTGATAATAAACACCTGGCCACCTAAAAACATATAAAACTTTAGAATGTTTATTTATTCAATCAACATTTATTATTATTTTATAACAGCAAGTGAAATTAAAGATCCAAATGTGTTGAAAAAGACTAAGAATTACTACCTGTTTGAAATTATATACAATTATACAAAAATCTCAGTATGAAAAAGTTTGAAAGGCTGAAAGTTTTTGCAATTTAAGGAATCAAATGAACTTACGGTTAACTTCAAGTCTGGTTCCTCCTCCGAACATGTGCCACAGTGATACAGCCTCACCGTAGCATCAAACAAAAACCGCTGACCCTAGAGAGACACAGGACTTTCTATTTGAAACAAACACTGCAGCAATGTTTCAAATATTTATCAAGTGGATGTGTTTAGCAATTTAATTATTTATTAATTAATTCAATGTTATGGGAAAATGCCACAAAGAAAAACTAATTCAAGGAATCCAGACAATCTTGTAGAGAATTTCTTGTAGATTTCTTTGAAGATAATCTCGATCAATAGTTCTCCAGCTTTCTGAAGGCTTAATTTTTAGTTTTCATTCATTTTGGCTGCTTTTTACTCCTGATAATTTTCATAAAATTTTAGTTGTTTGCTAAACCACATATTATAACAAATAATTCAGGCAAACATGGGGAGATGGAGTTTATGGCTCTTTGAAGACAGTCTTATATTTTGGATCAGTATTTTTAAAACAGCTGTTTAATATTAGATGTATTTTTTTAGTAAAATTATGTTAGAAATAGTACCTTGTATCCGGAAAATAATCACTGGGAAGGGTGAGACAGGATGAGATCGCCAAAATCCCACTAAATTAAATTAAATATTTTATTTCACATGTAGGATCGATTTGAGTAACACAGGAAATGTGTGCAACAATAACAACAAAAAAAAACCTAAAATCACACAACTACAATTTGGATCCCCATTTTTTTTTTTTTTTTTTTTTTACTAAGGAGCCAGTCAATAGATTTTATTCGCTTGTGATCATCACAACTGACACTAAATTGACACTTTTAAGTCAATTTATCCAAGAGCCAGATTAAAATGAGGTCTTTCAAAGACATATTTTGTTCTCTATTCTTTAGCTGACTCTAAGGAGAACACATTTTGACAGAGAGAGAATGGTTTCAGCTCTAACAAACTCATTCCCAAAAGAGCAGTTATCATACTGATAACGTATATTGTAAGTTGCAAAAACAAAGGAAATGATTTAATTTTATCACTGATATAAATAATCCTAAACAACTTTTTTGTTGTTAATTTTGTCTAAAGGGAAGTTGCAGTTGTGGTTACATCTGTGAAGACCAAATTCATCTTGAGGAAAGTGGAAGTTAGAATGGAAATGTTTTTTTCCGTTTTTTGCTTCCTATCTTTAGCAAAATAACCATGGCAATGGTCAAGGATGACTGCTGGTCCATGGCAACAGTCTTCTGAGCAAAATATAAACATTTTAAGTTATTGGAGGCCCAAGCGAGAATAAATATTTTATGTTTATGAATATATTTTTAGTTCTGATGTAAATTTCTTTGTTTGAACTCTAATTTAGAGATAACATGGATATTTTTAAACAAATTAGTACAAAAGTAACTGTAGAACTTTAAAGAATTTTAAATTATACAGAAATTACACTGTGCATGCATGGATGTTTGCGCTGTAGATAAAGAAATTCCCACTATGCAAGTTGTCAGTTCAGTTTTAATGCTTTGCAGGGTTAAAAAAAATGAATATGGAATAAGCAACTTTTTTCCCAAGTTTTCTTTATTTAAAAAAGTTTAAATCAACAAGTTTTGTTTATTCAAATAAACAAAACACTCTGCATAGACAAGTGGATATAGACAATGGATTAAGGGATGGATGATAAAAAAAATTGTTATAAACCATATAAAAACACTTTCACGAAAAGATGATTTTTAAAACTGATCATCCATTACAAAGCCATTGGTTAATAAAATCGTTGTACTAACTGTTGGAGACAAATTATTTCCATAGAGAGCCACTTTGCATCAGCAGCACCATGCTCCAGTGCTCTGGGAGAGTTCATAGTCCTGAGAGTTGAACGCTGGAGGACTGACAGCTGTCCTTCATGACAACAGAAGACCCAGAAATCCTCCTCATCAAAAACATGACTTTGATCTGCGTCCTCATCTGGACTCTCCTCTGCTGCTGCTTCACAGGTAAAGTCCAGAGAATCCAACTCCTCTCCTCTATGAACATCTGTCCCTCTGAAATGAAGCCGACTAAACCATCAAGCTGCTTTCTGTTTTTGTCTCTGTGTCCTCAGAGTCCAGAGGTCAGGTAACAGTGACTCAGCCTGGTACAGTTCGGTCTGCTGTTGGAGGCTCTGTCACGATCAACTGTAGAACTAGTCATAGGGTCGACTCTTGGAATAACAATGATTATATAGCTTGGTACCAACAGAAAGATGGAGAATTCCCTAAACTTCTCCTGTATGATGGTAAGAAACATGCAGCGGGGATACCTAGTCGCTTCAGTGGCAGTGGATCCAGTTCTGACTTCACTCTGACCATTAGTGGCATCAGGGCTGAAGATGCAGCAGTTTACCTTTGTCACAGTGTTCATGAAGGTTTTAGCCCAGGACACACAGTCAAAACTCTTCATACAAAAACTTCCTTTCAAACTAAACTGACAGTTGCTACAGGAAGTCACTGTGCACGCACACACACACATACACACACACACACACACACACACACACACACACACACACACACACACACACACACACACACACACACACACCAAAGTGCTACAGACTATGTAAAGCTTTAAGAATTTCCAGTGTTTATGAATTCATCTGACAAAAAAAAATCAACAGTTAAAAAAAAAAAAAAAACAATTAAGACTTTGATGTTGTGACTTAAGTTGTACAATTAGAGTTAAAATGATTTTAGTTTTTATTAGTATTTAATCCATGAATAGTAAAACAGTATTTTATGTCACTTATGATGTTATGTTGCTCTCCACAATTATAACAAATTGAAATACTAAAGATTCAAAGGTAAGTCTATCAAACCTAAGTGAACATGTAATGTGTTTTTTAGCATGTTGCAGATACTCATGCATCTCACATTTAAGACTTCCTAAACAAAAGCTTTAGGACAAACATTCTGAGTTGTGAGATATGTCAAACAAATATTTGAAAAATGTGTAAAATGACCTGATAATTGTACTTTAAATTAGGTGATATTAGAATGCCATTATGAAGTGTGGAATAATAAACATTTCATCCATGCACCTAGACAAATATCTTAATTATATATTCAATAAAGATAGTCTTTTTTATAGGCACCAGCGTCCATGAGCTTTTGTCGATAAAGAGGGTGTAGGAGAAGTTGGCTGGATGGACGGATGGTGTTTATTTTCCTTTAAATGTTGCCACTAACTACTGCAGTGATGTTTTCCATCCACCAGATGTCCCTGTCGTCCATACTGTAAGCACTGATGACCATGGAGGAACAGAAAAGGAAATAAACCAGTGTTCAGATTGTGAATCTATGTTGTTCCAAAAGTATTCCGTTAATACTAATCAACTTATTTAAATACTGAAATAAATAAACTGGTCCAAGTGCTTAATGCTGATATGGTTTGGTCTTGCAAAACACTGCATAACGTCCCTTGCAGAATGCTGCAATGATCTGCTCTCTGATCTAAAAGCAATAGACCCTACAGACTACAGTTACTTCTAAATTAAACTGTACAAATTTGAATGAGGACCAGAATGAGGGCTTAATTCTCTACAAATTTAAAGTTTCTCCATCAGCTTCCTGTACATATTAGAAATGTCACCCAGATAGGTCTTCTGAAAAAGGTCTTGTGACAATAGCCTAAGAACGAAAACCCACTGTTGCCCATGTCTGTAGAACGATCTGTCTGAAAACCTGAAGTCATTAGAGAACACTGATCAAAGCAGACTTCAGACTTACCTTTTTGGTTTGGCTTTTTGCTTCCTTTCAGTAATATAGGACCCTTATTGATGCATGTTTTTCTATTGTGCAATACTAATGCCCTTGAAAAAAAATACTAAACCAGCTCTAGCTTTAATTTTAACCCACAATGACCCAACGTGTCATCTGTTCAACCTCCTACAGTATGTCCAAGATGACACTTAACTAATTTAGAGCTGTGACATCCACGTCACATCAAACTTTCAGTTGTAAAATATCCAAGAAAAATTTCCTGTCACAAAAAAGGAAAAAAAATGCCTGAATAATATACACTGCTCGCAAAATTAAAGGAAACTCTAAAATAACACATCCTAGATCTCAATTACTTAAATATTCTCATTGAAAAACTTTATTACTAACATAGTGGAATTGATTGAGATGAAAATAACACAAAAATTATCTATGTAAATCAAAATGATTACACCATGGAGATCTGGATTTGAATTCATACTCAATATGAAAGTGGAAAATAACATGACAGGCTGATTCAGCATCAGTGAATATTCCTCAAGACAAGTCTAAATGAGGCTCAGTAGTGTGTGTGGCCTCCACGTGCCTATATAGCCTCCCAACAACACCTGGGCATGCTCCTGATGAGACAGCGGATGTTCTCCTGAGGGATCTTTTCCCAGACCTGGATTAGACCATCAGTTAGCTCCTGAACAGTCTGTGGTTGGTGTTGGTGGATTGACTGAAACATGATGTCCCAGACGTGCTCAATTGGATTCAGGTCTGGGGAACGGGCAGGCCAGTCCATAACATCAATGCCCTCATCATGCAGGAACTGCTGACACACTTCAGCCACATGAGGCCTAGTATTGAGGATCTCATCCTGGTACATTATGGCAGTCAGAGCACCTCTCCAGACTCTGTCACGTCTGTCACATGTGCTCAGTGTGAACCTGCTTTCATCCGTGAAGAGCACAGGGCACCAATGGAGAATCTGCCAATTTTGGTGTTCCCTAATGATTAAAATAAGTAGGGTGGTAACTAATAATTATTTTAATAATCAATTAATCAATCAATTATTTTTTTCGATTAATCGATGAATCAGGCAAAAAAAATTTAAAAGTTTTTCATTACTTCTCTTAAGTTAATCTATCTACTGTATCTTTCTCTCTCTTCCTCCAACTGTCAGGTAAGTCTTTCCTCACCAAGCTCAGTCATATACAGCCCTCAGACATTGTCATACTTGTTTGTTACCAGTTTCCTTGAACTCAACCGCTGAAGCCTTCAATGGCTTGAAGACCAGCTACAAGAAGTAGCAAACCACATTTCCTGGCATTTCCTGGCATAGAGTCCATTCCTATGTCGACCATGTCCCTGTCCACATTCCCCATGAATCTCAGTCTATCTGATCCCTTCCAAGTCTCCATCTCATCAAAAACTGATTATTGGTATCTCTATTTCTTCTCAGTCCATACAACATGTAGTGTTCCTGTTGAAAATGACAAGGCATCAAATTCTCATCCATGAGCTCAAAGTGTTATTATCCATCACCACAGACAAATCTTCTTTAATGTGATACACTGTCCAGTAGTTTGTAGGGCAACTTTTTGATGATCATCATCATATTGGCTGGGATGTCCAACTCATCCAGGTAGTGTACTTCCTCCATTGCATTAGAACATCCTCCAAGGAAAAAGTTGTAATCTTGAAGTATTTTTACATCAGTGTTTAACCGAAGGCCATGAGAAAGCTTCTTCCCTGTAAACATGTGAAACCTCCTGTCCATTCCCAAATCCTGACTTAATTTTTTTTTTTTTTTTTTTTTTTTTTCCTTCAGGTATCCTCTGATAGGATTGAAATGTAGCATCTTTGAACAAATCTCTCTCTTGGTCATAAGGAAGCGACAGCACATGCTGTTTATTCGATGCAAATCTTGGGGCCTCGACGCTGGTTCGGAACATTCCTTTTCCATATCTTTCATTGTCACGTGTCCCTCTTCGTTCTTATTGATGTTTTTTTTTGTTGTTGTTTTTTTTCCAACAGCTTTTGAATTTTCTCCCTGAAGCTGATTTATGTAACACACTTGCTCTGCTTTCCACATTTCACAAACAGTTCTGTTTATTCATACAGCACCTATTCAAAACACATGGAAGTTATAACAAATGTAATAACTACGTCTATGAGATACATTTGAATTTATTTATTTATATTATTTAATCTAAGAGCTGCATGTTAAACATTCTCTTGACAGCAAGTGGCGGCTATAGAAAACATAAGGAGTGACGAAAGGGTATGCCTCTGATTGGCTGCTCTGTTTAGACTAAACTGAGGCAGGAGAAGTTTTAACTTTTGGGTCTGAGGTTTAGGAGACAAATACACTCGTTTTGTTTGTTACCTGGATGGTAAGCCAGGAGGCCACCAAGGGCAGGGCTCCTCCTGACTGCGGAGAGAAGAGCGGAGGTGTTCACACGCTGCAGGCGAGCGCGCATACACGTGTGTTTGTGTGCGGGGTGGTGGGGGGCGGGGTTCCGGGAGCTCACGCATTGGGCAACTGCCCATGTCGCCCATATCAGAAACTGCCACTGTCAAAGACAGTTCTTGTCCTGTTGAGATGGCGACCACCGGTAGCTCCTTGGCCTCGGACAGGATGTACTCCCAACTATTAGACGAGGGCAATTATGACGAGTCCAGCCGCGGCCCAGATGTGCATCAGAGCGGTAAGGAGAGCGGAAAGTGTGAGGGATTCTTTTTTTTTTTTTTATCCAGCTGCAGGATAGAGATCCATCTCTTGAGGTTTCATCAATGTTCCTTCACAGCGACCTTGTTTTGCCACATGTAGGAAAAGTGCAAAGTATTTGTTTGCTGACTGCAGTTTAGGTCTGCACCATGTCACTTCATCATGGCTGGATTGGATCTTTTTTTTTTTTTTTTTTTTTTTTTTTTATTTAGCATTTTCTTTATTATTCTTTACATTTGTTGGGTCCAGTTTGTCTGGTAAATCTGCAGCTTTAGTAGAACAACAATTTAGTTTTCAAAAACTAAGTTTTGAGTACAATACTCTAATACAATGCTAAGTTTGATAGTGGGGTTTTTTTCCACAATAGTTTTCTGAATACAGCTCTAGGAGAAAAATACACTTCCCACTTCCTTTCATCCCAAAAAAGTAAAATTCCTACTTTAAACTCTGTTCTGTATTTTGCAGTTGACATTTTCCATGCAGAAGAACCGAGATATGTTTGTCACTCTGAACAGGGCAAACCAGGTCGATTTGCAGATGAAGGCCTTGTTTAAACAGAAATATAATGCAGCCATGGGTGTGAGCACATACAGAGCTTCAAATGAAAACAGATTGTTTACAAGAAGCACGGTGATTTTAAGCAGATGTCCAGGAAAAGTTTAGAGCTCCTGTCAGAGCTGTAAATGTTTTTTTTTTTGTTTTTTTGTTTTTTTTGAGGCTGCTTGTATTTAAAACCTTTTAAGCAAAAAATCTACTTACTAAAACTGACAAGTTATTATATCCATATAACTTTATACATCCTTCATTACTGGATTTAAAAGGTAACCTTAGTATTCTCTAACATACCACTACATGCAGCAGCTGATTGTCACATTTTAGATCTAAGCAATCAGTCGTTTCTTTCTTCATTCAGATATGATTCCTGCCCATTTCTGTTGTGTTGTGTAACATAAAGAAAGCAGTTACAGACCTGAACACAGATTACAGTTCCTAAAGCAGATTTAACAGACTCTTCACAGAAATTTGTACAAGAACAAGTTCACTTTTGATTCAATGCTTTATGATACCGTTGTTTTTAAGTCGTGTGTTATTTGGCAGCAATATTTCCACTGCAGATGCTTAAAGTCCTGTAAGCAACAAAGTGGGACTTTGAGTTGACTGGGGTTTTTCTACTCACCCTACAAATGGTTGATTGGATTGGTATCAAAGTAATTTGGAAGGCTGAGTTAATTTGTCTTCTTCCAATGAACTATTTAAGCTCAAAGGCAGAGTCTGTTAGCTTCTTGCAAGAAGCCTTAGTTTCCACCCTGACTGGTCTGTGGCTTTGTCCAACAACTTAAAATGCACTCTGCACTCTGGCACCTTTTAAAACTACCGTCAACTTTTTCAGCCATTTGAGCTACAGTAACTCATTTGTTGGATGGAAGCAAGAAGGGCCAGTCTTCGATCCCCACATACATCAATGAACCTAGGCAGTTCATCACTGGTTCCTAACCTGTGGTGGTTAGACTCAGTCGTCTAACCATCACAATGAAGCCCCTTTTGAACTCGCTCAAATTCTTATGCTTGTTCTTGTTTAAACCTTCTAACATTGAGGACAAAATGTTTATTGGTTGCCAGTTTTATGTCACCTACAGGTGCAAAGACACTGATGGGTGTTATTTACTTTACCTGTCAGTGTTCATAGTGTTATCCCTGATCGATATAAGGCAAGATACAGCACTGTTCCTACAAAGGGGAATAGAAAATACTCACCTAAATTTACACTTCAGTCACAGCAACTACGAAAAAAATTCAAACAACTGGAACTGTAACAAACAACAATGGATGAGGACCCAAGTTTATGCTGGGAGGGAAGTAAGAAATGGTCAAAGTTCCTTGTTAGAGAAGTAAAGAGTGGCATTTTTGAATCATCAAGGTCTGTATAACAGCATTTTGTTTCAGTGCTTTTCACACATTTACCAGAAATGCCAATAACTGGAAAGTGCTGCAGCGTTGAATTGTTTTATCTATAAAAAAAATCATGAAAATAAACCTTTTGCAGTTTTTGGATTTGTCAGATATCTTCATTGTAATTTTTGGGTTAAAATTAATAAGTTGAAGTTCTGAATTTGTTGACCAAAGAGTTTTTTTTTTTATTTGTTTGTTTTTTTACCAAGCAATCTGTTTCACCTCCAGATTACCCAGTGAGAGACCTCAGGCGGAGTGGCCCGGGTCCCTACCGCTTTGCCACCATCTGCCTGGCTACACTCTGTGTTATTCTCCTGATCTCAATCATAGCTGTCACTGCTCACTGTGAGTATACAACAGTCAGAGATGACTAACATTTCCTTCACTCATCCTGGTTTATATATGAAACAGCTTACAGCATGCAAGAATTTGCTTCTGTCAAATATTACTAATTACTGACAGTAAGCTGCTCCAAAGGAGGAACATAAATAGGTCTTTAAATTTGTTCACTTTAAGTTTTTCTCTTCATTTGCTTAAAATATTTATGCAAAGTGTATATGGATGCATACAAACCTTTCCAAAATTTCCCTTAAGTTAGTTTTGCTCATAAGGTCAGTCAGAGGGTTCTGCTGTCCTTACAAGCTAAAGTAAGCATAATTTTTGTAACTAGTAAAAAGCTGTTTAAATATCAGTGTCACCTGATTACGCAATGAACAGGAACCTTCAAGTCAGATGCCAACCTCAGTGTTTTCCACTTAAATAAGTTGCAGCATATGCTTGGACATGCTTATACCAGCTGAAAAGGCCAAAGAGAAGCCCTACCAGGCCAAAAAAACAGGAATGTTTTTTTTAAAAGCTCATAAATGCAAAGAAACCCCTCCTTGGGCCTATTATTATTCGTATGTTGTGTCCTTTAAAGGCCAGTGCAGCCAAAAGATAATGGATTTTTAACTGTTAAATCATATGTTATTGTTAAATGTGACTAGAGAGAGAGAGAGAGAGAGTCATCTTGGTTTTTCTATCAGTTAGTATTATTTTCAGATTACTAATTTTACTAACTGACATTTTAAAAGTTCTTAATGCTGGTAAAGAATGGAGTTGTTCTAAATATTGTCAGGTTGTAACATGTCCATCCTGGTCATGTTCACTATTTTTGGGTGTAGCACCATGTTTAACTCTACTGTTGTTGCACACTGAGGATCTGTTTTTATGTTAGTTTGGCTCCAGAACAGTTTGTCAGTGACATCTGACTGAAAAGAGCAATATGTGTCTCATGCCCTAAATACTTCTAGACTGGACAGGGCTTGTTGTAATCGTTACTGTTAACAGACATTAAGTATTCAGTTTACTGAAATACATGTGTGTATTCTAAAGCATTCTGGAAAAAAATACAATCCACTCCCTTGGTGTGCACCTTCAGTACATTTGTAAACTTGGATTTGTTTTCTAAAGGCCAATATGTTACAGAAACCAGCAGTTATATTTAAATTAAAAACAACATTTGTCCAACCAGACATTCAGCTAAGCCTAAAATAATATTGCTTCATGCTTTAATGTTGTCTGCAGATAAGAACAAACCTTCGGCTGCTGGTGAAGCAACCACAGAGATGCAGAAGGAGAATGCAAATGTCTCAGCACTGATGGCGTTAATCATGAAACTCCAGAAGGAGAATAAACAACTCCAGAAAGAAAAAGACGAGCTACAGGCAAACCTTACCTCCATAATGACAGCCAAAGGTATAGTTCTCTTTAAAACAGTGCATAATGTTCCCACAGATTCAGTAACTACAGCGTCGTGAATATGCTGAGTTCTTGACTTTTTCTCCTTACATTCATCATAGCCTCATTGTTGAGTTAAGAGATTTTCTAAAATTTTAGATATTTTACTTCTCACCTGAGTCTACTACACTGGGTGCATAATTGTAAGGCATTTTTGAACAATTACAGTGTTCACAGTCATTCCAAAATGTTAGTAAACATTAGATCTTAATAATTAAGAGTATCAAACTGAGGTTTTGGCTTTTTAGGAGAATATGTGCATAATTATTGGCCAACCATTAGAGTCCAGAATTATTATGCAACTAAATGAAAAATTATTTTACCATCTCACTTGTTTATGTTCTTCTGGTAAAGTGAGAATCATAAACAACTCAAAATATGAAACAGTTTAACCCCTTAATTGTCGCAAGGACACTGGTGTCCTCATGAACCCACTGGATAACATGGAAGAATTTTGGGGGTTCCAGTTAAACACTTATAATACAAGGATGCAGGGGATCATAACTATGGCCTTGAATCAGGCAAGGCCTGTGCATCGTTCCTCTTGTATATGTGAGTTTTGTCCAGGTACTTTGGTTTTATCTCACTGTGTAAAAGCATGCGTGTTAAATTAAATAGTCACTTTTAATTGTCCTTAGTTGGTGTCTCTGTTATCTTGCCTTTGTGGGGATCTTTTCCACCTTGTGTTGGATGGATGGATGAATAAATGGAAACAAATTCCAAATCTTTGCATGGTTAGATGACTTTGTATCAATTTTCTGTCATCTGCTGTTGGTTTCCAGCCATTGCACCCACACCTAAAACTACTAGAGCCCCTATCGTGTGCCTGACAAACTGGCATCTCTTCAACAACAGCTGCTACTTCATCTCTAGCGAGCGTAGAACTTGGACTCGCAGCCAAACGTACTGTCAAAGCCAAGGAGCTCATCTGGCCATTATCCTAACAGCTGAAGAGCAGGTAAAGTAATGATAAATGGTGGCATCACCTATAAGACTATAGGATCTGTGCTATTTTTATTTGATTCTGTCTGAAAGAATTTGTTTTACTTAGTTTCATGCCATGACAGCTTTAGCCCCTTAACTGTCACTCCGAAAAAGCTTACGTTATCCAATGGGTCCATGAGGACACCGGTGTCCTCATGACAGTTTAGGGGTTTTAAAGTTGAGTATATAAAGTAATTTTCTGAACTGCATCTCAGTCCAATACTACATTAAAGTCTACTAAATCAGTCCCATGTATGTGCTTTAAAACTCACTCAGTTAACAGAGTTATTTTCTCTGCAGTAGCTGTTTCTCTTTGACAGGGACAGATATTTTGTCCAAACCAATTTTTTTGCAAAACAGTTTATCTGCTCACAGATAAAGTTAATTTTGTAAAGAATGTTATGTTTTATGTGACATTGTTAAAACATTATGATTGGCTTTATTGACTGTTTCTGAAGATATATTTGACGCCACACATGCAGCCACAGTCTTCAATAAACTCAAGATCCTGACATTAATGGGGTTTTTTGCGCAGCCTTTTCCTGAAGGGCAAGGTCAATGGTACCATGTTTCCTTTCTTGTTTCTTTCTATTGCAAACATAGTTTTATGAATAATAATGAAATTTATACATACCGTTAATCTTACAAATGCATTCTGTGTTGCTAATGCAACTTTTAAATGTAAATAATCCTATATTGTTTCCCTCTCAGACCTTTTTGTGGGATCTCCTTCCCAGAGGACACTGGAACTCATACTGGTTTGGAATCACTGACGCAAAGACAGAGGATGTGTGGAAATGGGTCGACGGCACTCTGCTAGTCGGAGGGTAGGCTTCTCATCAGCCTACAACAAACATCAAACAGTGCACAGTACAATTTATTTGATTAATTTTTTAAAACAACTTTGTAGTAAATGGCAGAAACCAAAGATACAAAGAAGGCTTTCATTTTTTTCAGCTTTGATACATATTCGCTCCAGCTTAAACTGGGGCAGACATTTGTAAACAAACTGTATTTCCAGTGGACCCTCACCTTTGCTTTAGCTGATACCTTTGGCACACTAGCAACTTTTAGGACATGTTTTATCAGTGAATTATCTACTGTTGGTTTATTCAACAGAAGAAACATATTCATTCTGTCTGAAACAAATCAATTGTTTGTCTTTAGTACATGGTCGGGGTGACTGGCTTGATGTTCCCTCTTATTTTGTGCTTAGGCACCAATACATCACCTACTTTGTTTATTACAGCCACACATTTCAACGGCATCTTCCACAGTTATCGGCCCCCTAGGTAGAGATGTGTAAAATCTTCTTTGTTGAAGCAGCATCAGTGACACCCGTAAATATGTATATGAAAGATTTCCAAAACTTATACTTTAATTTCTAAGCTGATGAGTGTTGACGAATTTTGGTGAAAAAGATCTCAACTTTCTGTTTTCCTGGGGTATAAATTGTGAGTTAGCCCATTTTTCTTTGCAACTGATCAAACTAGGAAAAGAAAGAGAACATGTCATTTCTTCATAAATCAAGAAATGGCTACCAGAAAATAGCTACTTAGCTAATTTTGATCACATCTATTGAGTAAATATCAAAAACTTTAAAACTACTTCTTTAATAGTCACAAGAATATTTCTTTTCAATCCAACAGACTGGTTGGGCTGCTGTTTATTTTTTTTTTGTCTTTTAATCTTGAAAAGTAAATCAGGTAACTGTTGAGTAGAAGATTGAAAAAAACTGTACAGCACTATGGTATTTTTATGAGGTAAACCCTCATAAATAACTCTTATGAGGGTTTACCTCATAAAAACACACAAAAGAATACCATCAAATGGGTAACTATTTAAATGTTGGCCTTTTTCGTTAAATGTTAAGTCAGCTTTTCTTGTTCTTGTTCTTCTTCCATTTTTCTTCAATCTGAGTGTATATTTTTTTCCAGTGTTATTTCGATTCTTCATATTTTCCACTTCTGCTTTGTGTGACAAATATTCTAAACTTCCTTTCATCTCTGATTCCCTCACACCATTTGCCGACCAGACATATTTTCTAAGAAACCCCTGATCTCCCTTCCTCATTTTGAATGTGACACACTTTTCTTATTCCTCAATTGTCACCTACATTCCTGATCTTCCTCGATTTTTTTCTTGAAATGTTCTCATTATTATCATTGTTGTTGTTTTTTATACCTTTGTTGGGTCTCCTTCCATTTGAATGTTTCTTTCCAGTTTGAACTTTCATGCACTTTTCAACACTTTTTAGTGACTGCAACTTTTTATATTCAGACTTCTAGAATGGACAGATGTATGTTGAAATCACTTCAATTTGTGTCATTCAGTTTTTTTGGTTACCATACAAAACAGCCCCAGAGAAAGTTTGTGATTTTATTCAACATTGTCATTTGGTGTGCCTTGCAAGCAAATTAACTCTTCTTGAACCTTTTCACATTTTGTCATATTACAACCAAAAACATTTGTGTATGTATTTCATTAGGATTTTATGTGAGAAATTGCAACACAAAGCAGTGGATAATTGCTAAACTAACAAAAAAATGCATCCATTGTTTTTCATTTGTATTTATCCCCCCTGAGTTTTAATCTTTTAGGGTATCATTGCACCAGCTTTACATTCTTCTTTTCAAAATAGCTCAAGTTCAGTCACACTGGAAGGAGAGCCTCTGCACATCAAACTTCAAGTATTTCCACAGATTCTCAAATTGCAGTTGGTCTTGACTTTGACTGGGCCATTCTTAATCTAAACCATTCCATTTTAGCTCTGGTTGTATGTTTAGGATCACTGTCTTGCTGCAAGGTGAACCACCAATCTAGTCTCAAATCTTTGTAGCCTCTTAGCAGATTTTCATCTAGGATTGTCCTCTGTTTCGTACCATCCATCCTCCCGTTGGCTTCGGCCAGCTTTCATGTCACTGCTGAAGAAAAACAGTTATTTATTTATTCTACTTCTTTATTGTTTGTGTAAATTGTACAAGGAAGTGGCGTTTCTCTGGTGGAGCAACACCACAATGCTGCTTTATGTTGATCTATCAGAAAAACAAAATAATACATTGCTGTTTGCAACAAAGTTGAAAATCGTCAAGGAGTATGAATATTTTTGAGAGACACTGCATGTGTTACTTATAATATTATTGACTAAAGGGCTTTATTTATCTTTGTCTTTCTTCACAAAAGTTTCTGGGAGGTAAACGAGCCCAATAACCACATAAATGAGGACTGTGGTTACATCGTGAAGACGAACGTGTTGGAACGTGTGGCGACAGAGAGCTGGTATGATGCCCCCTGTAGCATGGCATTGCCCTTCATTTGTGAGAAGGAGATGGGTGGAACCACACAATAGAGAGACGTCACCAGTGGAGGTTGGGGAAAGCAAGACCTTTAGCCGGCTGGTTGTTTGGAAATCTGTCTTGTGACTGTTTCATTTTAAAAAGTGGTCAGCTTTCAGAGACGTTCAGAAACTAGATGCTTCTCAGGTCTGATTGCAGGTTTACCTGAATTAATTTGTGACATAACTGTCCTCATGAAGTCTTTAAATGTTTTAGCAACATTTACCTGCACTGATTCATTTTTGTGATTCCACCTGTTTATTTTAACACATCTGAAGTTTATTTACTTCTTGTGCCAAAACCATCAGAAAATGCAAAAAGACTGCCCTAAAAATGATTTTAGATAATTTTTCACATGTAACTTGCTGGTGGGAGAGAATGTGCTTGATCGTCATGGTTTGAGGGAGTCTAACCAATGGACGGTCTTGGAGACCTGCGTTTAAAATGTCAAACCTCTCTGGAATGTTGCTGCAGCCACTCTGTCAGAATGTTTTATGATTTTGTTGTTGATTATAATGTTGATTTAATATCTATGTATCAATGTGTTTATTAGGTGTTATTCTCTGCACCATCCAGTTAACATTCATTAGCTGAAGTTTTAGTGTTAAGTGTAAAGAAATGGAAAAGGAAGTGATGTTTATTGGTACAGTCCCATTCAAAGTGTCTTACTTTAAAATAGGTGGGAACATAAGACTGAAATCTCAAAAATGAATCAAAATTATTACGTTAAGAATAAAGCATTACTAAATAAGTTGTGAACAGATAGATAATAACTGATAAAATTATACTCAAATAAGCTCTGGCCTTTTAAACAGTGATGTTTTCAGTCCTGATTAAAACATTTTCTGCACATCTCAAGTTTTGAGGCAGTTGGTTCCAGAGGTGAGGTGCATAGAAACTAAATGCTGTCTCTAATTGCTTACTTCTAGTCCTGGAAGCACTGAGTAAAAAGGTTTATGATGCCTTTAAGAGTTCAGATGCTTCATGTAAGACTTTTATTGATTGTGAAACTTAAATTTAATACAGTGCCTTTAAATAACAGACATAATGTAATACTGCTAAATAATCTACTTGAAAGTTAGAACTTCAAGTTCACTAATAATTTTTATAGTTATCCTTTACTATGTATTTTATCGGATATGCTTACTGGAAAATAGAATACTTGTGACTTTAGTTGTGTTTGTGTGGGATTTTAAAAAAAAAAATTAATTTTAGTAAGGATTTTCTATTTGATTAAATGCACTTCCAGATGCCAACTTTTCTGATAACTTTAGTCTTTCTTGTGAATTTCCAAAGTTTTATTTTTTTCAGGTTCACTGTATTTGTCAGATTGACACATAATGTAAATCTGTGCCATAAATTCTGGCACAGAATCCATTTGTGGAGCCTGGTTTGTATAAATTTCACCTAGATCTGTTTCTGTAGAAGGAAATTTATTGGGTTTTTTTCTAATAATGAAGATATAAATAAACCATGTAAAATCCTTGAGTGAAATTCTGTTTCATAAGTTCGTGCTCTTTTTAAAAGTCAGTCATTTGTTTCTAATGTCAAAAGCCAAATCAAGAAACATAATTTTGACTTTATTTTCTGCTTGCTTTGCTACAGTGGTTTTTATTGTATTATACCCCACCAGACCACTTTCATGTTATAGTCATATTTTAAAACTATGAAATTAGTCTCTAAAGTATGAAGAAATCTGCAGTTATTCCAAAAAAGCAATGAACACCACTGTATGGGTCATTCCCACCAGGTGGCAGTGCAAACTAGGAACACTTACCATCTTGACTTGTCAGGACCCAACTAATAAGCTGTGATGACAAGATGAGATAGTTCTCCTCAGTGCGTTTTTGATCAATTAAGTTAGAGATTTTATTCACTACAGGGGACAGTCTTTCATTAACAACACCATGTTTTTGACATTTACGAACACACTTAGGGATTTTTGACTTATTTCTGTGTCAGAAAATAAAATCCTTTTTTATTTCTTTTGTAATATGAAGCGTATATGCTTTTGGAAGCAAGAACTCCCTGGTCTAAGCTTTTCTACTCATTAAAACTTCCTAGAATTTCACTCTGAATAATAATCATGAGACTAAGTAAGTTTAAATATTTGTATTTAAAATATCTGTACATTGAGAGTGTAACCAAGATAAAATTCCTTGTTTGAGTGCACAAATTTGGCCAGTAAAGCTGACTCTGGTCCTGATTTTGATCGTGTTTTAACACAGTTCATGTAAGAAATTAACATGCAGCCATCATGAATGAATCTCATGAATTTGGAATTTAATTTATGTGAACTATTCTTTTATCAAAACTGATAAAAATGGAATGATTATCCAAAAACATAACTGGGTAAATTTTAAGAGTAAGAACCGGGTGCACAAGTTTAAATTTGTTTTGATTGTTTTTTCTAATCCATAAATGATCAAACATTTATATACAGACTAATGTTTCGTTAAATGTCCCTGAGCAAGTTGCAGACAAAATCCCATCAAAAACTTCTAGCATAATTCTGGGTGGATACTGGACCACTCTCTTCTTTCCAGAAACAGCTGCACAAATTTAAAATGTAGCTCAGGTTGTATCATGAAATAGCTGATAAAGCACATTTTTGATCCAGCTTCACTAGCCACACCACTGTACCATCAAACCTGCAGGTTTTGTAAAGAATCACTTAAATAGAACCTGCCTGACTACATGAAGTAGGCTAAAAGATTATGCCCCTTTTGAAAGAAATGATCAACAAAATTATTTCAGTTTGCTAAATGTCAGAATTCAGTCAATTCAGTCAGATGTTTTTTGTTTTTGTTTTTGTTTTTTTTGTTTTTCTAAGTTCAGGTTTATTTGTATAGCACATTTCAGCAGCAAGGGAGTTCAAAGTGCTTCACATCATAAAAACATCAATCAAGTATACAGCAAAATCATCAAGCAAATATCAATGCATCAAATTTATTTATTTATTTTATTTTTTTTTTTTTGTTACTTCAAATTTTGATATTTGGTAGAATTGCCTTTGAGCTGTGTGACTTGGGTTAAATGTTTTGGATAACTTTCCACAAGCTTCATAGCAATGGTTTTTTGAAATTCGGTCCATTCCTTCTGAAGGAACTTGTGTAACTGAATCAAGTTCATGAGCTACCTTGCTTGCACACATTTGTAACTTTGTGCACATATCTTCTTTGTGATGTCTGCTGTCAAACATTGACTTTTTTGTCCTTAAGCCAGTGTGTAACTAGTTCAGAAGTATAACGTCCTGGTGATGCCTTGAGATGTTGCTTCAATATTTCTACATTACGTTCTTGTTGCTTTTGGAGTAAAGGCTTCTTCATTTCTGAGTGGCCATTCAGCTCATGTCGGTACCAACTAATGTTGCTGTGGATAATCATGCTCTCTTACCAGCTTCAACAAGCATCATCACTGGGTGTTTTTCTTTTGTTCTGGGGTTAATACACACATTTTGCACCAAACCACAGTCATGCCCATTGACACAGAACTGGGTCAGTTTAGAGATTTAGATCTTAGTTTTAGCCTTTAATTTTTTTTAAATTAACATTGCACTTCCCAAAATGTCTGATATCAAATAATATTGTGATTAAAATTTGGAGAGCCCAAAAGACAGATGCCATTTAGAGTTTAATTGGGCCAATTGGCATGTTTATTGCTCAGAGAATGATTTAAACCTCTTCTTAGATTTACTTTGAAGAATATGTGCTTTTTTGCATTTTCCTGTTAGCTAGACATTTCTGAAATATTCCAAAAAATAAGCACTTTTATCTGCAATCATTGGCAGGAAATCATACTTTATGTGAAAATTCAAGCATTCAAACGTAAAGCTCTGGTGATACACCAAGCTCCCAATCCTGACCTCCATCCTTCCACTTTAATGAAGAGAGGCGATCTAATTACCATTAGTTGCCCCTCCTCCTCTAAATTCACCTACCCAGATTTCCTGGAAGAAAGAGTGCAAATCCTCCTGATGCTGCAAGTCAGATTATGAGATGTCAGAGGGGTAGACCAAACAAGATCATCTGTGATCCCAGACCAAAACGTACTCCACTTCATATCAGAACAGGGCTGAACCCCTCAGTGCCTGCTCTCCTACAGGCCTTTACATTTTCCAGGTACCATGCAGTCTTTGGGTACTTATACACAAGGAGCAATGAGGACTTATTTGAAGATGCGATCGTTTTGGACAGTTTCTGACAGCATACATTTTCTTTGCAGGGCATCTCCTCAGTTGTAAAGAACACCTGAAAGTTTTCTGAAAAAGGCACAATTCCATAGTTGACTCTTGATCCACTTTTTGTCCCTACCTTTACAAGTCAAGTGTGACGCACATTTAGCCTGACCCGTTCTAATTCCCTAACGAGATTGCCCGTCCCCGGATATCTCATAAAACCCTGATTAACCAGGCTCAGCTCATTAGCTCTGCCAAACCAATTCGCCCCTTTTCAACCTCTGCTCCTCACCAACCATCCCATCTGTCCTCATAGTGATGAAAAATGTGGCCTACAACAAAAAACAAACAAACAAAAAAAAAAAAAAAAAACTCAAGTGTTTGCAAAGACTTGATGGTTAAAACATTTAACAATTATTTAAACGACACCTATTTAGCCATTTCTATTGTCTTCTCCAAAGGTTTTGTGTAGATTAAATTATTCATATCAACTTTAGATTCATTGATGTTCATAAGAAAACAAAAAATCACTCATTTCTTTGCAAACCTCAAATCTCTCAGGTTCTCATCTACCTTTTCCCCTTAACTTCCTGCCTTCCTTTGGTTCCTCACCTGCCTTTGTCATTTGACCTCATAACCTCTTTTTTCTATCCAATAAGTTTACCTGTTGCACTGTGCCATGTTCCCTCCCCCTGTTTCTCTCAGTCTCGCTTCTTCCCTCTCTGTTTCCATCTTTGTGCTTTATCCTTTCATCCCTTATCTCCTTCATCCCCTCCAATCCTCATCTGTTCTTCACTGTGGAGGAAGGGCAGGAGAAAGAGAGAGTTTTTTGCAGGTAAAGCTAGATCGACAGTCTGCGTTGGGCAGAGCATCAGAGGAGCCAGCGAGCCAGCTGGGACTGTGGAATCTAAAGGAACTCATAGGGGACCATAGAGCCGGACTAGGACCAGGAGCTGCCCAGTTGTAGGAGACAAGATCCTAACTCTGAGTGGAAAAGGTGAGTTTTTCCTTATATGTTTCTGTGCAGGTGATTCCAATTCTGTTAAAGGAAGCTTCTTAAGTTTGAAAAACAAGGGCGGTTTTGCTTCACCATGGCAATGCAGGCAAACTGTGGCCACTAAGATCATCTTTTGCATCTGCATTTTATGATTTTCTTTCATTGATTTTAGGAAAATAATTCATCCACAGTTCTAAATGAACCTCTAAAGGTTTCTGTATTCATCGAAGCAATCACTCGAACAGCTTCAAGCTAGCAATAGATGATCTGTTCAGTTTAAGACTGCACCCATGACTGCTTTCATCATTTTGATGTCAGTCTTTGGATTACAAACAAGTACCCAAACAAGATTTTAGTCTCAGATGAAACAAATATAACCTGTTATACAGAAAAGGGCAAACCTCAAACAGATTCCTTCTTCTGAGATTTCTTCTGCAAAAGTTATAATCTTTTCATGAGAATTTCTTTCTGGTGGTATGATGGTGTGTTTTCACCCAAAAAGGTAACTTCACATTAGATATTTTATGTCCTGAGTTTGAAATACTCTCCCCGTGTATGCTGGTCATGATTTTGACTCTAAAGGAACAACTTATATCTTCATCATCTTCCACATCACCTTGTTCTCACTGATCCTAAGGTAAAGAGTAGTAATTGGATGAGAGGAGATTTGGCCGTAAAGCCTCCCCTAAGATCTGCTACCAGGATTTAAAGACCTGCAGGAAACCCACCCCAGGAACCCCCTCAGCAGCAGAGCTACTGCACTTCCTGTCTTCCTTCCACCCTGCATCCCGTCACAGGTTCATTCTGCTACATGTGCAGTACACAGGCCAACAATTCATTTCATCTCCATGATAGTCATGTTTTATTGTATACAGAAGAGAATGCAGGGGTCTGGAGGGCAACAACTCTGGATTTTTTTTCCCTACGGAAACCTCTGGTTTTCTTTCTTTACATTTGTGCTGATACTTAGTAATTTGTTGCTGTTCCATTCACGATTAAGTTGTATACTGTGTGCAAGTTATGTTTTTACATTTTAAGCTGGAATATCAATTTTTACCAAACTCGGACACAATGTGAACAAGTTTTCCTGTTAAAGGCCAAATATGTCATTTCAAAAATCCCCTCATCCTGCGGACGTGTTTGATTTTAGCCTTGAAAGTTCGCCTCGGTGGTGTGTAGGCAGGTTCTTGGCATTAAATTTGTCATACGTCAGTATCCCATTACAGAGCATTAGTCATACCTTACACTTCTGCATGCAGCACTTTTAGGAATTTCTTTTTTTTTTCTTTATTGACCTATCACCCTTCATATGTTGTTTGATAATAATAGTAGTGACTGAATACCTTATATTTATCATTATCATTCATTTCTTGAAACAACATATAAATAGTTCTTTCAAACGTTAAGCATGCACAACTGAAAAGCAGAAAACAGGACTCGAAATCCTGATGTAAAAATACAGAAGTGTTCGAGATACCCTTTTCTCTTCCTAACATCCTTCTTTTCATAAAATATTTACTTTGCCCTCTCTTTCATACCTCCCTTCTTTATATCTACTGTTCTTCTTTCTTTCTTTCTTTCTTTCTTTCTTTCTTTCTTTCTTTCTTTCTTTCTTTCTACCTACCTACTATTATCTGACCTGTCAGGATTATAACATCAGTTTTGGATTACATCAGCAGGATCTGATCTTTGTGATTTGATGGTGCTACAGAAACCATGTGCTCTAGTTGGATAAATCAGGGTCACTGACTGATCCAGAGACATGTCAGAGGATGTTTATGAACCTGAGAGTAACTTGCTGCTGTATCAGCTGAAAGGAAGTTTATTTATCTTGGTAAAGAAACAAAGACATAATCAACTCTATTTGAAATATAATTATTTTATGTGACACATTTTCATTTTGAGTGTAATTTCCTCCATACCTTACTGTTTGTTTTTGCACTCCGTCTTGCCACAGAGTGATTGTGTCACCTTCCATCAGTAACATCCTCCAGCGACTGTCAACATGGCAGCTGAGAAAGCTGAAATGGATGCACTAAAAAAGGAGTGTGATGGCCTCCGTGCTCAGATTGAGGTGAGCATTTCCTGCATGGGGAAAAACTACTTCCTGTAGAGACTCTTTAAAACCTAAAAACAGCAACCTGTGTCTTTATCAGAGTATTCTTATCTGGTCTGGCTTTCATTACATTCTTTAACTATCAAGAGAAGGATTTTTTTTTCTTCCCTAAAATATTGGTGAATTAAAAATCGCATTAAATATTAAAATATAAAATAAGTAACAGTAACACAATAAGCAAAAATGATTTATATTCACATATTAACTAAAAATGTATTTCTTGTCAATTCCCCCTCCCACTCACACATATAATCCCTCGTGTGTCCACTAGGCGGCGCGTAAAGCTGCGAACGACACCACCATGTCAGCAGCAGCCAACGGCGTGGCCCCTGTGGGCCGGGTCCAGCTGAAACTTAGGAAGACACTCAAGGGCCACCTGGCAAAGATCTATGCCATGCACTGGTCAGCAGATTCAAGGTAACAGGATGGAAATTACAACAGTTTATTTAATACTGTGTCTGTTTTTAATACCATATTTTTATCTTATTTTTGTAATTTACAGTTCTTCTGTAACTAAGGCAGAGCATCACCAACTTAAATACTAACATCTTGAACAAAACAGCTTAGCTTGGCCTATTATGCATATTTCCCTGTCAAAAGAGAGGGAGGAAAAACAAGGTTTTATTTTATTTTGTAACTACGTGCTTAAAAGCTCTGTTTTTATGTCCCATCTCTGTGTTCTAACTCCTTAAGTAAAATTATCAAAAAAAAAATTGAAAAAATATAACTGGTGGGTTAAACACTAAAAAAAATTCAACTGCTCTTTAAAATTATTTCCAAGAAAATTAAGGGATTAATGTTTATTGTGATTTATTTTCCTTTTCCTCTATTTATCATTTCTGTGGAACTGAATATCATATTTATTGTTGCAAATGTTCATAACTTATTTTAAAGCTTTCAGATTCAGACACACATCTGAATATTGTTGAGAATTTTTTTTTGAACAAATAATTTTAAAAACATTCAGACTCTGGTCAGATTAGATATTCTCTGATAATGAAAAAAAAAATACATCCATCCATTTTCATAATCCATTTAGGGTCACTGTTATTGGGACACTTTGCTGACATCTTTTGGATAAAGAACAGTATTAACAGTTTCTGAGTGCAAGGTCTTAGTTGTGAGTTTTATCATTTTAAAAAGTCAGCTGTATTATAGTGACTGTTGCATTCCTCTCTAAGGCAAATGGTCAGTGCGTCACAGGATGGTAAGCTTCTTATCTGGGACACCTTCACTGGAAACAAGGTAGGATCACACCCAGTATTTCATCAATTATCTGCCTTTTTTATTATTATTTTTTAAATCCACATAAATCATAACTTGCCTTATTACTTATGTGCCCTGTTTCAAATTCTTATAAATAATGGTCTATGGTATGAATTTAATTTTAATTTAATTTAATTTCAAAAAGTAGATCATAGTTCTGTTCTACTTGCAAGATTATTTCTTCTGATCCAATACAACTTCTAAACTCTGTTGGGGCACCAATATAAGCATCACCAGAAGCCCGTAAAACAGCTGTAGGAGTCCTAAATTGGGAATATTTAAAGGTTCCCAGAAATTTGGACTTTGGTTTAAGATTAGTCAGCTGCATTTTCCTCATGAAGGCCCTCTTAACTTTTCACATTAAGCTCTTGCAGAAATTCTAAATTTAAGAAACTTTCTAATTGAAAATTAAGTTAGTGAACTCCTCTGACTGTTTTGTGAGTTTGAAACTGGCAAATGGAGAAACTTTAAATGTGATTAAGTGGAACAAGTGAATAAAACTGATGAAGAGTTCTTATGCTAACAGAATTAGAAATGCTCAGTTTGGAGATTTAAGTAAGACGTAAATAGATCAACTCAACAGCTGTCCTAAATTTCTCTCCTCAGTTGGTTGCTGTCCCTCTGAAGTCTGCTTGGGTGATGAGTGTTGCCTTCGCTCCTTCGGGTAACCTCGTGGCCAGCGGTGGTCTAGATAACATCTGCACAGTTTATAACATTAAGTCTGCCAGCCCCAAGACCCTGAGGGAGCTGGATGCACACACAGGTGAGGACAAACCACATCTACCACCTTAAAGACTTTAATGTAACATAATATAAATAGAAATGGTGTCTCTCACACAGGTTACTTGTCTTGCTGCCGTTTCCTTAGTGATACTGAGATCCTGACTGCTTCTGGTGACACTACCTGGTGAGTTTCTTGGTGATCGAAGGGGGTTACAGTTAAAAATGAATTTATCCAAGAACACTTTGGAAGCAGGGGTGTCCGAAGTGCAGCTTGTGGCCACATGTGGTCCCTGGAATGATTTTGTCCGGCCCCTGATAGTAATTCAAGGATGATGAAATTTGCTTCACCTGCACAGGTGACTGATGAAAATGGAGTCTTTTTATTTTTTTAAGAGGGAAAAAGTATTACTCACAAATTCAAAGCTTCTTACAATGAAAAATGTTAAGTACAATACAAAGTATTTATCTTTTAATAACCACGCTTACTGCATTCTCTTTGTTATTAGGTAGCTTAAAAAAATCACAATATAATTTTTGAGGTTATTCTAATGTTCAGAAAATGTAGCAATTTTTTTTGGCCTGCAAGAAATTTGACAATTTTGGCCAATATGACAAAAAAATTGGCCAAAACTCAAACTATGGATATATATCACTATATCGCTTTAGAATTTAGACTTGATTGGTGTTTAAAATATAAGTTTATCCTTATTAGTTTTTCAGCTTATTTGCAAAAGTGAAAACCTTTTTAGTCAGCATCACAATTGCAACAATCTGACTTTTTATGCTTTATCTTTTTTTACTTATCTGAACATTTTACTTTTTGCAATTTATGTGGATTTTAAATAAGTTACATATTAATTTTTTACTTTATCCAGCTTTGCCATAGCTCTAGGAACTCAAATAAATATGGACCTAACTCAGCAACTGCAACCTGCAATTTGTACCCTAAATTGCTTTCCATATTTCTAATTAATTTCATTTGCAGTTGAAAAAAGTTAGTTATTATTCCCCAATGCGCTAAGAAAGAGAAGTTGTGTTTTTAATAGTAGACTCTGCATACAGTTATTTTACTTTGTTTTGTTTTATTATCCTATTTGTATTTTATTGTACTAAATAATACTATTAAATGATGAATGAAGGAATGCAATACTTCTAATCATTTGTTTGTTCTATCAATTTGTTGTTTCTGACTGCTTGTCTAGATTTACTGTATCACCTTTCATTTGTGCTTTTAAAAAAACAGCCAATGCTGAAATTTAACAAATACACAAATCACGCCCTACTAATTAAATCCAAAATGCCACCAACGCTGTCATCTTTCTTAACTTTCCTAGCTGTCTGTGGGACTTGGAGACGGGCAAGCAGAAAATAGTCTACACCAACCACATCGGGGACTGTATGTCGCTGGCCCTGTCTCCTGACATGAACACCTTCATCTCAGGAGCCTGCGACTCTCTGGCCAAGCTATGGGACCTGAGGGAAGGAACCTGCAAGCAGACCTTCTCCGGACACACCAGTGACATCAACGCTATTTCTGTGAGGATGCTACACGGCGCCTCCTCACACACAACATAAATAATACAAATTGTCGGGATTGGAGGATAGATTTTGGAGGAGCAGAAAGATGAGAGGAAAGACTTTAGAACAGTTTGTATGGCAGGTAACCGTAGTAAACAATAAACTGGGGATGAATAAACTGTGATTTAATATTAATTTAACATTTAACATTAATTTGTTTAGTTTTTCAAGAAATCCCTTCGATAGAACCTGTATGACAACATGAAGTCGACTAAAATATCTCAAAAAGCAACTTTCCATCCCCAATTTAAAGAAATTCAAGAATAGATGTGTCATTGATGAATCGTTGAGATCTATCAGTCTGGAAGGGGTTATAAAGTCATTTCTAAGGGTTTGGGATTCCAAAAACAGCATCCATGGGTGAGGTCCAAGTCAAAAACCACTGCTCACCAAGCTGATAAAGGCCTGTCTTACATCCACCAAAAAACATCTTAATGATTCCCAAGACTTTTAGGAAAATATTCCATAGACTGATGAGACAAAAGTGGAACTTTCTGAAAACTGTATATCCCATTACATCTAGAGTAAATCTAGCACACCATTTTAGAAAAACTGCATCATATCAACAGTCAGACTGGTAGTAGTGTGATGGTCTGGGCTGCATTTCTGCTTCGGGACCTGAACAACTTGCTGTAATTGATGAAACCATGAATTTCTATCATTATCAAGAAACCCTGAAGAAGAATATGCAGCCATCAGTTTGTTACCTGAAACTCAGTTGATACTTGAGTTATGCTTAAGGACAACGATGTGAGGCACACCAGGAAATCCACATCTATCTGCCCAGAAAAGACCAAATTAATTTTGGAGTGGGCTAGTCAAAGTCTAAAACAGACCATTAATGGTTGAATTAAAAAAAAATTGTTGCTGAATTTAACAATTCTGCAATGAAAAGTGGTCCAATGTTCTTCAACAGCGATGTGAAGACTCATTGGCAGAGATCACCACTGCTTGATTCTAGTCATTTCTGCCAGGTGTGGCAAAACCAGTTATTAGTTTGAGGTGATAATTAGTTTTTCACTCAGGGCCCTCTTGGTTTGGATAGCTTTTATTTCTTTTAATCAATGAAATCATCATTATAAAACTCCATTTCATATATACTCAGGTTAGAATAGAATAGAATAAAAATATCCTTTATTGTCCCACAATGGGGAAATTTCTGTGCAACAGCAGCAAAGTTACAGCAACAGGCAATAACAGCAAATGGACTCACAAAGATATAATATAAAATATATAGAAAAACAGAATAAAGAATAAAAATACCATACAAAAAGGTCAAAATTTCAACATAAATATTGTGTAGTTACAAAAAATACTAAGAACATTCAACTGAGTTGGTTATATATAGGTTATTATCCAATCTGAAAAATTTAGGCTTGACAAAATCTGTCACATTTATTTTTCACAGCACCATGTATATTTTAGGTTAAACTCAGAAGAGTAAAATGTTAATGCAATCATCGTGATGAATCACGTAAACACTAATCTTTGCCATCTTTCGTTCCACTTTCAGTTCTTCCCCAGTGGAAATGCCATCATCACAGGCTCTGATGACTGCTCCTGCAAGATGTATGACTTGCGTGCCGACCAGGAGGTGATGGACTACACGGATACCACCCTGAACGCTGGTGTCACATCTCTGGCTCTCTCCAACTCCGGCCGCCTTATCTTTGCAGGCTACGATGACTTCAACTGCCACATCTGGGACTCACTGAAGGGCGAGAAAGTCGGTGAGAGGTCTTTATGTTTAATGTCATTATTATCATGGTTTCTTGGTTTGTTCACTCAGACTTACACAAACAGCAACACAAATTAATGGTTAATGCTCTGTTATTTCCCATCTTTAACTTGCAATTCATCCCCCTCTCCTCCAGGTGTGCTCTCCGGCCATGACAATAGGGTGAGCTGCACTGGCGTCCCAGCTGATGGAATGGGCGTCTGCACAGGATCCTGGGACAGCTTCCTCAAACTGTGGAACTGAGTGGGAAGAAAACACTTTGGGAAGAAAAGAGGAGGAGCAGAAATGAGGGGGAAAGAATAAAGAAATGGATAAGAGGAGACATTATGTAAAAAAAAAACAGGAGGGTGCACAAATAACAAAGGCCTCCTCTTCCTATCTTCCTCTCTTCTTCCTCAATAATGTATGCAAAACATAAGTGGTTGCGAATGAGCCTCATTGTGTAAGTGGCATCAGGGAAACAGTGCATGATGCACCCTGGTGTGTGTGCAGAACAGCTTCATTGTTGTCAATTTAAATAATGAAACACATTTTTAAAAATAGCACAATTAATCTAAATGTTACCAGAGCAGGGAAAAAAAGCTCTGATTCAGAAGCACATAGAGGTTTTTGACAATAAAAGGAAAACAAAGGCATAAGCACTGAAAACAAAGTTATAGAATAACATTTTAATTTTGTTCTTGAGATCAAGAAGGAAAGAGCCCTGAACATGCATAGATGAAAATCTGATGTATAAATTAATTTATACCTGATAGTGTAACAGTTAGAATGGAATTGATGTACAGTGTTTTTTTTTCTTTGTTATTTTCTTTTATTTTGTCTGACTATACACAAGCAGAGTGTAAATATATCCCAAAAAGTCATTATTGCTCGCCTCCTAAGAACAAACAGGCTTTAATGGAGGGGGGAGTTAACTAAGTGGATGTGAAGTACCCACAAGAGAGAAGGTTACAGTCTGGAAGCAGGCTGGTAGACTGGGCTGCGGGGCAGCTGTCTAAACTGAAAAACATTCTGTAAAAACATGTAAACTTAATTTCATCCCTCTCAGCTCAGCTGCATTTGATAGTTCATGTACAAGTGTGCAACTCCAATGTAAAAAGGGCCAAAATGTTTCTTGAAAATCTTTCTTATAATAAATAGTTCTGCATTAACATTATGTTAGCGTTGGTGTGTTTGTGTCTCTTATCCCAAATTACATTTAATACACAACTGCAGTACCTTGCAAAATTAACTTTTTCCACTTTTTTTTTTTTTTTTTACATTAGAACTTCACTTGAATGCAAATGGTGATTTCATAATGGTAAGCTAACACAAAGTCGCATAAAACTGAAGTGAATCAAAAAACATAATTTTCTGAAGTTTCCATGAATAAAAACTTGGAAAACAGCCCCCTTTTGATCCAAGACTCCTAAATTAAATCCAGTGAGAACACTAACATTACCGAGACAGTAAAAAGAGCTCATCTGGGTATAATTTAAACTCAGTTTAACTACAGCTGTTTAATTGAAGGCCTCTGAAGATTCTTAGACAATAGTAGAGAACAGCATTGTGAAGACCAACCGAAAGGTCTATGGTGACTCTAGAGGAGCTGCAGAGATCCAGAACTCAGGAGGGAGAATCTGTTAACAGAATAAAATTAGATGAGGACTCTGCAACACCAGCTTATGTGGAACATTGGCAAAAAGAAATTCTTAACAAGTCACAGTTTAAGTTAGCTAAAAGTCACATGGGGGTTGCTGGCAACATCTGGAAGAATATGCTCTGGTCAGATGAGACTGAAATGAAACTTATTCGTGAAAGTGTAAAATGCACAAGTACACAATCCACATGATGAAACATGTTGTGACTATGGAGGATGGAAACTGACATAATTTAAAATAAAAGCAGAAATATATATATTTTTTTTTTTTTCCTTTTCCTTGCATATGTGTTTTTGTCAAGAAATGTATATGTATATTGTTTTTTCTTTTCCTTAGACGTGTTTTCGTCAATAAATAAATATATTTTGTTTTTCATTTTCCTTATACAAGCGTTTGTTCTTTTTACATTTCTTTGTCTCCTCTTTTTACTTTACTGTATGCATTTCTGCCTCATTATGCAGATGAGGAGGGCTGCCTTCTTGGTCCAGCTCCTCCACTATTGGTCAATAAACAGGAAGGAGCAGGATCCATGTGCAGATTGATTGTGCATGCCTGCGTCTTTGGCTTCAGTTTAGCAATTGAAGTATGGTTATGGAGGGACCGGAAAGACAGTTTGTGTCAGAATTGTTAAGGGAAGCTGCAAATAGACTGGACAAGTTGGAAGGCGGTAAGTTTTCAGCTGATCAATAGGAGAGGAGCTGGATCAAGAAGGCAGCCCTCCTGATTTGCATAATGAGTCAGAAATGCATACAGTAAAGTAAAAAGAGGAGACGAGAAAATGTAAAAAGAACAAATGCTTGTATCAGGAAAAGGCAAAAGAATATATATATATTTCTTGATGAAAACACATGTATAAGGAAAAGGAAAAACAAAATATATATATTTCTTAATGAAAACCTCATGTATAAGGAAAAAGCAAAACAAAATATATACATTTCCTGATGAAAACGCATATGTAAGGAAAAGGAAAAAACTATATATATATATATATATATATATATATATATATATATATATATATATATATATATATATATATATATATATATATATATATATATATATATATATATATATATATATTATTTTTATTTATTTTTTTTTAAATAAGTCACTTTTGGTCCTCCATACACTCAGCATAGGGGTGTGAGTTATATAAATGATTAGTGTTGACCATTCTAAAACAGTGTAAAACGGCAATTAGAATATTATGCATTTTAAAGACTGTTTTCTATTCATGCAGCAGGAGGCGCTAACCACCCACAAAAATCGCTCCACCCCAGTCTTTTAATTCCAACTCAGAAGAAGACGGATTTTCGCAAGTGTGTTTGGTACTGATATTTCCCACAACTCCTGAACTGCACACCAGCCGGGACTAAACACCGGGGCCTTCATCTCCTCTCGCACCGGGTATCAGCCAGCAGCAACCGGCCATGGCGCGGAGGTTCTTCGTGGGGGGAAACTGGAAGATGAACGGGAATAAGGAGAGCCTGGAACAGCTGATCACCACCCTGAACACCGCCAGCCTGGACGATCAGACCGGTAACACCCTGACTGATGAGCGGCTGCAGGTTAAGGCAGCGCTCGCATAGAATTATTCATTACTTGTGTTTTATAATTAAAAATTGTAAATAAATATAGAGCTGCAGCTCGATGTGGATTCATGTGATCAGGATGACTTGCAAAAATTCCTCTGACGTTTCTCTCCTGAAGTATTGGAAAGTAACTGAGTACATTTACTTAATTACTTGCACATCTTTTGAGACTCGTCTACATGCAAGAACCTACAATTTCTTTTAGACCATGAGTTAAAACGGAACTCAGAATAAAATCTATTATTGTTTTTGTACATCTTTTAAATCTAGGGGTCTTGTAGTTAGGCTTGATAATTATCATAATCTACATAGATAACGGGGATTATAAAGCACACGTTTAATGTAAAAAATGAATTCATTGCAAAAAGAGCACCTTGGTTATCATAGACAGATAGATCATCGTTTATAATTTCTAAAGCAAGGTCCAACTTATATTTTTAGTGCACAGAAAATTTTCATTCACCTCTATTCATTTTACTGTCATACATAATTGATCAAAATTTCTAGTGTTTATTTTAACTTTAATGCTTCAAGTGACATTTTGGATGTATGTAAGGTGCTGCATAAATTCAAGTTTTTTTTATTTTTGTTTGTGTTGTTTTTTCTTTCTTTGTTTGTTTGTTTTTTTGCATAACTAATTTTTTTAAGTGCATTAAATATAAATCCCATTATCTTTCCCAGGATTTACCAGTAAAAGGTTAAAATTGCCATATTTTACATCTTGCAAGGATTGCAAGGATTCTGTGTGGATACATGCAGAATCCAGGATATTACAAAATGTGAATAATTCAAAATAATAAAGAATAATACCCAGTTTTACAGATTCAAGCAAGTTTTAGCAGTTATGATCCATATAAAGTCACTGAGGTCACATTAATTTGAAACAGAGAAGGAAAAAGCAACACAGAACTAACAGCTAAACCTTTTGTATTGTTTTTAGAGGTGGTGTGTGCTGCTCCCTCCATCTATCTGGATTTTGCTCGGTCCCTTCTGGATCCTAGAATCGGGGTCTCAGCCCAGAACTGTTACAAGGTGGCTAAGGGAGCATTTACAGGAGAGATCAGGTGTGTCAGCCACTGAGAGACAACATAATAAGATAAAAACAAACACAGTTCTGGTTGATTGTGGGCTTTGGTATAGAAGTGGTTGTTTCCTGTCAACTAAGGGTTAGCAAAACCCGAGTCTTCCCATGTCTCATATTTTCAGATCTCTGGAGGCAGTAAACTCTGAAAACATTAGAAATGTATTTTAATTTGAAAAGGAAAAACTGATTTTAATATATTTTTAACACTGTAGTAAAATCATAGTTTGTTAAAAGAAATAAAATCGATTGTAGTTCAGCTCTTTAAGTGGCCTGCTCTCCCCCATGTCTCCCCTCCCTCCAGCCCAGCAATGATAAAGGACTGCGGGGCAGACTGGGTGATCCTCGGACACTCAGAGAGACGCCATGTGTTCGGGGAAAGTGATGACCTTATTGGCCAAAAGGTGAGACTTTGCTGCTGCTACAGACCGTTTCTTTCACAGGCTGATTGTTATGTCTGTCTATGTTGTTTTTTTATGTCATAAAAAATGAATGGTAGATAGTTATAGTCCTATTTTTGTGTTGCTTTTCAAGGTGCTGTCTTTAGTTGATTGCAAGCGTTTTCTGTTTCCTCAGACTTTTCCCATTTCTTCTTTAGTGCTATGAAAATGTAAACATCCCCTTAAAGATTTGTTCTGTTGTTGCTTTTGTGTCACACTTAAATGTCTCAGATCATCACACAAATATTAAAGATGACCTGAATAAATGCAAAACACAATTTTCAAATTGTGATTCCATTATTAAGGGAATTAAGCTATCCAAACCAACCTGGTGCTGTATGAAACTGTAATTGCTACCTTTTTAATGCTCAGAGACGTACACATCTTGTACATTTTTAATTAATGAACTCATTTGCACTTTCCTCTGGACTGGAGTATTTTTTACAACTACACTGCATTTATGTTGAAATTTTGCCTTACTGTGCAGTATTTTTTTATTCTTTATTCTGTTTTTATATATATTTTATATTCTTTTTGTGAGTTTCTTTTCTGTTATTGCCTGTCACTGCCACTTTGCTGCTGTTGCACAGAAATTTCCCCATCGTAGGGAAGGGTATTCTTTCTTTTAGCTTTCTAAAAATGTTAGTTTAATTACAGTTAGTTTATGGCTTAACAAACGGGAGGGATGACTTCTTCATTTTCGGCCATGTTGGCTTGGAGAGCTTTTTTCCTTTAATGAATGAGTTTATTATTTGAGAAAAGCTTTTGTATTTACTCAGGTTAATTATCTGAAACATATAAGTGTGACAAACAAGCAAAAATACAAGAAATCTATATGGGGCAAACATTTTAAAAGTTTACAAATGTGAAACCAGCTCCACATCTTTGGGATTTAAATATTTTTGTTGCGATAATGGAAACAGGTCATATCTTACAAACACATGGACGCTGGAGGTAAAGCACTGACTCTGCATGTCTGCAGGTTGCTCACGCTCTGGAGTCCGATCTCAGCGTGATCGCCTGTATCGGTGAGAAGCTGGAGGAGCGAGAGGCAGGCACCACAGAAGAAGTCGTCTACACTCAGACACAGGTTATTGCAGGTAAACCCATTCTTTTTTTGTTTCCTCCTGGTGCAGTTTTTGTTTTTATTTCCTTTCTTGTTTTCTTTTTTTTTAGTCAAAATTTCACATTTTCTTTCAGTTTTTTTCTGTCTTTAAAAATGTTAAAATAATAATAAAAATAAAAATCATGAAGAACTAAATAAGTTGTTAAACTAAATCAACTGATGGACAATTAAATATTGTTTTTAAATATGCCAATTATATTATTTATTCATTAACAATTGTTTGATATTTGCTATTTTTTCTGTCAGTTCTTTCAGAAAATGTTCTCAGGTTTTTATAAATAGTGTGGATAAAAAAATTCCACTTTAAATGAATCATTGAAAAAAAATGACTGCATTTGCTGCTCTCTCTTTGTGACCAGTTCACACTATTTGTTTGTGTATTTGGCAGAAGGGAATTTCAGATACTGAATTATTCCATTCTTGTGTTGCATCCATACATATATAAACCCTAACTTTTTTTTCTTTCTGTCTGAAATTACATCAGACAAAATTTCACTCTCATTTAGCTCATTTAGGATTACCATTTTTTTTTCTATTTCCTAGATATCAGAATAAACATAGAATGCTGCCTTTAAAGACAGAAGTTACCATATTGTTAGTTTTGAGTAGGATTGCCTTTAAATTGTATGACTTGGGTAAAACATGTTTGTTATCCTTGTGCTAATAATTTACTGGAATTTTGTCCCATTCCCCCTGACAGAACTATTACAAACTAGTCAGGTTTGTCATCACACAGCCCTCCACAGCTCTGGCCACAGATATTATATGGGGTTCAGATTAGGGCTTTATCCAAAACATTGTTGTCTATAAGTCACTTTATAACTAATCTGGCAGAATTTGTAGGAATATTGTCCATTTGTAGGAGCCATTTGTGTCCAAGTTGTAACTTCCTGGTTTATGTTTTTAGATGTCGCGCTAGTATTTTTACATATTGTTGTTTCCTTATGATGCCATCTATATGATGAAGTGCACCAGTCCCTCCTGCATCAAAACACCCTCACAACATGATGCCTCCACCCCCATGTTTTACAGTAGAGATTGTGTTCTCAGGCTTGCAAGCTTCCCTGTGTTTCCTCCAAATGTAACGGTGATCATTAGTTTAATCAGACCACAGGGCATGAAATTAATTAATTAAATTAATATTCATCTGTGAGATGCAGGATCTGTTTCCTTCATGAACAGTATGCCTATGCTATGCTAGTTATATATTTTTAATTTATATAAATATTTGAACAGAACATTACACCTTCAAGCATCTGGAATTAGTTCTTAACATGACACCGACTCGTGAAGGTCCATAATTCTCTTTCTGATACCTTGGCTGATTGCTTTACATTCCACTGTGATGTCACATTATAACACATCCCCAGGTGTGTTTCCAATTAACTCAGATGATGTGTACTAACCTATCAAAGCTTTAACAAAGCCATGACATCATTGTCTGTCATCAGAATTATTTAAAGGCAAAATGATCTTCTCTAAAAAAAAAACCAAAACAAAACTTTGTAATCCTTATTTACCTTGAAACAGGAACTGTCAAATCTGAATTAATGTCACACCGAGAGAAAAAGGTTATGAGTGGTTTTGCAGCGTATCCGAACATCTGGTTCGAACTGTAAATGACTATACCAAAAAAGTGCTCAAAAAATAAAGTTGGAATGGATTGGAAGGATTGGTTAAATCCTGCAACCCTCTTTTTTTGTATTTTACTCTGCATTACATAATCTGATTAATGGTCTTTTCTCTGGTCACATGTTGGCTTCATGCATTTTTCTCCTGTACTGAATCTAGGTTGCACACTGCTTTAAAATGTAAATAGGTCAGTGGACTCTGCTGCTGCAGAAGTTTTAAGAGACACAGCTGTGTCTCAGTGGCTTTCCACTGCTTTGAGGACACGTCTCTATTTCAACCTTACTTTCTGTTTGTGTGCAAACATTTCTCTGTAGATTTTGTGTCTTTGCTTTCCAGATTACTTCATTTATGAACAGATTGGGTTTATTACAGCTTCGGTCTTTCATTTGTAATGCTTGGATTAAAGGGATGTTGTGTTACAGAAAATGTGAATGACTGGGGGAAAGTGGTGCTGGCGTATGAACCTGTTTGGGCCATCGGTACTGGAAAGACAGCCACACCTGAGCAGGTAACAATGGAGAAGGGAAAGAGTGGCTTTGGCTGCTTTGTCTCTAGAGGCTTAGACAACATAAAAGACTGAACTAAAACTAAACTAAAACAGCAAACAAGAAAAATCTGATCAAATGTCTGCCTCTGAAAATTACGTTCAGAAGCAGTTGTGAAAGGGAATTTCAGTCATCATTTACAGCTCTGAAAAAATCTGAAAATTGTGGCCCAGATGATTTCATAGTGATAATTAGTCTAAAATGGGTTGATTGCCAAGAAAGATTTTTTGCATTCTTGTGACACATTTGAGTCTGAGAGGTTTACTGAACATTCCCAGATTGATTTCTGATTATATTTCTTTTTTTTAAAAAAAATTACTTCACAGATGTCTAATTTGCATTCCTTCCTTAGGCTCAGGAGGTCCATGAAAAGCTGAGGGCTTGGTTCAGAGCAAACGTATCAGATGATGTGGCAGACTCCCTGCGCATCATCTATGGAGGTCAGTGTTGATGTTTTACCATGTTCATTTTTTCTTTACTCTTATTTTGTAGTCTCTGTCATATTCCTATTTTTGCTACTATATTTACCTGCTGCAGATATACTACTTTAGGCACCCCTAGTGGGCACTTTCAATTCTTGCTGAAGATTTTTAAAAGTTTTGCATTGTACTTTAAATGTAGGTCTGCCTTTAGGCTGTCTCTTTCTCTACATTAGCACATCAAAATCCACAATAACCTTTTTTAACATTTCTACCTTATTTATTATTTTGCCTGAGAAGCTTGTTTTTTCAGTGCAGTATTTTCAGTGACGATTAAGAATTCTTTTCCTCCCAAAATTTCTTCTGACTGTTTCACATACACTAACCGCCTCTTTGCTTGGCCTGTCCTCCAGGTTCAGTCACAGGAGCGAACTGCAGGGAGCTGGCGTCTCAGGGCGATGTGGACGGCTTTCTGGTTGGCGGAGCCTCTCTGAAACCGGAGTTTGTTGACATCATCAATGCACGTGTGTAATGTGCACATATGATCTCTACATTGGGATCACTTTCACATTAGTCTGTCACACGCTACTGTTTTATGAGGACGGGGCTGACTCATGCACAAACAAATGTCTGTTTTACCGTCAAAATTTACTCTAAAGATATTTTAAACAATTAGCTATGCATAAGTTATTTTTTGTTGTTGTTTAATGTGATTTAATTTTTATCTGTTTAAAAAAATGAAATATCTATTGAGATAACTTTTCAGTATTTTCAGTAGTTTTTAAGTTGAAAAGAACAATAATCTCATTATTGGCTGCTGTTAATTCAACTGGTAATATATTTTTTAAGTGTGTCCATCTGCCTATGTGGATATTTATGTCTAGTTATAAATAAATAATGTAATTTCTTCCCTGCTGTAACGTCTATCTCACCTATATGCTGTGACAAAGTGTGTAACATTTAATGTTTGAGGCAGAATTTATTTAAATTAACATATGCAAAGAAAACGTGAGGAGTCAGTGACTCTCAGTAGATTTAAAAGCTTTACGACTGTATGTAGCTTTACTCTGGCTCAAGCTGTGCTTTAGGATAGCATACAGATCAGGGGACTGATCCATGTAAACTCAAAACAAATAAATAAAATGTGGAAACATATTGGAGTTGTTTTATTTTTATGAGGGCAATTAACATGCATGGTTTTGGACTGTGAGAGAAAGCCGGAGTCCCTGGAGAGAACCTAAACATGCATGGGGAGAGCGTTCAAACTTTAGCAGAAAGATCTGCATGCTGCAAAGCTACAGTTCTAATAATTGTACCACCATGCAGCATATCACAGGACATGTTCCTAGAAATGAAGGTGCTTTTGCAAACCATAATCTGGCTTTTCATGCTGCTTTTGGAGTAGTTGCTTTTTCCTTGCGAAGTGGCCTTTCAGCTCATAGTGGTGCAGGACTCATCAGTGTCTTGTTCGGACGTATTTTGTCTTCATTATGTCTCTCTGCAAGTGACTAACATGTTTCAATAAACTCTTAAGTAGCTAAAATCATCTTTATGTCGCACGTTGGTAGTTTTTGATGAGCGGATCTGCTGCGTTGGGCTGGAATGCACAGAATTTTCGTCTCCTGTTTCCACAGTCCGATAAAATGAGCTGATTTCCCATATTTTGAATAGTTTTCAAAAGGCATAGCTCCATAGCAGACCCTCACTGTTATTTTGCCTGTACTAATAACTGTGAAGACAGCAATGGAGGCTCTCGTATTAACGGCTGTACTGGCTGCAAATCAAACTGTGCCCACATTAGTTGGAGTGTAAATTAATCTGTCAACACCTTTACTGCCTTTAGCTTGGCCCAACGGGAAATTGTAGAACCACTGCATTTTCAGACGCGGTTAAGTTCTGTGAACGTTTGAACAATGGAAACAAAGAAAGATCGGGAACGGGAAAAGAGGGGATAGAGAAGCAAAGTGGAGCCTTGTGGAGCTTCTAAAAATGACTGCAACTTAGGTGCAACTTTGAGGACAGCTGTAAGGCAAGAATAAGAGTATCAAAGGTAAGAATACAATTTTATGTTGTTTTGTGTGCAAAAATATGAGCCTTTAAATTAGTGAATTGAGGTTTCAGAAGAGCAAAACTGAAACAAGTTAACTTTTAGGTTTGCTGCCTTTTGACTGGTTTTGATCCGCAGAAAGAGGGCCTCAACCAGTGCATCAGTCATGCAAGAACCAGTGGCTGTTCCTGCATGAATGACGGAACGGATATGAATTATGAATCATGAATGAAAGAACGAGGCCTCAGATTAAAGCAGCTGAAACGAGCTTCCGGTCATAGAGTTGAGAAGCTGGGAAGGTCATCGGGAAGATCTCCGACTGGAGTTATTGTTTCTCTGCAACAAAAGGAATCAGTTGGTTATTGGGGGTTTTGGGCACATTCTTCTTGGAGAGGACCTTGAGTCAGCCGCAGAACCTGCTGGTAGGACAAAATATTTCCATTCTGGCCTTGGAACATCTTGGGACCTCCCCAGGAGGAGTAAATGAATAGATGGATATTACTTTTTCTGTCTTTTGTTACCTTGCTTTACCAGTGGCTTTAAGTTTATTTGTCTGATGTTCTGCTGTTCTTTTCCCTTTAGCTTTCTTTCTTTCTTTCTTTCTTCCTGACGATTCTTGCTTTTAGGACCTGATCCACATCTGGTGTTGTTCTGAGCTCTACAAGGTTTTAATACAAGAATTTACTACAACATCCTCCAGTGATAGATGCTTTATTTGCTGTTGTAGCAGCAAGCTGTGACACATTTTCTCATTTCATTGCTTTTTCAAGAATTATACATTCTTATACGTTATCATGCACTGGGATCCTACAGTTTTCTTCCACAAAAGTACTGAGACAGCTAGATTGTTGCACAAAACCACAGAACAGCTGTTGGCCTTATAATTTACAAAGCATCAGGGAGGCTGAATTTTTCACAAAAAAGTGCTTTCTGAATATGGATTTAATAGATTTGTAGCCTTCAAAATATTTCTTCTCATAGTTCCCCAGTGATGTTTTGAGGTCACATTATTCTATCTGTGATATGTAATCATACTGCATCCAGTAGGTGTCATATTAATCCATTTATTGGGAAAGGTTCAGATAAGTGCAGACACAGAAAGAGTAGAAGCTTTGATTGAAACCTTAGAACATATTTTTTATTTCACATATTTTCACATTATTTTCATTGACAAGCGTTCCTTTATTGTTTTCAGTTTTTTATTTTCATTGCTCTTTCTTCTTTTTTGACACAGCTATTCTATGGACAAACGAGGGGGGAACCAAAAGGGTCAAAGGGGCTTGGATTTTAAGGTTTTTCTTCGTTTTTTTTAAGGACAGAAGCAGGACTTCAAGCATAAAGGACAAATCATCAGATTCACACCAGGTTGAGAAGAAAACAGGAACAGTTAAAACCGAGACACAGACACAACGAGAAGAAAGAGAGTAAAATATATAGAGAGGAAGGAAGGAGGATAGAGCTGAGAGATGTGCAGGTTCTTGAGTGTCCAGGTGAGAGAGAGAGAGAGAGAGAGACACACAGCTGAGTGTGTGTGTGTGTGTGTGTGTGTGTGTGTGTGTGTGTGTGTGTGTGTGTTCAGGTGTTACAGAGAGTGTTTTATTGTTCTTGTTGTTTTCATTCAGTTCCTACATCTGCATCATCCTCGTTTGGTCTTAAAAGTTTGACTTTTTCATCTCTTTCAGTTGCGTGCTTCAGACTATATTCTACAGAATTTCTACATATTCATCTTTCTGTTTTTTTACAACAGTAATCTTTATTTTTGCAGGCCTGTCTCCTGGGTGTACATGAACTATTCCTACGGTAACAGTGCATGTCTGGCTTATAGATTCTAAGGTTTTCTTTATAGTGTTCCCCTGCATGTGCGTTTTCAGGTGTTGCAACTGTGTGCCTGTGTGTATGTGTGTCTGCATACAGCATCACCTCCCTTCTTTTAAGTCTCCCTTCTTTTTAGTGCATAATTGATTCATTTCTTTTGCTTAGCTCTTTTGCGAGTGTGTTTTTCCTGAATTTGAGGGATCTTTCTTTGTACATGGCTCATTCCTTGTTTGTCGTTTGTGTCAGTTTGCGTGGACATTTTGCGTGCGTTGAGTGTGTGAGTCATTCTCGTCTGTCAGCTGGCTTCACAGGACGCTTGGGTTCCTGAAGTTATGGCCTGCGAAGCGAGCCTGGTCACCCAGCTCCTCCTCGATCCTGCAAGAGAAGAGACAGACAGAACTCTTTACATAAACGTTTTTTATGCTCGAGATTCTCTCCTTTGTTTTCTTCTTTTTAGCTCACTCCACACCTTTTCCAGAGAATTTTCTGAATTGATCTGGGCTTGTATACCACCTTTTTAGTTATCTGCCAGAGGCCTCTAGAGTTCCATGTCTAGTTCTAAGTCTCATTAAATGTTGGCAAACTGCAAGTGTTTGTATTTTTGATGGTAGGACAGAAAAGGCTTTTTATTGGTGCATCTTACAAACAACCTTTTAGCATTTAAAAAGTGTCTAATAGCTGCTATGGAGATTTTATGACCCCCGAAGATGAAAGTTTTTTTTTTTTCCTTCATCTTACCACTCACTGTGTGGTGCGAAAACAAACCTGGGTCCCCGTCCAGCTTTGTCTGTCACAGTTCCACTATTGCTCAGCTCTTACTGTGATGGTTGGCTTGTTTAGGCAACTGTATATTTATTTATAGTCATTTCCTGGTTTATGATGATCAAGACACACCTTGACTGCTTAAATGACATGTTCTCTTGTTTTTTCCATATTAAGCAGTGGTGAAGAGAATGATTTTTGGATATATATTGTGGTAAAAAGTAATTGTTGATCTGAAATGTTTCATGATATTTGTTTCAAGATCATCTAGAACATTTGAGTTAGCGCATATTTCATGCCATCTCCTATAGAACAAGTCAAACTTTTCACCAGCGTGTGCTTGCTTGACTACACAGATTAGCGTTTCTACCGGTTAATGCCACTGTGAGTATTTCCAGTCTCCACCTCTCCCATGTGCTTCCACAGCAACCCAATGGGATTAAATCCCTGGGCTGATCCTACCCCGTCCTACTCTCCCTACTCCCTCCAGCCACTGACTGGCTCGGATGCATGGGGTGACACCAGCGATTTTGTCGACTGTCACGTCAATTAGCTCAGACTCCAAGTACTAAAATAGAGCAGGCACCTAAGGAGAAACAGCTCTGCAGAGCTGCTGCTCTGGCTGATTAGATTTAAGCTGAAAGATGACATAGAACTGTGGCAAAACTGAAAAAAGTTGGGGCATAAAAGAATAAAAACTTAAATATGTGCTGACTTTTCATTTGGAGAGTAAAATTTTTAAATTAACATTCCATTTCTCCAAACTTAAGAATTAAATTTGCATAAATAACTAAATTTGAGGATGGATACTTTCAGATTTTGCTTTTTTTTTTTTAAGAATAGGCATCTAAGCATAAGTCAACATTTTTCTCAGTGGAAAAATATGGATGACCCTTCTGATTTTCATATTTCACTGCAAAATATTGCTCACTATAGATTTCCAGTCTTAATTGGACTCAGATTCAGGTAATTGCAAAAATTAGAATTTTGCAAGTCAAGTGATCCATTAAGGCGTAATTCAAACAATGCTATAACTCTTATGCTCATAATAAGATGTAAAGGTCTTGCTCACACTGTTTCTTATGTAGCCATGTTTACTGGCATGTCTAAAATGCCTTTACAGAGAACTGTGTGATGAAATTAAGTGCTTGCTGTGAAAAGTCAAATCTTGTCACTTCTATGAAATATCTATGTTACTTATGATTAGCACACCTGTATGTTGGGATGAATGATGTAAATGTACAAAGTGCTGCTGTTTTTTAAACTTAATGATTGCTTGATCATCTGAGGATGCAAAGTCAATACTCTATAAGGAGTCTATGAGTGTCCCCAACATGTCAGATATTTCTTAGCTGAATTTATAGGAAAACAGTTCAGACACCTTGCACTTACAAGCATTCAGAATGCTGATGTGAGTAAGTCTTAATCAGTGCAGACAGAAAATTTGTATAGCAAATAAGATTAGGTGATGTTCGCATGCAGGCATTGCTTCAACATTTGAGTAGCAGTTGTGTAAATTTGTGGCCACTGTCCAAAGCTGCCTATTTTCTTCCTTCCAAAAACATAGCAGACACACAATAATGAGACAAGGGTATTTAAAACACTTTTCTAATGATGTTTCAGGCTTTACTTTTATTGATAAAAGAATAATACAGAGTAAAAGCTCAGAGGGGAGTATGAAGTTGTAAATACATAATAAACCTATATTTAAAAAAAGAAAAAATGTTTTTTTAAAAATTGCTTAGTTGTAAAAAGAAATTGTTGGTAATCATTGCTGTAAATTTTGTGACAAAAGTCTATAAATAACCTGTTTTAGGGTTCTGCAACTAATTTATTCTCCATTCTAAACCAAATATCTATCAAGCTTTCTTCACAACAGCTTCATTACATTTGCTTCGATGTCACTGTTTTTCTTCTTTCTTCTTCTTCTTCTGCAGCAGATTTTTCAATTACTTAAAAGCTTTTTGTCTGACTTTTATTTTTATTTCATTAAATTTTTTTCCCCTTTGATAGAAAATCTGTTCATCTCACCAATATTACCAGATTCAACCAGTGCAAATGCTGTTTATAATTTAATTTTCACATAAAAATATTGTTTTTGTTTTTTGTGATTTTAGATGTATCATATAAATTATGCAAAATCTGCATATTAACCTGATTCCAATTTTCCATGCAATTAATTTTATCACCCATCTATTGTTTATATTTTTTGTGGATGAGATTTGACTTTGAAAAGAAAAAAGAAATTATAGTTTATTTCCCAATCAAGACAGAAAAAAATGTGACTTTTCCATGAAGGCCCTTACAGAGTTATTAGTTCATATGTGTGACACTAGGTACTGTCTCACTGTCAAGGAACATTGAAAGACAATAATAGCAGGAATTAATGTCAATCAGTCTTTACGGGACACCTGAAATGTGTGAATAGTCAGGTTGTGCCTTTGCAGGCCACTGACCTCATGAGCTGGTTGTATTTGGCCAGTCGCTCAGATCTGCAGGGGGCACCAGTCTTAATCTGCAATAGAGAGAGAAGTTCAATAAACTGTGGACAAACCGATCTAAGGTGGAAGTGAGTTTGGATCATACCAAGTGAACTTTTGGTGAGTCAGATATGGAAGTTTAAATGCACAGATTCTAAAAGCTAGTTTCCAGTCAGCATCCACAAATACTATCAAATCACAGCACAAACCTGCTGATTTAATCCTCTGCTGGAAGTTTTGCTTACCAACATGTCATAAAATGTCAGATTACACAGATACCTGTTTGTTAGGGCGCATAAGTATTTACCTGTCCAGTGCAGAGTCCCACCACCAGGTCGGCAATAAAGGTGTCCTCTGTCTCCCCTGAGCGATGGCTGACCATCACACCCCAGCCATTGGCCTGAGCCAGCTTGCACCTGAAAGAAAGAGCCAATAGTTTAGGCCACAACCTAATTTTCATGGTAATAGAAAAATATTGCTGTGGTATCTCAACTTCTGAACAGGTTCTGCTGCTGTAACCTGCAGCATGTCATTAACTTTAAGTTGTATCTCTTTAAGAAAAAAAAAAAAAAAAAAAAAAAAAAAAGGAACATTAGGAGTTATTTGGGACATCTTAAAAAAAAAATGAAACACTGTTCTGTTTTGCAACCTTAAAAAGGAAGTGTGAACTTCCCTGAGAGTAATTGCAGTATTCTTTACAAAATGAATAAAATCACTATTAGAACGTCTAATCAAATGGGAAAATATCCTAGAAATAGAAGTATCATTATACAGGTCTGTTTGAAGTACAGTGTTCACCATAAGGTGCATCCCATTCATTAGAGTAACTTAAATAAAAGTTAAATTATGCTACTAGGTTTTTGTTTAAAATGTTTTGGTATTTCAAAGAGTTCATGATTTCATGCACTCTAACAAGGTTTCCAGGGCCTTTAGAGGAGAAAAAGCCCACAGCATCACAGATTTTCCACCATACTTTAAGGGGCCAATAAGTAGGTTCTTTTTCACATTCACCCTTTGTTTCACACCAAACTGCAGTGTTTGTAGACAAAAAGACACTTCAATCTTAGTCTCATCATCACCGCAGCAAACTCTTCAAGTTAAAGGTCCAGCTTATCACTCTTTGCAGCAGTTCTCTTGCCTTGGAGACATTTTCAAAATAAGTATACTCTAGCCATAAAAATCTTCAGTATGGGTGCTAAACACCTATGGAAAAACCAACTCAACTTTCTAAATATAAACTAAATATTCTATTGACTTGTATTTCCTTTTCTAAAAGCAAACAAAACAGCTCTTGCATCAAAAAGGACTACATCCAGGCTTCTGTAATAGCCATGTCTTAGATATGAAAACCTCCTAACTAATTTGAAGCGTTTGCATTGGATACACATACATTATTTACATGACCCATGACTTTGGTGCAATTGTGTCACCGTCCGAATATTTTATTGTCTTCATGTACAATAGAAAGAAATTCATAGTCACCAGCACATGAAATTCATCTTTTCTCTCCACTCACAACTGCAGTGTTGCATATATTACCCTCTTTATTGGGCAAGTGCATTAATCACATTATGATTCATTTGTAGCCGCAGGTCATCTGACAAGTTAACAACATAAAAATTAAGACGTCTTCTGAAGCTTCAGGCTTCTTGGGATTTCCACTCAGCCAGCTGAGCTATTAAATATATCAGATTAATGATGCAGGGAGTTTTTTATGAGATGGATCCAATGCATCACTGATAGTGTCATTGGTTCTGTTTATGTCATTTAATCTTCCTCACACCGTCTTCTCTCCTGGTGCTGGACTCTATGATTGATAGTTTCACAGGGCTGAGTGACACTATGTCAAGCCTCGGATTAATGACACACACTGTCAGGGGGTGAGCGCATATTTCTGTGCAAAGATGACTGCAGATATAAAAAAGAAACAGAGACCATAACAATCCCACCTTAGAGGGATAATTTAAAGGAGCATAAAATACCTCTTTTGATTAAATTCTGCGTTCCTGTTTTCTCATTATAAGCACAAGCTTAGCACTGCTGACAGCGACTTGACTTCCTCTGTGCATGTGAGTTTGCAGGACTGATTGATGACAAGACACAGAACCCTTTATGACCCAACAAGGTCAAAGCCTCCATGAGGTGCTTCTGTTGCATTCATTTCACAGAAGGGTGGAGTCAGGTTGCATGTCTCAGATCTATTTGACTGACCACTGCATCAAGGTATTTAAGTCAAAGGTAATTTTTTTATCTTAATTAATTAATTAAGTTTTTGTTTGGTTGTTGTTGTTTTTTTTTTTGTTTGTTTGTTTTGGGGGGGTTCTATATGAGATTGTTCTGCAGCAATAAAAGATGCTGGGGCTTTTTGCACATTATTACCAGCAGATCCACAAATTTGACCACATCTGTGTTATGCATTACTTGTGCAAACCACCTCATGAATATGTGGTTTCAAAAAACATCTCATTTTCTTTTGACACTCTATTTCAAAGCTCAAGGTTAGGGTAAATATTGAGTTCTTGAAGTCTCACATGACCTGAAAAGAGTTCTCAAGGCGCTGTGTGCTGCATGTTTTAGATGTTTCCCTGGTTTGGCACACTTGATTCAGATGGCCGCAGTTCAGCAAAAGTCTGTTAATTAGCCATCAGTTCAACATGTTTATTTCATTGCAGCAATGTGCAAAAAACTACCAACATTAAATCAATAAATGGCTAATAAATACTTATTTTCATTCTGCACATAAAACACACATTCTCATGATTTTTGGGTGTTTGAGTTTTGGTTTTCATTGGTGTTGGTTTTCTGATTTCTTCTTTGTTTATCTATCTTTGAAAGGTCTTATCATATTCAGTTCATTTCTCTGCGCTCATTATTGATATCAGGGTCTTGCCATATTAGTTAATTTGTTTGTGATTAGTTTCTTACTTTGTGCATTTTGGTTTGTCATCATTGGTTAGCATTAGACTTTTTCCGTTTTGGTTTGTAGATCCTTCTGTGTCTAGTTCAGCTCCATCTGTATTATCTGTATTTATTATTCACCTTTTTTAAGTCTCCCTGTTTGCTCTTCTGTTGTTGTTGTTCAGCTGTTCCAAACTTCCCTGATTAGGCTGACCTGAATCCAATCCCACTCTCAACCTCAGCACATAAGCTCACTGGCTTTCATTGTTTATTTCTGGTTCCATCCGTTGCTCTGCTCATGCTCTGTGTTCTGTTGTCCTTGTGCAAGTTCTGTTGCTACCTAGTTCTTGTCTGCTTGTTTGCCCCCTTTTTAAAGCCACAATAGATGACACACAGGCCTTCTGAATTAAATACAGTAAATATATGTAGCTGCTGCTGCTTTCCTACTAACTTCAGAAAAAGGTGGAGCTGTTACCTTATAAAGACAAAAGCATGTTTGAGTTTACTGACATATTTTATGACTTTCTAAAAAATAATAGTTTTTACAAAGCAGACGTACGCCTGTATAGCTTCAGTGACGGAGCCGATCTGGTTGACTTTGAGCAGCAGGCAGTTGCAGGCTCGCTCCTCTGCAGCTTTCTCTATCCTTTTTGGGTTGGTCACCGTCAAGTCATCTCCAACAACCTGAATCCCCACCTGGGCCGTCAGACGGGACCAGGCCTCCCAATCATCCTGGTCAAATGGGTCCTCGATGGAGACCACTAGGAGGAAACAGGGATAGATGATAGATGGAAGGAAACCAAAAAGGACATTTTTTTCATTGTTTATCAACAGAAGGAGCTGCACCTGGGTAATTATTAACAAAGCTTTGGTAGATGTCAGCCAGCTCTTCTCCACTGATGTGTCGTGATGAATCCGGGGGGGATTTGAAGTCCAGATCGTACTTCCCCTCACGATAAAACTCAGAGGCGGCTACGTCCATCCCAACTACCACCTTCTCGGTAAAACCTGCTTTCTCAATAGCAGTCTGCAGCAAGTCCAGGGCTGAGCAGCGAAGGGAGAAGAGACAGACGCAGTATAAAGAGTCAAGATAGAAAAAACAATGCTTGGAAGCAGGATGGCCTTAACTTAAGTATTTTCTCTTCAACCACATTTCCATCCTCACCTTCACTGTTCTCCAAGATGTTTGGAGCAAACCCTCCTTCATCTCCAACGTTAATAGCATCCTGACCATATTTCTCATGAATCACGCCCTTCAGTGTGTGGTAGAGCTCGGATCCTATCCTCAGGGCCTCTCTGAAAATCACACCACGGGAGAAGGAAGATGAAAACATTCCAACAGACAACAAAAGTCAACAAAAATAGATGACAAAAAGCGAAACACAGTTTGGTTTTTTTTCTAGAATTGTTTAAAAATGATTTCTTACTTGAAAGACTCGGCCCCAACAGGCAGAACCATGAACTCCTGCATGGCAAGTTTGTTTCCTGCATGAGATCCTCCATTTATCACATTAAAGGCCTGAAAGAAAGGAGGATAGAATGGGTTTAAGAAACAGCAAAACAGAAATGTAGGGGGTTACATATTTTCATCGTACTATCGCAGATTTATTGTGAATGAGACTCACAGGAACCGGCAGCACAAGCTCGGTATTTCCAGCTAGGTCGGCTATGTGGCGGTACAGAGGAACATCCTTCTCTGCTGCACCGGCTTTACAGATGGCGAGGGATACTCCCAAAATGGCATTGGCTCCAAACTTAGCTGTTTGACAAGCCAGATGATAGGAAAGACAGGCGTAAGTATCAAAAATTCTTGTTTAGTTAAGTTTTTAGTTTGGTGTTATGAGTTTCAAATGGGCAAGAATGTTGAATTTCTATTTTCTTTATACTTTAACACATCAAATATTTTCAACTACTTTAAACTTGAACATAGGCAGAAAGACTTTTACCAATTATTTATATTTTTAGGCTTTTATGCTGCTTTTTGTCATTGGAACATATGATTAATTTTTATTGAAAAAGCACAAAAGGTCTCATATTTAGGATGTCAGTTAGCAGTTTTTTAGAAGTACGATCTGGATTAACAATCGCTAACTGTTAGGTCAACAACTAATAATAACATTGATTAATTTATTATTATGTATCTTTTGTTATGTAACAATTCTGTAGAAATCGGAAAGTCAAAGCTTAGGATTCAAATATATGTATTTTCCTGCATGAAATTCATTTATTTTAAAGTTTACAAACTAAAGTTAGCATCTATGTGCTGTTTTTGCAAGCTGTAACTTTCTACTAATAACATGATGGTGCTTGAATTTATATTAAAAAACTATTTGCTTACATTTATTTAATGTAGGGTGTAATAAAGGCCAAGGAAGGATTTTATTTTGACTAAAATATAATTATTTGTCCAGTAAAATTAGCTTTTTTGTTATTCAATACTATCATACAAACTAAAATAAGCTAAATCCTTCTCTGGAATTCTTTATCCTCTTTAGATAAAATTGTACAGCGGAGCGACAGAAATAATTATTTCCAACTGATTAATTTTTTCAGGTTTATTGTATCTGCTAATATTTATTTCTCCCTACAAACAATTTTCATGGCTGTTGGCTGTGCTTCCAGAAATGATTACTTGTCCTGTTAGGAAGACAAAATAAATTCAGAGTGCATTTATTCATCAAACATGTGAGTTGGTGTTCTCTGAGCCAAAGCAATCTATTCGCTCTGTCTTGTTACCGTCTGTATTTATGCAGCTTATTGCTCTGCAAAGGACTCTGTGACAAATGAGCCCTTGGTGCAAACATTTTTTAAAATATGTGTGAGCTGCTGAACATGGGAGAGTTCCAGCTGGCTGGTAGAGTCTGATGATGTGGTATTAGTCATCCTGTCGTGTTTTGACTCACATTTGTTTTCTGTGCCATCCATTTCGATCATCATGTTGTCCAACTGCTCCTGCTCCACCACACTGATACCCTGCAGAAAAGCAAATACATTCTTCACAAAGCTTACTAAACAAAACTGCATCACAAAGTTATAGATTGTTTTTTTTTTTTAAAGATATTCCATCACACAGTTTTCGCTTAATTTGATTCTATTTCTTTGAGGTAATTAAGAACTTATATTGGATTTAAACAGAAACTGCCTTGATATATTACAATTCACCTCATCAATTAACTTTTTTAAAAATAACTAATGTCACTTTTATTCTAAACTTGACAGAATTGTTAAAGTTTTGACTGTTTTTTCATTTTGTATTATTGGAAATAATTCCAAACTGAATTTGCCTGAATTGGACTCCATGCAAATGGGTGTGAATTTGACATCTTTGTGTTTTTAGTATTACATTTTTGAGTTATTTTCTATGTAAATTAACTGAATTAAGTTTAGCTGAATTGGCTAAATAACTTAAGTCTGAAAGGCAGTTTCCCAGGGCGGCATTAGATAGGGATCCCCAATAGCACAATTTTTTTTAAAACTTTTTTTTCTCTCTTGCCCCATTAAAAAACAACTTTTCAATAGCTTTTATGCACATGCCTTCAGTGGGTTATAGGCTCCCCCATGTGTTAAGTAGTCACCTCCTGCTTGATGCTGAGAAAGGGATGCTGGGTTAGGTGAACTTTGTTTTCCCCCACATCACAATCTCACGTGATTCCCTCCATTTATATTGTTTTCAGGAGGCATGGCTCTTTGTTTTTTATCTAACTGTGACCAAGTGTGATGAGGCACAAGTTATCCTGCTAATGTATTCTCTGCTTTTAGCTGGAATGTCTGAATCCTGTTCCTGGATCTCCGAAATAACTTGGAAGGAAAATTGAAGCTGAACGAAATTATTCATGTTGCACTTCTTTAGGTATCAAAAATGTCACAAAATCACTTTTCCTCTCACTCCCTTGGTTTCACCACCTTTATTTTTGCAGCACAGCTGCCATTCTAGACCCAGAAGCTTTCAGTCACTACCTCCTCAAAAGCTTAAATGCTCTTCAAAGAGGGAAATATTACGACATTTATTTATTACTATTTATGACAACGTTTACAAAACTCTCTTTGGCACATCTGTCATTTTAAAGACATTTGTTAATTGCCTTCACATTGGTTCATATGTTTTTACATCTAAACTTTGAAAGATTTAGGCTTGCTGTGAATGGATAGTATTATGAATGAATACATTAATGTTTTGATGACTTACAGAGGCTATGAGGGCTGGCGCCAGAGTATCGTTGATGTGTCCAACTGCCTTTAAAACACCTAAAGCAGAAAATAAAGGAAAGAAGAGTTTTGTAGGGAAATAAAAAAGGCAAATCAAGACATTGATAAATAAAGTAGAAAATGGCAGATTTAAATCTGTTTAATGTAAATTTTTGTGTTGAGCACAAAGCAACTTAATCTTGAAAGTGTTTTTCTTGGTCAAACACAAGACAACAATCTTGTAAAGAAAATCAAATTGAAAAAGTGGGTTTCATTTTTAGATAAGGCTTGGGCAAATGCTACATAGTCACAGTGCTTTTTATTTTCAAGTAAATTAGAACTAAACTTTAGAAATGTGTGGAGGCTTTGTGGAGATTGTGGAAAGACAAAAAATGACATCTGTAAATGAAAGAGTAAAATAAATCCAAAAAAACAATAACTTGCCAAGAAAAAAGCTTTGTGACTAATGTGGTAAAACAGTTATCACAATGCTCTGTTAACTTTAGCAATTGTTGCTTTTATATATTTGTTCCAATGATATGTGAATACAGAATTTAAAGTTCTGACACATAATAGACACCAGGCTGAAAACATCTACTATTTACAATTATTAATATTTCCTATATGTATTTTAGTAATAAAACATAACCGTATAATCTTTCTCTGCTATTACTAACTCCAAATTCTTACAATAATAAAAAAAAAGTTTTGCAAGATTTCTCTGCAGAAGCTTATAGAATTTTTTAGATCTGAATGTTGCTTTCTGTTGAATTATTTTATCCAGCATAGAGTTTTTGTTGACAGTAATTAAATATGGATGCCCAGCTAATTTGTCTTCTTACCTTTTCCCTTGAAGCGGTTTTTGTCACCATCTCGGAGCTCCAGAGCCTCATAGATCCCTGTGGATGCCCCACTGGGCACTGCAGCCCTAAATAGACCTAAAAAAATTTGTTGAAAGGATTAAATGTCATGTAAAATGGTCAAATCAACAGGCAGATCAGACAGAAAATAATGAATATCCGAATGTGTAGCCTCTTATCTGAATACCTATAATCTTGAGGATATCATTGTACCCTTAACCAAATTTCTATTTCCAGCATTTGTTGATATTTTAGCTTAGTCATTATGTCATAATTAAATTCTTCACGCTGTTGGCAACTAAATCATTAAGACAGGTTTTTTGTTTCTTCAAAGGCAAAGAACCTTTTTTTGTGCGAAGATCCACTTCCACAGTGGGGTTTCCCCGGGAGTCCAAGATCTCCCTGGCAACGATGCTGACGATCGACATCCTGAGGGGCAAACAGAGCAAAAAAGGCTGACTGACAATATCAATCAAACTGTATTTATATCTGACAAGTTATGACTTGATTGTAAATCAAAGTAACAAAAATGAACTCAAATGTTCACAAATTGTATGACTAAAAAATTACCAAATATGAAGAATAAAAGTAATGTTTTATGTTTCTATGGTGGCAGGGAAAAATTTATATTTAGATGGATACACATGAATCTGTGAGAGGTGACAGTAAATGGCAACCCAACAGATTGACTGGGAAAAATTTAAATTCACCACAAAGGACTGGTCAGCCATTTAACACTCCCTGCTCACATGTTGTAAAGAAAACCTGCAGCTCAGGAGAATTTTAGATCAAGCACCAATGTTTCACTGCTTTTATGCTTACTTATGTGGCCAAAAATTGATCTGTGAAGTTTTGTTTCTGACAAATATTTGTGATCTTTAGACCACATGTGTATGAGGCAGATCAGATATTAAAACATAAGTGTGAAAAATCACAAGGTTAACAAATTTGTTTTTACGTTGTTTTGGAAATGTAACAGACTATGACTGCATGATTTTACAGCTTGCAGTTATTTATGTATAAAAAAATTAGTGCAGTGCATCTACTGAATGTGTTATTTTTTAGTCAGAATTCAATAACGTGCACTGCATTGAGTCAAGAATACACTTAATAGTAGAGTTTAAAATATATATCATGTACATAATAAAAGCAATTATAATTTTACCACCAAGTAATTTTTTTTTTAATGATGATTATAATGGTTTGCATCATTTCAATAAATATCCAGATTCACTGTATGAAACTGAGATTATGCTACTTCCTAAAATATTAGGGCAGAAAAGAACCTTGTGTGAAACTTGACACTATGCATGCTCACTCTAGTGCTTCACAGTATCTTAATGTTTCTGCTGAACCTGTTTACTCCTTCAGCATTTTGCATCCCAGGAGAGAGATCTCGGAAACTCTTGCAGCACAAATGCATTCTAGATGCATCGTGTGGTGCCAGTCTACACCCTTGGAAAAACAGCTCAGCCACTAGAGCTTTCACTTAAATAGGTCACAGCATCAACACGCTCTCAAAAATCCAATAAAATCTTCATGCAAGTCTTTATTATCAAAGATACAATTATTAAGATGCACTGGATTCTTCAACAGTTGCATGTTTGCACACATTTCTCCATTTAGATTTTCAGTGCACTCAGCTTGTTCAGCGTTTGCTGCAGAGGTTTATTTTTAGTGACATGACATCAAACCTCAGCATAGTAATGAACGCATAAAAAGCTGGTCTGGTTTTACTGTAAACATTTTTTGGAACAGGAGGTAATTAATCTTGGTACTATAAACAAGTTGATATAAAAGAAGTCAAAGGACAAAAGTTGATGATGTTAGCTAGCTAATGTATCTTTATTGTAATGACAGAAAGCATTTGTGAAAAAAAAAACTCTTTTGAGGAAATAAAGTGGGTGCAACATTTCCTAATATGAGGACATAAATTGGAAGGATCTTACAACAAAGCAACAGCACTGTTAACATGAATATCTAACTGAATGCTAATTTCTGGGAAGAGTGAGTTTGAAACCTATGTTTTTAGTTGCGCTTATATTCATATTATGAATCATGACAACTTTTATGATGGACCAGAAAAGTATTTAGGATTCTAAAATTTACATGTTGTTTCTTTTTTTAGGTTGGAAACAGCTTATTTTTAAAGCTATTCTCTTAAGACTTTATGCCATCTCCTATATTCACTAAGAAGTTGGATTTTCCTGAATTTCAGTCAGATATAAAAAAAACAATGCTGCCTGAAGTCTGAATTTCAACTCAGAAAGTGATGTTTCTGAGTAGCCAGTATCCAAGATGACTCCCACACAAACTAGTGCAAGTTGCAGAACTAAACTATTTATTAGAACATCTGATGGGTTTTATCACATTAAATCAGTGGCACACAAACAAAATTGTACAATCTACTTGTGAACATTTTGTTCTACTATTTAAAGTACTATTTAAACGTTTTAAATTAAAAGAAATGTGTTGCTATTGGCTCTGTTAGTAGGTAGCCTGGCCTCGCTCTAACAGCGTTACCAGACCGAAGCTCTAACTTCTGAAACAAATTGAATATAATAGTTTTTTCTGCTCCAAGCGATGAGAAAGAACACTTGATTGAACTGAAGAAGTTATATTGAGAAGTTATATCTGGCCTTTTCTTCCTCTGCTTTTTGTCCAGAATCACCTCTTATCACTTTACATCCAATTCTCACATTCACTTTAAAGTACAACATGAAAGGAGCAGCTTATTTCTGGGACATACTGAACTGCCTTACATATCAAGATTAATTCATTTATTCTCTTTGATTATGTTGTTTAAGTCTGGATTTTTTTGTTTGTTTGTTTTTTTTACCACCATGACATTATTAGCCTACACAATGCTGTGAAGTAATGGAACCTCTACCTTCAATGACATTTCTCTTTGATTATCTGTGCTCTCCTCCGTGGGTGTTTGCCCTCTTTCTCCCCATTGATATTCCAAGCACGTAGAACTATAACTGCAGCAATGTATCAAAAAAGTCCTTTTATGCTGTTCTTGTCCCTCTTTGCTGTATGAATACTTTATCGATCTGTGAGCTAAATTTGGCTGGTAGCTTGCAGAAGCCTGGCACTGAGGCTGTACTTTTCAATTGCACTGACAGAAAGATGGAGAATCAGAAAAAGGGCTGTGTCTACTCCTTCTCTCTCCTCACTGCTTCAGAGTATATTTGTAGCACTCGATATTTTGCTAGTTAATGATGAAGGTAACGTGTTCAGTCAAAGCTTTGGCAAAAAAGCTTTTTAGTTGAATAACTACAACTTTTATCAACTGTGTCTGATTTAACTAGTATTTCTCACATTTTTTCAGTCGAATCTAGAATTTAGTTTGACACATATGTTTTATAGCACATTTTGTTTTCTTTTTTCAGCTTAAATTTAAGCAATAACTTCCTGATAATATTAAACTATATTTAATTTGATTGCTGTTCATTCCTAGGTTTTGACCATGCCCAATCTTTTTCTGGTAACATAAATCTTTCCCTTTGTTTGACCTATCAAGCTGCTTCTTGCCCCCTAAGCTCAACTCTCAACTATCTTGAAGTAGCTCTTTAAAGCACATTTGAAAATTTAACTCCAGTTTTTAAAATCTGGTCTGAGCCTTGCTCCTCTGTCTGCTGAGGGTTAAGTGTGCTGTTGACAGCCTACAAATTCTTTCTCATTCAGCTGTTTCACCTATTTTAAGTCACGAGCCTTGAAAGGCTCAAGGTAATGAGTGAAAAGTGTAAATGGTGCTCAGCTGAAAAAAAAGGCAAAGAAGGTGCCTCCAGCACCTTCTTCGAGAAGAATCCGCTTGGTCAGGAGTGAAAGCAATTGATGCGTGGGTGGATTTTCTCCATAGGCAGTCATTAATTTTATGGATACTGGTTCTCTTTTCCTTTTCGGTGATCCTTTGAGGCCCCACCCTGCCGTATTGCAGAGTTTTCTCAAACAGTTCCACCTAAGAGTGAAGCAGCACTGCATAAGATACCAACAAGGATTTCTTATTAAATTATCTGCTTGATTAAAAAGTTTCAGATGGCGACAAACCCCAAGAAAACCGGAGACATTTTTTCAGCACCTAAACAGTTTTAATATATATAAATAATGCAAAAGCTGCTCATATGTGTGTTTTCACCTTGTTTACTTGATTGTAAAAAAAAAAAAAAAACTATTATATCCTCTTCTTCTGTGTGCAATTCAAGTAAAAGGTGAATCTAAATGAAGTTTAAACTTTACGCTCTAAAAAATACATAATTCCATTGTTACTGAGTCAGTCATGCATGCATTAACATCATTGGCATCCTGCTGCAATTTGCACCATCTAATATGCATGTATGCATGTTCTTTCCTCCTAATCTCTCACCCACCTCAATAAGGTTATCACCTGATCAATCTCATCTCAGTCCTTTTTCACCCTTCTTTCTTTCCCCTGTTTTCCACATCGCCCCTGTGTCTCTCACCCTTTGCTGTTTGTACACGTTGCTGTGTATTACGTAAGCTCTACAGCAGCAGCAGCAGCAAAGAGGGAGGGAGGACACTCTGGAACGCATCAAACCACACCTTACAGAGACTGCAGTGCTCAGCAGAAAAGATACCAGCGCAGAAGGGACGAAAAAAAAAAAAAAAAACTCCATACAAGCCAACATAAGTGGGTGAACTAGGGATGGAGTGACATGGAGGGTGACTATAAGAGGTAAACAGGTCAAATAAGTAAAAGGGGGATAGGAATGTCAACAATCTCTATCTGCAAGGAAGACTAAATAAAAGAGGCAAGGATATCATAGATGTACTTAAAATAATACTAATAGAATGAAGGATAGGTGAATGAGGGCATGACCGCAATAATAAAAGCACAATTTAATTAAATCTAGATTAACTTTGACACTGAAGTGCAAGCCTGTTCTTTGATCTTGAAGTATGTATAACAGATTTGTTTCCTGCACATGCATGAAGCCAAACCAAATCCAAAACTGTGCTCTGCTCACTGAGATCTGGTGACTGCTATGGCCACTGAAATACAGTGAACTTATTATCATGTTCAAAAAAACAGTTTGGAGATGATCTGAGTTTTACAATATGGTGGATTATTCTGCTGAAAGTGGCCATCAGGAGAAGGGCACAGTTTGGTCATAGAGGGATGAACATGGTCAGCCATCACACTCAAGCAAGTATTCTACACCAATGTATGTTCTGCATACATGGCCATCTAGTAACAGTTGGCTATTTTAGCCTCCGTTGCTTTTACCACCCTCTCATTTGAGTCTGTTTGGTCACCCCTGACATCCCCAAGGCATTGTTAAAAAGTTTTGTTTTTATGACCATTGTCTGAGAATCCCAGAGATGGTTAGGCATAAAAAATCTCAATAAATCAGCAGTTTTCAAAATGTCCAGCAACTTAAGTCACTTAAGTCCCCTTTTCTCCCCCATTTTAATGCTCAGTTTCAAGTTTGGCAAGTTATTTTCATTGGGTCTAAAAACATTAATGCACTGAGTTGCTGCCTTGTGAGTCATCATTTAAGCTAAAGCAGAACTAAACAGGTGGGTGTAATGAAGTGGTTGGTGTTTGTAATTTTATTTGGATTAGTTCTGGGGGGATTTTTTCGCATTTAGTGTGGTTTAATTTTTCAGATATACATCATTTTGGTATCACATCATACCGTGAAAAAGATGTAGACCATTTTATTTGATTGAAATATCTGTAAATTCCCATTTTAATACAAGAGTCATAGATTTTTTTTCTAGCCCTAAGTAAATACATGCTAATTAGCTAATTATGCACTTGTTCATTTTAAATTGACTTAAATACAACTTAGCAACAAATCCCATTTAAACTTTTAAATTATGACTCTTTGTTGTTCAAATATAGAAGGAATTATTGAAAATTTTTCCAAATGTAAGGCAACAACTGTCCTCTACTCAGTTCAGTTCATTTATATTGTACCAGTTCACAACAAACGTAATCTGAGGCATTTTATGAGGCAAAACATTAAAATTCATAACCAGTTAGGTCCAAATTCAGATGAAATCTGATTTTGACGTAAGATTAAGATTCAATTCTACAGTTTAATTCAATCTTAACTATAATACAATACAGTCAAATTCAGCTGCTCATGTGATGTCAGTGGGTAAAAAGTTATCTATCTAAAGAAGCTCAGCTGATTGCATCAAGTCACTGGCTTTACAGCAACCCTTCATCCCCAAGCAAGCATGTGGCGACAGCAGTAAGAAAGAACTCCACTTTAACAGGAAAAAACCTCTAGCAGTACTTGGCTCAGTATTGTATGTGCATTCAACTGACGTGACCAAATCAGTGTTGATATTCAGAAAGTCCTCCAGTATACGATTTAATAAGTCTTAATTCTTAGATTTCACTGAATTTGTATCACAAGAGAGGTTGGGTTTTTTTGGCTCATGTCTGAAAGATTAATAATTTCCATTTATATTTTTCCAAACAGTGTTGTGCCACTTTTAGGATGAAATATTGTGCAACACTGCTGAAAAGCCAGCAGACAGCCCAAAAAAATTTCCTCAAGGTGTTTTGCTGTTTATTTAAAAAGACCAATAGGCTTCAGAAGTATTAGACCCACAGTTATTGACTTCATTCCAGGTTTTTTACATTTTTTGTCATGTAACTGTTCAATGTATCTGTTCAATGAATCTTTAGGAAAAAGATAGCAATGAATCAATTTTGTCCTTGTGAAGACAAAAAGCATGTGTAAAATAAGAGAGTTAAAGTAATGATTTGTATGCAGGGGGAGGATGGAAACAAACCAAAAAAAATGGGAAATAAGCTCTGAACCATGGCTTTGTATATGTGCAAACAGAAAGGAAGAGGTTCCCTGAAAATGGGAATGGCCAGCAGGAAGTAGAGAGGGAGGGAGCGATAAAGAACAAAATAGAGAGGAAGAGGAAATGAGGCAGAGTGAGCGAGAAATGGAAGGATCACAAGAGGAAAGAGATGGATAAATAATTAAATGATCGTGTATGGCTAGAGAAGAGTGGAGAGACGGAGGAATGTGGAGAGAGATGGAGGAGAGGAAGAAAATGGGCAACAGAATTGTGACATATGGCGCACGAACACACGCAATCACAAAAAGACACTCACACATAAATACATTATATATTTACATAAATATATGTAAGGGGGTTTTATTATTACCACTAAATACTATGATTAGGATTACTTCAAGCTCTGACTATGACAAATGAAGATCAACATGGATATTACTTGAATTTCATTTTGTCTTCTTTCCTATTTTGAAGAGAAACAAACCTCGGTATTCGTCATTTTAAGACTTATGATGGTCACAAGAATCTCACCAATGATTTGATTAAAAACTGTGTTTTAACAAGATTATTTTCCTAGCTGAGAAAATTAACTTTAATCATAGATTCAGTGATTCTGTGTGAGATTATATACTACTGGATACAATATACATTTATCATAGCTTTTTTTCTCTTCATTATTAGTATTTAATGAAGGTGTTTTACACATACTGTATTTGCCAGGGGTGCCAGTAACTGTGAAGAAGGCTGTACCTTTACAAAACAGTTCAGTCATCAACACAAGGTAAAAATATTATTATATCAAACACGATGCCAATAATGGTTATTTTCATCCAACAACTTTTTATCAGTGAGGACTAATTTGTTGAAATAAAAAAATAGATGGTGCATCTCTGTAACCAGCTGCCATTTAGCTGTGGCTAGGGAAGAGGGAAGGCCCAAATCATATCAATAAACCAACTGCAGTCATGTAGAAATGACATGGAAGAACCAGAAAAATGCAGTAAAATGTGCGATTTTTAATTTTTTAAAATAAGTTTACATGACCTAAAAATTTTCATCTTTTTTACATAACAGGCTATTATTTTGATTTAGGACTTTAGAAAACTGTACTAAACCCACTGACCATTGTTGAAATAGGCTACATATCTGACTGCCCCGGGAAAGGAGGCCATACACTGAATCTAGCTACCTTCCAAGGTGCATCAAAGTAAAGGAATAATTCACAGTTTTTAAAGAATCTGGACTGCATATGATTATGTCGATTCAGATCAATAATATGCACAATGGCCAAACTTGAAGAATAGATAATTCTACACTGAATGGAGATTCTTTGGAAAGCTTTTGACAAGTGTGATAACTGCATTGTACAATGTAAAGGGTCCAACCTGGACTGATTTTCTTCTCCTATGATTATTGATTCTCTAAACTACTGTTTTGAGTGAAAAGCTTTTCTGTATTTGTGAGATTAAACACAAGACATGTTGAGTCATATTTTTCTCCAAAATATTGCTAAAGTCTATATTTATGTATGTACTGTATGTGTAAAATTATTTTTCTCCAAAATATTGCTGAAATCTATATTTATGTATATACTGTATGTGTAAAAGTATCAGATTTCTAACGATTTTGCTTTTTAAATTGGGATATCAGACAAAGATAATACGAATACATTTGAGAGGCACTACTTTAAATATTTATTTTATTGAAGGAAAAAGGTATTGAAACAAACCTGACAGAGTGAAAAAACAAGAAATGCCATCAGTTGTTTGTAATAAGTAGCAATGCAGGGGAGTCTCTCTTTTTCTTTCTAGAATTGTTTTCATTCGACCACATTGGAGGGTCTTGAAAGTCTTGATGCCACAGCATCGCAATCAGATTTAAGTCTGAACTTTGACTAGACCACACAAAAACCTTAATTTTTAAGTCATTAAGAGATGGACTTGCTGTATAACTCAAGTGCACTTGAGCTTAAGATCACAAACGATGGACAGACATTTTCTTTCAGGATTTTCTGCTCAGAAGCAAAATGTATGGTTCCATCAATTGTGGTAAGATGTGCCGGTCCCGAAAAAGCTGTGCTCTGTTTTCTCCATTTGTATATTTAGGGCTTTCACTGTGGTTCCCCAGAATCCCAAAGCTTTAAAACTGGGTTTGTAATCCAGAGTAGATGTCCTGTAATACTGATAGATATCAGTGATTTTATTTCTTATGTGTCCTTGAATTTCTTTGGATTGGGGCATGATTTGTTGTTTTATAAAATGTCTAAGCTTGCTTCATGTTGTTGCCACACATCAACACCTGTATCACTCAAGTCCAAACCTACAGCTGTTGTACCAGATGGCTATCTCCTTTAAGGGGGAATTGGCCTTTTAATTCTTTTTTTTTATTATTATTATTATTATTATTATTATTATTATTATTATTATTATTATTATTATTATTATTATTATTTTGTTTTGTTGTTTGTTGGTTTATTTTTCCTGAACAATTAGATCATTGTTTTACTATTTCTGCTGTACTCACTAAAAAAACATATACTGATGTAATGAAAAAAAAGGAATAAAGAGCTAATCAAATAGTGATTACTGTACTGTAGAGTGAAAGAAAAACAAGTAATTTCATTGGATAAAAAGGTCACAGTAAGGAGGTCAATTAGCATGGTCAAACACAGCGAGTTTTTTACAGAAAAAGAGCGTAACCGGTAAAAATTTCATTGGGAAAATGATGAACAAACTTGATCTAGAATACATGATGAAGCAAAAAATCACCCATAAATTTTCACAGGATCCTCAATAAAGTTTGGAAAAGCAAATCATGATGGACTCTTCACAATCAGGGTGTTCTGAAATTAAATTGAACACAACTTTTAAAACAAAGAATAGTGTGTCTCTGGCATTTTGTGTATGTTGATATATATATATTTTCCTTATCAAAATAAAAATACCTCAAGTTCACACCATGACCATCTAAGTTTAATTTATCTTTACGAGCTTGGCTACCTTTCCTTAAATCAGGCATGTTGTTAAAAACATATTACCTAAATCACTTTTAGCAGCTTTACCTAAATGTATTGATACTCTATATCAAGTGTTTTAGTAGCAAAACCAAGCATAATTCTCTGAGACTCAGAGATGCCTATACTGTCACATATTCCTGCCCCGTCCTCAAACACCATTAGAAACCAGAGACCTGGGCATTATTGACTACAGGATCCCATCTCGTTCACACACACACATACACTGCAGCCAAGAATCACATGAGCAAACACCAGCCATTTTCCAAAAAGTCAGAGAATATTCAGGTCAGTCTTCCTGTAAGCTACATGTCCACCTTCTAACACACACATACACATATCATATGACAACTGAATGCATTAGTCCTCACACACTATATTTCTGCTGCCACAACCTGCATAAACAAATCAGCCCTCTTTAACCACAAGGACACACATTAACACCAAAAACTGCATCTCACATAAACACACACATGTCTGTGCAGTTTACATGAATAGAGAACAGCTAAACACACACTTGACAGCAAAATGCATAGTAATGCAAAAACACACACACATATTGTTTTCTTCATCCCTTCTCTCCCATCAGACACATTCAAACATACTAAGAGCTCAAACTGACACACAGACACATACTGTGCACGTATGTGAGGCTCACACATGTACGCTCTCATGTCTGTCTCTGCACCCACAAAATGTACTTGACAGCCATTTTCAAAACATGCATGAAGCTGCAACCCACAAAAACAGTGACACCTCAAACATCTCACACACACACACACACACACACACACACACACATGCATGCATTTCTTTGAATTATGTCTGCTTTACGCAGCATGAAGCAAACGTCAAAAACAAAAATGAGAGAATAACGATGGAGAAAGACACAATCAAATGGAGCAGAGGATAAGAGAAAGAGTGAAAATCCTGCCTTTACCTGCCACCCGTGAGTGTGTGAGTGTGTGTGTGTGTTCTGCCTTGCACGGCAATGGAGAAAATACTGGAGAGACTGAGCGATGAGAGAGGGAGAGGAGGAAAACAGGAGGGGAGGAGAGGGTGATATGTGTGACGAAGGGGGGGAGGGGAGATGACTCAGAAGGGAGATGGAGAGAAGAAGATGAGTGTTAATTAAAAAGGAGAAGATGGACCAAGGGTTTGGATGAAGGGATAAGAACAGGGTGCAGAGGCTCGATGTCCGACAGTGGTGGTAAAAATAGATGATGGGTGGACAGCTTCTTGTCTCCCAGTGTCTCGGTGTCTTTCTCTACTGTTGTCGTGGGGTTCAGTCTGTATACATGCAGTTATATAATCCATCTTCTCCACCACGCTCAGACATGATGATCCTCTATGTATATGCATCTGCTGCCCTGAAGTCTGAGAATGAATTATAGAAATTTTACATCCTATGGTGGCAAATATGTATGAGGGGAAGGTTTGCTTTAAGGTGAAGGTCAGAGAAACAGTTGGCTTTTCAATGTTGCTGCATTAACTCCAAGATCATAGAAAACAATGCCTCACAACATCTTCTCTCCTTGAAATGATGCTGCTGCAACCCTTGAGACATAAAGCTATCCCTTTTTTTTAGCCAGGTGGGTCAGTGTGAGAGCACAAAAATATGGGGGAAGCAATAAGTATGTATGCAAAACTTAAATCATTTTGCATACATATCATTGTGATTTTTATAGTGAATTAATTTTTTTTTTTTTTTGGTCTTCTGGAACAAAATAATGAGAGCAGTTATTTACATCACTGTATGGTTTTTAAGCTTAGTCACAGTTTGCATTTTTAATAATTAGCTGAATGTTTTTGCAGTGTTTTGGTATTCCTTTTGCAAAAAAAAAAAAAAATCCAGCACCCACTTTCAGTACTTTTAGTCTCTAAACTTGCATAACAGGGGTAAGACGAGAAGTATTGCATACCAGATACACTTACAATGTATGCTGTGGCCCTGCACAAAAGTAACACGTTTATTAATCTTTTAGCATTTGCTTGTTTTCATTTCTTTTTCACTGTGAACCCAGAATAAACTCTAAACTTGTCTCTGAATATCCAAAGAAGAGTGCTCTTTTTCACTTTCATGCAATTCCAGCTTTCAAAGCCAGCCCAAGTCATTAGCAAACATAGTTCCTACTAAAAAAAAAAAAAGAAAAGAAAAAAGAAAAACAGGCCAGAAGAAAGCCTCCATAAGCTGTTAGCTTCAACTTAAAATTTGTGGTTACATTTATAAAGAATGAATTAGTATTTAAATTTGCTTCAAATGTTTATGGATTTCAAACTTAATTTTTTTTTTTTTTTTTTAATAAAATACAACTACACATGGAAAAAATTAAAAAAAATGTATGTTTGCTCTGCCTACACAGCTGCACTCGTATGAAACTGCACCAGACTGCTGATGTAATGGCCTTCATAATACCTTTACATTGAGCTAAAATGACTGCCAGACTATGAAGCTATGCATTACAAAAAGCTGTTTAATTAGATGTTGGTCAATAAACGTCAAATAATTCTCTCTAAAGTGCATTCTTGTGTATTTCTTTTTTAGAAGAAATGTATCTTGGTAACCTTAAAGAAATACTTTGCTTCAGACAGTGACCACCTGGGTATCATCACTGTTGGGCAAAAGTCTTGTATCTCCATTTTGCTCAGTTGTGTTATCTTGTGAAAATCAATTCTATCTATCAGTTTCATTGACACATTTAAAGAGAGAAGTATCAAAAAAGAGCATGTAGCTTTGACCAAACTGTATGAATGCACATTTAAAAGCAAAATGTTTGTATTTCAGTTTGCGTAAAGTTCCATTTTTGGAGATACAAGGTTTCTATCCGACAGCAATTCTGCCTGTCTCTGAAACGCAACCAAAACGGTTTGAAAGAATAATACTTCTCTTTCAGCCTTGGTACTGATAATATACCACAAACTCCCATGTAGTAAATCTCCTGCGCCTGATGACATCACACTGGGGTGACTTCTGTGTGCTGGTTTGTGCTTAGTCACTGCAGAGTGCAAAGAGAGACGGGAGAATGATGGGCTCAGAGAAAGAGAATTCTGTTAAGGGCTGTTCTCCAGCATTGGAACCTCAAAGGCCTAATCAATGCTTTTTTCTGGACTATGAATTGAAGCCAGAGGATCAGAAAAAAAAGTTTAAAATGTTTAAAATGTATACTATATTCTGAGAGTTAAGGTTAATTAAGGTACAAATATGTGCACTACTTTCAAAAAAATCCTGTGAATATTCTCTTACTCTTCACTTTAATAAAAACACTTTATTATTACCTAGATTGTTCTTTGGTCCTCAGAACTAAGACATGTGGCATAGATTTAACACGATATGGGAGAGAGTCCTCAGGGATTTTGGTCCATATTATCACATTATCACACAACACAGTGGCTAATGATTTAGAACTTGCACATCCTTGATGATAATCTCCTGTTCCTCCACATCTCAAATGTGCTGTACTGGAACGAGATCTCGTAACTCTGGAGGCTTCTGGGGTTCAGGTTTTTGTTTCGTTTTTGTTTTTATTTTGGTTTTGTTTTTGTCATTTTTAACAATCTACCCATTTTCCTTTGACATTTGAAATCAAGAATGCATTTTTGTACACAGCTCACTGCACATGTTCTCTTTTTAGGACAATTCCACAAGGACAACAAAAAAAGCTTGGGTGTGAAAATCCCAGTTGATCAGCAGATTCTGTAATATATAGACTAGCTTATCTGACAGGAACAACCATGCCATGTTCAAACTCTTAAATTATCCTTATCCGTTATTTTGAACTTCAGCAAGGTGTCTTCACCATGTCTTCACCAACATTGAGTTGCTTCTATCATAATTAGCAGTTGTACAGGTGTACCTAATGAGGTGGCCTGTGTAAATTTAATTCCTGTAAGTTAATGAGAGGATAATAAAGGTGTTTATTTCTATATTTGCAGCTCATTTCACCATAATAACAATTGTTTGGGTATTTTGTGAAGTTTCTTTACATTTCAACCCCTGACTTTAATTCAAAGTGCAGCAGTAAATAATCCTTTGTTTAATACAGAATAATGTGTCCTTTCTGTTCTAAAAACAGAATGGTGAAGTTGCTAGTGCTGACTGCAGGGTGACAATGATACACATTGACAGGGCAAAAGGGTGAAACCAGTGTGTTCTTGGTGTGTGTGGATGGGTTTCTCTCCAAACTGTATGCCTTTTTCTTCATGTGTGTTTTTGGCAGAGGCAGGTGTGTAAGTGTGGCAATCTTTATTCGTGTTTATGTGTAGGCATACATGCGTGTAAGTGTGCAAGTGTGTGAGATAATCTGTAATTAAATTCCTGAGTTTAATGGGATTATCTAAGGGAGACAAGAAGCACTATGTCCTTGACATCCATCCCCCAGTTAGCCACAGCCGAGTGACTGACAGACACAAACAGACATCTGGGGAAAAAGTGAAAGAAATGGTGAGAGAAAATGAGAGAAAGTAGAAAGAAACAGCAAAATAAAACAGATAGAATTGTGAGAGATCAAAAGGGCACAGTGAAAAGCTTGTGAAGATATGAGCACAAAGGCCTTCCAGGGTGAGGGTAGTAAAGAAGTGACTTGCATTGTAATTATCTCATTTTCTGTTGCGTTACACCAAAGGTTGACTGGCCTTCCTCTCAGCAAGGTCCCCCTCTACCTACAGCACAAACTGATGGCCAGGTCAGCGAACAAATATTCAAATCACTGAAAGCACTGAAAAACCGGGTTAGTTTGACAACATTTTGCACATATAGACCACTGACTATTTTTTAAAATCTGTTTTAAGCTTTTTGATTCATGGTTAAATTGTTTTATTTTTATTTATTTATTTATTTTTTTTAATCAGTCGTCCCCAATCTTGTTTGTGGTTTTTACACACAAGATCTCAGGTCATAGTCGTATATAGAAAGGTCCTTGCTTTGGATACCTCAGATTCTCATCTTTCCGTCTTTCAGATCATGTGGTTCTTTCGGAATGTTCAGGCCAAGACCTTCAGCCAGCATCCACTGGAGCTGTTCACAATCGAGGCGAGATTCAGCTCCTTTATGTCAGCGGTCATGGTTGTGAACTGCAAAAATATGGATTCCTCCAGAGTTTGAGGGTCAAGCAGAGGAGTTTAAGTGTCATAATCATCCAGGAATTGCTACTCTGGAATATTATCTCTATATTAGCTGTTACAATCATGGGACTCTCATATTCTCATCAGTCAGATGCCTTTTTAGATTCATTGCAAAACTGACTGCTACTGGAGATCCTCCCCAAAGCCATTACCATTCACAACGACTCTCTGAAAGAACTTGGATGATTTGAGTTACAACAAAATTCAATGTACCTTTGGGATAAATTTAGTATTTTTGAATTGAATATACCATATGGCCTGGGAATGCTTTCACATTCATCCAAATAAGAGTTGGAGAATTAGACTATGGAGAAGGATGTCCAGGTTTCCCTCCTGGTCCAGTTACCCTCTTGTTAAGTCACAACAACTGAAAATATGAAATGAATATTCATAAACCATGCAGCTCAACAACATAACTTTGGTTGTTCACACAAACTAATTCATAGTTGCCTTATATAATCTTCCTGTAAGGCTGGTAATACAAGTTATCTTTGAACTTGACACTTTCAGGGATCATATTTTTGAAACATTATAACTGTAAACATTCATAGTGTTTTATATGTCTTTTCTTGCCATTCTGTTATAACTTTATATTGCATTGTTCAAACAAAAGATAGACGACAAACCACAGATTTGGAACAAATACAGTTTGATCTTTATCGCCCTCTGTTGGTCAATGAGGACGTTTTCATTCTCTCAGTATGCGTTCAATACTTATTGTGAGTAATAATGACTGGTTGTAGTTAGATTTTCTGTTTGCTTGATATATGTAAGTATGTAATATAATATGCTGCTTTCAGGGATTGCTTGTTAAAGGATATTGCTAAACAGAGGCAGTATTTCTGATATGTTTCCATTGTTATGGAACTAATTGTGTAGATGCAGTAAAAGTCATTTTAAAGATTGATTCCAATAGTAATAAAATTGATAGATATTTGTCTACAGTTAAATAATACTTATAATTATTTAACTGTAGACAAATATATATCAATCTCTTTTAAATGATGCAGTGTTCAACAAAAATGTTAATACTTTATATACACAATTGTAAATGCTCTTGTAATCTGTTATAACCTTTTATTAGTCATGCTAACACTTTTCTCAAAAAAGCCGCTTTAATAAAATTAAAAACTAAACTACTAACAGCGTTGGGCATTCAGTTTAGCGGAAGTTTCAGGCGTGCCTGAACACAACCCAATTCATTTTCCGACTTCCCGAACAGCAGGAAGAGGGATTTCCAGCAAGCAATTGAACGCACCACAGCAGTCGGAACACCCCAGCGGCGGTGAACGGACAAGGTAAGAGCTGACAGCGTAAAAAAAATGTAGTTTTGTGATTATGAATGAAGACGTATAGTCAAAGAAACAACATCAGCTTTCAGTGTGATTCCTTCCACTGTAACAGTTGTACCGGCTAGCCTGTTGAAAGCTAACTCTGCTAACCCGCAGCTGTCAAAACAAACTACTTCCTTTGGCTAACTTTATGCTAGCAGAGCTGTTAAATCTCTGCCCAGTTAGGGAACAAGTAAACCAGAGCTTTTGCTAGTGAAATGAGCCGTTCTTACACTTAAAAGTTTAGTATTAAATATTTTCTGTTCTAGGCTTTTTCTTTTTCTGGGTTGTTTTTTTTTGTTTGTTTGTTTGTTTTTTTTTAATAACTAGTTTAAACGGGTAATATGGATTGTGGGCGTGGGGTTTAGTTTACGTCAGTTTAGCTATCCTTAAAATCAACACCCAGTTAAATATTGGTTTCGTTTTAAAAACAGTTATTAACGTCATGCTTTTATATCTGGTTTTATTTCTAAAAGTGACATAGTGGCTATTGAGCTGACGCTAAGAATGTTCCTCTATTCTTTCAATGCGGAAGTGACTAAGACGAAGAAACTCTCAACAAAAAATATGACATCTTAATCAAGTAAAGGTTTAAACACGTTTTAGATCTATACTAGAGCGATCGAACATCGATTATAACTTTTTTTACATTTTGTTTCAGAAATAAGAATTAATTTATTCATTTGTTCTGTTTGCTTTTTCATTGTACATAAAATGAAAGTGTTTACCCATTTTGTTACACTGAACACCATTATTTCAGTCCATCATCTGCAGTCTCTGGCAGGTTGTCAAGCTAAAGCAAAATTAAAGCATTACATTACAGTTGAATAAATAAATAAAAACATGCCCGTAATACAAAAGTCACTACCTGGCCCATGATCACAGATTTTATTGGTCATTAACCACTCTTACATTGATCTTAGAGAACTTGTTGCATAGTTGCAATTATGGTTTATATATATATATATATATATATATATATATATATATATATATATATATATATATATATATATATGCCTCTAATTTCACACGGAAGGGTTGTTGTTAACACTAGTAACAATTCATTTATATGATGCATGTTTTATGCATTGTAGTTTTGTCTGTTTTAAATCATAGCTTGAATATACAGAAGCGTACAGAAGCTCATCCTAGAAGTAGACCAGTCAGGCTGTTTCTGGCTGATAACAATTTTTGGTTTTCTTTGCCCTGCTGTTTCCAATTTTGATCAATTTCTTTTTTTTTTTTTTTTCGAAGCATTGTTAAATATAAGACTGATATGGGTGGTATTTTTTACATGTAAAGCAAAATTAAAACATTACAAGATACATTACGAGATACATCCTTATAGATGTATCAAAACATAACTGCCTAACCTGTTTATGGTTTTCCTAAGCTCCATAAAGTGCATTTGTTGATGCATTAATAGACCAGAAATAGCAGTATCTGTTATTTTTACGCATTTAATAAATGTTTGGTAACAAAATGTAATTTTCATTACTTGATTTGCCTACTACAAATTGGAGCCAACAAAGGGAAAATCGAATCTCTGGCCAATTGGTTGGTGTGTTTCTAGCATAGAGTAAATATAACAGACATCATTAACAAAGGAGGTAATGGTATTATTTCATAAAAATTGGTTATATTAAGTTATATTTTAAGAAGATTTAAATCTTGCACTGGATCTTTATATTTGCTAAAATTATATTTTGTCAGGAGAAATCCACTTGCTTAAAGAATTTAAATAAGCTCTGCAGGACTGACATTGGCTTTAAATTGACATTATCTCATCTTGTGTAATTATATGACAGTTCTGACAGGCCATATGCGGAAATGTGTACAACCCAGTCTTGTCAAATAAATATGAAATTTAATACAAACAGAACATGATCTGCATCTAAAGCTATAGGATTATTTCTCCCTTCCTCAGTAGTAGGCTTTCTTAGTAACATGGTGGAACCTGTGATGGTTTAGATCAGTAAAGAGAAAAAACACTTGACATATTTACTTCTTGTCTACCATTTTTAAGATATTGAAAAACAATTTCAGGGCGACTTAATCTGAAAGTTAAAAAAAAAACTCTGTTATCATTTGTTGAATCTTTTAAGACTGATTGCCAAACAGGACCAACTTGATATCCCTGACAACAGTGTATGCAAGAAGCATAAGTGAATTGAATGATCATGCTTGCCAATAATTGTTCTGAATTGTTTTCATGTGAATACAAATTACCACTGAAGAATGTTTTCGTGACATAACCGGTATCATCATTCCTGCAGCCAGTTACCAGGTCCCTGACTCATCAGAGTTTAGCTGAATGCTGCATACTGCCAAAATGACCCAAACAAAGAGCCAGTGATGGAGTGGCAGCCCATAGCCCTGTGCTATTGTCCCTCCTAATGAACCAGCAGCCTGGGTATGCTAGCTGCTTAGTGTCTGGGTGGTCACAGGTTCTTCCATCATTGTGTTGTAAACATTGCTGTACAGCGCGGCCACTGTTTCTGTCTGCTTGTCTCGCAGTCAGTTCCTGCTCCTGGCATTTCTGTCAGGCATACAGATTTATGGCTCATGGTTGTTATCATACGGAAAACAAGCAGAAGGACAGGATTCTTTTCCTCACTTATTTAGTCATACAGTTGGCATGTACATTATGAAGGTTACCACTTTTGTTATGGGGATCTACCAGGCCAAGCTTAAATGTCCAAACATCTTAAAGAGAGCTCGGCACTACTCTTGAGTAGGGTTGGGTGATATGGCTTAAAAATGAAATCGACGATTTTTTTCACACCAGATCCGCTTTTAATTGATTTTTTGTTGTTGTTGTTGTTGTTTTTTTTTCCTTTTTTTGCTCACTAACTTTTCTTAAAAAGAAATTAGAGAAAATATTTTCAAAAAGTGGCTTTTATTTCAATAATCCCTTCTGTGAGTTGTTTTAGGGCCAGGCTACGAGAATTTTTGTTTAATTACAAGAATATAGTCAGAACATGAGCAGAAAAAAAGATGCGAATTTTCCAGAAAAAAACATCTTAAAATTACGAGAAAAAAGTTGTTTTAATGAGAAAAAAGCTTAGTTGTCAGGATCTGACGTGACCAGCTCAGTTTGTGTAAATCACGATCATTTCAAAGTCCTGCTACTGATAATAATTTGATGCCGATGTGTTAAAGGATTAAGTATTTCTATTAAATATTATCTGTAAAACTTTTACCAAAGTATAACTTCACAAGATGCTTAACATTCTTCATTTTAACTTTTTATGTTGGAGTTCTCATAATTCTGGTAATATTCTCAAAATAAAAATTTTAAAAAATCCAAGCCTGGCCCTAATATCCCGTTATAGAGTTGACCTGAACTCAAAGCTCAAATAAATAGAAGCTATAAAATACACTTGTCAAACAAGATGGTGGGCCTTGGGCGTGCTGATATCACTCTGAACTATGGAGTGATTAATTTTGGATTAATTTTAATCCAAAAATTAAATCTTCAAAAACAAAAATTAGATTAATCAATAAAATCGATTTATCGCCCAGCCCTACTCTTGAGCTGATTTATCAGTCAGCATATAAGATAAAAGTAGTAAAAGGTAAAAAGCAGTCAAAGTTACTCGGGATAGATCTAAAAACAAACCTGGGTATTCAGTGCCTTTAAAAAGTATTTTTAAAGGCACTTTTTTTTCAAATTTTACAAACCTCAGAGTTTATTGAGATGTTACATGATACACTGGCAAAATGTAGCACAACACTGTGAAGTGGAAGGAAAAGGATGCATCAGGATGCATTTCACCAATTTTTTTTTTTTTTTTTAGAAATAATAATCTAAGCAATTTAGCCACTGTTAAGTCAGTACTTTGTGGTGCTACCTATTATTGCAAATTCAGCTGCAAAACATTTGAGACAAATCTGTCGGTTTTGCACATCCAGTGAACGACATTCTAGTGGATGATCTAAACTGTTCCAGTGTATCTCAGGCTGAATGTTTAGGGTCGATGTTCAGTTGGAAGGTGAACCTCCAACCCAAGCTCTTGTATTTTGCAGTGACTAACATCTTTTCTTCCGGTATTACCCTGGATATTGCAACCATGTTCCACAATAGTGATTATGTGTTCAGGGTGATGCACAATTTCACTTTTTTGGCACATAGCATCTTGCATGTAGGTCAAAGACTTTCATTTTGGTCTCATCTGACCATAGCACCTTTTTCCACATATTTTCTGTGTCTGCTGCATGGCTTCTGGCAAACATGACTCTTTATGAATTTATTTGTTTCTACTGTTTCATAAAGGCCAGAGTTGTAGACTGCACAATTCATAGTTGTCCCCAAAGCTGTAGATCTCTGCAGCTTTAAAAAAAAAAAATTTGTAAAATTCTTTGAACCTTTTGCCATTTTTCATCCACTTCACAGTTATAGTACTTAGTGTTGGCCTAAGACATAAAATCCCAATGTTATGCGTTAAGGTCTGTGGTTATGTGACAGAATGTAACAAAAAAATGAATACCACCGCAAATCACTATAGATTTTTTTTCATGTTCTCGTATAATTTCTCTGATCTACCTGCTTATTTGGATAATCCCATTCATTTCTCCTCCTCAGATGCAGACTATAAAGTGTGTGGTAGTGGGTGACGGTGCTGTAGGGAAGACCTGCCTGCTCATCTCCTACACAACCAACAAGTTTCCCTCTGAATACGTCCCAACCGTGAGTAACCATTGGTGTCAATAATAAAATACTGCTTGTCACACACTGTGAAGTGGTCAAAGCTGATATGAAATGGTATTTATAGACCTACAGAAGCAAGGTTTTTTTTTTTTTTTTTTTTTAACTCCAACACTGTTCAGCCGTTTCCCATCACACAGGAAGTGATACTTATTTATACTGTCTGGACTGAGAAAACAAAACAAAATGAGCTTTTACCAGAACGGCAACCTTTATAGTAACCTTAAAGAGATCACACTGCTGGCAAACATGAATATAATGTTACAATGTACAGGTGTATACCAGATAGTTGTTTTTCCCCTCAAATAAAATGGATCAGAAGTTTGTGCAATAAATCTGAAAACTGATCAGTGAATTTCAACCCTTTCTGCTTTTACTTGCTTGATGTTCAGCTGTGCACCACCTGATTTAGCCACTGTTTGTTGGAGGATGTGCAGAGCGCCTCAGTTTTATGGGTCAGATTACTGCTGGGAGTGGTTCCAAACTAGTTCTTATTATAATCCGGCGCAAACGAGATTCATCTTGAACACCTAAGTTTGTATGCTGGTATAAACATAGCTCGCCTCATTTCTGAACAACAGATTCACCAACCTTCACTTTTATTATCAGTTCCCTAAACTAATTAGTTTTTTGCAAAGTGAGTGAAATCAAAATCTTGTGCTATTAGATTTTTTTCTTCTTCTTTTAGAAGATATTAAGTTTGAAAAATACAGTTTGCAATCATAATTATATTGAAAATGTAATTCAAAAATCCCAAACTTGGTATGATTTAAATTTATTTGATGTATTTTGTATTTAAGCGTCTCTTTGTTGTACCTTAAGGAATCAACCATGCATGCTGTTTGACTGTCAGTGTTGTTGCAGCTTCCTGCTGAGTAACAGAACCCCAATATTCTGCAGCTTTATGCAAAATGTGGTTCAGATTCTCCGCTGGGCTCTGCTGTTGATGCAAACTCTGCGTTCTGGCTCATGCCAGCAGAACAGCTGACTCGCTGTTGATCAGCAGGCTCTTCGAGCTGGAAACATCCAGTGTATAGGCAGCTTTCTTCTCCTGGCACTTCTTAGCACAGTTTGATGAGATGTTTGCAGAACCAGCAATGCTGACTCTGCTTTTACTTCTGTTTCCAGCCGGTTTCTCTTAATCCTGTTTTTAGCACTGTTTTATATACTTTTGTAACTTATTTCCCATAAAGCTGCATATTTATTTCCATATTAATTCATTTTGTCTCACAATTTTCATATAATACTATTTTCGTCTCTCCAGTTTGTCAAATCAGATTTGCATTTTGGTCGGTTATGTTTTTATTGTTAAGAGTTCTTATCGCCTAAACAACATCCTTTTCCTGCCGGTGTTTCTGTTATTAGAAACAACCTTATTTTTCCACTTTATGGTAAACCTTTGATCCATATTTCCTTATAGCCTCCAGGATCAGTGACAAGAACTTCTGAACAAACGGTTTTGCTCACAGTTTTACATATTAGTGTTTGCTTCCCAGTTTCAAAAGCAGACAGCTGTAGCCTCGTCAACCAGTTCATCACAGCAAATGCCGACAAACCTCCGGTTTCCTCTTTGATTCATTGTGTTGTTGCAACTTCTTGCTATGTTGTTTCCTGTGAGTCATCTGACAATCACCACACTAAGAAATCAAGGAGAGGGAGAGGAAGTTTCCTTCAGAAAATAATTCCTCAGAATTTACTGATTCCTGTTTTTTGTTTTGTTTTGGGTTTTTTTAAAAAAGGATTCTCATTTTTCACTTGGTATCATTTCTATCTGAATATCAACAGTATAGATGATGTAGCCATAATATTCAGCCCTTTTCACTGTGTCTGTTTGATAGGATTGTTTCTAGGAGCTGCTGTAGTCAGAACCTAATCTAACACACTTACACTCGTGTGTTGTCAAGTGCCTTGCATAAGTATTTACACCACCTGACCTTTTCTATTTGCTATTTGTCATAGCAAAAAATAGATGTTTTTTTGTTTTGTTTTGTTTGTTTTTTTTCCCGAAACCCCTAAATCAAATCCAGTGCCTCCAGTTGCCTTGAGATATCATCTAATTAAATATCATCTTAGTAAATGAACTAATCGCAGTATAAATAAAGCTGTTCTGTGAAGACCTCAAGGGATTGTTGTAGAACAATACTGAACAAACCGCATCGTTAAGACCAAGACCAGACAGGTCAGGAGTCAATATGTGGCGAAGCTTAAAGTAGGGTTACTTGATTAAATGCTATTTAAAGCTTTTAACTTCTTAAGTTTTGAAATCTGTCCTCTGAAGTTGGAAAAACTAACTGCGCATCATGCTAACAACCATCCCACTGTGAAACAACTGGATTCGCAGCAATAGGTGGTTGAAGAATACAAATGCATGCCATATTTTTAGATTTTTATTTTAAAACAAATTTCAAAACCTTGTATTATTTTACTCCCACTTTACATTTATGTGTGACTTTGTGTTCATCCACCCAGGTAAATAGATTGAAGGTTGTAGTTCTGACATGACAAAATTTGGAAAGGTTCAAGCGCTGTGTATATTTATGCGAGGCATTGTTTCTGTGATGTTTTGATTTTGAATTCAAGTTAAATTTACCTGTCTTATTTTTTTTTTATAAATTCTGTTGAGATTAGGTTGAGGAAAAATACAGTCTAGGCCTTAGAGTATCCCTGTTTGGCTTGTATTTTACTGAAGTCAACATATTTCCCTTGCCTCGCCCCTCTGCTCTGTTTCCGTTTGCCTGTTTTTGTCCAAACATGTCAGTGTGATTCACCTCAGGCTGCCTTTCCACTTCAGCTTCTTGAACTGAAGTAATTTACATTTGTGGTCTCTGGAAGTAATGATGGAACTAAATAAAGTCAAAATATGTCAATATTACTTAATTAGTCGTGAACTACTGAAAAGTCAAAAGTATCACACAGAAAAGTCTTGTTTGTAAAGTCAGAAATTCCCTGAATAATTCTGCTTTTAAAAATTAAAGTGATTGATAAAAACAAATCTTGCTAAATGGGAAAAATTGAAGCTTTCTTTATGAGGAAAGGTGAATGTAATAAAAATGGTAGTAGCCCCATTGTTCAATTATGTATCCTTGATGGTGCCTGTTGATATCCCACTCCAAGTTTAAAAATGATATGAGACTTATGTTAAGGATTTCCTTTGGGATGTCTCATCTTAAACAGCTGTATTCCTCGTTATGGTTTAATCCCTCTGTCTGTGCTGGGAAAATAACACTTTACTGGAAACAATGGCTTATGAAGGGAATATGTATGGCTTATGTAGGTGATTTATACACAGATGGAGTTTTTATGTCTCTTTCAGAATTCATGCTCAGATATAATATTTTAAAAAATAATTTCTGGAAATACCTACAGATTAGAAACTGTATTGTTAAAGATAATTTCATACATAAGGATAACCTATTGCAGGATTTTATGGACTCATCTAGAATCAAATACAAAGCAGCCACATTTTATAGATTATTTAATAGCATGCAAAAGGATATGTGTAAAAGTCTAAGGACTGTCTGGCAGGGGGACCTTGGCTGTACTTTTAATGATGATAAATGGTTGAGCATACTGTCAAATGATGGGAAACATATTAAAGATAAATATTACCCCATCTGGGCTTCATAGAATGGATCTACTTACCAATAACCTATGCTGGAAATGTAAAACAGAATCAGGAACCTTTATACATGCACTCTGGGAATGTAAATACATTTTTCCATTCTGGAAAACAGTATTACAACATATTGGGAAGTGGCTGGATGTGGGGATACCTGTGTCACCAAGACCGTGCTTATTAGGGGATTAAACAGTGATGCCTAATATATCAAAACACCAAAGCACAGTAATGCAGGTGGGGATGGTCACGGCTGCCAGAGTAATCCTCAGACTATGGAAATCCACCTCTGCTCCAAATGTTAAAAGCTGTTTGGAATTAATATTGGGAATAGTATCATATGAACAAATGCTGGCCAAGCTAAATAATGACATAGAAAACTTCAAGAAATCTTGGGACTGTTTTTTCTCCTACAGTTCTGGGACAATTGAATACAAACAATGGACTGCCATCTTGGAAAATACTGGTGAATGACAACTTTTGTTCATTGTGACTGTCTCTGTTATCATTGAGGATGTTTGTATAAGCAAATCTTCAATGAAGGTTTTTTTTTTTGGGGTTTTTTTTTTGTATTATTATTTTTGATATGCACTAACCTGGGTGTTATGTTTTGTTTTTTTTTTGTTTTTGTGTTCTAAAACTAATAAAACTTAAATAACAAAAAAAAAAAATTTAAAGTGATTTACCCAGAAGTGACAAGGAAAAAAAATGCAGATTGCAGTAAAATGTCATCCAGACAGAGGTGTTATAATAATGTATTGCCTATTTAGATAATTTATTGCCCATTTTCTCTAAATTGTAAATAGTCTAAATCATGAAGCAGGTCTCAACACAGACAAGGTTAGTTTGCTTTAAACCTAACAAAAAGCATTTTACATTTTCTTAAGAATGCATGGGGTGCGGTTCTCTTGCAGCATACAGAGCCATGAAAAATATTAGCATCCTTTTTTCATATTTGTTGATCATGGCTCTCAAAGCCTCAGAAATGACTATCTTACCCTTGCAAAACTGATAATATAGATGACAGTGACATAAGTTTCTTATCTGTTCTCAAATTTCCTTAGATTGTGGCATAATGTGTTGCTTTTTGAGCTCTCTTAGCCTACCTTGTGTTGTCTGACAGGTCCTGTTTTAAGTGATTTTTTTTTTTTTTTTTTTTTTTTTTTTTTTTATTATTATTATTATTATTATTATTATTATTCTGGATGTGGCAATAAAATCTAACCAATAAATGCTTTTAATCACAATTAAACAAGGAAGGTATTATGTTTTAACAACTTTTTGCCTTTGAACTGGAAATTAGCTTTTTGTTTTTACTTGTGGCATCTTCGTTCAATATTAAAAATTGTTTAATCTGAAAATGAAAACATGAAAAAATCTCTAAGGGGGCAAATATTTTCTTTCATAGATCCATAAGGATGACTTTACTAAATTTTGGTTAAACTTTGATTTCCAGTGTAAGAAAATTGTATCTGACCTACAATTTCATCCGTCCGTCGGTCGGTCTCCTATCAATGGGCTCCCCCTGGATGACCCAGCCCTTAACCCTATCCTATCCTATCCTATCCTATCTTATCTTATCTCTAAAGCTATATGCTGTATAATAAATGTAAGATACTCCTTCTCTTGAGGCAGAGATTGGCCCCCAACCCAGAGGGAGAAGTGTACCTGTTTCAGGTCAAGAACCATATGCTCAGACTTAGCGAAGCTGACTTTCTTCATGGCGGCATAAGCTGGCTTTTGAGACACAGAATGTCCAACTTGGTCTAGTTTAGTCAAATTAAATTATTTTTTCAAACTGTGGAAGCTTTACATGTTAAAGACTCCCTTTTGTTGTTAGAATTGTGATTTAAGGCTGCTTTTGTTTTAGGTGAGCTACATTCCTACCTCCATTTACATCCTTTTGTTAGATGTGTTATGAGATCAGAGATTAGTTTGAACTTCAGTTTAAGTGCAGCTTTATATCCCTCCTAAAATCCATGCCTTCTGGTTTATCCGGAACCTTTCTCTGCATTCTGGGTTTTATTTAAACCAAAGTGTCTGCAGACTACAGCAATCAGCGGCAGAGCTGGTTGTTTGTTGGGGCTGTGCGTTCCTGCAGGCACAGAGACACTTTAGCTCATTTCCACTTTTGAAGAACTGATGTTACGCATGCATGTTGCAACCATGCTGCATGTTAACACACAAACCTGAGGATTTGAGAGAAAAACAAGAGGAATGAGTCAGCAAGCCTGTTCATCTGAGCAACAGTTCAGCAAAATGTCTTCAACTTTCCTTTTTTATGGTTTGCTGCAAGTCAACGGGATATTTGAAGCCACTGTGAATAGCTTTAACCAAGTTAAAACAATAAAGCAGCCTCACATGAAGTCTGGCTGCGTAAGGGTGAAGCTTTGTTAAAGAAACAAAATCCACCTGACAAGGTGTATGTTAAATGTAAACAGGAAGTTTTTGTTGCCATGGAGATGACACAGTAAACAAGATATTTAAAACACCCACAGAGCCGTAAAGACACATCCTCATTTCAGACCTTTAAAGGCCACCTCCGTCTCAGATTTATATTGTGGTTAAAGTAGCTCAACTGTTGCAGCTCATTGGTCAGTATTTCACACACTTTATGAAATAATTGGCCAGAGTCACATCATGGCTTGCTGTACTATTAAGAGTACCACAAAAATGGTTCTGGCATTCAAAGAGGTGAAAGAGTATTGCATTATATTGCTCATGATCTCAGTACAGCTGGATGAGTGGAAAAACTATTTTATTTTGCGTAATTTAATAATCCTGGAAACCAAAGCCTGAGTTTGTTTTGTAAATTCTACTTGTGGGGCAAACATGTCTTTCATATTAGATTCAGTTCAATTCAAAAATACTTTGTTTATCCCAAAGAGGAATTAAATGTTGTCCTACTCATGCCATCTGCTTATCATTGTGGATGGTTATGCTGTGGGCAGGGAAGATCTCCGGTAGCGGTCAGTCTTGCAACAAATCTGAAGTAACCTCTGACTGAAGAGGGTGAAATCTCTGGCTGAAGACACTGTTGATGTATGAAACTCTCATGACTGAATGACATGCTAACAGCTCAATATCTGGGCAGCAGAGATGATATTACATGTCTTGGATGGCAGCATCAGCTGTTCGCAAGCACAGCTAATCCACCTCATTTGCTTATGCTGCTCCTCTTTAAATCTCTGTCTGGCAGTATGGTTAGAAAACCAGGCAGAGACGTTGGAGTCGGGGATATGGTCCTTACCCATTTTTAATTAAACACCGTCTCTCACGAAAAAGATGCACGTGCATGTAAATCACTTATGCTTATGACACTACTGAACAGGTACAATGATTAATTTATCAGATTGTTTAACTGTTCACCTCTTGTTGCTATCTCAGTTCGTTAGGTTTCTAAAACAGGATTTTGATAGAACCAAGGGAGAATCATCTGCAGTGATGGAGGGTTAATGAAAATCTATATAATCTTCGAAGAATAAAACCTAAAACATAGTATTTTAAAAGACATGAACTGAATCTCATGAAGTGGTCTGAAGGTTTACAGTCAACTATTTTTGCGACCCTTTCTAAGAAATAATGTCTTAACTATGTAAACCAGACAGGTGCATTGTATTTACCTGTTTATTTACCTTCCCTTTATTTGAGCATTGCATACAAACAGATTTAATTCAGTCAAGCGTCCTTATGAGTAAGCCTTCTTTTAGCACTCTTCCTGTTATTTCTTACAATTTCACTTCCCTTTTCCCAGACTTCTTCTTAGCTTAATTTTAATTCTGTTTCATCTTCTGACTTGTTTCATGCTCAGGTCTTCGATAACTATGCTGTGACGGTGATGATCGGAGGGGAACCGTACACCCTTGGACTGTTTGACACTGCAGGTGATAATAAATCTGCACTTAGCTATTACATTTTGCAATTGATAAATCAGGTGTTAGCGGCTAAAGTAACTGAAACAGTAAAGGCAGCATTGGTCTTCATACTGAAGCAATCTTTTATCTATTCCAGTTTTAAGTGTCTCTGTCTCCCCCTGCAGGTCAGGAGGACTATGACAGACTGCGACCTCTCAGCTACCCTCAAACCGACGTCTTCCTCGTCTGTTTCTCTGTCGTATCGCCTTCCTCCTTTGAAAACGTCAGAGAGAAGGTTTGATCACTTTGACCTTATAGCAATGGACATTTTTCTTAACTTTACAAATAAATTATAATCTACTGAATTTATGCAAATATCACTTTTACAACAATGGAGTTGAAATTGGATTGGTTGAAGTTTTCTTTTCTTTTCCGTATTATTATTATTATTTTTTTTTTTTTTTATTTTAGTTTTTTGGAAATCTCTTAAGTTGTTATAATCTATATTTTGTTCTATTCCAAACAAGAGTAGAAGATTTCAGCTTTACAATACTGGTACATCTGCCTACATGATTAACTTTTTTCCTTTCCTATTGCCAATAGAAGTGATTTATCCTCAATATGCAGATGATTATGACTTTCTCCCAAAATTAGAGCTGGATCCAGCAGCTATGTAGCTGAGGTCTGCTGCTGGTAGACAGTTAAAACCGACCAGGTGCTCTATTTTCAGATTAAATGTTGCCTTAAGTCTCAGGGTTTCCAGGTGTAACTCTGGACAGTAAATGTGTCTTAACTAAAGAAAAGGTCAACCATGTCCACTCTGGCCACCATGAGTACAATATTTTGAAGCACATTATCCTATTACACCAGCTGAGTACTGGTTAGAGCAGTATTCAGCCTTGAAATAATTCTCTCTGATTTTTTTTTTTTTTTTTTTTTTTGCAGTGGTGGCAAAATAAACTTGCCACAGTTCAAGTTTTTAAATAATATTTTAATAAGTTCTATGATTGAAGATTAAAAAAAAAAAGTTTAGGCAAAAATGTATCCTCCTGTAGAAACTTCCTGATTTTTTTTTTTTAAATCGAAACACATCTCCCTTAGTAAAATTATATATTCTCTTGTCTTTCCCATTTTGAAGAGTTACCAATAGAAACAGGCCTCTGTGACAATTACACAGGGAAATACCTTATATTACATTTGTTACATGTTTCATAGGATTTTGGTTTTGGTTTGTTGCCAGTAAGTCCTGACTCCAGTGATTTGTTAACACTTTATTACCGTGGGATTTTTTCCCCAGTTAAATATTCAAATTAAAGGTTGATTTTTTTTTTTTTTTTTTTTTTTTTTTTTTTTTTTTTTTTTGTCTCAGTTTGAGATTTTGCTACTGCAAGAATTAAATAAATATGTTTTGAGGCTTTTTCAATATTTTTCCACAAACATCAATAAATCTGGAGGGCACTGTTTAAAAAGACAAATAATTTGACATGTGGACTAACAACAGAACAACCCAAACCTGAATCTAAATTAAGCTTTGACATTTTTCTTGTATGTAGTTGTAGTTCACAGCTCTGCTATTAAAAACAAGATCCTGTACAACAGAACAAGTCATAAAGACCTGGGGAAAGTTGTGGGTTGAATTCCAGCTTCCTCTTATGTCACCTGTCCATGTGACCTTGGGCAAGGCACTTCATCCCAAATTGCCTGCCGATACAAACACTAAAAAGTGTCATTTAAATTTAGTCCATTGACCATAAAGTCTGTCTGTGCTGACTTTAGCCTTTTTTTTTTTTTCTATCACAGTGGGTGCCCGAGATTTCTCACCACTGCCCGCGGACACCCTTCCTGCTGGTTGGGACTCAGGTGGATTTGAGAGACGACAGCAACACTATAGAGAAGCTGGCCAAGAACAAACAACGACCCATGAGCTCTGAGAGCGGCGAGAAACTGGCGCGAGAGCTCAGAGCTGTCAAATATGTGGAGTGCTCAGCTCTGACGCAGGTACACAGGGAGGGATGCAATTGTATTTTGCTGCAGGCTTTCACCTCACCACCACTGTAAGGTCCAAAACCTTTTCAGATTCATAAATGACATTACTTCCATGCACAAAGGAAACCTTGTCCAAATTCTCTTCTGGTTCATAACTATGCAAATACTAATAAACTATTTGTAATCTGTCAGTTTATCAATGTAGTTTGTGATAAAGGTTCGGGTAATTGGTCAGAGTTAGGGTTAGGAGTAGGTTTAGACATTAGGCCATGAAAGTAAAGAATTTAAAAACTAGAAAAGGCCTCAGTGAATGTTGGGGCCTGAGAACAGTGCCTGCAGCCAGGTACTTCTCAACAGACATGTTGGTTATGTTTTTCCAATGGTAGGTCAAACTGGTAATGAATATATCACAAAATATGCCAAAAGGGTAAATATGTGAATTTGTTTTTACGTCAAGAAACACATATAAAGGTAGTCTTTCCAAGCATAACCAGACAGATTGTTTATAGAAGCTCTGAGTCTGTTCTTTAACTTCTCACAAGACAGAACTTGTCTAGCTGTAACAGACATTGCAGGAAATGCTACATGATCGCATTTGCATTGGACAATACCTGAAAGAGCAGGAAGTGTTCTAGAAGTTATTAAAAAAATTAGAAAACATGCAGTAGTTCCAATGACTCAGTCAGGTCCATATTAGAGAAAACCTGTGCATAAATGCATGACCTCACATAACCACAAGTGGTGGCTTATCTATCAATAAGGAAAACATGGATGAAGAAATTTGTAATGTCATTCAAATTTATGTAGGTGAGGGTACTGAATAAAACAGTACGACAGTTGTCTTATATAGGAAGTAATTTGAGGTTTTCTCTTTAAAATGCAAAAATGTTAGTGATGTAGCAAAGGAGTGTAACAAGATGTCCTCCTACAAGAGCTTATGTTTTTAAAAAGCAACAATATTTCATATCAGATTCTCGGAAAGTGCTATCTAGCTAAGATCATGATGTGACTTTCTGATTAAGTAAGTGTAAGCTATTATTATGAGCCCTATATGTGAAAGTGTGAGCTTTAACTGTAACACCTCGTATCTATTTTTAAAACTCTTATTTTGAAGTATTTTCACATCTGATGTCTGTGAAAACAAAAACATAAGAGTATTATTACTTTGCACAGCAATGTTGCTCAAATCTGACCCTGTTCTGTTGACCCTAATATAGTGTTTCACAGCAGCGCCCAACTATTACTACTACAACTTTTAGATGCATCCCTTGTCCAACACGCCTGAGTCAACTGAATGGCTCGTTCCCAGGCCTCTGCAGAGCTGAATGAGAAGAAGCTGATGAGGGAATTCAGCCATTTCATTTAAGGGGGATTCATCTAACATGGCTTAATATTAGCATAATTCAACTGGGCCTCTTTTTTACCTATGAAACATTAGGTTATATCTGAGGTTCTGAGCTACTAAATAAAGTGGGGGGAAATCATGTTAATAGCTTAATATACACCCTTAGTAGGACTTTCACTTAAACAGAAATCAACCTGCAAGAAATGAACCAAAACTGAAAGCTAAAACTGACAGTTGGAGGCTTTCCAACAACTCCAGAATCATTGCTAATCACTCAACACTGTTTTCTTTTGTCACTCTATTAATATATAGTGTAAATCATAAAATGTTTAGGTATAGAGGTGTTTTGCACTGCAGCAGACATGAGAGGAAGCTATTATTTTCTTACCCATCTTACCAATGATCTGTTTACTGAACCAGGGAGTGGTGTGCAGAATTTGCAAATTTTAAAAAAATAATAAGTTTCTTTTTGTCTCACTTTTAGAGAGGACTGAAGAATGTGTTTGATGAGGCCATCCTGGCAGCTCTGGAGCCCCCAGACATCAAACCCAAAAAGCGCTGCCTTCTCCTATAGAAGGCTTCCAGAGGACGAGGAAGACGGGGATCAGAAGAAGGTGGAGATGGACAAGGAAGAAATCAATCCTGTATGGGAACAGAGGGAGGGAGCACCAAGGGGAGGGATGTAGACACGTTTAAACAGTGCCTTCAGCCGTAGTGACCGAACATGGGTGTGGTGTTAAAACTGACAGGCGCTTTATTTTCCTAGTAGATATAAGTCGCTTTAATATGGTTAACAAATATGAACTACACTTCACATTAACAAGTAAATAGGATTTTCTTTTGATAATAGGAATGAACTGTAAGACATGGATGGAGACAAGTTTACAGCTGAAACTGAAAGCCAGCCCCTTGTTTGGAGAAATATTTTAGCAATAAGGCACTGATGGTCTGCAGGAAATTAAAGGAGAACTACATTATTAGTGTTTAAACACCTTCCCTTTTATGTGCCAGCTTTACTTCTCTGTACATCAAGTTTTATCTATATTATTTTTAAAAAATGCATTTTGAATCCATATACAGCCGGTCTATTTATCCAGAATAGCATTCTAAAAGGTTAATAGAAACACAATCGGTGCTTTTTATGCCACATGAAATTCAAGGTAGTTTTTGGAGTAAAACAATGTAACTTCAAGGCATTTAAAATGTTAAAAGCAATATATTTACAACTAATGACATCCAGGTGCATTTAAAAGAAACAAAGATCTTTTCAAACATATAATGTGTTTGAAAATGTTCAATTTACACCAAATTTGCTCTTAAATTAACATTCCATGATGCTGCTAATCTTAAGGAATTTAAAAGAATTCAGATAAAGCCTCGACCACCATCGAAACTGAAAAATCAAAGATTTACCTTTTTATTCATAGAACAACAACAACAAAAAAAAAAAGCTCAAAGCAAAACCAGAGTCCTACTGATTCCCCACTTTTACCCTAAAATTCAGTCATTTATGTAATTCTGTAACCAAACACTTACCATCCTAACTGGTGGAAGCCTTGCCCTCAATCTGAACAAGTTATATTGAGTAATGTAAGAACATGACAAGCAGGATCTACAGGTTTGTCCACATGGCAACAAAGAAAATTTCCTGTCTGACCAATGGTGGAACAAACACATGTTTGAGCCTTCAAAAGTTCTGTGACGTCCTGAACTGAATCACTCCAATCAATCTGATTTTTACTTTTTTTTTTTTTTTTTTTAAGTCCTTTACAGTTGTTTTTATTATTATTATTATTATTATTATTATTATTATTATTATTATTATATGCAAAGCATAAAGGGGACATCATTTTAGAGCAAAAAGCTTTCTGTTTTTTTTAAGTCACAAAATTATTTTAATTGTTAAATGTTTCTTTCTCAGATCACAGAAGAGACATTAAAGTTGTGCCTTTCCGCTTATGCATCACTCCAGGCGAGAATCTGAAACCTGAATGCATTTTTAAGCCTTGTAGCTCTAAAAATCCCAGAAACAACATTTATTACTCAACATGCTTGATATTCTTACTGCCTTAACCCAGTCAAACCCCTAATAGTTAGTTGCTTTCATCTAATGGTGGAAATTACCCCTTTTATTTTTAAAAACTAATTATTTTTAGTGTCTTTAAACTGTTTGAGCAGCCAGAATATCTCGAGTTTTGCAGTTTTAATTCATCAGTCAACAAACAGTTAACACGTGACCTCTTATTATTTTCTATTTTGATCATTTTTTCTTCTGGAAAGATTTCTCTTGTTTTTAGCACCTGAAAGCCTTAAAAAGGACTGCTATGTGGTTCAAATGTTCCTTTTATGTTGTTTCTTCTGCCAAAGTTCAACTAAATCATTGCTTCACAGATTTCAGAATATGGACATTAATATAATTATTAGGAATTATCTTTGAAATTCTTCACAGATTTTGTTTTGTTGCTGTTACACTGTTCTTTTAGCCCAACTTCTTTGAACAAAATTAAAACTAACGCTTGTTTTGTTAGCAGAGCTTCACATTTTTACTCAGCAGTTGTGCTTCTTTTTACTCAGCAGTTGTGCTTCTTTTTACTCAGCAATTGTGCTTTGTTTAACTAACTCTATGAGGACTAGATTTTTTTTTTTTTTTTCCATAGAATGGGATAAATGATGATATTATTCTATGGCACTTTGGTATTCTCTCCCAGTGAGCCCAGAAAACTATTTTAACCCTTCATCTGACTGTATTTTCTACTGAAATGAACACAAATTTCTTTTTTTCTTAAGCCAATCTGTTGTTGACATTTTGATCAGTTGATGAATGGATTATTGTGAGTATTATATGGATATTTTTGCTTCTTATTGTTTCTTTGGGGATAATATTCTTGCAGGGTTTTAGACACTTTAAGTTTTGATTTCTTCTTAGTACTTTTCAGATATTTTACAACTACTTGATGAACACAGAGTGCCAACAGTAAAGGTATCACCGGGTCGGTTTGGTAAACAAAATATCTTAAAAATAAGCTTCTCGTGTCAAAAGGAAAGATATTTTAAAGCAATACTTAGAGATCAAGGAATATTTCTTATGCATTAAGATTTGAATGTTTGTTGGAGTGGGTGTTTGAAAATAATAAAAATAGTACTTGAATGTTTTATCACCTTGACTTGATTTTATTTTTGTTATTTTTCATCTGTTAGAGGAGCAAACTAAAAAATATTGTGTTTTGCAGTCTGGTATAAGCTAGTCATCGATAGTGTAATTAAATTATTTATGAACTTGAGAAAAGATGGGATAAATTCTTCTGTTGTAGTAAATAGGGTGGGGGGAACTATATAAAACATCAATATTCAAGAAAAATTAGATTTTTCTGTCTTTGTATCATACATACAGTGCCTATTTATATCTCTTGAACCTTTCTAGATGTTAAGTTACAACCCTAAATTTTATGTATTTTCTTGGGATTTTATTTAATATACCAACACAAAGTAGTGTTAAATTGCCCTACTTTCAAGTATTATGCAGCCTCTAACAGGTTTTCTTCCAGACTGTTCCTGTATTTAGCGCCATCCATCTGGCCAGATTCACTCTTCCTGCTTTTTTCTGAGCAGAGTACTTTTTTTTTTTTTTTTTCACATAGTTGCTGTTCTCCCCTGCTGGCAACATGGGTTGTTTTGGTTTTCTGAAATATTTTGCTTTATCTTGCCACACTACCATAAAGGTCAGATTTGTGGCGTTCACAGTTAAGTTATCTCAGCAGCAAATTTTCCAGCCTGGGCAACACATCTTTGTAGCTCCTCCAGAGTTACTATGGACTTCTGGCATCTTTTCTGTCATTTTAGATGAACTTTGATTTTAGATGATCTTTTGGTTCATTTGAGGTTGTAATTTATTTAATTCTGTTATTCCAAACTATTATTATTATTATTATTATCATCATTAGTATCATAATCATCTCATATCATAATGGCTTACATTTGTTTTCTTAGGCCTAAGAAAACAAATGTAAGCCACACTTTTCAGATTTTTACTTGTAAAACAAAAACTTTGCTGTATTAAATTGTCTTTCCAGTTAATGATTGTGCATTACAAACACAGATTCAGACTAAATATGGGTGAGTTGAGGTAAATAGCTCTTGTCTTTTTTCTTGCATATTAAGATGAACATGCACTACTGGAATGTTCTTTTGTTTCTCCCATCATAAAAAGGGGCTTTTTATGTGACATTCACAAAAACAGGGTGACAATATGATCTCTCAGTATGGCACAACAGTTTTATAGGTTATTTTTATTTTAAATAGAATAATTAAAATTTGCCTAAGGGATTTTTTTTTTTTTTTTTTTTTTTTTACTCTTTTGTTCTTAAATTGCAGCACAGTTGCCACATCTGTATTTTTTGAGGTGCAGTGCCCTACAGTGAACACTAGGAGGAGTTGGTTCTCTGGTTTTGAATGGTCCTCACTTGATACAGTATGTAAATGACCAAGACTCATTTTTGATTGGCACTCTAAAATGGATCCTTCAGACCGACACAGCATGGAGGCTGCATGTTCCTTTGTCTGTGTGATGACAGCATGAATGAGCTGGAAAAACGAAAATATGTTTAACTGTTCAGTCTCACCACAATCTGGTTCCTCTTGTCCTCCCAGCCTCTGTTCAGCTCCTTACTATCTTAGCTTTCTCCTCACATCTTTATCTCTCATTTCTGTTGTTTGATGTTGGAGCTCTTTGTGTTCGGGTCCTCTCAGCTGCTTTAGGAATTTCTTTTCGCAATATTTTTCAACCACAGGGGTTTTATAGATATGGACTCCTGGGTGTTACTGTGATTATCTCTCCATGTTCACTGGAAGCTTAAATACACCTTTTCCTCTATCCTTTTTTTTTTTTTTTTTTTTTGGAGAATTAACCAAAACACGAATCCTGATAATCAAGGCAAACCACTTCTAATGAACTGAAGGCTCGTTTTACGTTTTACAGCTTTAGACCCACATACAATCCCATCTCCATAGAGGGATGACCATGATAAACCCTTTGCGATCAGTTAATCTACCCTACCATATTCCTGTATCTTTATTTGATTTTAAAGATCCTCTTTTAATTGGAATGGATTTTACTCTTTGATTTTATTGCTTTACAAAACCAAATGTGCAATTTGAAGCATCTAAATAAGTATATTGATTATTGCTTATTTTTTGGATTAGCTTAGTTTCCCTGACTGTTAGCTCTACTTGTAAAGTCATGAAATGTTGGACCTACTTTTGCCTTCAGAACTACTTCGATTATTCATCCTATAGATTCAATAAGGTATGAGATACGTTCCTCAGGTCCATTTAGACATGAAAGCATCACACAATTGTTGCAGTTTTGTCAGCTGTTCATCGACGATGTGACGCTCCTGTTCCACCATATCTTGAAGGAGTTCTATTGGATTGAGATCTGATAACCAGACCACTGGAGTCCAGTTTTCTGTTCTTTGCAACCAGGAGTGGCACTTGCAGTGGTCTTCTGTGGCTGTATCCCATCTGCTTCAAGGTTTGACGTGTTGTGCGTTCATAGATGATTCTCCCTATAGTTTGTTTGTAGCCAGGGGATAGTTTAGCTGTTAATGCCTCTCTATCTTGTCAGACCAGTCTAGCCATTCTCTTGTGACCTCTGACATTGTCAACACAGCTGACACTCACTGGATATTTTTCCGTTTTTTGTGGACCCTTCTTTGCTAACCAGAGTGTTTCGCATGAAGATCCCAGTAGATCAGCAGTTTCTGAAATACTCAGACCAGCTCATCTGCCTCCAATGACCATCCGGCCTTCAAAGTCTAATGGGACTTGATTTCTCATTGCCTTGCATGTGTTACTTTTACCCCAGAAATAAGAATGTCTGTTGTGTGACAGAGTAGAGAACATCTCTGCAACCTCAACTTGGACCTTTCAAAGTCTGTTGTAATTAAAGACAGTTTTTGATACTTGGAAGTTATGCAATATGGTTATTTCTGTGTAAGACTTTGAGTTTTGTCAGTTTTTCTACTCCAGATCATCTTTAATTACCTCAAACTTAGAAGTTTCTGCCTTTGGTTTTTGCTGACCAGTCATTTTGTGACATTTTTTTTCTATGTTCCTTTTAAATCAAACTTGTCTGTGTGTGCAAAATTACCTAAATTACAGTGGGGAGAGAAAGTTTGACTTGAACTTAATGTTTCCAGATCAGTTTCTCTTTAATTAGTCTCTTCTCTTATGAGCCATCGCTAAATTATTGTGTTGTCGTCTGTCCCGAAGCACCTTGCTTGTTGCTGTTTGTTGGTTTGGCAGTTGAATATTATTGGATGTCCACCTGACCGCACTGTAAGTGTGTTGCCATGGGCGACCAGCGAGAAGACAACGTAGAGGAGGGTGGGGGGTGGTAGGGAGTGTTGCATTATGGGAAAGAAACCTGACCTCTCCCTTTTTTTTTTTTTTTTTTTTTTTTCAGTTTTTCTTTACTTGGAAGACGCCCACGTGCACAAATACAACCACACACAGTTTGTCTAAACACAGATGCATTAGAGAAGACCAGAAGCAGTTTGTCAAACCTGGTTATTGTGTCTCAGGATGTTGTTTGTGGACAAATGTGAAGAAAAAAGAAAATAGTAATATGCAGAAAATAAACTTGCACACACTGGCTGCTGCTGTTACACACACAAACTATACAAAAAAGTATTCTGTGACTAATTCTGGGGGAAAAAACATGAGGCGTGAAAGAAACAAGATGCGTCTACTTTTGCAAGTCACTGGAGGCAGAATAAAGGAGCAAAACAAGCATGTTTAGCACAATTCAACTTAAATACAAATGTGGATAATAATGAAGGTTTTAATAACCTCAGCTGCATAAGTGGGCACACTCTTTTGCTTTAATGAAGCACTTTTTAATTCATTTTTAGAATTTGGTCATCTTAAAATCACACCAGCCATCAATTATAGCAAATCTGATTGACCTTTAAAAAGTTCAATTTTCTTAAGAGGATTTTACTGACATTCGCCAAATGCCTTCGTTTGCAGATGGGTTACACAAGAACAGAAGGCTGTATAAGGGCACCAGACAGGAGAGGGGTACAAAAAAAAAAAAAAAAAAAAAAAACATTCGACAGCGATCTACACCATAGCAAATGAAGATAGTCATAAATACTGGTAGAAAATGAAACAATTGTGACATTTAAAAAAACTCTGATTTTTCTTCAGTTTTCAAACAGTTGAGACGGAAACAGGTCAAACATCACCGAAGGAGCTTTTCCATCAACTTCTGGTTGTGATCTGGTTGGTTAGAAACTTTTTAAACTACTTTGAATAATTAATTGAGCTTACAGTCATGTTTGATAACTAGGATCAATTGGACTGTATGTATGATTGAATTTAAATTTTTTATTTTAAGTGCCTCAAGACGACATTTGTTGTGAATTGGCGCTATCTAAATAAATTGAATTGAGTTGATCAGTGGGTAAAGTAATTGTCTTCCAATTGGAAGATTGTGGATTTGATTCTAGCTTCCTCCTGTCCCATGTCTGTGTGCTCCTGAGCAAGGCACTTAACCCCAAGTTGTCTACTGATCTGGGCATGAATGTGTGCGTGTTAGTGAGTGTGACTGTGGCTATAAAGCGCTTTGAGTGGTCAGGATGACTGGAACAGCTCTTTATAAATTCAGTCCATTTACCATTTTATTTTTAATACAGCAGTGTGTTGAAGCATACACCCAAATCAATAACAACGAAACGGCTTCGAAAAAAGATAACGTTTTCAGGCAGTCCAGTAAGAATCAAAAACTAAATCTCCTGAAGAGGGCTCAGGGTAAGAGACGTCCTCACATTTGATAGATTTTTCATTTAACTTTTGCAATATAGAGTGAAATATGTTAAAAAAATAATCCACACCTAACTAAAAGTTACATTACTTTCTGTTTGCTGCTGCGAGCGGAACATTACTGATGTTTTTTTGGGTTTTTTTTTCTTTTGCAGGCAGTGAAAATAAAAACAACAAAAATTCTTCCTTGTGCAATTAGAAAGTTTAAATTATTACTACAGTTACCCTTTGGTGCTCTTCTGTGGTTGAAAGATCCTTGTTTAACTTGGCGGCAAAGCTCAATTCAAAATTTGGAGGTTTTGTTATCACGGTTATTACAAACAATTTAACAATAGTATCATTCTAAAATTGTATCACTAACGATAGGGAATAATATGTTGATGACCAAAACCAATCACCACTCATCCCTGTGGTAAGCTGAAAACACTGCTTTAAAAGAAGGCTGAATGCTAAATGAATCAAGGTATTAGAATAAGGGTGTGCAGCTTGTTTTGTTTCGTACTCCTCCCCCTCTGTCAAATTTGTTTGTTTTTTTAGTATGATCCTGTATGACTAAATACAGGATGTAGAAATAAATTATTTATTAGTCACACATTTTACATCAAAACTCTGGCATTTTAACAAGATACTGTTTAATTCTGAGATTTTCATTGTACTACTCCGAAATCTACTTCTCTCATGTTTTTGTATACTCATATTTCTTGTTAATGTCTTTATTATTTTACTTTTATATGTAGTTTTAATATATTTTCTCTTAATTAATTGTTCATATTTATATGAATTTGTGTCCACATATTTTTTATTGTGCATAGTGATATCTTTTTGTCAATTTGTGCTTCATTTTTTGTATCTTTCTTTTCTGCATCTTTCTTAAAATTCATGCATCATTGCATGAGTTATTTTGTGCAGCAGGAATGCTTTGCCTCTGAGCTATATTAAATGTGTACATCCCTACATACAGAGAACTTCTATGTGTGGGTGTGCACATGTGGCTGCATCCACTCTAGTGTGTTGATTTTTGCCCGTTAGTCTATAATTTTATGCGACTGTGTGTTTGTGCTCATATACAGTATACAGTGAAACACACATAGTGCCTTCATCTCTGACATAACTGGTTACCATGCATACAGTGCAACTCTGACTATTATGGGGTGTTCTTTGTTTTGTCATGACGTGCCCTGGTATGGACTGGGAGGGGGAGGGGAGCAGGGTGTGCGTGTGTGTGTGTGTGTGTGTGTGTGTGTGTGTGTGTGTGTGTGTCTGAGCACAGAATTGTGTGTACACAAATACGGGGTTCATACGTGTGCAAGGAGGAGAAATGTGTGTAATTTGGTGTATGTGTGTTGGAAGGATGTTATGGGAAAAGAGTGCGTGTTTGCATGTGTGTTGAGCTCAGGATCGGGTGGGGGAGGGGCATGTATGGACGTGTAAGTATATAATGTGTGCACGAGAGAGTGCAAGTTTTTTAAGGAGGTGAGATAAAATGGTGGCTCACTCATGCAGGCCTTTAAGGTAGAGTGTTTAGGTTAGTTCGAATGAACCTCCTCATTCACCGTTTCAGTCAGTCTGGACTCCCATAACTGGGAGTGCAACTTCATCAATGCATAATCAGTGCAACTTCAATGCAACTTCATCACCTGATTTTGTCCTTTTAACCCCTGGTTTGTTTGTTTTTAACAGAAAGCATTTCACCAACACAACTAGCAAAAACTATCAAGCATTTGAACTTCTCACTGAAAGAGAAACACAGCTATTTTATCAAGGTCCCCTGAACAACAGAAGTTTTCAGGTTTGTCAGCTGAGAAGCATTAAACAGGATTTTGTATTTCCTCGCCATTCTGCCTCAGTCCTCCGCTGTATGTCATGCCACTATGAAACAGGCCTCTTGTCTTTGTTTGTAAAGACATCTGTGACTAATTCCTTTGTGGTTTCAACATAGTGGATACTTAAAACTAAAGCTCATAATGGATTTAAAATATCCAACCTGGTTAAAGGTGTCTCACACAATCTCACTGTCTTCCAAGGTTGATTTAGAAGTGGAAAAAAACTGAAAAAAGCAATCAAACACAAATGTTTTTTCTAGTAAGCCTTGAATATTTTATTTTCATTTCTTGTTAACCCATGGGACATTTCTGACATATTTGTTGGTTTTGGAAGAAGTTGTTTAAAATTGTACATTTTTCACTTTTAACACCCCTTTCCTAAGCATGGTTGCAAAATAAGCTTTGTTACAGTTTTAGTTGTTTTAAACTTTTTAATACTGCATTGGCTTGGCTGTAGATATGAGCAAGGTTAGGACAGTGGCTGTTACCTTGTAACCACTCCATAGGTGAACATCCAAATACATTTGTAGGTTACACAAATGCCATGTTCTTTCCTATTTTAAAGAGTACCAAGAAGAAATGGTTCTCTGTTTCACATCATATTTATACCTCTGGGAAATTGTGAGTCACTAGACAAGTTGAAAGATAATATACATATTTAATCATGTAAAAAGTAAAGTATAGATTAAAAAAAAATGCTTAAGATAGATCTATTGCATAGGACTTATAGATATTGCCAATCTTTAGATAAATGTACTCATATTAAATGTTAAGTGTTTCTGAAATTTTCAGAAATGCTTCACAGAAATAATGCCTCTGCAGTCAGATTATAATTATTATTTTTAATGTTAAAGAGTCCCGACAAAGCCACAGAGTTTGACTTGTAAGTAAGACCAAGATCATTTCCATTAATGCTTTACCACACTAATTGAGAAAAAAAATAATTAAAAAAAAATTTTTTTTTGTTTTGTTTTTTTTAACTCTCTTGAGGACAAGAGTTTTGAAATGTGCATTTCTTCCATATTTTGCTACTGTGGTCACTAAAAATACAAAATAGGGGCTGTCATTTTACACATGATGATACCGAAAGTTCCAAGAGCTGTAAATGCTAAGATGTGTTCATTTTGATGCAAAATAAATGACGCAGTTTAACCATTAAACGTGTACATTAAGAAGTTCTGTTTACATCAGGCTTTACTATTTAGTGTAAAATCTCCTTACAATGACAAGGCAGAAGAGGGAATAAACATTTTATATGGTGTCTGGAAAGCCAGCTGGCCAAAGGGATTTTTTTTTTTTTTTCTTAAACCACATACCAGATGATATTTAAATAGCTCTTTAGGATTTCCCACAGATCAAGAGTCCTTGGATTGAAAAGGGATTTTACCCATGTTGTCCAGCTTTGTCTGAATTGTGTAAAAATATGACAAAAAATTACTAATTTTGATAAATGTTCAACCTGAACAGGACTGATGAAACCCGTCTATATCAAATAACATTATCTTTAGCGCTAATCTGCCCTTTAGGTGTTGTATCTTCCCTAAGCCTGCGTAAGCCCCCATACAGCCACTAAGACATTGATCTGCTCAGCAACCAGCATATGCAGCTCCATATGACCTTGATCCATGACTTTTACTTTTTGATTAAGCTCAAAGCACATAATTTAGTATCAAGTACTCTGTTACATTTGTATCTCATGTACGGTTTGACATATGATTTTATATTTCATAAATCCAGAAAAAAAAAAAAAATCCAGATGGATCAAGGACTAACAACTGGATAATTTTCATGAAAACATCCTAAAACACAGAAAAAATAAGAGAGATCTTATTCAACATTTAATATAATTAAGTTCATATTTGGAGTACCCCCAAAAATAAAAATATTAAACATCCGGTTGGAATGGATCCCATTACTCTAAGAGAACATCAACAGGTCATTTGTATCTACTGTAACTGCAGCAGATTATGGTATATATGACCAAATGACACCATTGTTACTTTATGAACTATAGCTGGTTTTCAGACTGGTTTTTTTCAGACAATTTAGCTTTTTCTAACGGCAGGATAGGTAGTAAAGTTTGAACACACTTCTGTAAACCCTAATAAAATCACTAGACAAACGCAAATTGCTTTATAATATGTTACATAAGAATATTCTTTCTTTAAATTGTCTTTTGCTTGATCAAATGGCAGAAGTCTTACCAGCAAAAAATACTGTAAATATTCCTCAACCGTTTTTACTTTGCTGCAATATCCTGGTGAAAGAGGCCAAAACCATCAGGGAATACCATTTCCATGACATGGAGTACAAGGTCTGCAACAAAGCTTATGTAGATAGTACATTTCAGAGCAACATCCGCTTTAGTTGAAGGGCCCAAGGTTTCCAAGCATCATGGCCTAAAGCATACAACCACCTGGCCATCCATGTAATGGAAAAAAGGAAGAAGAGCCAGATATATCTTCTTCAGCAATTTCAGCTATAGAAGCTGTTGGATCGACTCACATCAGCCAACCCTCACTACATATGTGTATCTCTGAGTCTTGGAAAGCAATGACCCTGTCTCAAGTTCCCCTCTGTTCCTTCCTTGTACTACTTCTCATTGATACTGACCACTGCAGACCAGGACCCCTCACAACAGTTGGAGTTTTGGAGATGATCTGACAAAGTTGTCCAGTCATTATCATTTGGCATTTGCTGAACTCCCACACATTCTTATCTTCCCCATTTTTAGTGGTTCCAATACATCAACTCTGAGGAAAAATTGTTCATTTGCTGCTTAATACATGTAACCCATTCACAGTTGCCATGGTGAAGAAATAATCAGTCTTATTCACTACAACTCTCAATGGTCATAATATTATGCATGATCGGTGTACACTACAAAAATGCAAAAGGTTTACATTTTTTTTGGCTGGTCAGCATACAGTAAATTAAGAGCAACATTTTGACACAGTCCCAAGTGTAGCACTGGTTCTTGTTTTAAGTTTTAACGTCCTTCCCAAGAATGACTACCGATCTGTTGTCCTGACATCTGTAGTCATGAAGTCCTGGCAAACAGGTTGGCAGATGATGCAGTCAACTTGGGACTTCATCCTGCAGGTCCAAACTGCAACAAACAATTAGGTCTGGAAAGAGTATCATCAGGGCTGACCTTCCCTACATCCAGGTATTGTACAGGTCTCGGGTCAGGAAAAGGGCAGCTAACATCTCTGCAGAACCCACACATCCTGGACTCAAATTGTTTTGACTTTTACCTTCAGGTTGGTGCTACAGAGCCCTTTTTGCAAAAACCACCTGCCACAGAGACAGTTTCTTTCCCCAGGTTGTCCCTCTGATGAAAAATGAATACCTTACAGCCTGAGTAGTCAGCTACTCTGCTAAGAAACAAAATAAGCATATTTGCACTACACAACATACCTTTCTGTGTGCTTTTATTGGTTATATATACATGCATATGTGTACATACTGTTCTTTTTGTCCTTTATTTTATTTCTTCTAAAGTTTATATATGTTATACTTTATGTCTGTATGCTATGGGCACTTAATAACTGAAGTCAAATTGCTTGTTTCTGCACACAATCTTGGCCAATAAAACTGATTCTGACTCTAAAGTGTGCCCTTTCGTGACCAGGCCTCCAACATTTCTCATACAGAACACAATTTAACCCATTAAAGCAATGTCTCAAAGTTATCATTCTGGTTCTTATTCACTTATGCCATAGTACAGATAAAAAATTAAATGCTCTGTATTTTATTTTGGGAACCACATGCTTAACACATGATAACGTAGACCCTCCATGATAGTAGGTCTGTCTTTCAGTGTGGCAGGATTCAACAATGGGAGACCAATTTAAGTCACTTTTTTACTGTTCCCTTTTGGACCAGATCAGCAAGCGGCATCTGGTGCATTTTGTTTCTGTGACGGTTTGTAGTATTGTTTGGCTGTGGGAGGGAGCGGTGTGAGAGAAACCCCGGCGTGACGCTGTGCAAAGAAGACGTCAGAGATTGTAAACCTGGGTATTTTGAGCCTCTGTAAGTGGCTGCTGCTTGGAGAGACATACTGTACTCTGCACTTGAACAAGCTATGAGACAGGAAGTGATGATGGTGACGATGGCGGAGAAAGGAGGGGGGGTTGAGATGAAACGAGGAGGGGAATCAGTGATTATTATGGAGCTACAGGCCAAGCGATGAAGAAAGGAGGAGGAGGAAGTGGTGATGGGGGGGCAGGCAAAAAGCGTATTATGGGATGTCTATGTTGTTGGCTGGGGGGGAGGGGGCGTTATGGTCTGGCCTAGGCCTGTTTTTGTGTGCGGTGGCTCCCTCCACACCCCTCCACATGTGCGTCAACATCGCAGCCAGACGTGCACAGACTGTGTATGTCGGGAGAAGTAATATCTATCTGCAAATACAACAAGGTAATGTGGCTGAGAGAGAAAGCAGCACAAAGGCAGATTGGTGGCTGAGAATTAATCAAAAAACTTCTGTCACAAAGTGTCTCAGCAGCAAAGCGAGTACAATACACCCCTGTCCTCTGTAATGTAAATGACTGAGGCAGAGATGGAGCAATACATCTAAATATGCAGGGACTGGCCTTGTTTAGAATCCCAGCTTTTCCCTTTAAAATTAGCTAATTTAACTTTAGCTGGCTGTCAGATGGGTTCATTTAAACAACAGGCATTTATGTTAGTTGGTAAAGTACCTTACAAAAGTATTCATAACCTTTGAACCATTCACATTTTGTCACATTACACCCAGAAACTTGAATGCATTTTATATGAGACTGACAAATGTCTCTCACAAAAAAGGAGAATGATACATGGAAATCAAAAATGTTCACAAATTAAAATTTTCAGAAGTGCATTTGCATTCAGCTCTACTCTGATACCCCTTAAAATCCATGCAGCCAATTGCCTTCAGAAGTCACTTAGTAAATAAAGTCCAACTGTGTGTAATTTAATGTCAGTATAAATGTTGCTTTTCCTTGAAAGCCTCAGATATTTTTTAGAAAGCGTTAGTGAACAATCAGCATCATGAAGACCCAGGAACATCTGTATAGATCAGTTTAAAAACAACATTCTAAGCTTTGAATATCTTACAGAGCAATGTTCAGTTCATCACCTTAAAATGGAAGGAGTATGGCTCAACTGTGTGTCAAAGAAAACTAACATCGTGCATCACTCCAAACACACCCTCCCCAAAGCAAAACAAAGAAGCAGGTTAGAGTTGATGTGAAAATGGATGGTGCTACAAGTTCCAAAGAATTTGAAACTGGGGCACCAACTCTAAACATGCAGCCAAAGGTGCAATGGAATTGTAAAGAACTGTACAGTAACACTGCTGTGTTTTTTCTTGCTGTTTTGCTTTAAGTAAACTCTTGTTTCTATTTGTTTTGCAACTGCAAAACTAAAGTCCATAAGTAGTTAAATAATAGTTATCTAACTGAGATTGTAATGGGGTTGGAATATGTTTATACTTCTACCTACTCCTTTTGAACATAGCAGAAAGAAATGTAATGTGTCAAGATATGATTTAACAACAAAATCTGAATGTGCTTGAAATGAATCTTAACCCAAATCTATAATATACTTGTGTGTTAGAATGACTTAGTCAAAGTCCAGACCTAAATTCAATTGATAATCTGTGGCAGGACTTAAAAATTGCTGTTCACAGAACTTCTTTGACCAATCTAAGCAAGCTTGAATTAGATTGTAAAAGAGAACTAGTAAAAGGATGTACAGAGCTCGTAGCAACATACCCCAAAAGACCAGCAGCTGTATTTGAAAAAGGTGGTTCTGCATAGCGTTTACCCAGGAGGACCACATTGCTTTGAACAGTTCGTTTCAATGTTTGATGGTTGTTCATGGTGCAAGGAAGTTGGAGAAACAGCACAAAAGGTTTCAAATTTGTAATTTAAATTTTTAAAATTGTTTTTTCACTGCTATAAGAGCCAATAAATGTAAATGTAGAGTGGTTGTGACCAAAGCAAGAACCATCGCTAAGGCAACTTCAGCAACATTCATGCTACAATATATTTTTTTTTGTCAGTCATCAACTTACTACACCTGTAACCAAGGCATAAATGGAGAAATGGCAAAAAAGAAAGAGAGTAGGATGAAACAGTCAGATGTCATATTTAGCACAGTGGCAGTCCCGAGTCTTCTGGCACGTCCAGAGAATCCCAGGGTACCCATTTTATTATGTGTTTTTTTTTTCTCTGTCAGTCTCCTAGTGCAGCATGCTATCTGATACGGCAGACATGTTGGGACTTACCAAATCTATTTGCACTTTTTTGTGGCTTTGGAGCGTGGGCGGTAGGGCAGGATAGGTGGAGCAGACACAAAGCGAGGGTCAGGCTCGTGGAGTAGTCAAGAAATATAATGGCATGCATTTTGAGTTACATGGTAATCTGACCCTGCCTGTGACTCTCCTCCCTCAGTCACTGCTGCCACCCCTATGCTTATCTCCATGGCAACTAGCAGTACAGGAGCACTATTATGGTCTGTAGACCCCCCCCACCTCTTCCTTTTTTTCTTTTTTGCCTCAGAAACGATATTATTATCATTATGAGATATGCAATTCTGCAAGCAAAGAGGTGGGGGGAAGGGAGGGGTATCAAGAGCTATGCACAAGGTTTCTATGACAACTGCCCCTGGTATTCTTCTTCTGATTGGTGATTATGGGATGTTACCCTCCACCCCACCAACATCCACCCACCCACCTACCCACCCTACCCCCATTTCTTTCCAAATTCAAACATGAACACTTTGTCTATAGTCAAGAAAATGAGACATGTGGGGGAGGAGGAAGGCTGATAGAATGGCTACAAAAAACAGACAGTTGGGAAAGAAAAGGAGAAAAGTTATTTTGAAATAATTTTCTATGTCATTTGTGTTAAGATGAAAGGGAAGAAGTATGAGGACAAAGAAAACGACAGAGTTAAAATGGTTTGCTGAGTCAGGATGCTGAGAAGACAGACCAGAAAAGAGGGTGGAAGGCCTCTAACAACAGCCAGGGCAGATAGCTTGGTGAGAATTAAAGGGCAAAGAGTTAAAACATGGCAATATGTTGATATAAATAATTTATAAGGCATGTCATGGATATCTCCAGTCAGCAAAACAGGCTCATAATTCTAAGAAAACTAGATGGTAACAATTGAGTGGATTATGACTTTATGATAAATTCTGCTCCAGCATCAAATTGTTTTTCCTGCAAAATAAATCTGCTTTTCTACCTTCACAGCCTCCACTGCAACACTAAAACAAACATGGACAGTCCTGCTAAGAATTTTGGTCCAAAGTGGTCAATCATGATTTTAGGTTAGGTAAAACAATTCCTAAATTTGACTTATAGAAGAGGTCTTTTATTTTGTGAGGTGATTCCATAGCCTAAAAGATGTGGAGTGAGCTGATAAATTTCTTACTTGAAGTGTTTCATCCAATCACTCTTCTGCTTATCTGAGATCAGGTTGCAGGGACTAAGATGGAAACTGGGACATGCCTCTCCCCAGTGACACTCATTCTGGAAGACCCAAAGCATTCCCAGGGCAGAAGAGAATTATGGTCCATCCTCTGAATTTTGGATCAGTCCTTGTGTCTATTCCCAACGAAACATGCCTGGAAAGCCTTTAAAGCAAGGTCCCCAGGAGGCATTCTTATCAGATGGCTAAGCCCTCTCAGTTGACTCCTTTCAATGTAGAGGAGCAGCAGCAACTCCTCCAAGGTCTTTACCCTATCTCTAGTGGTGAGCCTAACCACCCTATGAAGGAACGAGATCTCGTTCTTTTGGTCATGATCCATATCTCACGACCATAGGCAAATGTCAGAAAGTAGAAGGACCGGTAATTTTAGACTTTCATCAATCAGACCACAGCAGCTGCTGAATTACTGCTGACAAGGCCCCAGTCGGTCTTTTCATCTCTGGTTCCATTATGCCGTCATTTCTGAACACACTTCAAGATAACTTAGCTCCTAGGCTGTTGACCTTTTTCAAGTTAAAAACCAAGGCCTCAGACATAGGCAATGTTTGCATAAAACTGCTGTCTCGAAACTGCCGGTATTTTCCGATGTTGATTGGGAAAACTTCCACGTTTAGACAAGACGGACAAGACACCTTGAATCCATAGCAGTTGTCATGCCAGGGCACCATATGGCGCTGTGATTTTAGCATGTCATCGAAACACGCATGCGCTTTTGACTCTTAGCTTCCATCTCAATTAGAAAACAGTAACCCATCTCCAATGGACCAAGTGCATATGTAACATCTACATATTTCATATCAGCAGTTGTGTTAAACTTAATAGGTTAAATAGCACACACACCACAACGCAATCCGCCATTTTTTTTGTTATCTGCCCATGCATACGTAAAACAAACCCTGCAGTCGCTCGTTTTGCGCATGTGTGCTTTCACACCTGTGGAGTACTTTACCTCTCCGTGGAGGATGTTCTTGAAAACCTCCACTCTGAGACCTGGTTTCAAAAAGTGCCGATGTCAGAGACTCCGATCACCGGAGACATGTAAATACGTGGCTAGATCGCAACAAAAATGTTACGGTTTCACTGAAAACTGGCTCCGTATAAACGGGGCCTTAGTGGAGCTGACTATTGTCCTGTCTTTTTCACACTTGGCTGCTAATCGCTACAGTCTACACTAAAGATCATGGTTTGAAGATGCCAACAGAAATGCATCCACAACCAAGCAAAGATGATACCCCAGTGTTCCAAATCAGGGAAATGTACTTATATTATTAGTGAATACCAAATCAAACAGTGATATACCCACTTAATCCTGTTAAGGGTAGTCACTGTTCAGGTCAATGGTGACTTATACCCTGGACAGATCTCAAGTACCTCATGGGCCCAACAGAGGGATACTGTGACCTAGACCTGGCATTAACATACATGCTGGCTGATTCAGACAAAAGCAGACCTTGCTTAGTCTGAGCATTCACACCTGGCATTAAAATCTGCCCTGAATGATTATATCACAGTTACCCGCCTTACATGCAAATAAATACTTGACCATGTCACACAGCAGGCTGTTGCTTGAGCTACTACACAGGATAGTATTTTTGTAACACCACAAGTATATTTAATAATTTTAACTACTCATTATGGAAGCTTATCTAAGATACTTTTTTGGAGTTTTTGAGGCTGCAAGGCTTTTGCTTAGCATAATTATGTAGTGAAACAGACATTACATGGGAGAAGGAAGAATAATGTGTGACTTTCAAGAACAAAGCATCAGCACACAAATACATTAAATAATTTACCCCAGTAAAAGTGAGATTATGGAATTTACAATCTGGTTTTTGCACATTCTGTATATACTGTTTTACCTCTGCAGCAATGTCTGCCATAGTCAATGAAAAGAATTAAATATATAGTAAAGAAATAGCTTTAGAAAACTGATTGAGAACTGCAGGAAAACTATGCTATTTTTACATTGAAATGTGTTGGAACCCTGTTTATTGATTGATTTACAGGCAACATTTTACAACAAAGTTACCACACTGTGCAATCAGCTTTGAAAATAGATAGAATAACAACAAACTACAGAGGAAACTCATCAGTACAGGGTTCTGTAATTCACTGATTAGTTTAATCCTAAATTGTGACTCTTTTCTTTAACCCCAAAAACCTTTCTACCAAAAAGGTTTTTTTTTTTAATATTCCTTCAGATTAGTGTTTATTCATTCCAAATTGAATAGAAGCAGTTTGAAAACTGGACCCCCCCTAAACAGATGTCCAGGAACTATGCAGGTTGAGGAGTGTCTCATCAGGTCAACAGGTGGTCCTTCAGTGTGTCTCAAGATGAACTGCATGCAGACTTTTAAACTAATGCAAATAAAAGCCTCCCAGACTCCCCTGGAAAAGGTCTGATCAAGTCATTGATCATTTTCTTGTGTGTTCATATCTTTATTAAGCTTGGTCAGATCAAACAGGATGGATGTAAGTGTGTGAACAGAGTGAGAGTCACCAGGTAGCCAAATAATGCATATATCTAGACTGTGGTAGGAAGCTAGAGTATCTGGAGAGAACCCACTGCATATGCAAATTCTGAATATGGGCTGTAGGGTGTATCGTCACTTCTTACCCAGTGACTGTTGGAAATAGACACTAGCATCCCCGTGACCCTGGATGGATGGATCCAACAGACAAGAGTTGGACATCACCAAAACTTTTAAACGTGGTTGAACTGTTAAAGCATAAAAGGAATAGTTCTTAAATTTGCCTTCTAAAGAACTGAACAAAACACAGAAAAATCCAATTATTTACAAAGATAATATCAAATGGAAGATCTTCAGACTAATTTAGTCCTGTCTATCATCAACAAGGTGGTCAGCTCATTGTTTTCAACTGTCCTGCAAAAACTCCAACAGAAAATATTTCAAAGGCTGAACAGTTGTCTTCTGGCATCTCTTTAGTCTCCATAAGCCTCTGCAAGCCGGGAGGACTGTTTGGTTCAAAACAGCCAACACTAGTGTTCTCTTGGGTTCCTACATATGGCTCCAAACAATACTCTTCACATTTGTTCTATTTTCTTTTAGACAATTGAAACACCATCTGCAAAGCAAACTTGTCCCAGAGTCCAACAATAACAGTGCATAACTAATTCTGATGCTCCCCAGGGCCCAAAGGCAGCTTCCCATTAGCAGTCATATACACAGCTAATTCCCCATGTGTTGAAACATCTTTCTGAAGCATCTCTGCCACACTTAGCATGGGGAATTCTGCATTTTGCCCCACAGTCTAAATGTATTACACTCAGTCAATGGTGGGAAAAAAGCTGTCTAGGACCCAGACGTTTTTCCCACCATTGACTGCAATGCATTTCATCGCAGCCTGTTGAGCAAACCAGCATGTGTATGCGTGTAGACGGCTTAACTCAGCTGTTGACTTGGCTCTTGCACTTCTGGGCTTTCTCCAATGAGTTTTGAGGGATACTTCCAGCTGCAGACATGAAGGTTTTGACTGCACTTTGACCCTTGTGACCTGCAGCTGTTGCCCTAACTGGACAGACGAGGCTGGCTTTTTAACTTTGCACCAACCTACTTGCGAAGTTTTTACTGCCAAGTTTCTTGGCCTTTGTGTGCAGAACTAGCCATATAGTTGCTGTCATGCTGAGTAACGTATGCTTGAGCTCATAAGGCCTCATTCAGGGGTTATGTTGAGGTCACCCCACATTTTGTGGCCCCCAGGTTTTCTAATGGTGGGTACCAGGTTTGCATTGCATCTGTACCCTGTGCACAGTCTTTAGGAGCCATGCTCATACCCATAAGTCTGCGCATACATGCAAACATGCACTCTCAAGTTGAGCAGTCATGTGGCACACACAGTTGCCATGTGAGCGCATTTTCCTTCCCCCCCCTCCTTTCTCCTATCTCTCTCTTTTTGGAGTTATGCTTATTGTGGGATGTCAGTGACTGCGCTCATTACTATTATGGGATGCCACACAGGAGAGGGCGGGGCTGAGTGTTTCCATAGTGACCGTGGTTGCTAAGAGGGGTGGAGGTGTGTGTGTTGGGGGGGGGGGTGATGTGCATAGAGGAATGGGGAAGAGACTGTAGAAGAGGGAGGGGGTGAGTTGACTATTATGGTCTGTACGTTGCAAGGTAACTATGCAGAGTGGGGGAGGGGTGAGTGAAATGTGCGCGTATATGTATTAGTGTGCGTGTGTGTGCGGGGAATATTATGGGATGCCTGCCCCCTGATCTCTTTGTGTGTGTGCGCGCGAGGAAGAGAAAGAGGAGACGGCGTCGTGCGCACACGCTGCCACCAAAAATACGGAAATATATTTAAATTATATGTACACCGCTACCATCTGGAATAAAAGAGAATCCAAGTGGTCAATCAGTGGCAAACTGAGCGTGGAGTTAATGTTTTTTGGAAGATTTAAGTTGTGAGTATGTCAGTTTTTGGGTTTGTGAATTGACTTGATTGAGGGTGAAGTAGGCTCGGGTTGTCACACAGGGGAATTTTCTGGGTACATAACAGCATGTAAAGCGGCTCGGTTCTGTTTCGAGTCTTAAATCTGGCCAAACGTTTCAGCTCCGGCTAGCACGCATGCTAATGGGACGGATAGTAACCATAGTGTAAGATGAACGTAGAGATGGAGTGAAAGAATGAGATAGAAATATGGGAACTTCACAGGCGGATAAAGTTGGGTTTATTGTCCCATGTGCTGAGTGTTGATGTCCTATGTTTTACCGGGTGCTTGTTGGTCCTGATATTTCACTTCCGCTTTCTTTTATGCTCTTATTTATTACCCTGTTAAACCTGGCCCGGCTACGATTTGGACAGACTTCACACTGGGTCCGAACTCTGGATTATCCACCAACAATAACTTTCATTTAGTTAGTCAAACTATTGGCTAACTCAGTAGAAGAAAGTTTCCTGCTGTCCGCTATGTCTGGAAGTGAAGATGACAGAGATGATTATGGAGCCGCCGACGACCGCCTAATGCAAGGTAAGATGAGGCTCATTTGTTAGCCGCTAATGTTCACGCTGCTTATGTGTTTTTGACGTTCGCATCAATCATGCTGCGTTAGCTTAGCGCTAGCTCGTTCATGCAGCTAACTACTGCGTAGCTTCTATTAGCAAACCGGGAGTCAAACATGTTTTAAAGAACTCAGATTGTTTTACCCCAACCACAGTCGGAGGTTGTAAAGCTGATGGATGCACTGTTTTGCTGTCACGCTGAAAAACCGGCATGTTCCCGGGGCCTAACATTAGCCAGCTACCGGTATTTTTACGTGTCGATGACAAGATGGAGGCAGCCAGTTAGCTTGGAAGCTGGCGGATGACGTTCGGTAGCGCTCCCCTCCTCATAGCCGGCGCCTTCAGTTTGACTGTGGAAGCAAAAGTACGAATAAAAATAGTCATAAATCCGCTTTTCCACACATTACACACCAATTACTCTTATACCTTGCTTGTTTAAATTTTGCCGTGGGTTGTTTACGGTTGGATTTCAACGAGCAGCATAAACAGCATACACAGCGGAACCTTGGAGAACAAATAGTCTCTTATACGAGCTTCAACTGGCGAAGTTAACACGATTGTTCTTTATTCAGCAGATAACACGTTTTAATATGAAATCATATGATAGTGTATTATGAAACTATAAATAAAACGGAAATACATAATTTGTGATAATGTTCTTGCTTGTAAGAAAGAGCCTGTAGTACTATAGAAATTTAAGCTATCTGATTGGTCTCTGACCTGTCGGGATGTACCGACTTGTCCCTGCCGATACCGATTTCCATTTTTCTTTGGGGTCTGACCTATAGATTCAGGTTTTGACCAGTTATGCTATTCTTAATACTATATTGCATAAGAACGATGGGTAGTAAAAAATAGGACTGGTAGTTTATCTACATTCATGCATCAAAGCAAATGTTCTTGATAATTGTCTATTTTTTTTAACTTAAAAATTAGCACTTTATCACATGCTGTCAAAGTGATCTATTATTGGCCAAAAATATTAAAAGTTTATCATTCTGATGCAGTTACAAATGTGTGACAGTAGTAATGAAAAATTGCATGTTCGAATCTCAGGTCATGGCATGATAAAATCTTAAATTATTTTATTAATTGCCTACTGTTTTTGGAAAACTTTGCATTATATCTTATTTCCATTCATGTAGGTTCTGATCCCAGTTTAGGCTGCTTGATTGATTTGATTGATTTTTTTTTTTTTTTTTTTTTTTTGAAGTATCACAGATTATTGATCTTCCACTGGTAGATATTTATCCATTGAAATCATAAATCAACAGTTCCATACAATAGCAGTAAAAATTTTATAACTCCAAATCTTTAAATTGTTAGCTGTTGAAGCAGGTATGGGTTGAGCTGTTGTTGGAAGGAAGTTCTGCTTCTAAATCTCTCATGTTCTTCCCATGCATTGTGTTTTATAGGCATTCTGGTGTCCTCCCACCACCAAGAAATATACATCTAAGGTTAATTCGAGACTGTAAATTGAACCAAGGTGTAATTTTTTGCGCCCCTACATCCCTGCATAGGATTAAGTAAATATAGAAAACGGGTTGGTGAGTTAATATGTAACTCCTGTAATCAGTTTTGAAGTAGATTGTTTAACTTTCTTAATGTTGGGTAATACTTAAACATTTAAAGTGCTTTTATTTGCCCCATAGAGAATATACATCATATCATAAGGTTTTTTTTTTTTTTTTTTTTTATTAATTTATGTACCTTTTAAGCTTTATACCTCAGTCTAGTTGCTGCCAAATGCTGTTGAACAAATGTCAGGGGAACCACACTTGGTCCTTTTTTTGTGCTACCTAAAAAACATCTTGTGAAATGTTTTCAACTGTGGCTTCTCATTTATTTTGAAATTGTAGCAAATTACATGAATAAGCTCTTAGCATCTTCAAGATCATATGTTGTTTGGCCTGTAGGTACATCATACTGACTAATCCACTGTAAATTAGTGTTTTACTTTCTTCCTCCCTAAGGACATTGAAAGGAGGAAATTGACTCTAGTTTATCTTGAACTGATTTACCTGCTCCTAATAAATTTATCTATTCATACTACGTTGATGTGCTTGCTAAGTTGATGGTTAAATAGAGGGACAACTGAACTTGCCTGAGTGGAAGCTTTCTCCAAAACGCCTCATTACAACCATTAGAAGATGAGATGTTTTACCTGATAAGGCTGATTCAAATACAGATAGATGCTCAGATGCAGCTGCTCACCTTTTATAGCTACTTGTGTTTGCTCTTCACAAGATAAAAACTTGCCATTTACCAGACCTATTGGTGGTTTCAGAAAGCAGTTGCATGTAACCTGTGCATCGTTTCCATCAGGATATGCTACAGTTCACAGATATGCGTGCTATCCTCAGAGCCCACTGTTAAGTAATGATCACGCAGCCTGAATGTGCTGACACGCTGTTTGTGGGCGTGCATCCTAACCGTGGCGTTTGTCCGCTGGCCTGATTTTGCAGATGATGAGGAAGAGGAGATCTCTGAGAATGAGTCTCCGAAGGTGAAGAAGAAGAAGAAGAAGGCCAAGAAGAGCCGGGAAAGCAAGGGCAGCAAGAGGCGGTCGCGCAGAGAGGTAAGCAGCAGCAATTGGAAGCTTATTAAAAGCTAGCTTGTACACCTGTGTCATTTTGCAGGAATTAACATGGAGGACATGGTTATATTTTACCATGAGATTGTTGACTCCATTTTTTTTTTTTTTTTTTCCTGGAGTTTGCTAACTCCTGTCTGTATTCTTCTTGTCCCAGGAGTTGGTGATCAGCTCCCCGGAGCCCATGGACATGGGTGGAGTGGAAGACGTGGAAGATACGGGCTCTGCCCAGCGCTCTGAGAGCGAGGGCAGCGACTACACTCCAGGACGCAAGAAGAAGAAGAAAGCCAGCGGTGGCAAAGAGAAGAAGAGGAACAGCATTCCTGAAAGGAGTTCCAAAAGGAAAGAACCAGAGCCAGAGGAGGATGAGGATGATGACGATGATGACTCGGTAAGGATCAACTTTGGTATTTCAAAAAGATTTAAAAAAAAAAAAAAAAAAAAAAAAAAAAAAAAAAAAAAAAAAAGATGCATCCTTGAAGAATGACCAGGAAATGCTGAGAAGTGTTTGCGTTCTTATTTTTTGGCCCTTTTGTCACACTTAAATATTTTAGACCATTAAAGAAATTTTAATATCATACAGAGATAACCCGAGTAAATATGAAATTCATTATTCAAATGATGATTTCATGTATTAAGGCAAAAACTTTTCAAACCAACCTGGTTATATGTAGTTTGTGATAAGTCAGTCCTGTACATTGCTGTGAAGCATTATTGACCTACTTTTTCCTGCAGAACTGTTGAAATTCAGCGCCATTGATGGGTTTTTGATCATGAAAGTCTGTTTTGGGCCACTTCCCTGCATCTTAATCAGATTTAAAACCATTAGCAGGTGGACTTGCTGGTTTGCAAAGGAACATTGTCCTTCAGCTTAACCTTAATATGCTTATAATTAGGGTCACAAACTCTTCTTTTCTGGTAGACAGCAGAGAAGTTATCCAGGTCCTTAAAAAAAGCAAGGCACCTCAGAACCATCACCATGTTTAACTGTTGCTGTGTTGTCCTATTTCTGAAATTCTATGTTAGTTTTACGTCTGATGCCACTGGACTTTTGTTCTCCTTTGACTTGCCGGTCTAAGGGACATTGTGCCAAATGTTTTGGGAATCATCAAGATTTTTTCTGGTGAATGTGGGACAGACCTCTGGGTTCTTTTTGACCAGGAGTGCTTCTTGCCTTGTAGCTCTTTCATGAAGTTGCAGTGTCTGGCAGCCTCTTTCTTTTTGTTGGATCTTGACCACTGGCCTTAAGTGAGGAAAACGTGGTATGCAGTGCTTTAGATGTTTGTGTTTGAGTTTTGATTCACTCTTGGACTAATTTTGGAGGCTGGTCACTCCTGGGAGGTTCACCAGTGTTCCCTTTTGTTGTTTTTTTTTTTCTGGACAATGTTTTGCTGTAGTTCATTTATGTCCCAAAGTCTTGGAAATAGCTTCGTTATTTGTTAATGGCTTTCCAGACCGATAGAAGTGAATTTATAGAGATGCACGATGTGTTTAATCACAATCATCATCGCAAATCCAAAACAATCCTATATTTCAAGTGTTGGGTATTCACAGTCCTCATATTAGGAATGTATTTGGTTATGATTATGTCAACGCCTTGTGCTGAAGTCCCACATCTGATGAATAATTTTAGTGGCTGATGTACTAAAACTGTCAGAGAGCGGTGGGGACCCTGTAATGGTAAAGAAAGAGTCAGTTTAGTTATTGGATTTCTTTAGAAAAGGGGACGGTGCTTGTTGAGATCTTTTGGCCTACTTCATATTGTCGGCTGGGGTTTTATATAAGGGATTCATTGATTTTTACCAGTCAGGCAGTAGTCAGTGTGGGTGTGGCTTGTGAAGGAAAAAGTGTGATTAATGAAGGTTAATTCATGATTTAGAAAGGGGGGGAGTTATTTTGTCACATAGGACAAGGTTGGGTCTATATTTTTTGCAGCTTGGTAAATAAAAACTGTGCTTTGTATTTACTCAGATCATCTTTGTCTGATATTAAAATGTTTTTTGATGATGTCAAACATTTGAGTGTGACAAAAAAGTAAAAACAGAGAAGATCTGAAAGAAGGAAATACTTTTTATGGTACAGTGTTTCTGATCCCTTCTTAAGCTTTAAATGTTTGCGTCATAACTGGTTGTTCCTTGTTCACTCCTGGTTAGAGGAAAATTGACCACATGGCGATAAATTACAGACCTTTTCTTTTAAAATGAGCGGGTTTCCATCAAAGTTGTGCAAAAAAAACAAAAAAAAACAAAACTGAAATGTAGCACTATTATCATTTAAAACATGCCTCAACTACTTCTATCACAGTATGGACTGATATAAGAGCTATGCCGATACAGTTTTGTGGAGGTGGACCTCATCATTTATCTGGGTCTGTGGCAGATTGTTTTATTTTTTTAAGAACTTGAGATGTCAAGCATCTGTGTTTGTAAAAGGTGGTCTTCTGTTGGTAAATAGCTGTTCTACCTGCCCTCTGCGGGTTCCATGATGAGCACCTTCTGACTGCGTACCTGTAATGGAGTCCTGCAGTGTGACAAACACATGTGAAATGAGCGATGCTTGAACAAAGAACAGTCTGGTGGATTTAGAACCTGGTGGCCAATAGGGGGCCTTCTTGTTAATGACAGTTATGCAAAAGGAGGAGGAGGGAATTGGAGGGGGGGGTTAAGTGTGTGCATGTGTACGTCTAGCATTGCTGTGTGAGATATACATATGGTATAATGTGCTGTTACCATGGCAACCCTAGCTTTAGCACTACCATGCATTCTTGACCCTTTTTTCTTTTCTTTTCCTTTTTGGTTAGATAAACACATTTTGATTGTTTAGGAGAGCCGCCCTCGTTCTGCGCCGCAGCCTGCTGTACAAGACGAAAGGCTACAAAAGCAACCTTGATCAAAGGCAGCTGGGGGTGGAACGTGCTGTGCATTATCTTAATCTTTATCTGCTACTTGTGCTGCTAGAGATGAACCTCTTTGTTCTTCACCCATTAAACTTCAGGGGAAAAAAAATGTATGCTATTTATCAACATAAGAAAAAAAACTTCTGTTTAGATCCCATCAAGGCTTTTTCATGAAGGATGAGATGTGGAGTAAAGTTCAGTGGAGGAAAAAAAAACATAAAAACTGATTTTTCTTTTTTCTGTTCATTTTAACAGCAGTTCATTTGCAGGTATGAATTTTAACTCCTGTTTAAGTTGTAGCTGTTTTCTACTAATCTGTACCCCAATTGGTACAGGTGTTACCGACTGTGTTATACTGTGACTTCCTGCTACTTCCTCATGTTAAAAATTCAATTTTCAACTGAAGGAACAAAGGTTGATGCACAGAATCAGACTGCAACTAGAAATGCACCAATCAAACTTTTCTTGCCTGATACCAGTTTCTGCGGGTTTTTTTTTTTTTTTTTTTTTTTTTTTTACTCTTTCCTCCTCTCTTTCCAAACACCAGTAGCTAAGTTAGTTTGAAAATGGTGGGAGCTCATAGTTTTGAAAATGAATGGGGAGGAAAAATCAATATTTGACCTACGGATCACTGATCAGAACCCATCAAGGGAAAATTGGCCAATGACAATCTCTGGCTGATTGGTTGATGCATCTGTATCTGCACCTAATATCTATTATATGCACACACATGCACTTTTTAAATAACTGACAACGAAAAACACTGTGTTCCAGATAACAACAAAATCAATAGTAGAGTTGCTAAAACGGTCCACACATCACCAAGCAATTTAATGCAATCGCATTTAAAAACATGCTGGTCTGTGTCAATTATTAAAGCGTTAGCTTGCTTGCTGGATGCTAATTTTAGAGGCTCTTCACTGGCCACTCGTAACTCTCTGACATGCAAATTGGCTCTGGTGGAGCAGATTCAGTCGTTGCGAAAAAGCCCCTTTATTTTACATGCAACACAAGCCATTTGAAAAATAATATTTTTATATCACTTGAGGTAAAATAAGGTCTCAGACCCTGCAGGAAGAAACTCCTGCTGATGGAAAATTAATATGTAAAAGCTGGCTTTTTGTGATGCACAAATACATTTGTTTTTAAAGCTAAATAAACACTGAAAACAGCAGATTAGGGGTCAAAATGTCTCATGTGGGTCTCTCAGAGCTTCTTCAAATAGGAATCATTTTTATAGTGGTAGATTTTACAGTTGGATTCTAGAAGAGTTTAGCATGTTTTAATAATTATTAGTAATTATCTAATAATAAACTCTTCACTGATAATGTTTGCAAACCATAGAAACTGATTGTATGGTTGGGCTTTTTTCCTTTTCATTGCTTGAATTAGTTTTTTATAATTGGATGCATGGGAGCATCAGTAAAAGCTGCATTTAAGCAAAAGATGATTAAATGTAATTATTATGTACTGTGAACCTGTACCGTTGTGATGCTCAGTCTAACTGGTGCATTAGGGTCGCCAGTTTTCTAATTACGGGTTTAATTTTTTACAGCTCTGTTTGTGACGCTCTGTGTGCAGTCGTTGGTTTAAAGCAGAAAATAATTTTTCTTATCACATTAATAAATACTCAGAAATAACAAGATATAAGTGCATACTGCCCGGTTTTATTTAATGGCTTGTATCAGATCAGTCTTCCTATAAAGTGTTTGAACATGTGCTCTACTGTTTGGAGTTTTATAGATTTACATGTTACAAATAACCTTTCATCAGATATTGGTAAAAATATACCTACATCCTAACTTTTAGTCAAAATAAACACAGTTCTGTTGACCTTTTTGTTCTGTATGACTGCTGGTCAACATTTTCACTCATGCATCAGACTTAAAAAAGTTTTTATTATTATTTCCTGCAGGAGCCAAAGTCGTCATCTCAGCTGCTGGATGACTGGGGAATGGAGGACATTGACCATGTTTTCACTGAGGAGGATTACAGATCCCTGACTAATTACAAGGCCTTCAGCCAGTTTGTCAGGTTGGTTCTTGCCGTTTACCCATGATGCTGAACCAGTTGCACTGGAACCCCTCACATGTGCATGTATACTTTATTTAGAAATGCTTTTAAGCAGAAACATCCTATGTTTCTTTTGGGATAGTTCTTTTTTTTGGGAATTTTGGCAAGTTTTGGGGCTAAGAATCAGTTTTATCCTCTGCAGGCCGCTTATTGCAGCCAAGAATCCCAAGATCGCCGTGTCCAAGATGATGATGGTTTTGGGGGCAAAGTGGCGAGAGTTCAGCACAAACAACCCGCTGAGAGGAGCAGCAGCTGCAAATGCTGCGTTGGCTACCGCTAACATACCAGCTGCTGTAGAGACCATGGTGGCAGAAGTCGCACCTGCAGCCGAACCCCCAGTGATCCCGGCCGAGCCTCTCCAGACCTCGGCTCCACCTCTACGCAAAGCCAAAACCAAGGAGGGCAAAGGTACTGCTGACAGGATGGCTGGGAAGGAAACATGTGTCTCATTAGTCTGTGTGACTGATCTGTTCATTTGTTGGGTCGGCAGGTCCCAACGCCCGCAAGAAATCAAAACCAGCACCAAAGCCACAAGAGAAGAAGAATAACAATGCCAAGACAAAGAAGGTTGCACCTTTGAAAATCAAACTGGGAGGCTTTAACAGCAAGAGGAAACGCTCTTCAGTACGAACACTCTCCACAGCTTTTATGACTAAAACTTATTCTACACATACAGGGCTTGCATGGATGATCTCCTAATGAAGTGGAACATTTAACGTTTGTTTCTTGTGTGCGCAGAGCGAGGAGGACGAGCCTGATGTCGACAGTGACTTTGAGAACGGCAGCATCAACAGCGTCTCCGTCTCCGAGGGTTCAAACAGCCGGAGCAGCCGCAGCAAGAAGAAGCTGTCCAAGAACAAACCCAAGAGGAAGAAGGGTATTTAATGTTTTTTTTTTTTTTTTTTTTCCCTTTCCCCTTCTTTATCAATCATTTCTGTATCTATTTAAAATCTTTGGATGATATCGTTATTAGCTGGATATAAACCAGCTGGTTGAAGAGAGAGATAATAACTGGTTCAGGGAAAGCTTGAAGAGCGTGTGCGGAACGGAGAAAAACGAGCCGTGCAGATGAACACATTAGTCACTGTGGCTGAGTCAGTGGAGTACGGGTATATTTAGAAGCACAACATCTTCTGGGTTGTCGCCCGCCGAGGCCTCTTCTGTAGCTGCTGTCACAAGATCGAAGCACCAATCGAAAGGTGTCACAGATGGATTCACATCGACGACTAAAAGAGGTCAAAGTCTGAGCAGTGGCTTCAGTGTGGAAATCCTTCTTACTGCAGTTGTGAGGTTTTGACTTCACAGAGGTAGATGCCACAGTTTTCAACAGTGTTTATATTTAAAGCTATTTGTGCCTGGAATATACCTGAAATAAGTTTTTAATGCAGATCTGGGTTAAGGATTTACTTTAACATAGCTTTTTGTGTTTTGATGGTGAAAACTTTCCTTGTCAGTTGGTGAGGTTTGAGCAAATCTTTACTCAGGTGGAAGAAGTGACTCGTTTCTTCGGTTTTCTATTGACATACAACAATTAGAAATAGAGCCTTGAAATGATAATATTAATAACCATTTAACATTTTTAAATTCAGTTCAACCAGGACCTCTGTTTGTTTTTATTGGGATTTTATATGACTAATTAACACAAATTACTGCATAATTGTGAAGTGGAAAGAATAGGATGGATGGTTTTCATATATTTCTTATCACAGCAAATCTGGAAAGTGTGGCATGCTTTTGTATTTAGCCCTCATGATACAATAGTTTGTTGACCCGTATTTGGAATTGCACCTTTAAAGTGTTTTGAGGAATGTCTCCACATCCCATCCTTCTTTGGAAAACTGCTCGGGCTTGGTCAGATTGGATGAAGAGTGTGCAAACATCAAACTTCAAGTCTTGTACTTAGGTTTGGACTTTGACTGGGACCTGTCGAGCACATGAATTAGCTTTGATCTAAAAAATGTCCTCATATTTCAGGCTGTATGTATAGTATTGTCCAGCTGAGACTGACCTTCTGGCCCAGTCCCAAGTCTTCTGCAGCCGAGAACAGGATTTTTTTCCAGGGTTTCACTGTGTCTCCATCTATCTTCCCATAAGTTTTGACGAACTTCCCCATTCCATGACGAAGGAAAAACATCACCACAGCATTATGCTGTCAATATGGGTCACAGTTGGCATTTTGCACAAAAAGTAACTGCTCTGGATTTATTTAGGAGTATCAGAGTAAAGGAGTCCACATATCTATGCACTTTCAATTTTTTTCAATTTTTCCTATTTGTAAAAACAAACTGTAAATCAGGCATTATTGTCCTTTGACTTGAACATTAAGCACAACTACTGTTGCTCTATAACAGGGGTGTCCAAAGTGTGGTGCTTGGACTGATCTTTTGTGGCCCCTAACTGCAGCTCAAGAATGATACAAATTTGTTTATTAAACTTTTTATTTTTAATCAGAGTAAAATTATTATTGGCATCATTTTCTTAAAATGGAAAATATTAAGTACAACACAAACGATTCGTCTTTTTACAATCAAATTTTTATAAGAAGTAGAATCATGACTATCCAGAGACTTTTACAGAAAAGCCAACTTTGCTTCACCCAAATTAGGTTTTACTTAATTTACTAAACTCGGCTAAAATATTAGCAAGCGTTTTGAAAGAAAGTGACCCAAATCTTGTTTTTATAATGGAGAATAAATGTGAAAACTATACACGTTTCTTTTATTACAGCATATGTGTTAAATCATTTAAATTTTGGATCTACAATGAATAACATCCCTTTTCTACAAGAAAAAAAAAAAGAGGCTTCTTTATTTTGGGTTTTTTTTTTTTTTTTTTTTTTCTTCTTCTTCTTGGCCCACGAGTACTTTTGACTCAACGATTTTGGCCCACATGACAAAAAGTTTGGACACCCCTGGTCTATAACGTACATCGATTATTTTGGTTATCATATAACAAAGTGTAAAAATAAACCTGCATTATGGCGTGGATTCCGGCCCAGTTCTTGTCAGCTGTAAAGTTCAAAATGTTTTTCCCGCCATCAGAAACAGAAGATGGTGACGGATACGAGACGGACCATCAGGACTACTGTGAGGTTTGCCAGCAGGGAGGCGAGATCATCCTGTGCGACACCTGCCCCAGAGCGTACCACATGGTGTGTCTGGACCCCGACATGGAGAAGGCACCTGAGGGTACCTGGAGCTGCCCGCACTGTGTAAGTTCATCGACCACTGAAGCATTTTAATACGTTGAGACTGAACTGATTCTCATTTTCCATTGGCCGGAATGATAGGAGAAGGAGGGCATCCAGTGGGAAGCCAGAGAGGACGCCTCGGAGGGAGAGGAGGACAACGGCGAGACGGGAGAGATGGAGGAGGACGACCATCACATGGAGTTCTGCAGGGTTTGCAAAGATGGAGGAGAGCTACTCTGCTGCGACTCGTGTCCGTCGTCGTATCACATCCACTGCCTGAACCCTCCCCTGCCTGAGATTCCCAACGGAGAGTGGATCTGCCCCCGCTGCACAGTGAGTGGGACATTGTTCTGAGTCAAATCTGCTGATGGATTTGGAGTTCAATCTGTTGGTTTTTATGGGCATTGCTACCAAAGTTTATATTGTTAAAATATTGCAGATATTGTTAGTAAATACATTTTCTTCCTTCGTCATTCTCAGTGTCCACCCTTGAAGGGGAAGGTACAGAAGATCCTAACATGGCGCTGGGGAGACCCACCTCCTTCTACACCTGTGCCACGCCCTCCAGACCTCCCTGCGGAAGCCCCAGACCCCGCCCCATTGGCCGGGCGGTCTGAGAGGGAGTTCTTCGCCAAATGGTGTAACATGTCTTACTGGCATTGCTCCTGGGTCACAGAGCTCCAGGTTTGTGCAATACGAAGGCACAACTCCGCAACAAACTTATCATCTGTGAACGTCTTTGGTGACCATCTCCCTTTATGTTTCACATTAGCTGGAGATGCACTGCCAGGTGATGTTCAGGAACTACCAGAGGAAAAACGACATGGACGAGCCCCCACCAATCGACTTCGGCGAAGGAGAGGAGGACAAGTGCCTGAAAAGGAAGCACAAGGATCCCATGTACACTCACCTGGAGGAGAAATACCTCCGCTATGGGATCAAGTTTGAGTGGCTGATGATCCACCGCATCCTAAACCACAGGTCAGAGTTCACACAACATCCACACATGGAAGTCTGAGCTTCTTAATCAGTGAGGAAATTTCACATAAAACTTTCCTAATTGCAATGAAATGATTTTTGACAAGTAATATAAAAAGTATGTAATTGTTGGCTTCAGGCTACTCACTCAAAATGCTTTAGTTTCTTTTTTTTTTTTTTTTTTTTTTTTTTTTTTATCCTCTTTAATTTTTCATTTTTGCTCTTTTTTTCTATGGTAATAACCTTTATGCATAATTGGAATTGGCCATATGTATTAAGTAACATTCTTCAAAAGCCAATCAAATGTAGAATTCCAGCCGATTTCTTTGTGAATCTCAACTTTTAATTCTTTTGCTCTAAATCTTGCAAGTAGGACTAGTCAATACAGATACGACTTTATTCTAAGAGTCATTTTCATTGAACATGTATTTTTTTTCTGACGATTTAAGTAATATAACAGTGATGAAGAGGATTTGTTTATATCCTCATGATCCATACTTTTTCACGTCCTCTGGATTTTTTTTAAAAACGCAGCTCTTTAGCTGTAACTTTCAGACCTTTAGGATCAATGTCTGACCATCACTTGCTGTAGAAAGGTTGCCTCGCATTGGGAAACCTTATTGAATTAACGCATTGACTTGCAGTCAGCTCACTTAATGTTATCTTGTAACACACGCAGACTGCTTTCTCCTGGGTGACCAACGATATTTAACTGTTTTTTTTTTTTTTTTATGTTTTTAATACTGCTGGTTGTGTGTTCTACCTCGACCTCGAGGTAATGCAAAACAGGAGATGAGTTTTCTATACCGACTCATGCTTTTGTTGCATAATCCTTCTGGCCTTCCTATTGATCAGTCAGTTTATAGACTAAGGGTGGATTATATTGGGAAAACATGGGATTGTGATGTTATTGTTAAATATTTGTGATGATGATATCAGGTGGGAACTCACATTTCCCTTAGTCTTAATTTTTTCTGTTATTTTAGGCCTTAAGTTTTCAGTGCCTCCACATTTTCCATAATATGTCTTAGATTTCATTACGTCTTAAATTTGTTCAATAATTGCTTCGGCTTGTTGGTGAAATCCGCAAATGACATTCATTCGTTCTGTGTTGTAATTCTTTTTGAGGAATTCAAATGTTGCTATGCTGTGACAAAACTACAAAACCTATAATTCAGAGCAGGAAACACTCCAGTTGGAAGGGATTCCTTACCGGACCCTCTGCCTTTACTGTGAACCTGCAAAAGGATTCTGCTCCTTAACTGGCTTAATGTTTTATTGAGTGAATAAAAATGAAAATGTCTTCTCACCTCGTCCACTATTAGCTTCTTTGTCACAAGTTTGGTTGAAAAACCCAGGTTTGGCTAAAGTGGAAAAAAGTGATCTGACTCAGTTGCACAGCCCTAGGATCGTGTGTCTGATATGCCTATTTCTAATAACTGCACAGTATTTTCTGCTAGATTCTTATACAGTATATTATTATTGTTATTATTATTGTTATTATTGTTATTATAGTTATTGTTAATCTTGTGTTTTAAAGATTGCTTTTTACACTTTAAGAACTTTTTGTGTGAAACTTTATATCTGTTGCTGCTGTTATACCTGAATTTCCTCTTTGTGGGACAATAAAGGCTGTTTCTATTTTAAATCTTGTTAATCACAAGTGTTGAAGATGCTTTTTTGAGTTTGGCAATCTAAACATCAAAGACATGGATTCACATGCCTGAGCCAGAGAAACACGAATTTTAATCTAGAGATGTGCCAAAAAATTCTCCCAGAGATCAGAGGTAGTCAATTTTCCCTTGACTGGACAATCAAGTCCTTAGTCATATAGTCCTGAGAAAATAAAAATCTGATTTACTCAAAATTGTCATTTTAGGTCAGGCCTAAAATAAAGCAGGATTTCTGCATCAATAGGAGGAAACGTGTGATTGGTACATCTGTAGTTCAATTAAAGTTTTTATGTTTTTAGTTAAGTTCGTAATGTAAAAAAAAAAAAAGATAAATCAATCAGGTCTCAATTCTTACATTGTGAAACTTACAGGAACCTTTTAAGTACATTATGCAGCTTTATTGTAATACAATTCAGTTGTAAGAAACCAACTAGTGCACTGTTTTTGAGCATAGTATTGCATATTGTGAAGTTTAGAAAATGTATTTCTTGAATAAATTAACAAATTTATAGAAATATATTTCTTTAACATTAGAATGTCAGCTTCTCTTCTTTTGTTCTCCAGCGTGGACAGAAAGAACAACGTCCACTATCTGATCAAATGGCGCGAGCTGCCGTACGACCAGGCGACCTGGGAGTCCGAGGACATGGACGTACCTGAGTTTGACACCTATAAGGTGCAGTACTGGAACCACAGGTAAGATATATTCATTTCATCACACTTTGGATACTTAAACCAGCCCGAATGAGGGCTTTTCTAACAGAGCTAACATGTTTGTTTCAGAGAGCTCATGATGGGAGATGATGGGAGACCAGGGAAGAAGATCAAGGTGAAGGGAAGGGTGAAGCGGCCGGAGAGACCCCCTGAGAACCCCGTGATAGATGTGAGTAAAGCGGTTTGTAAGATTCCAGTGAACCACTACAGTCACCTTACCTGCAAACATTTCAATTATTCACAGTGGTGATTGACTGAGACACTTACAACAAATGTATGAGGCACTTTTAAACTAAATTGTTTATCTTAAATGTTTTGAAGGCCATTTGGAGACATTTAACCTTTAGTTTTGAAAATATCCTTCTTGCTTCTGTCTGCAGCCGACCATAAAGTTCGAGCGTCAGCCAGACTACCTGGACAGCACTGGTGGGACACTGCATCCTTACCAGTTGGAGGGTCTCAATTGGCTGCGGTTCTCCTGGGCTCAGGGTACAGACACCATCCTGGCTGATGAGATGGGTCTGGGCAAGACGGTCCAAACAGCCGTCTTCCTCTACTCGCTGTATAAAGAGGTGAGAAGCTGAGTAATGTGTATTTTAATGTTTAGTTCAACGTACAGTACATTTTGTATGTATTTTTAAAAATTTGTTGGAAATATATACGCAACATGTTCATCTTGTGAAGACGAAACAGTCATAAGTTTTGGTTTTGTTGAGATTTCTATAGAAGGGATGAATAATGTAGCTGAAAATGGCCTGATTTTAGTTATTTCTGATAGATTGCCTGTGTTTGGCAGTGCTGTTGTCCTATTGGTCAGGAGCTCTTCAGCCATTTTGTATGTCAGGTGAAGTCTGATGAAATTCACCTAGATCTAATATGGTAAATAGATGCTTCTCATGTGTGTGGCTGCTGCCACCTAAAGTTGGGAGGTCAGATTGCACTTCTTAGGGAGGTCACAAAGGATTCTGTAGCTAAATGTGATGCATTTGAAAATTGGATGAACTTGTTTTTTTTGTATAAAGGGGAGGATTCAGACTTTGGCTGAGAATTTTAAAATGACAGTGAATGAAGGGTTGAATTGCAGCATGGTAGACCTACAGTTTCTTTGACCCACTTAAATGCAAAACTCTGATCCTACACATTTTTACTTGTAGTTATGCAAATAACAGGTATATGTGTGTAAATATTCAAATGCATGCAGATTTTTCCCTTTGTGCAAACGCTGGATGGAATTTATCAGCAACATGTGAAACGGGTCATGTATTTACTGACCCGGAGTGATGCAACTTTTTCACAGTTTTCAGATGGATGTCCTTTGTGACTTTGCTTTGAAATGTGGCAGGACAGTAAAATATAATACATTCTCAGTATTTTAATCAGTTAAACCCATTCAGTCAAACACTTTTTGTCAAGTAGGACATATTAACAGAAGCCTGTAGAGTCTGAGATGGCTCTTTAGTGCTTTTTGTTATTTCTGAGTAGACAACAGTCTGACCGTGCAGTGAATTTGCTTTGACTTTCCCTCCTAGGAGATCGTCTTAAATGTTTTCCACTTGTGAATATTGTCAGGCCAAATGTTGTTTGGCAGTGGAGATTGAAGGACAGTGAGAACTGGTCTTCTGCTGATATCCTTGGTGTTTTTCAATACTTTTGGGGTGACATTTAAGAGTGCAGAAGCTCTAATAGACTAGATTGTTAATGGATATAAAAAGTTAGAATGGAAAGTGTAGTTATCTTGTTTAGAGACCAAAAATTTCCCTCTACTCATTACACTCACGACATCTCCACTTCCAGGGCCACTCCAAGGGGCCGTTCCTGGTCAGCGCCCCTCTCTCCACCATCATAAACTGGGAGAGAGAGTTTGAGATGTGGGCGCCCGACATGTACGTGGTGACGTACGTCGGAGACAAAGACAGCAGAGCCGTCATCAGGGAAAACGAGTTCTCCTTCGAGGACAACGCCATCCGAGGAGGGAAGAAGGCATCGAGGATGAAGGTGAGATGAAACAGGCAGGAATGAAGATGAGGATAAAAATGATTCTTGAAAAGTTGAGTTGAAGCTGAAGGTTGTTTCTGTTTCCTCCAACAGAAAGATTCATCTATCAAGTTTCATGTCCTGCTGACATCCTATGAGTTGATCACCATCGACATGGCCATTCTAGGCTCCATAGACTGGGCTTGCCTGGTGGTAGATGAGGCTCACAGGCTGAAAAACAATCAGTCCAAGGTGCGCTGACTATATTATAGATTGACTGATCAGATGAAACCATATTTATTTAGAATTTGTTGCATCAAAGCACAATTTTACACTTGGTGGGAAAATTCCTTGTTTACTTTGTCATTCGTTGTCTGATTTAATCTTTATGACAACCACTTTATTAAAAAAAAGTTGCAAACATGTTTCTGCTGCTGCAGTTTTTCCGGGTATTGAACAACTATCCGCTGCAACACAAGCTGCTGCTGACTGGAACTCCTCTGCAGAACAACCTGGAGGAGCTTTTCCACCTCCTTAACTTCCTCACACCGGAGAGGTTCAAGTAAGTCGAGCCTCTTCTCGATTTAAGACGCTGATATCTGAAGGTTGTTGAAGTTGTTAGTAAATGAGGTGAATCACATGTGAATGGGAAAAGTATTCACACCCCTTGAACTTTTTTTTTTTTTTTTTTCCCCCATTTCATCACATTAAAATCAGACTTTTTTTTTTTTTTAATATATGAATGGCTTGTAAAAAAAAATACAAAATATATAGAAATTCCTACAAAAAAAGATCTAAAAGTAATTTCTTGTTCCATTCCCAGAGCCTGACCACTATAGAAATATCTGCCACCAGTAAAGGGTACTTATGTGTTTACTCTTACTTAAGGCTACAAAATAAATTAAAACTTTGGAAAAGTATGCAGTTTTACTTTAAAAAGTGTTGGAGCACTGAGAAATGTGTCATCGTGAAAAATCTACAAATATCTGCTGGAGGGTGCCAAATTTCTCATTTAAGCAAAGAAAACAAACCAGCATGTAACAAGAACTTCAGGTTTTTCAGAAACATCGTTCACAAATGTCAGAAAAAACAAAGAGATTCACTTCATCCATGTTTGCTTCCCCCTGCAGCAACCTGGAGGTCTTTCTGGAAGAGTTTGCCGACATCGCCAAGGAGGATCAGATCAAAAAGCTTCACGACATGCTGGGTCCGCACATGCTCAGGAGGTTGAAGGCTGACGTCTTCAAGCACATGCCCTCCAAGACTGAGCTCATCGTCAGAGTGGAGCTCAGTCCCATGCAGAAGTTAGTCTGAAGTGATAAGTTGCTGCTGAAATGATTCAGCCCAGTCAGGTTAGAATCCTGATTAAGGCGACGTCTAAATTTCTGTGTTGCCTTTTTGCAGGAAATACTACAAATTCATCTTGACGAAAAACTTTGAGGCCCTCAACACAAAAGGTGGAGGAAACCAGGTTTCACTACTGAACGTTGTCATGGACCTGAAAAAGTGCTGCAACCATCCCTACCTCTTTCCTGCAGCAGCTATGGTATGGGCCTGGAGAAGCCATCGTATGTCTTATAGAAGAATTCACAAATCTTTGCCACAGCACGCTCTGTTATTCTATGGGGAAAAAGCTCAACAAGGCAGAAAAAAAATAAATCCTTTAAATGAAGCTTAGATGATAATTTATGGTTGTTAGTTGTTTTCATTTGCTTAGCCAATTATTTCCTGTTTTTAAAATCTTTCATTTCATTCGTCACACCAAACAGGAAGCTCCGAAGATGCCCAATGGGATGTATGATGGGAGCGCTCTCACAAAGTCATCTGGAAAACTGCTGCTGCTGCAGAAGATGATGAGGAAGCTGAAGGAAGGAGGACACAGAGTTCTTATTTTTTCTCAGGTCAGCAACTTTAGGAAATGCAGTATAACAGGTTAAGTTTGTTTAATTATCGTGTTAGTTTAATTTTAAGTTTGTTTAATTTTCTACTTAACGATTTGTTCTTGTGTAGATGACCAAGATGTTGGATCTGTTGGAGGACTTCTTGGAAAATGAAGGGTACAAATATGAGCGAATTGATGGAGGAATCACAGGAGGGATGAGACAGGAGGCCATCGATCGTTTTAATGGTGAGATTTTTTTTCCATCGCTTTCTGGAATTGTGCTTAGAAGTCGGTTAGGCTGATCAGCACTGACAAGTGACCATCTGGCCGGGAGCTCAAGTGCTTGTTTTCTCCTGGTTAGTGGAAAAAATGAAGCCTCAGATGAGCAAGGAAGGTGCTTACAATAAAGTCAGGAACCACAGAGATATAAGTAGTTATTTGAAGCTGTAATTCTTATGACATGTTGAAACATGTTTGCGACTCATTCAGGCTACGAGAGAGAGCAAGACTTTGAGCAGATAACAGGAAGGCTGAACGTAAAACATTCTACACTTATGGCTCTCGCACAAACGTTTCAATTTCTAATGTCTTATATTGTAGTTCCTAAAGAGAAGTTAAAATCTGCATCAGAATGTTTATAGAATAAACAACAAAAATTCTTATTGTTGCATCTCTATTACGGATAGATTCTAAAAACACAGAACACACATTTTATTATTTCCTCCTTCATCCCTCAGCTCCCGGCGCTCAGCAGTTTGCCTTCTTGTTGTCCACGAGGGCCGGAGGTCTGGGAATCAATCTGGCCACAGCCGACACGGTCATCATTTACGACTCTGACTGGAATCCTCACAACGACATCCAGGTAAAGCCTCGTTACTCCTTTTCTTATGTGCTTCATATCAGGTTCTTCATGTTTGCCTCTTTGTCTGCTCTCAGGCCTTCAGCAGAGCTCATCGTATCGGGCAGAACAGAAAGGTGATGATCTACAGATTCGTCACTAAGGCCTCTGTGGAGGAAAGGATTACGCAGGTATTCTGCATATTTTAATTTATTACTATATGTAAAATTAACACTTACTTCTCAGGGTAATGTTCCGACCTTCACACCTGTAAGGCTCTGAGTCTTCATCTTTGGGTGTGTTGTTTCAGGTGGCCAAGAAGAAGATGATGTTGACTCACCTGGTGGTCCGACCCGGTCTTGGATCCAAGACGGGCTCCATGTCTAAACAGGAGCTGGATGACATCCTCAAGTTTGGAACAGAAGAGCTCTTCAAGGATGACGGAGAAGGTAAAGAAGAGTGTTGTTGTATAAAGATAGCTACATCAGACAGGCGGTTGTTGGGTTCCATAGGTTGTTCCAGTCGGTGTCCTTTTCCTAGTGTTTGTTTAGATTTTCTTAAGTTGCACATAAAATGATGGCTGGATGAATAAAACTTCTTTCTGACAATCCTCTGCCTCAATCCAGCCAACAATTTATTTGTCCAAGTATCCGTAACGATTCCATATTTCAAGCTTAAACATGAAATTGTCAGAGCAATCTGGAGTTTGGAAAAGTGTAGAGTTTTTGCTGGTACAGTGTGTAGGAATCCTGACTAAAGCAGTGTTGGCATATTCGTCCTCAGGAGAGAACAAAGAGGAAGACAGCAGCATTATTCATTATGACGACAAAGCCATCGAGCGACTGCTCGACAGGAATCAAGACGCCACCGACGACACGGAGCTGCAGAGCATGAACGAATACCTGAGCTCCTTCAAAGTGGCTCAGTACGTGGTCAAAGACGAGGAGGAAGAGGTGAGCTAGGTGGGGTCGGCATGGAAACTCCTTCAGTCCAACCCGCCTTTCTTATTCCTGTACTGCTTTTCTGGTGTTCAGGAGGAGGAAGTGCAACGAGAAATCATCAAGCAGGAGGAGAGCGTTGACCCAGACTACTGGGAGAAGCTGCTACGGCACCATTATGAGCAGCAGCAGGAGGATCTGGCTCGCAACCTGGGTAAAGGCAAGCGGATCCGCAAGCAGGTCAACTACAACGATGGGTCACAGGAAGACAGAGGTAGACACCTTTTTTTTTTTTTTTTTTTTTTTTCCAAATTCGCTGAAATGACATTTTAATTTAATTTCTCATTGCTTGAAGATAATATTCTTTTGTTGTTCTCTTCCTAAAGCTGATTGGCAGGATGACCAGTCTGATGGACAGTCAGATTACTCTGTGGCATCTGAGGAGGGTGATGAAGACTTTGACGAGAGATCAGAGGGTAAAAATCATGGATACCATTATGACACACGTGTTGTGCTCTTCCTAAACTAAAAATAGAGTAAACATCACATAAACTGAATAAAGCTTGTTATATAGGTTCTTCCAGGCACAACTCTTAACAAGATCACCTACAGGAAATGAAAACATAATGTTTCATTTAGCTGATTCATTGTGGAGCATTTAGTATAATTGTTTTCTTTTCCGTAGCTAACTCTCGCAGGCCTAACAGGAAGGGCCTGAGGAATGACAAAGACAAACCACTGCCCCCCCTGCTGGCCAGGGTTGGAGGCAACATTGAGGTAAGCGTCTCTCCTTGAGTGATGAATTGCACTTCTCTCTGTAAGGTAAGGTCTGAGTCTCCTGCTGTTTTCCAGGTGTTGGGCTTCAATTCTCGACAGAGGAAGGCCTTCCTGAACGCAGTGATGCGTTATGGGATGCCTCCACAAGACGCTTTCACCACCCAGTGGCTGGTCCGAGACCTGCGAGGGAAATCTGAGAAAGAATTCAAGTAAGTTACTTTAGGATTCAGCTGATTTTGTTCTGTTGAACCTAAAGACAAAAGGAAATGAATGTTTTTGGGGTTTTTTTCCACTGATGTCGTTTTATTTCTCTCCACTCAGGGCTTATGTCTCTCTGTTTATGCGCCACCTGTGCGAACCCGGAGCAGACGGGGCTGAGACTTTCGCAGATGGCGTCCCCAGAGAAGGGTTGTCTCGGCAACACGTCCTCACACGTATTGGCGTCATGTCACTTATACGCAAAAAGGTGTGTGGGGTTTTTTATTTTTATTTTTTTATTTTTTTATTTTTTTATTTTTTTTATTTTTTATTTTTTTTTTGGAGGTTGTTTTTGTTTTAACTCCCTTTTGATATAAAATTAAGAAGATAAATAGTAGATATTTGATTGTTAAAGGAGTCGTTTACAGGATAGATCACCCTAACAAGGCAACAGTTGCTGTCAGTTGACCTCATGGAGAACAATTTTCTTTTATACAACACAGTCCAAGCAGCTGTACACAAGCTAGGACGGGACAAAATGAAACAGAAAACGATGTAAACTTACATAATTATCTTTTTTTTAAACTAATACCAATAGGTAAACCATCTATAGCCAGATGTCTCTGCCCAGAGTTCGTGGAAGTCCTGGTGTGAGGCTCAGCATATTGAAATGCCTTTCATTCCAAACTCTGTAAGGAAAAAATAGAAAACAAACCTAATTTTTTTTTTTTTTTTTTTTTTTTTTTTTTTTTTTTTTTTTTTTTTCAGACCAAATTGTAACCAACTGATCTTTTTTTGGTGAGTTTAAATCTGAAGACAGTTGGCTCAAACTAGCCTTTAACTTTAACTAATACCATTGCCCTGGTCTGAAATGGACACACCAAACCATCGAAGTAGAGCATAAAACAGTTAGATGTGAATCTTATGAAATTTATGATCAAGCTCCATGATGAATATCCAAAGCATCGAAGCTCTGAGAAAAAGAAAAAAAAATGCCTTTATTAGTCCCCCAGGGGAGAAATTAAATTTTCAGTACAACCTGTCCAAGGTAGACAGGTGTCTGAGGCTGCAGCCATCTTGGGAGGCGCTGCCCTTTAGGCAAGGTGGGTGAAGTGTCTTGCCCAAGGACACAACGATAGAGACAGACAGAGCAGGGTTCGAACCAGCAACCTGCTGATTACGGGACGGACTCCTACAACCATTGCCACACAATGTGTAGAAATGTGTATACATGTCATTTCACTATAGTCCAGCACAGTGATAAATGTTGCAACATTTTTACCCATTTTCTCCGGTTTGAGTGTTTCTATCAACAGCTGGAGGTGAAAGAGTTTCATCAAGTAGATCGTCCAGATATTTGTTTTGTTGAGACCCATTTAGTCCATAAACCTTGAAAAGGAGTGAGTGACAACAGATTATGGGAGTTAAATTCTTGAATTTGTCTTTTTTTTTTAATCTATTTTCTTGAAAGCTAGGTAAAGGTTTCAAGAAAAAAAAAACAAGATTTTTGAATTTATGAACCACAAGACTCTTGTTTTCTGAAACTAGTTTTAGCTTTAAGGATTTTATCCATGCAATTTTAGGCCAACTGTAGCTAGAATAGAGCCAGGTTGGGTGTGGGTGCTGGTAACGGTATCATCAACATAAAAATGAAAATCTGCGTCAGTCACAGTTCCGTCAACGTTATTGCTGGAGAAAAAGAAAAGCTGAGGTCCAAAGACAACGCCCCCAGAAACACTATTAAGTACTGCAGGGACAACTTTCCTGAAGTTTTCTTTGTCCTGCTGAAAGATGCAATGATGAGAAACAGGCCCACAGCCTCAGTCTTTCTACTGTTCCTAATTAATAGTGGAGATTTTATTCTTTTACACATGTATTATTTCATACCAATGCAAATCAAACTCGGTCTCCTCTGAACAAAGCACATGGTTCCAGTTAAAATTCCAGTAGCATTTAGCAGCTCCTTATGTTTTTTATTGTTTCTTAAAGTGGATTTTTTTTTTTTTTTTTTTTCTCTTCCTGGATAATTGGAAAAATCCACCGTTTAAACTGAGAACAAAGCTCTGACCAGATGCCGTCTCTTCACCTTCCAGGTCCAGGAGTTTGAGCACGTAAACGGGCAGTGGTCCATGCCCTGGATGGCCGACCTGGAGGAGAACAAGAGGTCCGCGGCTCAACCGGACTCTCCAGGGAAAACCCCGTCCACCGGCACCCCTGCTGACACACAACCCAACACTCCTGCTCCAGGTGCAAGACTCACCATATTATCTCACCAGCTTTGCCTCCAAGGGTGAAAATGTCTCTCTTAAGGGAGCAGAGGACAACAAATTGAATGTAACAACAAGATTATCTGTCTCTAGCTGACGATTCGGTAAAGAATGAGGAGGCATCAAAGGATGGAGAGAAGGATGCACGGAAAGAGGGCGAGGCGGAAAAAAATGGCAAAGAGCCTGTTAAAGCCAACAGTGAGGTAAAGACTGTCATATGGAGCAGGTGGGGTTTGAAAGTGGAGAAACATGTGAAAAGACTTGAATTTCACTTATCCGCCATGCCCACAGGTGATCGCCATCCCGGACGACGAGGAGAAGGGTGCTGCGGGGGGGCAGGAGAAGAAAAACGGCGAGGAGCCGATGGAGACGGACAAACCAAGCAACGGAGAAGCTGAAAACGTAAAGGAAAAGGAAGGAGAGGAGGGAGAGGGCGAGAAGAAGAGCTCGGAGGGAGGAGAAGAAGACAAGCCATCTGCAGATGAAAAGACGGAGCCTTCAGAAGTCAAAGCTGAGGAACCTGAAGTCAAAGGTGACATTTTCAAGTTTTCTTTCCTTCTTAAATTTGAGTTTAACGTCCTACCAGCATTTATGCAAAGAATGTTTTATTGAAATGGACTTTGGCTTAAAATAACATGGGTCCAATTTTGTATCTAGAATTATTGGAAATGCAGTTTATAAAAAACCTGATAAAACTGAGCTGTCTTTTTTTTTTTAAATTTATTTATTTATTTAGTTTGTGCAATTTCTGAAACGTAAAAACATTTCTCTTATTATGCTAGTTCTGCTGCTATCTTTGTTCTTATTAATGTTTTTGTTCTACAGCTGAGGAAAAGAAGGAAGAGAAGACTGAAAAGATGGACACCACTCCCGCTGCAGAAGAAAAGAAAGGTAACCTTCCTATGTTTCACACGTGAAAGGTGAGCTGTGATCTGAAGTCTGGTCGTGACTCCTCCTCTCCGCTGTCTCGAAGATGTGAAGGAGAAGGAGGAGAAAGAAGCTCCGAAACCGGAGGAGGCGACCAAGCTGCAGAACGGAGACAACAGCAAAGAGGGCGTGGCTGCGGCGGCTGCTTCCACCGCGAGCGGCGTGAGCGAGGAGAAGAAGAAAGCCAAAACCCGATTCATGTTCAACATCGCAGATGGAGGATTCACAGGTGCTGACGCAGACAGGAGCACAGTTCAGTTTTGGGAGTTGTCGTCAAATCACTAACAGTTCCTTTATCTGTAGAGCTCCACTCTCTATGGCAGAATGAGGAGCGCGCCGCCACAGTTACCAAGAAAACCAACGAGATCTGGCACCGTCGCCATGACTACTGGCTGCTGGCTGGCATCATACAGTATCCTTTTCCCACCTGAGTGATTCTCGACTCATATATGTTTGTAATTTTACCCGAGGGTGCACGGATTCGAAATGTTTGTTGTTCCACCTGACCGTCGATCCCTTCAGACACGGTTACGCTCGCTGGCAGGACATCCAGAACGACGTGAGGTTCGCCATCCTGAACGAGCCGTTCAAGGGGGAAATGAACAGGGGCAACTTCCTGGAAATCAAGAACAAGTTCCTGGCCCGAAGGTTCAAGGTACCAAACATTTTACTCATGTAACACGTACCTCATTTTTTTTCTATCCAGCTATTTTTGTTAATGCATATAGTTGTACGTCTTTTTTTTTTTTTTTTTTTCTGTCTTTCATTCTTTCTTTCGCTCTTCTTTATTTTGGTCTTTCACTCTCTTGGTCTTCTCTCCAGTTGTTAGAGCAGGCGCTGGTGATCGAGGAGCAGCTTCGTCGCGCCGCCTACCTCAACATGTCAGAAGATCCCTCCCACCCCTCCATGGCCCTCAACACCCGCTTCAGCGAGGTGGAGTGTCTGGCCGAGTCCCACCAGCATCTAAGCAAGGAGTCCATGTCCGGGAACAAACCGGCCAACGCCGTCCTGCACAAAGGTAGAACAAATGGTGCACAAATAATGACTAAATGGGAACAATGTTTGGATTTTTTTTTTTAATGGGAGACCTGCTGGTTTTATAAGTGAAAGTAACTGCATCTAATAAAAACACTTTTCTGAAATGTGAGCTGATCACGAACTTATGGTGAAATATGAGACTGAAAAACTACAAATCCTCATTGCTTTCTTTGTGTTTCAGTGCTAAAGCAGTTGGAAGAACTGTTGAGTGACATGAAGGCGGATGTGACCCGCCTCCCAGCAACTATCGCCCGGATACCGCCAGTTGCTGTCCGACTCCAAATGTCTGAGAGGAACATCCTGAGCCGCCTAGCGAGCCGAGGACCAGAAACACAGGCACAGACGCAGCAGGTAGTGGGACATACGTTTATTTTTATTTGCTTTAAAAAAAAAACAAAAAAAAAAACTAAATTGGTGTTTGTTAGTAAGTGCAGTGAAATCATAGTTTGGTTAACATTTCTCTGTTTTGTGATGTATTTTGCAGCAGATGCCACAGCAGTAGACTGAAAATCGTCTCTAACCTCAAGAACCACCCCCTGCCTCACATCAACATTCCTGATCAGTGCACAGCAGAACGACAGTCCGCGTGCTCTGAGCTTGAAGCCACGTCCTGTTCACTTTACACACCCAAAATGGACTTTACAGAGTTTTTCTGGAGGATCAGATCTCCTCCTTGTCCCAAAAATATGAGGCTGTGGACAGAAGTTTTTTTTTTTTTTTTTTTTTTTTTTTTTAAATTTTTTTACCCTTTTTTTTTTTTTTTTTTTTTTTTTTTTTTTTTTTTTTTTTTTTTTTTTTTTTTTTTTTATTTTTTATTTCTTTATTAATATTATTGATATAATGTTATTATGATGGTTTTTTTTGGGACCTAAATAAAAAAAAAAATGTAATAAAGAAGTTGTTTGTTTGGTCGGTTCTGAAAAGATCTACTGAGAGTTTCAGTAGTCAAAATAAAATAAGAAGAAATGGCCAAAATATTAAACATATATAGTCGTTTGGAAAAAATGAGAGCAGCCTTAATTAGTCTGTGTTCTAATATATTCACATATTTGATATCTACTTTACCAATACTGAGACAATCAAGAATCTTAAATAATCATTAAAAACTGAATCAAATTTTTCTGTAATGTGGAAAAAAAAGAAACCAGGGTAAGCATTTAGCTTGGTGTCCCCCTCGCTGTTGAAGTGAGAGTGAACACCATGGTGAGGTCCAAAGAGCTCCCCGAGGCCTCCAGAAAGAAGATTGTGGCATCTTATGAAGCAGGTAAAGCATTAAATTAATTTGAAATCAGCCGTTACCCTAGACAGAAAATAGTCTAGAAGTGGAGGACATTGAACACGTCTCAAGTTCACCCTGAAAGCAGGCTGCAAGATGCTAAAAGAAGTAAACACTGAAATGTCAACACAGGACCTACAGCAGGCTCTTGCTACTGCTGATATGAAAAATGTCTCTATATTGAGATGGATTTTTGTGGGAGGAGGAAACACTTCTCTCAGGAAAATCTGAACATTGCCAGAAAAAAAGTAGACAAAGACCAGGACTGTAAGAATAATGCTGCCTGGATAGAAACCGAAAATGATTGATTCTCGTGCTAAATTGTTGCATTAGAGGTTTAATGGAAGCTATTATTTGGAATTTTTTTTGGTTCGTTATTCCCCCCCCACATTATAACTTGAGGTATTTAATGTTCCTCTTCTAAAATACCATTTGACCTTTGTTTCCAGGCTTTTTTGTTTCCCTAAATCCTTACTAAAGTAAAATTTGTTTCTTGTATGTCAAATTGGTTTTGAATAATGTATGATGGTGTTTACAGTTCCTAACTTGAAGTTAAAAACAGTATGTTTTACAACTTTTAGGCTGTTTGTACTTTTTAGTTCAAAGTAACAAATCTTAAGTCTAAAATATAACCAGATGTGAATATTTACAACAATCAGCTGCTGGATAATGCTGACTTGGGGCATCTTTTCACATTTTTCACTCTAAACACCTTTCACTATTAATATGTAGATCAGGGAAAACACATTAAATGTGTTTGTTTTTCATGGAAGTAAAGACATTTTCATACGCTGTTTAGAAAAGGACCAATGATTATTTTTATCTGCCATTATACCAAGCATTTCCTCTTTTTAGGTCAATTAGGATTACAAAGATTTTTCTATTTGCTTTATTACTTTGTTTACATTTATAAGTTTCCATACACTGATATTAGTATGATTTTAAAACCATTTGGAAAAGCCTCTGGACCAGGCTGATGTTTGCCACGGAAAACAGACTTCTTTAATTTTGTTCTTTGCTCAGGTGAATAAAAAGTAAATCTTTTCTTTCTACAAAACTGGTTTATCAAGAAAAAAAATCAGTTGTCTTACATAACATTTGAAATATGTGACTTAAGGCTTTGCAACCTTCTGATAGATCCACAGCATTTAAATTAAATAGGGACCCATCTGTGGATTTCTTTCAAGGCAACATCTCAAGCATACTGTGAACTCCTGTGATATGATGCGTACAAACAATACTATTCTAAGCGACTATATGCAAGTATAGGAACCATGAGAATGCTGCTGCCCAGTTATCTCAATCAGGATGGAGATGGAGTTTTGTGTTGCAGAGATGAATGTGTTTTGGTGTCAAGCGTGCATATCAACCAAAAAAAAAAAAAAAAAAAAAAAAAAAAGCAAATGACATTGAGAAGATGTTGACTGAAGATTGTTGGGGAGTTTCCATAGTGAACCAGGTACTGACAGTGACTGAAAAGCCACTCAGTTTGGAAGAAGTCATTACTCCATAAATTTGCAAACGCACTCTGGAATGAAGACCGTAAGTTCTGAAGACATGTCCTGTGGACTGATAGAACTAAAGGTTAACTGTTTGACCACAATTAGCTCTGCTACATTTAGTGGAAAAATGGAAGGCCTGCAAACCCTTGAGCACCATCCCAACCTCAAGGTATGGGGATGGCAGCATTATGCTGAGTGGGTGCTTGTGCATTTCACAAATTACATTATATATGAAAGTAACATCTCAATATATCAGCTAGGAAGTAAGCTTGGCCACAAATGGTCCTTTTAAATTGATAATTACCCAAAATATACTTCCCAATTATTTACGAAGAGCCTGAAGGACAACAAAGTCAGTGTTTTGGAGTGGCCATCATTACATAGACATGACCTTTAAAGCAAATCTTTAATTAACTCTTGATAATTATTCTGAAATATACTAAATAGAAATAATTTTAGTAATCTTAGCTGATCAAAAACAAAGTTTAGTCTAAAAAAGGTTATGTGTCTTTTTTGCTGCAAATGTAAATATCTGGTTCAAGTATTAAAGAACTACCTCAACTTGACATGATGAAACTCAAGGTTCATACAAAATAACCCAGTGGAGAAAAAGGAAAATTGACTGCAAATATTAATTTATTTGAATTTTCATCCAGCGTCAAACATTCAGTCTTAAATGCAATAATTTGTTTATTTCAATGGTACACAGCATATGTCAGTCTTTTCATTCATGAAAATTCATCAGTATAAGTTCTGGGACCAAATAAACGTGTTGCACATTCAAAACACGGAGACCACAAGTTGGCTCACAACACAAAAGTTAAACACAGGATGGGTTAAAGCAGACAAAGAGGTTTAAACAGAAGTCTAGTTGACTTTACAATCAGTAGCAGCATCAACAGAGTAACACTAACATCTACAGTAACACCTGAGGAGATGGCAGAGACAGGAGCAAACTACTGTTGGTGCACATGTTTACAAATTGACTTTATTATGGTTACTGTTAGGTGCTTTAGCCATGTTTTAACATCATATAAAGCAATACATTTTAGGTTTGACTGGATTTCAGTGTAAGTGTTGCTCAAAATTAACCCACATATGATGTACACAAATGTTAGTCTTACCAGTCTCACAACTTAATTTCTTTATAATATAATGAAAATAAAATTCTAATCTACAATCAGCCACATACGCTCTCTACAGGGGTCTCTAGTTCTCTCATTTACGGTCCTCTTTGGCTCAACAAACAAGACATGATGCATGTTTCACATTATTTCATTAAGCAAGAGATTCCTTATGTATTTTTGCCAAACTCGTGTTGTTAGGACTGGAAGGACTTATTTAGGTAACGCCACTGGTTTATCGGTCATTGGCATGATGCAATTCTGTTACACATAAATGCTAAAAACTGCTTCAAAATTTAAAAAGCAAGTAAAGATTGACCTAATTTTGACAATGTCAATTATCTGTTATTGTTATTATTTATAATTTTACTACTTATTATGTGAATATGACTTGTGTGAAATAAAGGTTACAGCTCCTGACTGTCCTGAAGGAGACAGAAAGGACTGTGGGTTTCAGTGATTAAGTGATTCTTGACTGAATCTAAAACATCACTTCCTGTCCCAGTAACGCAGACAGCAAAAATAGAGCAAAAGAACTCCAGTGAAACTACCAGCTTTAAGAAGTTGTGGTCAAATTACATAAGAAATAGATTTAGATAGATCAGAAGTTGTGTTGAGTTGGCCAACTTTTCTGTTATTGCCAAAATCCGTAAACTGTTCTGTTTACAACTCACCCAAATGGTTTATTTTAGTGAAGTCAAACTAAATAAAATGATTATACTGACCCTTTATTTTGGTCTGTAAACCTGCTCGTTGCAGAGAGGAAAGAGGAGCACATCAAAGGCCATGCATAGAGGTTTCTGAGGAAGGCATCGCTGAGGAGGTGGAGGACAAGGAGCAGGAGGAGCACTGAGGAAAGGCTTGATTTGGTGCGGTAGCGTTTGGTGCAGACTCGTCCTGGGACTTGTATCTCCATTTTTGAAAAGCAGCTCAGTAGAAGAAATATACTAAATATAGTAAAGACAAAAGTGACACTTTGTGAGAAATTAAGTAACACTTGAAATGGTAAAAGTTTTCCAATTTAGAGCAAAAATTGTTATATTCTCATCAAGGAAACTAAAACAATTAAACTCATTGTCAAAGTAGAAATCCAGAAATGACCCATAATGCTCTGGAAGCAAAAATGGCATATTGCTAAAAAAAATGAATTGACTGCCATATTATGTGTGCATCATTTTTACATTGTCTTGCAAAAGTTTTAATATCCTTTGAACTTTTTTAAATTTTATCACATTACAACCAAACTTTAAAGTATGTCAGTGAAATTTTGAGATAAAGCAACATTTCTGAAGCAGAAGGAAAAAGAAACATGGTTTTATTTTTGGAAATTTTGCAGTAATGATTCCAAGTCATTTGGTATACTGTACGCCTCCACCAGCGTTGGACATCCAGACAATGACATTTTTGCTCAGCTAGATTAGATGGAGAACCTCTGTTAACATGTGTCTTCATGTGTGGTCGTAGATTCTCAGTTTGGATTTAGGTCTGGACTTTGACTAGGCCATTCCACAATACAAATAGACTTTGATCTAAAGTAATTAAATTGTATCTTTGTATGTAGCTGCATGTTTAGGCTCATTGTCCTGTCGCGAGGTGAACCTCCAACCGAGTCGCACATCTTCTGCAGCCCTTCCAGGTTTTCTTCCAGGTCTTCTATGTATAATAGCTCCATCTGTCTTCTAATTTACTCTGACTACAGTTGCAGAGTCAACAGAATAACCTTGACCAGAGCTGTGGAACTCTGCAGCTCGTCCAGAGTTATCATGGGCCTTTTTGCTGCTTCACTAATTAATGGTCTACAGGGTTAGCTGAATAGCCAAGTCTAGGTTTGCAATTGTGCCATACTCTATTTTAAGGCAATGTTAAAACAGTAGATCCCAATATGTTTTGAGCTTAACCAAGCTTGAAACTTCTCCACACCTGTCTGCTGTGTTCCATGGTCTTCGTGATGCTGTTTATTCACTTATATTCTCCAACAAACCTCTGAGACGTGCATTTATGAAAAGATTAAATTACACACAGCTTGACTCTTTCATTTAAGTGTATTAGAGTAAAGGGGAAGACAAATACACACCATATTTGTTTCTTAAAGGCCATGTATCATTTTCATTCCTTTCCCCAAGTTTCTCTGGGAATTCAAATGAAAACCTTACAAAATACTCTGAAGTTTAAAGGTGTAAAATGTGAAAGTATTAATACTTTTAATACTTTATGAACACTGTAAAGGTAATATATACATACTACATGGTGCTCATGAAATGTTGTCATTCATAATGGGGAACTGTGCAAGGCACTGTACATCAAGCATGCACAGACAGATGTTTTCTTTTAAAACTCTTTCAGTATGAATAAAAGAAAGAGAAAACATAGTTTTTCCATAATGTTTCTCTTGCTGCTCATATTCTTTGGTTTAAAAAAAATAATTTGTGTGTAATATTTAATTAAGTGTCTTTTAAATTTTACAATGTCCCAACTGTTTTGGAGAGAAAACCGATTTGTTATTATAATGCAAAAATACAGTTTAAGTGTTTTATTTCATTGTTTTATACTTACAGAAGACGACGCCGACACATATAACACCTATAACTGCCATCATGATCATCATCTGGTAACAAAAACAACAATAACACTTTTTAGGTCAAACAGCATTTTGGTTCTGTTAAGGTCATACAGGAAGTAACAGAAATGGAAGTTTGGACATTCCAGAAACATAAATAAACTTGGCACAAGAAGTTTGGAAGTTAGTGTTTGATTAATTTATTCTTTGTAGGAAGAATTCTTCATGGCAATAAATCTTATAACTCTGCAAAGGCTGTTTATTTCCCTTTAAATGGATCCCCATTTGCAAGGAAAATGCATTTGTGAAAAAATCGTTCCAAATGCTCACTGCTAATTCACACACTTTGGTTGTCCTTCATTGTGTTGTATTTAAGGAAGCAAGACATGATGGTAATTGAACAATGTATTCACTGAACACACAGGTCCCTCAGCAGTGAGTGGGAGAAGTGTCGACATCCATAACAGACCAGCATCTCCTCCTCATCCTGGTCACCAACTTGGTCAGACTCTGCTGTGGGAGGGCAGTCCATTCCTTAACCAGGGATTGCTGCAAATCGGCCAATGTGGTCACGTTGGTCACACTGGGATGAACAGGAAACCTAAAATGATCTCACAAGTGTTCACTGAGTTTGAGGTCAGAACTGCGGGAAGGCCATGGCCACCTCTCTACTCCCAAATTCTAGAAGTAGTCACTGTCAAAACCTCACCCTGTGGGCGCGAGCGTTGCAGAATCTCATCTAAATATCTCTGGGCATTGAGACTGCCTCCAGTGATGACAAGCTTTGTTTTACCAGTAAAGAAGATGCTGCCAAACAAAATTTCTTGACTTTTTTCCCAAAAATTTATAAATATAAATACATACTGTTGCTCAATCTGCATGAAACAAAAAGATTGTCAGGAAATCACATCCCCTCTGACAGGGGAGGTTATGAGAGAGATTAATAAATACAAGAGCATGGAAAGAGAGAGACTGGTGTCAACGTGATAATAGTCCTTGCAGTGTGTGTGTGTAAAAGGGCTTGTAAATAACACACCCTTTTTTCCAATGCTTAAAGTGGTAAAATCCACAGTTTACAGAAGTTGAATGAAAAACATCATACTGTTATAACCTTAAATGTTGCATTTACTGAGACATGCATTCTATCAGTGGAGGTTCTCATAAACAAAGCCGAGTCCAAATGTTGGCGAGGAGGAGTTACATCACAGATCACAGCTGGCTCTCTAATCCCTGGCCATCAATGTAATCCAGATTGAGGTTTTCCTCCCTCCCTTTCTGACTTCACTGTCAGTCAAACAGACTCTCCACCTACCCCTCAAAAATAATCTGCCTTCACTTTGCCACTGATTGGGCCATGTAAACTGCACAGAATGAGGCGGAGCCCAGCTGCCGGAAACCAGGTCCAAAATAAGAGTAGATGGATAAACTGATGGATGGATGAATGAATGGTGTGAACTGATGGCGATGGGGAGAATAGAAATGGCAGCGCTTCTATTTTTATTCAGGGTAATGTTTCATGCTTTTGTTTTGACTGGTAGCATTCTTTTAATTTCCATGCTATGACTATTCATGTTTTTCACAACTGCAAATATCTCTAAACAGTTGCAACAAGAGAGGGAAAAGAGTTGAATCTTTCTTTCAGCCTGGAGATGAGCAGTGGGCAGCAACAAGTGGGGGCAGTGCTAAATTATGCTCCACACACAGAAAACTCCACTTGTGCCTTTTCCAAAACATTCCCATACCTTGAAACCAGAAACAAAGTCAGTGATCTGAATGGGTAATTTGTTGCTATGAGGTACAAATGCAAATGTCAGGAAACTTTTCTGAAACTAATTAAAGAAACTTTGTAGTTTGGTATTTTATTTTACATCCCTTACTATTATTACTATTGTAACAAATTCACTTGAAATTTGTTCTGGTTTTATTGATGGTTGATGCATGTCCCTATGCATGTTCTACTCATAGCAAGTACTGTGTTAAGAGCTCTTTGCTGTCCCCTAGTGGTCATGATTCTGCTGGATCTTCTTCATTTTGTTAATTTGCCAATTAAATATCTACAATTATATCTATAGTATGTGCTATATTGCTATATATCGCTACTTAATTTAGAATCTGTTTGATGACAAAAACAAATTATTTTTTATGTTTAGCTGTAAATAAATTCAGGCACTAAGGAGTTAAAATACAATCAATGTAGACTAGTCTGTTTTTATGTATGCATGTTCCCTAAACAAACCCTTGGAGTAATATTAAGTGCTATCTGTATTTTAAATCTGGTAAAACAGTTTCCAGTTCAGTTGTTTAAATTATAATAAATTAGAACATTTACCAAGATTGCAAAATATTTTTTTTATTTAGACTTCAATATCAGGTAATTTCATTTGATATCTCAAGTTCTCTGGGGCAAAACGTCCCTGAATCATACAAAAAACAAGTTCTGGATGTCCATACGACCAGTGAAGTAGTTTGTGTGGCAGGTACAGAATGAAGGGAACTCTTAAATCTTACTCACCTTGCAGTTTTTCCACCAGTACTTGTTCTTGAGCTTGGCGGCACTGCTCTCAAACTGAGAAGCTCCGGCCTGCAAGGCGTCGGCCCGATCGTCTAGTTCTGACAGCTTCTGGTCTCTCTCCAGGACTTTGTCCACATTCACACGCATGATGTCCACCACCTGAGAGACAAAAACACCTGTCAGTGTCTATCTCAATGGTGAAACAAGACCTCATACAAGGCTGACAAAAACCAGTAAATACATTAAGCAGATACAGTTTTTAATAATTTGATTTCCAGTTTTCAAATTTTACAATGCAGTTACAATTTTGTCATTTTTAAAAATTAAACTGCAGCTATAAGCTGCAAAGACTGTATTTGGGTTATTCTAATAAGGAAAAACGTACAATAACATCAATTAAGAGAATACTAGCTCACCTCGTCCACCTGCGCCTGTGTCTGCTGAAGTCGTCTGTTGCTTGTCAGGTTTGGGGCCGGAGCCGAAGGGCCTCCCTCGCCTTCCGGACCCCCGGGAGCTCCTGGAGTACCAGCTGCATCTGGAGCCGACCTGTGGTGAAGATGTGAAGAACAGAGAAGAGTTTTCTTAAATTAACTTTTCAGAAGCAGAGATGTCTTGCATAAAAATATCACAAAAATGAGAAAAGATTTAGTTGGCCTCATCTTCTTACTAACTAGGACTGAACAGATTTGCGTGCATATCACAAAAATCACAAATGCTGCCAGAAGTTCTGTTCTGCATTAAATGGAGGGAATGAATGACTTTTAATGAGTTAAAAAACTACAAAATTATAACCCATATAAGACAATTATGGTAAAGTTTTATCAAACATAACAACTAATAGATTCACTAAATCTGTTTCCTTAGAAAACAAGTGTCTTGATGATATAGGAGTATAAGTCAGGTATAGGAACAACGTAGACTGTTTTTCCTCAATAGAAAGAAAGTTTGGTGAACACAAGGCAATATAAGTTTATTTCTATAGCACCATTCATTAAAGTTTGCTTAAAAGGAGAAATTAATATCTCAAACACTTAAAAGCATTCCATAACAAAAAAGCTAATCCTATAATAAAAATTTAAGATGTAAATTCAAATCTAATTTGTTTTTGGGTGACAAAGACATGTCAACTCAATGACTGTAGTGAGTTTTTTTTTTCCTTTGAAGTCACTGAGCTGAGTAAAGGTGGGGAAATATTTTAATTAATTGTCCAACTTCCTTTTTCTTATTTGGGTGCAATTCCTACTTATTTGTAGCTCTGGTTACAGCTTTAATTGATTGTTTATATAAAATGCTGTGAGGATTAATTTCATGTCCAAACAATGTAATTAAATGCAAAAACTTACAATCACTGTGTGCTCACCCTCCAACCATCACATATGGACACCTATATACTACCTGAAGTACCCCACCGCCATCACCAGGGGTGAAATACAAACCATAAAATTATGTACACCATATAATCAGAACATAATCAGATGGCTCCAACAATGAGAATGTCAGCAAACACCACACTAATCCCAATTACAGTTTATGGTACCCATTAATAATGAAATAATTCACGTCTAAGGTTGATACTGCAAAATGTTAATTTTGAAATTTGCATGAACATCTGCAGATGAGGTGCACAACCCCCCTCAAAAAACAGTAATTTTCCTTTTTTCTGTAGTTCATTACTGTTTCAGTTTTATTTTACAATATTTTATTTTTCAACTGGTTAGAAAATTTTCAATTATCAACAATTTTGAATCATTCTCCTTATTGAGGCTTTAAACTAAAATTATCTTAATTTGTCTGTCCATTCATTTGCCACATCCACTAATCCCGGGGTGGGGGTGGGGTGTATGCATGGAGGGGACTGATGCATCTCCAGTAGTCAGTGGGTAAAGAAGCGGGTTACACCCCGACAGGTCACCACTTCATCACAGGGCAGCACACAGACACACAGGATAAACAACTATGCACACATGCAATAATACAAACCTCTCCACCGTGCAGCCCTGATTTCATTTGATTTCATTTTGATTTGACTTTTGTCAGAAGTTAAACAACTCCTCCTCTTCCTTGTTTATCAGTGCAATTTTAATTGTTTGTGCTTCTCTTTGTTTAATTATTAACAAAATTAATATGATAACCCAACAAAAGTCTATTTTACCATTCATGAATTTATTTGATTGGAGAAAATATGCATTTTTGTCTCCTAAAAGTAACTAAAATGAATTGGAAATTAATCAAACTGGTCATCAGAGCCAAACATAACACACTAACCAAACCAAGTGATTATTATAAGGACTTAATATAAAGACTAACAGCAAATATATTACCAGCATTATTTAATGCATAAACTCCTCACCTGTGTACATTATCCACAGATAATAGATTCATGAATTGATTGATGCCTCCTAATAAAAGGTGACTCTACAATGCGACAATTGTAATATGTTTATGCTTTTGTATTTAAGGATTGTTTGGTAAATATATATTATTAATTTCATAAATCTGATGTTTTTCAAGCAAAGCTTTAAATACAGGACCTACTTACGCGCTACTTTTAACTAGATTAATATATCATAACAATAAATCTGTAATTTCTCAGTGCCTTTAAACGAATACGCACAAACAAATGATTCAAAATCAAGTTTTATAGAAACATAACTCATCCAACGTTAACTTTATCCATACAATCAGTGCATAAGAGGCTCTCAAAACACAGCCGTTTCATATTCATGACAAGATGTTTTTGTGGTGAGGTTTTTGAAGTTTCAGTCAGACATATTGAGCAGAATCACACTAACCAGCAGTTACTGCCAGGCTCTAACAGTCAGGCTTGTTTTCCAGAATCAAAATGGAGAAAGATTAGTGCACCAGCAGGCTGACTGATGGAGATCAACATGCAGGAATTAAACCTCTGTCATCCCCTCCCCCAGAGAAAAAAAAAAAATGCATATTTTTACAGTATGTGTTTTATTTTTTAAAGTCTGTCGTATCTTTCACGATCTAATGTTTTGGCCTGTATTAACTCAGTACTGTTTTCTGGCCCTTTGAGCAGCACAGTTTAATTTGTTTTGTTAAAAAAGCAGCTGATGCAAAGTGTAGCCGCACACTTTTGCTTTTTCCCGATCACAGCTGATGAATAGTTTTTTTTAGGTGACTCAGCCGGTGAGTCACGGTCAGACTCCTGCAGGGTGTAAATGCTGCATCAGAAATTTCCAGATGCCTGCAAACTTAGTTTAAGAAAACAATTAATAAAACCACCTAAACTGATTTCATAAAGAGTAAAACATTGTTTTTTTCGGATTATACTACTTTCTTTGTATTTATCAGTTGCACACTACATTCAATTAAATTCAATTCTGAAAACAGAAGCTGGATAGTCACACATTATTGGTTTAAATATAAACTGAAAAATAAAACAGAGCACTCACATCTCAGCGGCAGGACGATGAGGATTCTCTGAGAGACAGAGGGTGAGGGAGGGTGAGGTTGAGGAGACTCAGAGAGAGTGAGCCCTGCTCTGTTTAAATGTAAAAAAACAGGAGGATGACTTCTGGTGTCTTCTCTTGCTAATGTCTTAATTCACCTTTTCTTTGCACCCAGACTGAAGAAAGGAAAACACAACTGCGCAGATGAAAAAAACCAAAATCTGTCCGTTATCCAAAAGCTCCGCCCCTAAAAGCACACACACACACACACACACGCACACAGCGTCCCCGTCAGAGGCTGTAATACCATAAATCACTGGGGTATAAGTAACATTAACTACAGTTTGTTGCTTAATATTGCTCCAGTTGGGGTTCATTGCGCATGAGTGTAGCCTTCGTACCTGGTCATAACATAAATTAAGTCAACATGTTATAACTTAATTGCTTAATATATTTTTCAGTCCTTGATTGTTTTCAGTCACGAAACATGTATTTGCTTTGATCAGAAAACAAAACAATTTTGGTAGGGGAAAAAAAACACGCTATTTTGAAGCTGCAAATGTAGTTACTCTTCCAACCGATAGAAGTCGCAAGAAGCGTCATTCAAGAACAACCAACCCTTGACATTGTTGTGGAAAAGACACAAGGGGAAAACCTGTTGCTAAAAGTAATAAGCTACTTAAATGTATCAAAATGTGACTTAATATAAGAATAATGAAAAAAAGTTTAAATAAATCAAGTTTCTAATATAAATATGGTTTAAAGCATTTGCCCCCAAAAACTGACAGTTAGCTAACTATATTATTTTGAAATATCATGTAAATTCAACATAACCTTAGACAATAATCCAGTGTGTTTCTTTAAGTGTGAGCTATAATTAAATGATGAGACTAATTAATTTAACTAATTACCAAATATATTTTGTTTATACCCCGCAAGCCTGCAAGGATGAGCGAGAATAGACAATGGATGGATGGATTTTGTTTTTAACAGTTGCCTGAAATCAGTGACTAGAACTGGCTAATGTATTTAGTTCTAAAATAATAGATAAAAGAGTTACCTAAAAATCAACTAAAGTAATTAATTAACATCCCAAAATAATATCTTCAGAATCACAAATTATAGCAAAATAACATTTTAAAAAATAATCAACATCTACTTCTGTTGGTCATTGAGATACTTTCAATTATTCTTGGGAATCTGTACTTCCAGGGACGGAGATGTCAGGAGGAACTGATAAACCAATCAGAGCCACTCTTGGATGAAAGTGAGAGGTACTCCACTCCAATGACAAAAACTGAATCTTTCATTTTTCTAAACCACATTATCAAGACTGAATAAAACAAAAATGTAAACATTCTATAACTTCAGACATAATAACCTCCCCATGACCGAGGCAGGAAATCATTCCATTGAATAAAATATATTTTCTTTCAATGACATTCAAGGTTTGATCATCAATATGTCAAAGTAAGCTTTAAGAAGGACTCTATTATGTTTTAAAGAAATGTTTTTCCAGGATGACAATGGCAAGGTCTTATGCTTCTCAGAAGTTGCTTTGAGAAAAGCCCATAGTTCTATGGGGACATTTGAAAGTTACCTGGGGAAAACCAAAGGTCTTGTATGGGGAAGGTTAAATCTGAGGTGGGTATGCTCAGCATAATTTACAAATTATTTTGTCATCAGTGTCCTAAACTGTCATCTTAAAATTTAAAGGTGTGTGTCTGATGGTCAGTTAAAAGCACCCCACGGTGTTGCGTGAGGTAAACATGGTTTTACACTAAACCCAGGAAGTGTAAAGTGTTGACACAACACAGCTGTTTCCTCCCTGGCAGTTATTCCCTCTCTTGGCTGTCTCTGTGTTTACTCCTCTTTATTGATCTGCTATGAAGTTGTTGGTTTGCATCTCTTGACCCCTGATCTTTTGCTCAGCCAAGTAAACTGTGTAAACAGCAAGCAATTACAGTTAAATCATTATAAGAGAAGAAAGACTGATCTGAAACTAAATCAGTGCAGCTGGAAAATTTGCATGCATCTATACATACATACATATATACATACATACATACATACATACATACATACATACATACATACATACATACATACATACATACATAATTCACTAGACATGAGTAACTGTCCAGATCCTGAAGAAGGAAAGCAGCCCCAGCCCATCAACACTATCACCACCATGTTTGACTGTCACCATTATGGTTATTTTCTAAACTGCTCTCTTATTGGAAACAGGATGCACACCTTCCATAAAGTTTCACTTTTGTTCAATCAGTCCACAGAACATTTTCCCAAAAGTCTTGGGAATCATCAAGATATTTTTGGGAAATGTGAGATAGTTATTTGTGGGGTTTTTTTTGGTCAGCAGTGGTTTTTACCTGAGAACTCCCCCAATAATGACAATTTCCTCAGTCTCTTTCTTATTGAGTCATGAACACAGATCCTAAGTGAAGCGTGTACTTTAGATGTTTTCCTGTGTTCTTGTGTGACCTCCTGGATGAGTCATTGATGCTCTCTTGGAGTAATTTTGGTAGGCTGCTCACTACTGGGAAGGTTCACTGCTGTTCTATGTTTCCCCTTTTGTGGATAATGGTGCTAACTGTGGTTCGCTGGTGTACAAAAGCCTTTAACTGTAGACTGATAGATGTCAATGACTTCTCTCATCACTGCCCAGTTCACTTTTGGCTGTGAACTCAAAAGAGCTGCATTATCTGCAAACGGCAGCTGAGACTCCTCATCAGCCTTCCTCTTCTTCACGTCCAGTGTTGGAATTCAGTCCAAACACCTCAGACTGGATAGAAGACAAGGAGCAGGCCTGGGTAAGTTTCACCTGCAGTAGGACAGTGTCCACTTTGTGCTGTAGGTTATAGGAACTGGGCGGCCAATAAAAGCTGCCTGACACCATACTCTCGTGGGACACTCAACTAAACGCCCCAAGGATGGGGTTGTGATCCTTCTCTAGTTGCACAAAACAGATGTGGAGTTGACACCCAAAGCCTTCGAGCTCCTCAACATCTCTGCGAAGGAAAATGAAAAGGCTTCTTTCGCCCAAAATGCTGAGTGAAAATACAGAATTTAAATCAGAAACTTACAGAATTATTTATTTTCTAAATTAAGCTATCAAAGCCACATGTTTAAATAAATCAAGATTCTGATATGTTGGTAAAGGAAATAAAGATTATTTGATTGAAGAGAAGGAAAATCTTTATTTCTATAGTAAACAGATGTTTCACAACAGACAAGGACGCATTTTTTCGATATAATTTATTCTGTTTATCATCCTATTTTGTTGTGATCAAACATACAGCTCTCCAAATCACAAGCACATACCCATGAAAAATTTTCATTCAGCTCATTTCATTTCATTGCTCAACATTTTACTCACTCACATTTAGTTCTCTGTTGAGAATCAAACAGCAGATGATCTCCTTCAGGTATTTAACCTTTTTAAAAATTTCTTTCAGTTGCTAATGATTTGTTTTCTGAAACCTGCAGCTAGTTTGTTTTACCTTCAAAATTAAAGAACTGAAATAGGAGAATTTCTGCATGTTCATTGACTGAAAAAAGAAGAATGAGTAAAAAAAGTGCGGAGCGACAGAAGCTACCAAGCTGTTTCAGGTGGGCTTGGTTCGCTTTTAAACGTATTCCTTGGAGAAAAAAAATACTGAAAAAATATCTGAGGATCATGGGAATAGAATTATATATAAAAAAACACAAATAAACACAAACTGTCAATCATTCAGTCCACCATTTCAGCTAAGTAAAACAAAAACCAGCCCAAAAAAATGCTGCTTTTTACTCTCAAATACAATGTACAGATATAACTTAAACTTTGATCGCTTCTAGAAATCTGTTTCCACTAAAATAACCTATTTGTACATCGTGCGGATCCCAGATTTGCTGTTAGGATCCAAATAATTCAAAACATGGTTTCTGGCTATACACAAACAAGGAAACTGCATTAAAAATCAGCAATATTTACATCATAAGACACAAAGCTTGCAGCATTAATAGGTCAGGATTGTACACAGTGCTGTGATTAAATACAATATTACAGCTCTTCACAAAAATGGGCAATCTACAGGTCAGACAAATACCTCAAAGTAAATTATGTTTGTTCTGCCATTTGACATCAACAGATAATGTATTTACTCCTAATTCTGGTTGAAGATCTGAATAAGTAGGCAAGCTTCTTCCAGTTTAAACCATCACCTTGAGTCTAGCACAAAAACCTGTTTTTTAAAATAATTTTTGCAAATTGTGCAGTTTTTCAATTACCTTAACATAACAAATTAACATTTTAACCACTGAGTTATAGGTAATTGTTTTTCATGTATAAAAATTTGGGCTTAAACAACTAAATAAAAAGACATCAAATTAAAAATAGAAAACAAAATAATGTTATCACAGAACTGCAGAAATATGTCTCATTTTTGTAAGAAATGTTTGACTAAATAGCAAATAATGTCTAATTTTACAAGATTTTCCAAAACAAAAGTTTAGTATTTGGTTTTCTTCATATTAAAATAAAATTAAATCTTTCATTTTCTTTTTTTTTTTTTTTTTTTTTGCAACTTGATATTTTTTTTCTTTAATTTTCAGAAACTTTGTTAATTTTGAAGATGTATAGTTTTACCCCCCAAAATTCGGTTTAATTTATACACCAAACCTACAAAGAAATTATCAGAATCAAACCTGCAATGAGTAGCTTGGGCTGTACAACCTAAATATTCCCTTATTACTCCAGAACCAAAACAATTTGAAATACTAAGAGTCAGCTCAGCCATACAGCAAAGTTTGGTTAAAAACTGCCCAAATATTTAGTTTTGATCAAGGCTGTCCACATATATCTAGCCTTTAGAAAGTTAAAGTTAACACACTATATCTTAATGTTTTTATTAATAGTTACTACAACCTTTCATTGATGCAGAATAAATTTCAATTTGTGTTTTTAACTGTATTTACAGCTTAGAAGAAATTTCCAGCAATCCCACCTTGGAAGGTTTATTATTTTAAAATGAACTTTTTAAACCTAAAAACCTAAAATAAATGCTAAAAACAAAAAATTAGGGGAATTTTTTTTCTATAATTTTTTTAAGTGACATGTGCAAACTACATTCTTCTGTGCCTTATTGCCCTTTTGTTTAATACTGGCGCTAAAACACTTTTTTACTGACTGTGCCAGTAACAGGCTCCCACATTAAACAATCATATTACTGTGCAAAACAATGCATATGCTTTATATTTTACAGATTCACCGTCATTTTGCTATTTTTTCTTTGAAGTGCAACATTTTTTTTGTCTTTTAAATGTAATTACAGGACGTAACCACATGAGAGCAGCAGTTTACAGACCATTGGGTGTCTTTTTTTGTCTCCCAGTGACACTGAACATGACTAAAAGTCACTTCTGAAGACAGTGGGGAAATATTATTTTTGCATTAGACAGAAAACAAAAGTCGAGTGTCTGTTTTTGTCTTCCTTTGGGTGATTTTTCTGGCTATGTGGTTAAAAGAGCCTGACATATGTAGGGTCTTTTCAGAAATGCCAAATACTTTACTTTACTTTACTTTTTAAAACTTTATAAAGGTGAACACACATCATGTATTTTAGCATGTGGGGAAATGCTGTGTTGTTTTTTATTTCAGTTGTCCTAAAGCACTAGAGGAAGAATCAGCAGAATGGGATTGAGTGTCAGGGTTTTCTCCAGTTCATAGGCGGGATACCAGCGTTTATGTTGCAAAAGGGATTACTGCTCTCAGAGTTAGCAGGTAGAGTCGGATTCTTCTTCTCCTCCTTTTCAGAGTCTTCTGCTGTCGGTATGATGAGGGGGGTGGATCTTCTGGAATGAAGCACAAAGGACCAAGTTTTATGTTTAATATGCTGGAGACCACTGCAAACTTAGGATTCTTCCCTCTTGTATAGGAAAGGTACACAACTAAAAGCCAAATGGGAAGATAACTGGTTTATTTTTTAGAAATACATAAACATAATGTTGATAACATTATTCTCCCTAAAGCTAAATATAACTTTAAGTCATGTTCATCATTATTAGGAAAGGAATTAAGATATAAAGCAATGTGTTTTTATTTACAATGGTTTGCAAAAAATATTCATACAAGAAAAAAAGCCATTGATGGAAAGAAAGGCCCAAGAAGTCCTGTGCTGCCTTCCACAGACCATGCAGGAGACCCAGCAAACATGTGGAAGAAGGTGTTCTCTCAGATGAGATCAAAAGTTAACTTTCAGCCCTACAAGCAAAATGCTATGTGTGGCTTTGTGGAGTCCGAAACGGCAATGTTTTCAGCTCTGTCAACTTATTGTTATAAAAGCTCTAGAGGATTACCAGCTGGATTCAAAGAAGGCCTTCTCTGCTTACATTCAGGAAATTTTAAAAGCAAACCAGCTGAATGATCTCCACAAAAAAGCTTAGAGCAAAGGTTGCAGATATCTGCATTTATATATTATGTTCTCCTGGAATATTTCAGATGTGAGAAATCACTTTAGAAAGCAGTATTCATAGTGACCTACTATATTCTGCAAATCTCTCTTTGAACTTTGGTTGCTTTTTATTCATAACCTACAGAAATGTTGCATAAAACAATGTTCATACTTATGGGTGACTCAAGACTTTCATATCACACACTATCAAAACAAACTCTCCAGTGAAAGTAATACTATCACATTAACATCTTTTTTGTCTGTCCCAACAGATAAGGCTACATCCCTGTGGTTTACCTGTCTCCACTCTGCGTGATGAGTCTCCTGCAGGTCTCCATCTGGACATCCAGCCCTCTCTTCATGGAGCACATCTCCATGTACTCGTGCAGGTGGCGGTTCATGTCGCTCTTGGCTGTGGCCAGTTCCAGCTGAGATGGACCCAAAACATGTTAAAATCACAGACTGGGTTTATTCACATTGACAGATACTTGATCAACCAGAGAAGCAGAAGCCCCAAGACATCTCACCTCTATTTGGTCAATAGTGTCCTGATATTCTTTGTCTCTGGATTTGAACATGGACTCTGTGTCTTTAATCACTTTCTCAATGGACTCATCCTGCTGGAAGAATAACACAACAAATAAATGTGTCTTGAAGCTTTAAAAAAGATCTCCACACAGTATTTGGTCATTGTAATTAAGAATAGTGTTTAAATTAAGCATTTGACAGAGCTGGGAAGATACATTTTACTGTTTTTGTAAAACAGTGTTTTACAAAAATCTGTGTAAAGATGTTGCTTAATCACACCATAAATTCTCTATAAAGTACCAAAAAACCTCAACCAATGATCATCTCTAATCTGTTTAATTGGTGGGTTTTATTTAGGGATGCATAATACGGATGATACTGTTCATCAAAATGTTTTGCCACATGGGTCAAAATCATTATGTTGAAAGTACACGATAGCCACAAAAAAAATTCTAATTTGTTTTAAATTAAAAACACAGAACTCATTTTATTGTGAAATGTTTCATTTTTACTAGCTCAACAGTGAAGCAAACATGTAATAATTCAATGAAACTAACAAAATAGTCTTATTTCTTAAAGTCTTTTTTTTTAAAGAAAGGGATCTGTAAACCAATGTCAATCCACAACATGAAAAGATTCTTACAGCTTTGCTTCATTAAAAGACAAACATTTAATTTCCAAAAGTTTTAGGATGACTGTTTTCTGTTTTCCTGGTCAAGAACTATTTTTAGTCTGTTCTCAGCAGTGAGAGTGGGACATGTTTCTCTAGCCAAGTTTTGTGTTTTTCTCTGGATGTTTGTATTTATTATGAAAAATATATACTTTATGTTGTAACTCCATTCATTTTAAGAGTATTTTATTTTGTTATTAAAAATCTTGCATCCATCTGTATCTATTGCCTGTACTGGTGAATCAAATTTGTACAGCTCTTGAATTGCATTTGGGGAGTCGTAGAAAATCCCTGCAAGGGCTGAAAATGGCCTGTGGGCTGCCCTTTGGACACCACTAACCTAAAATTGTTTTTCTCAAGCTGTAGTTCAAGAACTAGTATTGGTACTTGGGATGCCTTGGTGGTACTCAAAAGAAATGTTGGAATCAGTCATGCAGAACGTACATTTTCATACATTAACTGTGATGTAGAGCTAATAACATCAACAGACAAGGATGAATTATTCAAGAACACTGATCTTTGCTTCATCACAAACTTCCTAAAAATAGAAATGCAGTGGTGAAAATGTCAAGAAAGTCTAGTATCCACTGACGTGAACAACACTACCACTTACCACTTCATCAGCAGGGTAGATAAACTGTTTTATTGCAGCTATAATTAGGTTTTATAAGCAATATAGCCATATTTGATTTTGAGGCTTTGGATGGTGAGCAACCTCCGGCTGTCCCACTGGGAATTATGGCTTCCAGATATATTCAATTTTTACTTGTGAGTAGAAATGGAATGAATATGGAATGACTAGTCATGTTGTAGCATGAATAAGAATGTTTTTCATAACATAACACAAATGAGTCCAAAATCAAAGCAAACAAGTCCAAGTTCTGATGCACTGCTATTTCAAAAATTTAGTAAGGTTATACCAGTTAGAAAAAGTTTTAGAACCACTAGCTTATAATATAATATAATATAATATAATATAATATAATATAATATAATATAATATAATATAATATAATATCTGCGATGGACTAGCGACCTGTCCAGGGTGTACCCTGCCCCTCGCCCGATGACCGCTGGAGATAGGCACCAGCCCCCTCGCGACCCTGCAAGGATGAGCGTGATGGATAATGGATGGATGGATGGATGGGTATTATCATATCATATAATGTAATATTATATAACATCATATAATAATAAAGACACTATGTAACCTTGTAGGGATGAATTATAGAGTCAGAGTGCTTGAAACACCTGTCAGTAATCTCTCGAGGTTTCCTTTTTGGCATTTCACTAAGCAGGTCTTTGGCCAGCTCCGGAAGCTTATCTCATTTAACAGATTACTGGTCACCAACGTAACCAGACTGAAGTTGCACTAAGTTACTGTACATTAAGACATTGCACCGAAAATAGCTCATGGACCCAGGGCATCTAAGGAGGACAAGGTAAAACTGCCTACAGTCGGGAATCCCTTCCTTGAATGTGGGGACAAAAGATCTGGAAAGACTGTAGAAACTGAGGCAGGTGATAAAAGTAAAGTCTCTAAACCGTTTCCTAGTCATTTAGAAGTTTCACAAAATAAGTACTGTGTAAAAGTATTGAACTGACCCTTAATTTTTATTTGCTTTAAAAGGTTGTAAGCTACAGTTCCAGGACTTCAGAGTTATTTTCAAACAACAGCTTAAAGCTGCAGTATGTAACTTTAATGAAAAATATGTTTTTAACATATTTTTTAAAGTTATCATTATGTCGTGACAGTATAATATAAGACAGATAATCTGTGAAAAAATCAAGCTCCTCTGCCTTCTCCCAGTGCTCCCAGTACTAACTGCAGAAATACACTACTCAGTCAGAAAAAAACAATCAGAGCCAGGAGGAGGGTCTTAGTGCTGTCAGTCATGCTGCTCACACACTCCCCCTTGCTCTCTGCTATGCTAGAGCTGGATCATAACAACATAGCCTGCCACTAATACTAAGGTTAGTTAGTTTGCTGTGTCTCTGACACAGCAAACTAACACAAGGATTGTGGCAAACTGTAGAATCCACCAGATTTTATTTAGTGTTAACAGAATAAAAGCTGCAACTTGTTCTAGATTTCTACCAAGAAATGGTGACATAATCATTTATTTCATTTTCACACTTTTCCTAATTTCTGATTTATTTGAAGATACTTTTGTCTAATAATTCAAAAGACAAGTAAGAAAGACTAAAAAAATGTAATGTGTGTGTACCTCTCCCTGTGTTTCAACTCCCAGTGTGTATCCAGGGAAATCTTCCCATAGCAGAAGAGTCTCATCAGTCTCCTCCCAGGCCAGACTGTCACAGTCATCTTCGAACTCACACTCCCTCCTTCACAACAGATGCAGACACGTCATCTACATGATGGTTGAAAGTTGCTATGTTCAGAGAAACAATACCTACAGGTGATTCAGCATCTTCTGCATCTGTTCGTTTATCAGACTGGCCGACGTGCTGCTGGACTCCTCATCTCTGGCCCCTCCCCCATCGCTCTCTGACACGCTCAGTTCATCTCCATCCCCGCTCTTTTGTGACTGCCCACTCGGCTTCCTGGTGCGGCGGCTGGAAGCGGACGGGGGAGTGGGTACCTGATGGGTGAAAGTGTGTAGATTTAGCTTAAAGGTAAGGGGTTTTATTGGACAATGGTTGCTGCAGACGTACCTGGAAGATGGGAATGACATCCTCGCAGTTCCTCTGCTGGGCGACGTCACACAGGCGAGCTGTGATGTCAATGCGCCGGCAGATATCCATGTCCACCTTCATGGCTTTTTCTTGAATCTTGCTCTCCAGATCAGACAGGTCCTTAAGAAAACGGGTCAAAGCAAAATTCTGTTGGCACACATTTGGGTCGTGTGAAGCAAACTAAACTAGAGAAAAAAGTGTATGTTCAGTAACAAAGTAGTGTTGAACTTCTAAAAGGAAAGAAAATGAAAGAATTTCAAACAAAATCTTGATGACTTGACATGTCTGTCCATTTTCTTTCATTTTTATCTCTCTAATTGTTGAAAACATTCTTAATGAGAATAGACATGCTGGAATGGACTTACGTTGCTAACAAGTCCTTTGAAAAGAACGAGCTCTGCCTTGAGCTGCTTCACCCTGAGAGCCAGCTCATCTTGGCACACTTCACTCTCCTGCAGGTCCTAGAAAATAAAAAGAATTCTCCGCTGCTTGCATGAAGTAAACAGGCTGCGTACCACCTGCTCCAAGGAGATATGCGTACATTGGATAATCCTTAGTGATACCAACTGTAAGCAATGCTGAAGAAGCAGTGGAGAAGATAAAACCAATTTACATCATAATTAGCATGATAAATAAAAGAGAAGAAAAAAAATATTCTGCAGATATGTTGGTTGTACAACCATAATTCAAACCTTGATCTGGGGAGACTCACAAACCACATTCTGGGGAGGCTTTCCACAATACTTAGCAGTGTATTTAAGGTAATTTTTGACCATTTTTCTTAAAGTGTATTGGTGAGGTTAGACACTGATGTTGGACGAGAAGTACTCTGCTCATATTCATCCTAAAGGTTTAATATTGTGTTGAGATCAGGACTCTGTGCAGGCCAGTCAAGTTGTTCAATACTAAATTCGTTCATCCATGTCTCTATGGACACCAAACGTTAAATCTGATACATTGCAGTCAGGGAAGTTTCATTCATTTCATTTAGCAACTCCCAAACCCAGACTGATACATGCAGAGGGGGAAGAGTCATTCCAGAAACACGTGTCCACCACTTTAGAATCCAGTGGAAGCATGCTTTAAAACACTGCATCTGAGGCTTTGCATTGCACTTGCTAAGATATGTTGTGATATGATGAAGATAAGTTGTGATATTTCAATTCAGTTCAGTTTATTTATATCACCAATTTACAACATGTCATCTCAAAACACACCAAAAAAAGTCAATTCAATCCAATCATACATAAATTCCAATTGATCCTAATTATTAAACAATCCGAGTTCAGTTTATTATTCAAATTGGTCAAAAAAGTTTTCTATCTGAGGAAACCCAGTAGATCTCATTGAGTCATTGACCGGCAGACCTGCGATTAAAAAATCTCTTGTATAATAGTTTCCAGATGCTACGAAAATGCACTTTTTTTTGTTTGCTAGTTTTGCTTTTTTGCCGCACTTCAGAGTGTGTCTCAGATTAGCCATCAGTTATTAATATCAGACAAACATAACCAGAGTAAACACAAAAAGCGGTTTTAAAATTATGATTTAATTTTCTAAAGGGAAAAATGATCTATCAAAATCAACCCTGTCTAAGGTACAGTAACTGATACCTGAACATAAATACTATAATCATGCTGTGAATGATTACATACCTCCTCAAGTTCAGCCACCCTCTCCTGCAGATCCATTCTGGCTGCATAATCTTCCTCCCATCTGTAAAACACACAAGTCACAATTCTTAACAGGACAAAATGAAGATAAAACAGTTCATTATAATATTAACCCTTAGACACTTTTTCACAACAGAAAATCGTTTATCAACAGGAACACATTTCTCACTCAATTTGAAAAAAAAAAAAAAAAAAAAAAAAAAAGAATACTTATTATTATTACTTTTGAGTGGAATATTCAACTTTTTGTTACACAGTTTTAGCTACATAAATGTTACCTGAATTTAATCTAATTTTCAAGTGAGACATGTAAAGAATTTTCCTCTAAATCTTTGAGACAAAATCTATTCCTACACAGCAAGTGTTATATAAGCTGGAAGTATTCAGTGTGGATGCTCCAGTGCTCACAGTCTCCATGGAGAGAAGACAGAAATAAACAGAAACAGACAAAAATTACTGTGGGACCACATACTTAGATGATTTCTGCTATATTTTCCCTCTGCAGGAAAACACAGCAATATTACCAGTAATACATTATGGTGCCACATTAACAGGGTTACATTTGGACATTTAGACTAGCTGAGCATTTAAAAATGATGTCTGAGTGCAAATATTGCCTCCTGTTCGGTTTTAAAATGTTTAAATCTAACAGATTTAGAATCGTCCTGTATGTAAAGAACTATGAAATTAAATCCAGCTGATCTGATGCTGTTGCTGCATTTCCCAGAATCTAGTCTAAGATCATGTCACCACAGCACTGAGACTGCACTCGTCAAAGTGTTCAGTGACATCCACAAAAATACAGACTGTGGAAGAACCACAGTGTTCTGTTGGACCTCAGCGCAGCATTTGACACTGTTGACCATGATATATTATTAAAGAGATTGGAGAGCTGGGTTGGATTCTCTGGTATAATACTTAATTGGTTTGAATCCTACCTAAAGAACAGGGATTTCTTTGTGTCAATAGGCAACTTCTCAATGGAGCGGAGAAAAGTCACATATGGAGAACCCCAAGGTTCAATCCTGGGACCGCTTCTATTTAATATTTACATGCTCCCTCTAGCTCAGATTATAATAAGTAATAAGATTAGCTACCATAACTACGCAGATATTACACAGCTCTACATTACGATGTCACCAGGTGACTTTGAACCCATCCAAGCACTGATCAGATGCTTAAAACAAATCAATGCATCGATGTGCCAAAACTTTCTCCAGCTAAGCAGAAACAAAACTGAGGTTATTATCTATGGACCCAAAAAGGAACGATCTAGAGTCAGCACGCAGCTTCATGATCACTAGAAACTAGTGATCAGGCCTGAAATATGGGTGTAGCAATGGACTCAGACCTGAACCTTCAGAGACACATAAAGACAGTTACAAAGTCAGCCTTCTATCACCTAATGAACATTTCCAGGATTAAAGTCTAATGTCTCAACAAGATCTAGAGAAACTCATCCATGTGTTTTGTCTTTAGTCACATTGATTACTGCAACATTGTCTGTACAGGTCTGCCTAAAAAGTCAATCAGACAGCTGCAGCTGATCCAGAATGCTGCTGCTCGTGTTCTCACTAAGACCAGGAAGATGGAGCACATCAGCCCAGTTCTAAAGTCCTTACACTGGCTCCCAGTAGCTCAGAGAACATACTTTAAAATACTTCTGTTAGTTTATAAATCACTGAACGGCTTAGCACCAAAATACATTAAAGACCTGTTGTCACTGTATCAACCTTCCAGACCACTTGGGTCTTCTGGTTCAAGCCTACTCTGTATCCTCAGAACCAGAACCAAACATGAAGAGGCAGCTTTCAGTTTTTGTGCACCACAAATCTGGAACAAACTTCCACATAACTGCAAAACAGCTGACATACTGAGTTCCTTTAAATCAAAACTAAAAATCCACCTGTTCAGACCTGCCTTTGATTAGTCGTAAGTGGGACATTGATCAATATTTTCGAATTCTATTTGCTTGATCATATTTGCTTGATGATCCCCATGATGTTGATGCATTGATATTTGCTTCGTGATTTTACTTTCATTGATATTTGCTTGATGATTTTGCTGTGTACTTGATTGATGTTTTTATGATGTGAAGCACTTTGAACTGCCTTACTGCTGAAATGTGCTATACAAATAAACTTGAACAATGAAATTGAGTGATCTTTTTTCTATAGCTTACCGCAAGCTCTTTGGATATCTTGACTTGACTTCTTGATTGATTTAATATCTTGACTGATTTAATATCTTGACCTAAATTTAAGGTCAAGTTTATTGTCATATGAATTAGGTACATTGTGCATAGAAATGCTATACACTACCGTGCTCTTGATCTAACTCTGTCAAGAAAAAATAAAATAATTGATAATTTGATGAATAAAAATTCTAAAGCAATAAAACAGATTTAAATTAAATAAAAAGCAGTTGGTAGTTTGTATGAAAATGTTACAAATCATGTAAATAGGGGAAAATAAATACATCTGGTCCTACTTTGATTTGTGAAGATAAATGGAAACCAAGACGCAGACCTTTGATTTAATCAGAATCAGCTGCCACTATAAACACAGAGGTTGAACAATAAAAAGTACCAAATAAAAACTACATTATCCAATGATATTTGCCTTGTGTAGGATGGATTTAATATTTATTTTTTTTCCCTGTAAAAAAGGGTGTGTCACTTGGCAGGGCAGGGCAAGGCAATTTTATTTGTATGGCACATTTTCAGCAACAAGGCAATTCAAAGTGCTTTGGGAAAAACATGGGACAAAGACATAGAAATCTACTTCTCACTTCAGAACTTTTTGGTCTGTTTGGTCACTTTGTTCTTTACCCTAAATTGGAAACAGTGTCTCAGTCCTAAATGGGATTTATCTCACCAGTTTTCGATTTTAGCAACTCAAAATTCATATTTTTCAGTTTATTGAAACAGGGAAACTGTAAAAGCCTGTGTGAGCTGCAGTGACCAGAGCCAGTGAGGGTGGGATACTCAGATGTGGTAGATATGGTAAAGTAGGAGTCAGAAGAGGCATAGAAGGAGCACTGATGTCCTTGTGGTTTATCTGTTTTAAAGTCTCAACACGTTGCTCTGCGGGGAGGTATCTGATTGATTACCTTACTGACTCAAATTGTATTCCAGAGCAGCTGGATCATTTGTGATGACGTCAAACTGCTGGCTAATGTCTGATCTGGCTATGATGTCTGCAGTCAAATTGTTCAAGCTGCTGCAGAGGAGCTGAGAAGTTTTCAGAATGAAATCTAAGCACTGCTGCATTTTACTTATGAAATTAGCAATCCACTTCAGTCCATTGCACTGAATTGGACTGAATTGAAATGGGTTAAACTGAAATATACTGGTCTGGCAAATTTAAACTGGAATTAACTGTTGAACCTTCATTAAATGGTGCCTAATCAGGACGGTTAATTTCTCTTGTAAAGTCCCTTAGATCAGCTTTGCTGTGCATTAGCATAAAAATAAACAGAACTAAAATAAACTGTTTACTTGAACTGAACATATCTGGATATGATTCTGATTGGACTGAATTTTATTTAGACTGAATGAATCGCATTTAATCGGACTTTACGGTATATAACTGGATTTGGGTCATTTGCTTTTCTGTGTACAATGCCTTGATATGATTGAGAACTGGTATCATATAAATACACTGAAATGTTTAAAAAAGTAATTAAATTACAGATGTTGTGAGCTGATTGTCACAGAATAACAGCTACATCAATTATTGCTTTTTGAAGTCTAACGAAGATGAGAGAAAGAAGGGAGTTAATTTCTTCGGTTTGTGCAATTAAAAGCCTCAAAACAAATATTTTGCTTAACATGAAGGTTTTCCGTTGGGGACAACTACTGTGACACTGAGTTTGCACAAACAAACTGGAGCTTAATGCAGCAGCTTTTCATTCATCGGGTTTACACTGAATTTTCTAATACACATTAAATTCCTGCCCATCAAAAAAGGTCGATAAATAACAACATTTCTTAGGATTTTTCTAATCTTTTTCATCAACTTTTTATATTGATCATCCGTATATGTTTTGAACACTAAAAGGTACAGTATCAGTTAGCTGACTACAACCAATAACATACCTTTCATAATCATTATATAATAGATACATTGTAACCATTTCAGTTTGGAATGATATCAAATCACATTTATAAAGCTTTTGGTTCTGATAACAAAAATTAGCTTTAAACCAAAACTTCGCAACATGACTGTTGGCAACGGCTGTGAAAAGGAAGAGGCAAAGAAAAGGCTATCAGAGGCGCCAAGACTACTGATCTAAAATCACGAGTTATAAATGAATAGAAATCCTTTCTGCTTTCATTGCTCTGTTTTCTCCTTTTGCAAAACACAGCATGAGTCATTGTAACCCCTTAGAGCATCAATTACTGAAGGTGAAGCTGACATCATCACTGTCTCCATTAGTAGAAACAGCACTTAAAACAGTAGAAAACAGTAGAAAACAGTAACTGTTTAGCACCTTTTCCTGTTTTTACCCATGTACTAAATGAAGGAGATGCCAGCAAGGACAGCAGGAAGTAATGTAAAAGATGCAAAAAACAATTCTGGGAAGAGATGAAGAGCACAGCAGAGCTGGAGATGGAGAAATGTTAACAGATGAATACACAGAGGAAGGAGGCAGAAGGAAAAACAGGGAGTAGAGACATGGGTAGAAGATGGAGAAGGAGATGGAAGGCTGGGTTACATCACCGCTGGCGGTCACAGTCTGCTGCTGCATTGCAGGTAGCAAAACAAAAGTCAGCAGAGAGGGGGAGGAAAGGGAAGAGGAAGAAGAGGAGGAGACTTTTAAGAGGATGAAAATGGAGGAGATGAAGGACATCATCTAACCATTTCATAATAAACTTGTTTGCAGACATTTATACAAAAGAAGCAAGTCATTTACAGGGACATGGCAAACAGTTATGGGAAAACACTTTGAACAGTATCTGAGAGATGTGACTTTCAAAAAAATCATGCACAAACTCTTAACTTATTACTTAAGAGAATTCTACAGCAAACACGTCTCTGTATTTTTATTTTAAAATTGTATATTTGGCCCATTTATAAATTTATTTGTGCAGCAGGTATTTCTACAATTGCAAGGCTTGAATATATAAATGCAAATGCATGAAAAAATATAACAGACAAATAAATAAATAGAAGGGAACACCTGTGGTAAATGGTCAGTGTAAAGGAACTGAGGATTAACCCTTGGGATTATAAGTAAATATATTTTTTTATGAAACCCTTGGAGGTTGCTGAGTCTTGTAGTTTCTCAAAGAAAAGCAAGAACCAAAAACAAGAGAGCTTTTCCAAAAATGGTCAGCTTGATGTAGTAAATAAAAAAGAATTACATTAAAACATGGATATAAATAAAAACTGCTTTGACTGTTTTAGCTATTTGTTTTTAGAAATGTAGGTTTTTTTTCATTGGAGAAAAATAGATGAGGAATTAAATCTTGAAATACAAAATATTTTTATATTCAAGTTTAAAATTCATCCACATACAGAAAAAAAATACCAAGATCATTTTCCTACTTTTTTAATCATTCCAAGACAGTGCAGGAATCCTGTGTTTTCATGTATCAAACATACATTCTGATTAGGAATCAGAGTTAATACTTTTCTTTAACAATTACCATAAAAACAATATTGTTTTTGACATTCTATATATTCAAATCTAAACATCTGCTTAAAGTAAATATTTTTAAACACATCTAATAGCATTTTGTATTGGTAAATCTGTCTGCAACAAAAGACACATCTCACTAAATGTAATCTACAGAAAAAGAGATGGGACATCAGGTTTACACAAGTCATCCCATATTTTAAGGTAAATCCTTATTAAAGTATTTGTTTAAGTATTTCGTCTTAAAAAGATCAAATCAGAGCTCAAATTGGGTAAAAAGATGACATAATAACAGGGGCAGAGACAACAATAAGATCTATATGAAAATTATTATATTGACTAAGTTATATTTTCAACAAATTTGCTGCTTTGCTGGACTTTTTTGGGCTTTTGGTGTCACATTTAAATGTTTCTGCACTGCACTGGCTCCGTGTTCATCAAAGTATATTTTAATTCCCCTTAACTGTCAGCCCAAAAACACTTCCATGCAAGTCAATGGGTCCATGAAGACACCAGTGTCCTCATGACAGTTAAGGGGTTATTAAAACGTAGCTATTGGTCTATAAAGCACTAAATTAATTTGGGCCAAAATAGATTTCTGAGTTGCTTATCAAGTATGAACCATGTAGACCCCTCAGGCCATTAGAGACCTGCTTACTCAGTGTTCCCAGAACCAGAACTGAACAAAGTGAGGCAGCATTTTTTTAATGCTCCTCATCTCTGGAACTAATTCCCTGAAAATCTGAGATGTGGAGAACCTATTGGCTCACGATTGCAAACATTTATGTTTACCACAGCTTTTGATCAAAGAGTATGACTAATGTGCTGTTTATTATATCTGTATTTTAAGATATTCTGCAATACTTTTACACTCATGCTTTGTTGTTTTTCTTTTTTTCCTTTCATTTGATATTCTGTAAAGTACTTTGGATTGCCTTGTGTATAAATGGTGCTATATAAATAAGCTTGCCTTGCCTTCCTTAAACTCTTTCTGACTTCAATCCATTTACTGTAACTTTACCCCTCTAACCAACAGGATCTGTAACAACCTCACATCACTGACCTCTGACAGCCAGAAAGCTTCTTCGACTTGAATTACACAGGGAACTACCATTATATGGGACAAATACTTCTCATCACATCTGCGGACACATCACACTTTTAGCAGCCCAACCAATAAAAGCTTTTGTGACAATACACACTAGGAATAGCAGCTACTTTGGTCTCAGTCAACCCTTTATCGTTGTAGCTGCTGTTGTAGCTGAATGACATCTACCAAATTAGTTAGCTGTTTTAAATAAAAGACATTACTTGCATCACTTGATGCAAAATTTACATTTAAGGTATAAGTTCAAAAATTTGATGTAATTACCAAAGTGCTTATCTGGATAGATGCATAATTTGCCTTTGTAATTTAAGTCCAATACATCTCTCTCTGAAAGTTAATCATAACTGGCAAAACAAAGTTTGACATCACAGAAGAATGAAGATTTACTGAAAAAAAAACCCATAAACCCTTGTGCAATGCAAAGGATATTGCTTTCCTTTTCGACTCTTAAACAAATGATTGTCCAAAGACGACATGCACTTTAAAAAATGTTTTGGAGGATATTCAATTTTAGCCTTAGTTATAAAAATTATCATCAAACCTATTCATTTGTAAATGTAAAGTTCAATATTTATGACAGTCTAAACTTAGGAACTTCCTATTGTTAATTAATTCGTTATCAGATTGATTACATGTTAGTTCAGTCAACTGGTAGTCTTGTTGCAGTGTGTGTCCAGCTGAGAACTCTAAGGCTGATATATTTATATGGGCTGAATTATGAATGGATCAACTCAGTAAAAGTTAAGATAAATAGTATGAGCACTGAAAAAGCAAACTGATTGAATTTAATAAATACAATTAGAGTAACAATTTATTATTCATGTGAATAAATTTTAATCAATATTTATGTGTTGAACTTTGATAGCAATAAATAAACTTAAATAAATTTATGTCCAACAAAAAACTTAAGTAATTCCATGAAAATCCATTTATATAGTAAGATCATTTTTTATCATTTCTCCTGTTAAAAAGAAGCAAACAACAAGTATTGGTCTAGGAGTATGACAAAAATGTTAGTGAGATATTATACACCCATGGAGCACAAAAAAATAAAATAAAATAAAACACCTAAAATAAAGCGTTTCTTTGACTCTTGAGCTGGACAAAACAAATTATTTGATAGGTTACTACACTGTTTTCTTACGTGGTTTACATAACAGAAAATTATATTTAAAAAAAAAAAAAGATGATAACGGAAGAATTGTTTTGTCCACAAATTCTGAAAGAAGCCATAAAACTTTTCAACTTAAGATAAACATTTTCCCTGCCCAGCACAGCTAAACCGCCCCGTTTCTTGGAAGCGACTCCATCAGGGTTAAGAAGCTCAGTTTCCTAGAATGTTTGAATTTACGAGTAGCGCTGCAGTTAAAGCTGAATACAAACCTGACATCAAAACGTTCTCAATCACGGGATTTATGACAACTCAACTTTTACTAACCTGAGGTATTTAAATATAACACATGATGAATAAATTTGTTTGAGCAAATATGTGTAGTTAACATCTGAACGTAAAACATACTTAATGTTTTACAATTTATTAATGAAGACTGAATTTTCAAATTAAAACTGTATGCTTATTAAAATGTGATTAATTTAATGGGTAGAATTTAATACCTTTCAAAATTAATTTTATAGTAGACTCCACACTACCAAAAAAAATTCAGTTCAACTAACTAAGGTTTAGTCCCTACCTCCTCTTGTATTCGTCCCTTTCCCTCTTCACCTTGGCCAGCACGTTGTACAGGGCTCTGATCTCAGGTGTGATGGTGTCGATCTGGACCCCAATACCGTCTGGGTGCATCCAGGAGACCCCGGGCCCCGTGCCGCACGACTCCCTGCCAACGCCGAAGCGGCGGCTGTGGTTGAAGGACCAGATGGTTCCGGGGAGGAAGCGCGGCGTTGGAGGCAGAGTGTTGCTGGGGGCTGACCCGGTGTAGGCGGCGTGCTTTTCGTTGATGTTGGTCACGGTTTTGGTCGCGTCGCTCGGACTCAGAGCTGCTCCGAGGGGGAAACCCAAGGAGGTGAGGTTGGAGTTTGAATCTGTGTTCAGGTGGTTTGCCAGGAGTGGAGGGGGGTTCAGGGTGGGAGAGAGGAGGCCGCCTGGTAGGTAGGCCGAATTACTGACATTGTGGAGCGGAATGTAGTTCGGTCTAGATGGAATAGGTCCGACAAATCCAGTCTGGACCCCCGTGTCTTTGGTCAGGGGCTTTTGATGCCCCTCTCCTCCGCAGCTGTTCTCCACAGCCTGCTGCAGCTGCTTCTCCAACACTTTATTCCTGCGCTCCAGTTCGTGAACTTTGGCCAAAAAGCAGCGGAACCGCAGGTTCAGGGTCTTTAGCACGCTGATATTGGATCCCAGGTCGTTGCGCAGCGCCGTGGCCGCAGGGGGCGCCCGGTGCAGAGGGTTGCTAAAATGCAGGTAGGCCAGACCCGACGACGGCGGCAGGACACCCAGGTCTAGCCCTGACAAGCCATCAGGCCCGAATCCACCGCTGTCCCCCAGGATGTACCCTGGCTCCGGGATGGCCGCATCATTCTGGCCCATCATCTGGTGATGCTGCTGTGGAACCAGGAAGCCGCTCTCCCCCAGGACAGGATTCATTCTTGAGTAGGAAAATCTGAAATGCTCAAAATCCGGCATGAACCCAGACTTCTGTGGATTCAACTCGCCAGATAATTGAGAATAAAACCCTTGATCCGAACCAGAATCAGAATCTGGAGGCCCTTTTTTGCAGTATTTTCTTTCCTGACTTAGAAGGATTTCATTCAGGAAGTGGAGCTGTGAAGTGAATCAGTTATGCATATTAGAAGGATGATATGACCTCATATGGTAGGGAAAAAGACAAAATCCTCTAACAGAAGAACAGTAAACATACAGATCCTCTACTGACGCATGTTTTGGAATAAGATGTATGAAGGCGCTTCTAATATCAGGCGTAAGACTGCATCCTGCAGGCAAATTCAGTTCACTTTTACGCAGCATAACGCAGCTGCGGTGCGCACAAGCAAAAATGTATTTTTTTGAAGCCTTTCAATAAAGCTAAACAAAGTATTTTCCGATTTCTAATAAAGATTCATCCTTACATACCTGGAAGGAGCGAACGGCTATTTCAAGCTCCAATTAAGGAGGTAAAATCAGTCCAGAGCGGCTGTGCAGCGGAGCCCAGTAAGGAAGAAACGTCAGTGCATGACTGCGGCTATTCTTTACCGTAATAACTCTGAAAGAGGGGCACTGAGCAGCTGAAGCTACCGTAAGTCAGGCATTAGAAAAATTATAATTTGTGCGTGGTTTTTTGCTTCTATAACAAATAGTATTTAATGATTTATATATATATATATATATATATATATATATATATATATATATATATATATATATATATATATATATATATATATATAAAATTAAAGATATCATGGGAGCATTAAAAACATCTTTTTAGACATTACATAATATGATACCAAAAACCACTTAAAAACCTTTTCTGGCTTTAATGTGATATATACCTCATACAATTCAACTGAAAAAAAAAAAAAAAAAAAAAAAAAAAAATCATTGAAGGGGATCAGTTTCCTCTCAGTATAAATAAGCCCCACAGTATGATGCTGCCACTACCATGTTTTAAAGTTATGAACAGTGATGAACACCTTTTAAAATTGTGGCCAAAAACATTAAGTTTGGTTTCATCAGACCGTGACATATTCAACAAGGTTTTGGGAGATTTTAGCCAGTTCTGGATGTATTTTTTCAAAGAAGAATCCTCTGTGTTGCAACCCTACTCTTTAATCCAGACATGGAAAATACAGGAGATAGTCACATCTATAACTAGTATTTTGCAGAAATTGCTGATTCTTTAAGTTGCTGTTGGCCTCTTGGCTGCCTGTGTGACCAGTTTCTGTCCTGTGTTTTCTTTAGTTTTGGAGAAATGTTCTTCATATTGTCTTTAAATGTTACTTGAATCAAGGTAAATATTTTTTTCCCCACATTGTCACCCATACAGTTGCAGAAATTGGTATGTTTGATCATATTTGGTCTCTGCAGACCACAATTTTAGCTAAAGTGAGCAAATGTTTGGGGGGGGGGGGGGAATCCCACTTGCAAAGCTGAAATTTATTTAATGTAAGATTAGACTATATTAGGTTTGTACATTTGGTGGTGCCAACTGTTCTAATTGGATCAAAAGTTGTATTAATGTTGTGGATAAGTATAGAGTCAGGCTATACCAACTTTTTTTTTTTTTTTTTTAAACACAACCCCTAGTAAATTTGAATTGTACAGCATGTCATTAAAAATCAAGAGGATTTTTTTTTAAATTGCATATTGACCTGAATCTCCAATTACACCAGGTTACAAATTCATCCCCTAAAGTAAGCTCACCACTGTCTTGATATGACCTCAGGGTTGATCTTTGTCTAACCATTGAAAGCATGGCTGTTGTATGCCAGTTATTTTACTTACACTTTTGATCATTTTTTGCTGCAATTGAGGTTACTATACATAAGTCTGGGACAAACCCTTAAACTAGACTCAAAGTAAAACTAGTGTTTTGTTGATACACTCTTTGCAGAAAGTCCAGTCTCTTTTGCCAAAATTCAGGTTGAAATTTAGAGTCCTGTCCTCTACAGTATCCAAGACAACAGCTCACACTTAACATTCTTTTAGCTTGAATAATTGTGTTTAAAAGACAATTGTTAGGTCTGTTTTTTCAGACATTTAAAATTCAGGAAATCATTACCACTTTAAAGTAATGAATTACTAATCCTAATTTAATCTCATTCTATAGCAGACCAACCATGTCATTTTCAGTGTTCATGTATACCCTCAAAGCAAGTACACAAATGCTACCATGGAAGGGACAAGTCACATGCATATTGCAATAAAAAGGTCTCACACACACACACACACACAAAAAAAAAAAAAGTTTGTTTAAAAATTCATGATGAATTTGTTGCTCACGTGTTTTCCTTTTCTAATCTTATGTTCAGTTGGAAGGGAGCCCACAACCTTTTACAAAGTAGAGACTTGTGATGACATCTCACTGCAAGGACTTTATTACATCAGGTGAAAAAAGTCAGAAGTAAAGGGTAGCTAGACCAGTTTATTACAATTCAGTATTTGTCAGGGAGGTAAGTTTGATCTTAGGGCAAAGGTCCCTGGAAACAGTTCCAGGCAGTTTCCAAAGGGAAGCAGGGTCAGTTTTACTCCTTGGAGAACATGTGCTGGAGCAGGTCACACACACGGTTGCAGTAGCCAAACTCATTGTCATACCTGCATGCAAATAAACAGGATTGCAAATCACAGATGTTTGATTCATTTACATCCATCTTTCAGTCTCCCAAAACAGATGCTTTTTCATTATCTGCCTTCAAAAATTTGATTAAAAAGGTGATTTTTAGTGATTCTGAGAAGGGCATGGATTGTGGCACAGTACAAAACAAACTCACCATGAAACCAGTTTCACAAAGTGGTTGTTCAATGCGATGCCAGCTCCAGCGTCAAAGATTGATGAGTGAGAATCACCATTGAAGTCTGTGGACACAACCTGAGCCAAGAGTCATGTACATTTATGAGACATGATCCCTAAAGGTTAGGTGCTAAATATAAATAACGGACTAAAGTTTAGTAATGTGCTGCCCTCTGCTGGCTCCTGAGCATATAAAGTGTTGCCACATCTTATTTGTGGTACCTGATCCTCTGTGTATCCCAGAATTCCCTTTAATGGTCCTTCTGCTGCAGCCTTGACAACCTTTTTGATGTCTTCATACTTTGCCTGAATGAGTGGACCAATAAGGGTTAGAAAGTATATTATGCTGTTGGAAAATGTTGTACTCTAAAAAGTTGAGACTCCAAAATAATGAAACACTTTCAGCCCAGATATTCAGTTTTAAAAAAAAAAAAAAAAAAAAAAAAAAAAAAAAAAAAAAAAAAAAAAAAAAAAAAAAAAAAAAAAAATAGTACCTGAATTTATTTAATACTTACAGGCTTCTCCAGACGGACTGTCAGGTCAACAACAGATACGTTAGGGGTGGGGACACGGAAAGCCATACCAGTCAGCTTTCTGTTATAGATTTGCAATATGAGTGAACCTGAAGGAAGCTTTATTATAACTCCATTTTACATTTACCAAAAATTAATAAAAAGGAATGTTGTACCCATTCAGCTCAGGGATCACTTTGCCGACTGCCTTCGCAGCACCAGTCGAGGCGGGAATGATGTTCTGTGAGGCACCGCGCCCATCTCGCCACATTTTACCTGAAGGACCATCAACAGTCTTCTGTGTGGCAGTGGTGGCATGGACTGTGCTCTGGATGAGACAACAGATGGAGCCAGTGACACATTTTTGCTAATGCATTTAAACCAGGCTCTGGTTTTAGTGCAGAGATGCAGATTAGAGTTTTGAGACTGCCAGTTCTGATTTTGTTTCATTCCAATTTCTTTTACAGCTCCAAGATGCAAATTAGCATTCAAAGTGTTTTGGCCTTACTGGTATTTATATTAGAAGCAGAAAACATCTTCCTATTTTTGGAGGGGATCTGCTGTAAAACAGGGTTTTGTTAAAATATTTAAAAAAAAAAAAAAAATTGTAGTCACTAGCTATTTTAATACTGCATCTCAAGGTGAGCCTTCTTAAAAGGCTCACCTCTCCTGTTGACACAAGAGGTACAACAGAAGGTTCAGATATAGCCAAATATTCCCTCTCACCATGAGACCCTCAACAATTCCATAGTTGTCGTTGATGACCTTGGCAAGCGGAGCCAGACAGTTGGTGGTGCAGGAAGCGTTGCTTAAAGGAAAGTAAAAAGGTACAAGTTGCTCTGAAGCTGCATGTTTTGATTCTTCCCACCACAAATGAGGCGAGGACAGATTTGTGACACAGCAAGTGATAAAACTGATTCTGCTGAGACTCACCTGACAATCTTCATGGAGTTGTCGTACTTGTCCTGGTTGACACCCATGACAAACATGGGAGCATCAGCACTTGGAGCTGAGATCACAACCCTCTTTGCGCCACCTGTCAAGTGAGCCTGGAAGATGAAAACCTAAGTGGCTTGATGCAACTTAAATAGCACCACCCTAAATTAAGACGGCTACATAATTTTGCTTCTGTAGAGTTAATTTTAAAATTCCCTTCAGAAATATTGCACAAGAGAGAGAGGGGGGGAAGGATAATGCAATCCAAACGTTTTGAAACCCAGTTGCTCCAGCAACATTAATACCCCTTTATTACTAAAGTGCCTTTGGGGAACTTACAGAAGCTTTTTCAATGGTGGTGAACACACCAGTGGATTCCACAACATAGTCTACACCAGCGTCACCCCATTTGATGTTGGCAGGGTCCCTCCTGTACATTTTTACACCAAAGTTATACATAATGCCTACTAATCAGGAAACATTAAGTCTATTAAACACTACATACTCATGGAAGACCATGATGTGCATTTTGCCAATAAGGAGCTTGCCACCCTCTGGCTTCACCTCTCCATCCTTCCAGATACCATGAGTGGAGTCGTACTTAAACATATAGGCCTGTAAGACAAGACAATTTACAAGTTTAAAGAGGGGCAGTATTGTGTTTTCAGGCACATGGAATCCTTTTATAGCATAATCAAGTAACCATGTCACTTTCAGTTGTTACAAAAATGCTGTATATATCAAGTATGCCTTAAAAGAAATTTGTCTTCATAATTTAACGCCTTGAAATTGGGCCTCTGTCTCTTTCTGAAACTCCACCTTTGGGAAGTCACAAGAGCTAGCCTTTTAACAATGTTTTTAGCCAGCATTGCACTAAGTAGTAGCTCATGAGCTCAGCAAATGCGCAGTTCCACCTGGTGTTTGCCAATTGCAGCTAGCTAATTTGAAGGAGCTTAGTGGGGAAGTCGCAGGGGAGGGGTGTTCTATGAGGTGGAAGCTCAGAAACTGCAACTCTGAGGAGGAGCTACACCCTAAAGGTGGCGCTGGGTCCATCCAGGTGTTTTGCACAGCTGAATGGCTGCTACAGGAGATTACAGGATTTCTCAAACATGGATGAAAGAGTCAAGGAAATACTCCAGGTATGTTTTTGATAAGGGAACATCATAACATGCTATAAAGCTTTAAAAAAAAAAAAAAAAGAAACACACACACACACACACACACACACACACACACACACACACACACACACACACACACACACACACACACACACACACACACACACACACACACACACACACACGTTGCGCACCATATAGTCGAGGTCGATAAAAGGGTCATTGATGGCTACAACCTCAACCTTCCCACCCATGGCTGCAGCACGGGTCACCAGACGACCGATGCGTCCAAATCTGAAATGCATTATTAAAAACAGGAAATACAACGGACAGCATTTAGACTGGGGGGGAGGGAAAAAAAAAAAAAAAAAAAAAAAAAAAAAAAAAAAAGCTACCTCTGCAAATGCCAAAGGAATAGGTTCACAGGATTATTTTATTATTATTTTTTTTTTTTTTTGGTGTGGTTCTGAGAAAACAGAAATTTAGAATAAAGTCTTGAAATTTGATGGGGCAGCAGAGAATCAGTCAGCGCTTTAAGCTCAGTTAGAGCACCAGTGACTTATTACAAGACTAGAATTCCAGCAGCCAGGATCCAACCTGGGTTAAGATTCCAAACTCGCTCCAAACACAGATTTTAGAGCAACTTTAACAAGTTAGCTATAATTTTCTTGTATTCCTCTTGACAAGCAGGTGCCACTAATTTCTAAACTAAAACATAACAGCAGACAGACCATATAAAGTCAGCCCACTTTAAAGATAAAGATGCTCACACAGGAAACCTAAAGGGAGTTTACTCCTAATATGGGAATCATAACAGTGAGCCCTGAACTGGAGTGAAGAGGGAGCAGAGATAGGACTGTACCACCTACTTCAAACCGTCAGGAACCAAGAGCTGCAATTGGATACAGTGTCAGAAGAAAATTGTTCAGTAAAGTTATTTTCAGTTTGGATTTCAGGAAGCTGCACATGGATGCAGACAAACTAGTATTAGTTTCCCAACCACCAGTTAACCCATTTGTGCACTCATAGCCATGCTCTGCTTAAAATGCAAATTTAAACTAGTGCATCTCTGCATCCTTACCCATTCAGCAATACATCCATTGTAAATCATACAAATTCCACTGATAGATTATGTTGTATGCAGAAGAGGAAAATAAAACTTAAAGGTTGAGTTGCTAAGTGTTCTGATGATTTCTAGTAATCTGATTACTTTCATCCTCAAACTCTTAAAAAGTAACAGTCACGTGTGCTTTGGGACCACCACCATCTCTACTGCAGAAGCTTGGACATTTAATTTGAAGCCAGGTATCATTGAAAAAAAAAAAAAAAAAAAAAAAGGCTTGTTACCAGCTGATCTCAGGAGAAACATACATACCACTCTATCTTAAGACTTTGATAATCAACATTGATAAGCAGGACTTCAGACTTGTCCAGCTACAGTCAGAAAAAAAAAAAAAAAAATCCTTAAAAGCAGGCTTTTAATTTAATTTCAGAGCTTTAAAAACAATAGGGAATAAGAATTTCACACATGAATGGTGCTGGATGCTTTCCACTGAATGTTGCCAGTCTACACAGCACTCGATAGGAGGGTCAGCAGCCGTTCTTAAACAGTTTGGGGAAGCAAGCAGGTAGTCAGAAGGCCAAACTGGACCATAGCCCATCCTTTGTGTCTGAGGCTGGACTTTGGCACCCATCCAGGATCAACAAGCCAAATCTCTGAGCAGCAGCTGCTTCACAGAAGACTGAACCTGTTTCAACAATCTCAAGTCCTGGTCGCATCCATATTCTGCAGCAGGGATGATCTCTGGACCTCAGAGATGTTAGAGTTAAATTTAGACAAGTGGGGAAAATCAGAGGAATGTGACAGCTGAGGAAAAACAGGGATAGACAGTGGAGGGGTCTGGAGGGTGTGAAAGGAGGGACACAAAGTGTGGAGTCACAGCACCAGGGAACTATAAGTAAAAAGAATAGACTAACCTAAAATAACCAGAAAGTAAACTGGTCAAACTTAAGATCTTATGTTTTGGCTCATTCTGCTGGACTGTAATGCCAGTTCAGATTTTTATATATATATATATATATATATATATATATATATATATATATATATATATATATATATATATATATATATATACATACATACATACATACATACACACACACACACACACACACACCTTTTCTTGACAACATCGAAAACTTCCAGGCTTCAATTAACAGTTTGCATCAGGTGGACAAAATCATAATGTTTTGAAATATTTTCAAACTCAGGCTCATCCTTTCCAGTCTTCCCTCACCGGCTCTTGTCTATAAATTAAGACACCGCATCCTGTTCTGAGATACTCCCTGAGCGATCAGAACATCCTGCACGTCCAGGAGCACATAAAGACCCAGAACCTACGGAACGCTTTCACGGTTCTGAAAGGAAAACCTAAAGGCTGGCAATGGAAAGTCAAAAGCTTTCAACACACAAACACACCAAGCTCAAGCTGTAGTATTTGGAGGTCAACGCCTGCTCTTCACATTTTCTCTTCTATAACTTTAGTTATTAAGGGCCAGAGTCCTGCAGCTTTTAGATGCGTCCCCTGTCCTACATACTTACATTACCTGGTGAAACTGCCTCACTAACATGCAGTCAAGCTCCACAGAGCTCTGCTAATGAGCTAATATTGGAGCCAGGTTTGCTGAAGCAGAGAGACATCTAAAAAGTTGCAGACATCGTCAAAGTTTTATGCACTACTGAGAGATGCGCAAAAAATTGAAAATTTTTTCGAAGAGAGCAAAAACAAGTGAGCTCACCCGTTGATTCCAATCTTCACCATTTTGTCTGATGCGGTCTTGTTGCCTCTAAACGAGTGAAAAGTTGAAAATGTAATTAATAACTCCGCACGTGATGAATCATGTTCGCGTTAACTGAAACAAAATAAAACACTGGAGGGTTTTCAATTTCCCGCATGCTGTAAAGCTCCTTGTAGAGAATCTCACAGGAAACAACTGACTCACCTGTTCCTCCAAGGAGTAACGTAGAAGCTCTATACAAACCGAGGTGAAATGCTGAATAAGGAAAAAAAAACAAAACAAACAAACAAACAAAAAAAAAAAACTAGAGGAAAGGCACTTGAACCGTTTGGAAGTAACCCCAGCTTCAATTATAAAGAAGGGGGAGTCCGCCGCTATTTATTCCAGATGCAGTGACCACGCCCCCAAACGATGACGTCATATCTACTGCCGCCACTGAACTAAGAGTTTGCCAAAGTTTATTGCCAAAGTTTTGAATGAGACAAAAAACAAAACAAAACAAAATTATCATAAGTACCTTCATTCTTCTGCTATGGACGCCCATTCCTGCAACCACAGTTGAAAAAAAGTCTGTTATTTAGTTAGGTAGGTTAGTTTATTGTAATGATGTCTATAGATTTCAGTGTAAAAAAAAAAAACCCTATCAGACAGCTGCAGCTTATCCAAAATGCCTCTGCCACAGTACTTACAAACATCAGGTCAATGAACCATATTCCATCAGACTGTACTGGTTGTGTTTAAAATGACATATTTTCTTGTGAATAGTCTACCAGGCACTGAGTGGTCCAGAGCCTGAATTCGTTTCAGAGTTACTGGTGAGGTCTGAACTATCAAGAACCCTGAGGTCATCAGAGAGCTTTTCACTCAGTGCTTCCAGGACCAGAACTAAACACTGGGAGATGTCATAGCATTTTGTTTTGATAACTTAAAAAGCTCTAACAAAAGCGTACATGTGTACACTGTTACTCCATATCATGGTGTAACTGTGTACATATTGGAGGTTACCTAAACTTCAGATTGATAAGGGTATTGTCTTTGGTTAGGGGTCTGTGTCTAATCTCGATAAGGCCCATGATCTACCTCAGACATGGCTTTTTCAACAAAAGGGGAACCTGGTTGCTATGACAACCCCAGAGGTGAGGCAATTGGTTAATAATTCAAGTCTCGCTCCATCCAGTCTGATATTTGTCTTTCTCTAGCTAAGACTGTATAAACATGGTTATAAAATTCAGCCATAGTTTCACAGCTTTATCAGGAGAACTCAGACATGAGGCTGCTCTTCATCTTTATCTCCCCTCCATTTTCACCTTTGGTTTCCACTGGGCTAAAGATGAAACTATTGGGATTAATAATATTTTGGAAAATATTCTGTCACATACTGTGTCACAGTAAGTTTCACAGGCTATACTGTGATTCGCTTGTAAGATTGTCTGATGAAATCCTGTGCAAATAACAGCAGGAATCTGTTTTCAGTCCTGCCGTTATTTACATATGTTTTCATGTTATTGTAAACAGCCTGTTTTTGCACAAACAGACAAAATTTCAAACTCTACAGTTTTTAGATTATTTTATTCACTTACATATTTCTTAGAATTTGCATTATCTATTTTTCACAACTGTATATTTGACCTTATTATGCCGCCTCCATCTTTCTTTTATTATTATTGCTTTTTTTTTATGTGGATCTGTGCTTCTATTTGCCAGTTACTTTGCTCCTGATACACCTGAATTTCCTTATCAAGGGACACAAAAAGATAATTCTATTCTTCTATTATACTCGAATGTTCACAAAAGGCACATTCTTTGTCATATCCAAAAGTCTCTTTTTTTCTCATATTCTCCAGTAATTTTATAGCAAGTTTAAAATTGCTTGCTTTTCTACTCTCATTTGAGTGGGGGTGGCAGTGGCTCCGGTGTTAGAGACCAGGTGACTGCAGCTCTGGAGGTTCCTGGTTTGAATACCTTTCCTTCCCAGGGATAATCAGTGGGTTGCCTCAGAAACCCCGAGGATATGGGGGGGGTTCTGTCAGGAAGAGCATCTGGCCTAAAACATGTGCCAAGTCCGTGTGCACGCAGCTGTGGAGTGGAGGAGGCTGCTGTGCTGTAGTGGATGGAGGAGCCAAAAGCACAACAACTCTCATTTAAGTAATTGATGACGAACCTCACTTTCCATAATAATAACACATTGGAGTCAAAATTGGCATGAAAGTGGGAGCATTGTAGAAATGTGATTTTTAAAAAAAACTTTTTCTTCACTGGTTCACCATTACATCCAGAAAAGATTTTGAAGACCTTCTTTTTACAGATAAAACTGTAAATGATTGATGTCCATCCTCTGCTAAAGAATTAATTGTTATGTATATTCCCAACAGAGCACTTTGCTCTCAGATTGCAGGTTTGCTGGTGGTTCCTGAAGTTTCTAAAAACAGAATGGGAGGCATATCTTTTAGTGCTCAGGCTCTTCTCCTGAGGAACCAACTCCTAGATTATGTCAGTGAGATAGACACTCTGTCTACCTTTAGCACCAAGCTTAAACTTATTGATAAAGCTTATAGTTAGCTTAAGTTATCATGAGCTATCACTGTAGTTGTGCTGCTAAGGTTACTCAATACTGACCACTTCACAATTTTTCTTCTAATTCAAAGAACTCCTCAACCAATGCTGTGGAGTTTGTTTTCATTTTGTGTCTGCCCCAACTGCTCTGGGTGGATGTTGGTTTATGCACTTTAACAAGAGGTTTCTTTCTGTTAAAATGGAGTAGATCCTTTCCACTGTCACCACATGCTACCTCAGGATTAAGGGTTGCCATTTTTGGTAAAGTGACACCTTTATTCAAATTCTGAGCTCTTTACTTACAGCACTTAAGACTTTGTTTTAGATTTCACTTTGTGTACCCATACCATTGCTTATTTGTCATTATGCCCTCAATAGCACATAATGTATGGTGTAACAATGTCATTTTTGTTAATCCCAGATATAGTCAAGCAAGTTATGATTTAATTTACAAACAAGAGTCAACAAATAACCATTGAAAATACAGCTTTACAGATCTTTAAACTGGGATATAAGTATGGATACTTATTAGGTAAAAATGTTACATATTTACAGCATTCACAAACAAATGTAACCTAAATCCTTTATCTATCTCCTTAACTGTTTGTTTGCAGAAGAAAATTAAGTTTGCAACAGGTTCTTTTATATTTTCTACAGTGTGGATACAACTTTCACTTTCATCTTGAACAACAAAACCTAATCTAGAAACAAATAAAACTGCATTATGAACATAATTTGTGATGATAAACACGATAAGAAAATATTTTCTCATTTTGTTTTTATGAGATGATTAAATCCGAGAAGGCTTCAACTGTCTGTGCGGGTGACCTTTTCTAAACGACTGTAAAATCATGACATTTATGACATTTCTTGTATTTTGTATTTTATCTGATAGTGTGTGTGTGTGTGTGTGTGTGTGTGTGTGTGTGTGTGTGTGTGTGTGTGTGGTTGAATGAGAGAGACATGCTGCAAAGGTCAAGTGGCAGATTTAAACTTAGATGACAGGAAAGGCTGCCGGAACCTACTGAGCCACCAGGACCAAACCTCAGCAGCTTTAGTCCCTAACACAGCAACAACTAGAGGCTTAATTATGTTTTACATAGTTATAATACAAAATTTATTTAAACAAGGTAGGTTAATACTACAGTATTATATAACTGAAAAACATAAATTTGGCAATAATGCCTTCTACTTAATTGGCACTTAAAAGAACTCTAAATAATTTCAAAGATACAAATGATGAAAGAGAAATTCAGATATTATTTAAAGAGAGACGTTCTGATTTAATTAGTAAATGTGGCTTATACTGTTCAGCACTTGGAGAAGGCAACTTATGCAATATGAATTTTGCATGTCTTCATGAAAAGGTTGCTGATTAGTTTCAAGAAAATTACACTGATACCAATAAAGCTACAGGTACAAAGTGGCCATCATTTAGAGACACTATTAGAAGTTGAGATGATGCTATCTGTAGATGTGTGCAGAAATGCCAGTCCAAAGAATACTTTAAAAACGTCTTGAAAATATGGCTTTTTTTTTTTTTTTTTTTTTTTTTTTTTTTTTACAGAAAATTATGATAAAACTAGGGGTTGTTTCAGAACCTTTGGGCTGTTCTGTCTACAAATAGAAACAAGTCCCAGTAAACGCTGGTGTTTTAGACAGTATATGTTTAAAAAAAAGATAATTATATTTATTTCACCTTTGTCCTACAATGCATAAATACCTTATGTGGATGGGAATGGAGTACATCTCTTTCAAAATGACACTTTAACACAGTTGGTAACATAACTGAACTGATAGATTTAAAATGACCATTGCTGTCTTCAATGAACACAAATCAGACTGCATCATTTCACAGCTTTGCCTCTAAGTAATTGAAGCAAATCAGGAAAATATAGGTTCAGGTTCTGAGCTTAGTCCAATATATCTGACCTTTTCAACAAAAGAATAAAACATCCATGCTCACCTTATAACACAAGCAAATTAAAGTTAAAACATGTGGTGTGTTCTCTTTCACTACCATATGGTGCCCTCTAGTGAGTAAATGAACAACCTGTTGAGCACTTCTTTAAAAGATTTTGAAATAACATCAATGAATCTTCTTTGTAATTTTTTGAGAACTATTTAGTTTCGAATTCGCTTGTCTTCACATTCCTGATTTCACATGTAAAGAAACGTTTTCAGATCTTAAGACTGGGCTGAACTTGTTTTGTTTGTTTTTGCAGCATCTTGTTAATTATGAGTCGTTGAAATAAAGAAGAAATACTGAATTTGAAAGTTCCTGACAACATGCTAGCTCTAAGTGAAAGTTAATAGAGGTTAAAGAAAACAAAGAGGCATGGTTTAAGAAAGGTATGTGAGTGCAAAGCTAATTATAGACTGTTGAGATTCATGTTAGTAATGGACTTTTTGGTTGCTGTTTTTTCCAACATTTGATTTATGATATTAGGCTTGAGTTTTTTCTGCACAATCTATACCAAGACAATACTTTTCAAAAGAATAAAACACAAGTACTGGTTTGACATTTGTTTGTAAACCTTTTGAGAAAACTAAAGATACTTTTATGCAATTTTCATTCTTAAATTTTGTGAGCTGATATTTTCCATTATAGTATTTTTAACTCTGATAGTGATTTTTTTCATTTTTTCTTTTGTTTGAACAGATAACTAAAAGGAATGAGTTGTTTTTTGTTTTTTTTTTCTGTCCTGTGCTGGCCTTGAGAGGGCCAGCACAGGACAGAAAAAAAAGGTAAATGTATTTTGATTCCATTCTTTAGTCTAAATTTTCAAATTATTTGGTAAAATGTTTTATTTCCAACAAAGTTTTGTGCTGTTCCCACTCCCAAGGCATTAGCACGACATTGTCTATTTGATTGGATTGACTTGATGTAATTTTGTATATAAATTGGATATGTCATTTGTTGTGAAGTGACACTATATAAATATAGTTAGCTGAACTGGATGGTGCTTCTTACATAAGCACACAGTTTCCAGGTTTATATATATTCAGTGAAGCAGAGAAGTTTGATTGAATCTGAAAATATGCAAAACAATTACCGTTCAGAAAAAAAAATTGTCTGAACACTTCTAATAAACTGTCTTATGTGGCACATTCATCTTTAGATGTCACTTTAGCACTAATGAAGTCTCTGTGTAATTTCCCAAAATCTTTTGGGGCCAGATATACTTTATCTGAACAGAAATGTAACTAAAATAAATTAACAGTCTTCCCAGATGGACTAAACAAGAGGCTGGATCAGTTTTGTGATTATCTCATTAAATAAAGTCCTGTGTGACATGCCCCCCCCTCCTGCAAACCTGCGTTTAAACCCACCTTTTCCCCTGCAGGATTAGGCCATCATTCTTCATCGAGCTGCAGCCTCTGCCTCCGTGTCTGCCTGTGTCTTGGCTGGAGCGACTAAATCTAAGAGCTCTGCTGGCAGGCGGAGAACGTGTCGACCTTGTCTCGTCCTCTGTTACAGGAAGGGGCCTCTAATCAGCTCTGCAGAGAGGATGTGGGGATAACTGGCAGGAAACCAGGTGAGGGGAGGTAAATGAGATGTTACTGTTGAAGACTGGGGCAGGACCATGTGGGATTCTACATTCATAATTCATTCAGTCAGCTAGTTTGTTAGCCTACCCAGTATATGCAGCAGTCAGTGTGACATTTACAAAGTTAGAGAATGACATTTACAACAAAAAGACTTCCAGGATAAATAAGCCAAAAAAGTATAGCAGAGAAAAATCCTCCCTACAGATTGGTAAACCTTTTCACAGTGTTTTGGAAAAGTAGCCATTGAACTATTTCACATGTAGCCATGTTACATCCACTCACTTCAGCAGTGGGGGTTTTTATGTGTAAGACCAACACAAAGTAACTCTTAATGGTGATGTGGAAGAAAATGATGCACGGTTTTCAGAGGGTATTAGGATGAAAAATCCTACATACTCAGTAGAACCATCTTTTACTTCATTGTAACTGCAGGTTTCTAGGGGCAGGTCTGTACCGGCTTTGCACAGTCATGTCTTTCTGTAGCCTCTGATAGGTTTTCTTATTGTAATGTCTTCTATCCCCAAAGTGTGATGCTGCCACCAAAGTGTTTTACTGTGGGGATAATGGTGATGTGCAGAGTTTGTTTTTTTTTTTTTGCTACATACAATATTTTGCGTGACAGACAATAAGTTCTATTTTGGTTTTGTGTGACAAGAGCACATGTTTTCTGTCTCCTATATATTTCTAGTGGTAGACTACAAGCAGAACTTATTGCATTTCACTTAGAACAACAGCTTTATTCTTACCTTTCTTCTATAAAAGCAAGATATGTGGAATTCATGAGTAATAGTTGCCCAGTGGACAAATTCTCCCACTCAAGCTGTGGATCTCTGCAGCTCCTCAAGAAATGCTACTTGGATACTCTCTTGGATGATTTCCTTGATCTTCAGGACCTTTACTAAGTAGGTGATGTCTGAAGGCACTTGGTTGTACTGTATTCTATTAAGGGGTATAGTAAAAGGGGCAAACACTCACTTATTTTTAATTATGTGAAATTTAGAAAAGCATATTACATTTCCTTGCTTTGTGTTGAACTATTTTATGAAATGCTTCTAAAAATGGAAGGACATGGATGTGATGTGGATTTTGGAAAAGTTAAAGGGATGTGAATCCTTTCACAAATGCTCTTTACATTAATTTTTGTTTGGATCACTTTATATCTATATGACTCATGCAACAACTTCTTTCTTAACTCTATCTGTGAGCCCCAGTGGCTAACCCATTTTGCAATTAGAGACTATGACTAAACACTTTTTTAGCTGGCTGTATGTAATAATAGAAATTGAAATATGTATTTTGTTTTTTTTTTCAATCATAAACCTTTGTTGCCAGGGCAATTACAAGCAACAGTATCTTCCTTTTTGCTACCTTTAAATATCTAAATAATAATAATTACCACGTGCATTTGTCTGCTAAATGGAAATAAAAATATTTAATTAAAGTTAATAAAGTGAAAGATTATTGCTATCCATCAGCACCACATGATTGTTAAGGATTACAGTTGCTGCAAAGTACATTAGAGCTATTCAGCTTTGAACTAATTGGCTTTATAAACCACATTGTATTACATAGAACTGAACTGGAATGTAGAGTTAAAACCAGATGTTTACACACACTATAAAAGGACAACTTTTAATTTCCTACTGGGTGACATTTACCACCCCCCAAAACAAAACTACTCAACAGCTAAATGTGATGATAGATGACCACATGGCCTATTAGGAAGAATATCGCACCTCATTTCAGTTTTATGGTGGGCTGTATTTCTTGGAACAGGAGTCCGCACAGACAAGGAGGTAAATCAATTGAATGACACTGAGGACAGAGGCACATATTTCCAGACACTCATCACATCTACAGCTGGTCTGAGATCAGCTTATTTAGCCTTTGAGAGTGCAGAGCCAGAAATAGAACATATGAAGGATCTTTCTGTAGAAAACAGTTTGAGTAATCTTGTCTAATCACTTTAGTATAATGTGATCTTCTGTTATCTACCCTTCATATCTAGTTTTGTCTTATTTGCATTCTGGGAATTTCAAAATAAATGAGACCTCTTCTCGGTAATTCCTGTACTGTATGTTAAATCCTTTTTCTAAAGACAAAACTATACTCCTTGAAACTGACCATGTTTCATAATGCTACAACCACAAATCTCAATTGATTAACTGGGATTTCAGGTGACAGATCAACACAAAGTTGTGCACAATGGAGAAAATGAAGGAAACAAAAAAAAACCCAGCTGTCTTTTTTTTTTACTGATAAAAATTAAAAACGTGGCATGTATTATAGTCGACCACCTTTAATCTGATTTCCCTCAATAAAATCAAAAGCGGTTCTGTTTGCGGTTAGCTGCAAGCCATGTCAACACAGCAAACCTGTCGAGGAAGGTGGTCTTATATAAGACTAAACTCAAACTGTGTGGCCTTAGTTATATCACACTGAACTCACCATTTACAGAGGTGGCAGCATCATGCTGTGGGATTACTACCTTATTAGCTGCACTCAGGTACAAATCAACATACTTCATAAACATAATAAATGTATGTATCTAACAAAGTTTTCCATGCATGCAGATGGTTTACCTGTTGTTTGTTTCTTGGGTTAAAAAGCACCATGATCTGTATCAAATACTTTCTCTGATTACCAGCTGGATGCTCCTCTCTGAGTTTCTGTTACACAGCGTTGCCTTCAGCTCTGCTTGGTTCTGGTAAAGTCCTCCCCTAGGAGCCGGTTTGTTTTGCTTTCAGACGCCTGACTGGCAGCCTAAATGCATCTGCAGAGGCCTGTGCGGAGACGAACAGCAGGACAACGTTGTGAGCGGAAAACAAACAGTATTGATTCTGCTGGACTCAGTAGTGGGATCAATCATTATGACATTTACTGTGAGCTCAGCTCAGTGAAACCTGGACTTTGGCTTTAGGTTTCTGTGTGTGTCTGTATCTGAAATTATTCATGTCATGTAACAGTGCTGAGATAATAGCATTGATGGAACTGTTTGTTGGAAGGTTAACCAGATGCATCAGCCTTCTGGGTGCACAGTGAACTGTAGAGATACAATATAAAACTCTTAATGGTGAAATATTTTTTTTATTGTCAGAACACAGAAGATGACAAACGGTGACAATTTTGTTTGTTTTTATAACATGTGGCAGATGTTGTTTTGACTGAATAAAGCCTAAAAAAGAAATATCACGCCACTTGCGTAAAGCTCCAAAAAGTTAGAGACCAGCTGGAAATCAGAATGAAGCAATTAGGTTTTAAAAAAGGGAAAAAGATAAATATACACTGCTGTTAGTGGCTCATCCATCCATTGTCTATACCCACTTGTCCTTGCAGGGTCATGGGGAAGTGGGGGGCATCTCCAGCCATCACTGGATAAGAGGCAGGGTACACTCCGGACAAACTGCCAGTTCATCACATTGCAACAAAGAAACAAACATCCATGAACACACACATAAGGGCAATTTAGAGTAACCAGTTAACCAAACAGTCATGTTAGGGACTGTGAGAGGAAGCCAGAGTACCCAGAAATAATCCACACACGCAAACTCCAGGCAGAAAACCCTCAGGCCAGGATTTGAAGGCAACCAACCAATTTGAAGGCTACCAACTGTGCCACTGTCAGAGTTGGAATGACACTAATTAGTGAGACATGAACATGACTTAAAATTATTATTTGGTAACAAGTACTGAAATAAGTATTAAGACATTTTACACATGAACAAATTAGATCTTTGGTGCTTTTTAATCTCTTGCTTCAAATTCCAACTTCTTAGTTGGAAGAATGAGATAGGAATGGTGATCCATACCCAAATACTGCAATTCCAGTTGGATCTGAGCTGTATTCTAATTTCAATTGTCAATTTACAAAAAAAGAAATTGAAATCAGAAGTTTCGATTTTGATTTCCACATGAATACATTTAAGCAAAAATACTTTAAAAACAAGATGCAAAATCCTTCTTCAATCCAGAATTGTTAAATAGTCACTGTATGTCCTCATGATGTATTTAAAAAAAATGACTTATGTCTACTTCTGTCCAAAGAGGCAAGTCTGAATTTCAAAAAGTCTTTAAAACGTCTGGCAGAGCAGTCACTGAGGGAGCCCATCTCTCAGTACGCCAGGAACAGGATTACCCAGCAGACCCCCACCCTGCCGCCCTCACCTCATCATGACCTGCCCAGTCACCCACAAACTCGCCTTCTGAAAACAATCCTCACTGGATTTCCCTCGCTGGCACTGACCTAACAGGAACTCCCAATAGTAAGTTTAAAACAAGATTCTCAGAACAGAAACTCTCGCTGGTACCTGCAGCAAATTAATAAAATTCAAAGAAAGATTAAGATTTGCCTGGCAGCTTTTCAGATTTCTTTTAGGCAATAAGAAATGTAAATACATTTATTTACAGTACAAATAATTTTAATGCTTCTTTCTTTCTCAAGCACTTCATGACTTAATTTGATTAAGATTTAATCTGCATGCAGAAACTACCTGTGATCATTATTCAGTCTCAGCATCTTATATGTTCAAGATGTAAAGGTCACATAAAATATCTCCTTGGTAGTTATACACAATGACATTGCAGTACAACACTCCAAGACTTGTGCCTGAAGTCAACAAAACAAACTATTATGTGTTAGCATAATCCAACAAAACAATGAGTCTGGAATGATTTGTAATTGCCAACAAGTGACTGATGCTGAAATACAATAAATAAAAGGTGAAGATGAAAACTCAACATCTCAAAACTTTCAGGAGGCAAAAGTTTTTTTTACTAATATATCTTCGGATTTTCCTTTATAAGAAGGCATCATCATTATATGTTCCTCACCAAGTTGTAAAATGATTAAAATCAAACTTTATGTTTACTTAAAAATACAACACATTCCCAGCAGTAATTACTTGTTAACCAAAAACAAAGCCAAGAAGGAAAAGCTACGTATAAAGATTGAGTACAGCCTAGCTGCTTTCATAGAATTTGAGAGGGGAAATAGCTGGCTGGTGCAGCAGGATAGGACCACCTCTTTCCAAGCTGGAATTTTGTCTGCAGCACACAAGTATGTGTTAGCACAATGCCAAGCTGGTAAAGACATCAACAAACATGTTGTGGCCCATAAATGAGGGAAGCCCTACATGGTCATTTCCAAACTATTTTAAGTTTATCAGTCTACAGAGGAAAGATTATCCACAGTTTCCAATCTTCCCAGAGTGAAGGTTCCAACAAATTCATCTTGATGGTAGCAAAGCCTAGACTCCATCTCTGATGCTATAGGCCCAAAGTTCAAGACGTTATAATGAGGAAAAAACTGAGAAATGTAGTTTGTTTGGAAACGTTCTCAGGAAAAGGCCTCTTTTCTCTTTTCTGTGGAAGTACTTTTTTTATGTCTGTTTAACTAATTTTTAACAGAAACCATTACCATTTCAGCTTCATTTTTTTATGCACACCATAGCAAGTACAATGTGAGTGAGTTTGGGTTTAACAATTGTTGGGTGGTTTAGTAAGGTATCGAAAAAAAATATCCTTATTGAAATAAATTCTTTCTTGTTCTATCTCTCTGAGGAGCTGCAGTTTGGTTTGCAGCTCCTCAGAGATGCAGAATGCTGCATCCACATCAGTTAAGTTCCTCTTTGCTTTGCAACTAATATGATAGTTTAGCAGCTGTTGTCTATTGAAGATCCTCGTATCACCTTTTGTCCTGATAGTTCCCAACACACACACACATAAACAACCATCTGTACAAATATTCATATATTCATACACATCGTAGGGTTGTGCAGACACACAATTGCTGCTATAAATAGTTATCACTGTGCTTGTCTTCATAACATATTTCTTGCAGTCAGCTCTTATTATTTTGCAGCTTCTATCTCACTTTTACCTCCCCAGTTTATTTTCTCCTGTCCACTCCTCCAGCTCCTTCTCAACCTGACTTCTCCTCCCTCAGTCGGAATACAAATAACCCTCTCTCCTCCTCTTTCGCATCTCTTTCCGTCCATCTCAATTTTTTTTACTCCTACAACAGCTCGTGTTCCCCATAAATTTTCTCTGCTTCAATTCTTGCTCCTCATCTTCAGGCATGACTCATAGACTTTACCCCCTCCTCTGCCTCATTCCTTCATCTCTGCGCTCTCTCCTGGGCGTTTGCTTAGATTTTACCTCCTTCTTGCTCTGTCTGTTTCTTCCTTTCTTTCTTATTCTTCTTTACGCCCCTTGTTCTTTTTCCATCATCGTCACCGAAAACCTCCCATGTGTTTTTCAACCCATTTTCAACTACTTTAAATTGTTAAATCTAAGTCAACAGTTTTGCTCTGAGCCGAGTAATGGACTGCATATGTAAATATAACATCTTTTTTTGCCCCTCAGCACCTGCAGTACGTCTCCATGGTGATCTCCCCTTAAATGTCAAATTAAAGCAAGTTTTTACCTGCAATGTTAAATTTTAGATACATCTTTAGTGTCTTCATATTATTTAAGGTCATGTCAGATGAGTAAAAGAGTTCATTGTGCACCAGGACCTCGTAGGTTTTATATTAGCTCAAAAGCCTGGGGCAAAAAGCACAGTGACTCATTCCGTCTTGGGCATTTTTAGTCCATTGTCTGTTACCTGCTCTATTAAACAGGTATAGCAAGCATAAATGCACAGAAGAGTTAAGTAGACACGTCTTGGTCTCTACACACATTTAGCATGTAGGCCCCATAGTTTGAACTCTCACTGAATATTGATTGTTAATGCAGAAAGATTCAAATAAAACTCTTGGGTATTAATGACCTTTCAGACAGAAATATACATATAGTAACCTCCACACTTAATCTCATCCCTGGAATAAATTTGTAAAATACTCCCCCTCCCCCCAACAAAAATAGTATCATGTCTCAGAAAGTTGAGAAAAATTAAGTCATACAGTGGGGATGATGATAAAATGATCTTGTACTTTATCAAGTCCAGAGAACCCCAAAGGGCTTCACACTACACTCAGTCATTTACGCAAACATTCACACGCTGATGGTGGCAAGCTACTGGATTGCTACCCAGGGGCAGTCTGACAGAGGCGAGACTGCCATGCACCGGCGCCATCGGGCACTCTGACCATCACCAGCAGGCAGGTGAAGTGTCTTGCCCAAAGACACACTATGACATAAATAGACGGAGTGGGGGCTTGAACCGGCAACCCAGCAATTATGGGAAAAATTCCTACTACTGTCGCCACCATTGGCCCATGATGTCAAGGAAGGTTAAAAAAAAAACTCTCTTGCAACAAATAATAGCATCATGAAGTCACAAAGTCTCCTTCACAATATGGGGTCAATATATCAATCCTCAAACCTTCTGTTTGAAAAGCATGCCAAGAAAAGCATTTTCTTTATCACATCACAAATGTAAACATGTGGTGTTCACTAAACTCTATTGGGACTGTGTTCTGTAGCCAGTAGGCGGCACATGCCCATGGGCATGCATGGTGAAGGATCTGTGACGCGGTGGGGCTGTTTCTCTTATGGCCCTTTTCCACTAGCACCTACCAGCACAGCTCAGCTTGGCTCGACATAGTTATAAGGGTTTTCAACTAGCAAAAGCTTTGCGGCATCATTCCCTTTTTTAGAATCTACTTCACTGGGTTTCTTAGCATGGCAAGTCTGACTGAAAACGTGACATCAGAAGACTATTGGTCACTGACTGGCTAGGGAGTACAGTCAAGGGTTGCATCACACGAGCAACTCCCTACAATAATCTGAAAAACTCCTAATAGTTAGTGAGCATATCTGGAGTTTTTAAGGACAAAGGCAGATTAAGCAGAATTGTCAACAGAGCTTCTGTTACTTAGCTGTAATGGAAAAACCAAGCAAACTGTGTAACATTAAGCTGAGTAAAGTCAAACTGGTTGGTGCTAGTGGAAAAGAGCCCACTAGAGCACATTCACAACAGGGTCAAAGGACCAGGTTTGATCGGGGAGGGAATTACAAAAACGTTTCACACATTCAATTGGTTTGATCCATTCTCACCCTGCACTTTTGAGAGAAAATCAAACAGCCTGGACAATGTTATGCAGTTAGAATGGCTGCTCATTTGGGGCACTATCACAAGAAACTACCCAGTATGAGCAGCAGAAAAGGCAGTAATCTATCCACCATTTTGCTAGGCACATGAGTCACTGTAGCAGTATGGAAAAAAATGGGTGGAGAGGGACAGGTAGATCAAAGTTTCTTGTTTGGTCCACACCAGAGTTCAGAAAAGTTTTTGGAGTGTTTCTGCATGGAATCTCAATGTGTATGCATTGGTTTCTTTCTGGGTTCTCTGGCTTCCTCCCAAAGTCCAAAAACATGACTGTTAGATTAATTTGTTTCCCTTTGGAATGAGTGTCTGCTAGTGTGTGTTTATCTGTTCCCCTGTGATAGACTGGTGATCAGTGCAGAATGTCCCCTGTCTTTGCCCCAATGACAGCTGGAGATTGGCACTAGACTGACCAAGAAACCCTTTATCTTGTTACATTAAAATTTACTTGAAGCTCCACAGAGGAACCAATTCTGATGAGTTTAAGTCTTTTTCTAATTATTCCAAGAAACAGGGGCAGCAGTTTTGGGGAACAGACATTTGAAGAACGCAGGCCATCCTAGGTGTGGCGTCTACACATATAAACACACAGGTAAAAACTTAACAGCCTGGATAGAGATTTGTACACATAAATCATCTAAGAACATTTTCATCAATACAAATATGAGAATTTAGGAGCATCATACAGAGATCAGTGCTGAGCACAAGCCCCACAGCTAGTAATAAGACACAAAGCACAATGGCACATAAAGTCAAATCTCTTCAGGTACCTACTAGGGCCATTAGCAAAAAGCAGATAATCATAATCAACTGAGGGAAACAAAGTTGCATAAGTCAAGTGCTTCCTCACCTGGAGTGAAAAACAAGATTTATTCTACAAAAAGTTTCTTTAATGTGAGATTTAAATGACAGACTTTCACATTAAAGGTTTTAAATTAAAGTTAAATTGTTTTCTAAATTGAACAGTGTGCAATTATGCTTCTATAGTAAAAGAAAAATGTATTTTAAGGCCTTTTACACATCTTTACCAGAAGGGCTGGTAAGTTATGAGGGCACTGTATCCAGTAAGTCAATATATTATATATTTTCTCTTCACTTTTTTGTTTGTCTTCTAAATACCTGTCTAATTACATAAATTATTTAGCAATATATATTTTTAAAAGATCCTGCAAAAGTAAAATTTATTGATGTTTGATGTAAAAAAAAAATAATTGTCAGAAAGCCTTTGTTGTCTCTACCTCTAACTGCGTCCTTTACTCTGTAATGCACACTAGCAATAACAGGCTTCACATGAATGTGAGTAGCCCACAGTGTGTGCTAATGCACCCTCATACCCGATCAAAAGCAGGCTTTTGAACAGTGTTCTCATAATTACCTGGGAAGGCTCTGTGCTCTTTAGCCTGGAGGATGATCTGGCCATGGTTTCCAGAAAGAGTTTCAAAGTATTTTTTTTTTTTTTACTATCAGGCAGGATTTAAATTGAGTTCAGATCCAGACAAGGCAGAATTTCTGCTTCTGTGAAATATGTGGTTGCAGAAATAAACATTCTGCACAGACAATGGTTTTTAGGGCTCTTCATAAACCAATGCAGGGTTTCTGAAAAATCATTGCTAATGTATTCCTTCCTGTTGGATTGATTGTAGCAATCTTCTATTTTTATAGGTATTATTTTTCTTATCAAGGGATTTTTTTTATTGTTTATTACTGTTCATTGAAAATTATGAATTCCTCGAGTTCTTTGAAAAGCAATGTTTTCAAACTGGCCATGTAGTCACATCATTTGGGTTCGTGGGTAATTTCTCATTAAATGAAAACAACTAATCTACACTATCAATGGATGTGATCATCTTAGCCATCAAGATGATCTGAACAGGAAAGCCAAAGCAGCATATGGCTGATATTTCACAAAGCCTCCCCCACTTCTATATTAATTATAACAGTACAAGGAAACATCAAAAATATGAAGAAATGCTGATGAACATGATTCCTAGTATCTAGATGAAGTGAACAGAAAGACTCTCTGACCCTATGAAGCTTAAACTCTGACCTGTGAGTGTGTCGAGATCTGTAATTTAATTAGCGGGTGGTGGTTATGTTTCTTTGTCTCCATTCACTGACGTCAAGGACACAAAATCTGTCAAGCACCTCACAGCTCTGGTACAAGTATGACAACAGAGGAAGGATGACGCATTGCTGTGAGAATCATATTGCAGATGAATCCAGGTTTGATGGTTAAGCTGCAGTCAAAAGGGGAAAAATTAAAGTCACAAAGATTTTTTTTTGAAAATGCTTGTTCTAGCAAGGTTTTATAGGAAATACTAGTAATTGATAACAATTGCCTTGTTTCTGACTGATTTTCTCAGCTAATTTAGTGACCTTGTGCAGCGCCCTTGTATCTTATTTGGAACTCTTGTAAAAAGGTGTGGAAAAACCTAAAAATAAATCTGTGTTTTGGTGCAGTAGCATAATCCCACAAAGTTTAAATAAGATTTGAAACAAAGGTTTATACCTCTTAGCTATTCTTTAAAATGGGAAAGATAAGAAAACATGATATTCATCTTGGGAAATGTGTTTGGAGATACTCACCTGAACTTGTCCATATCTGTAATCAGATCATTAATTATAAAGCTTAAAATAACTGAAACTGTGACAACTAAGGCTGGAAGAGGACTCTTGGTTATCTTCCCACCACATACAGTGAACTGGATGGTAAGGGATTTAAACAAATTTCCATATCTCCATCAGTTTGTGTGGAAGCAGTGTAAGAAAAAAAGTATTTTGGTGGAGGATCTGTGATGCTGGGGGCCTGTTTTCCTTCCAAAGACTCTGGGAACCTTGACATTTCATTAAAAATCCAGGGGTCTCTTCCAGAAAGCTGAAAATTGGTTATTGTTAGAACTTTAAGCAGGATAATGATCAAACTATACTACCAAATCAACACAAAAACAAGGCCAAACAGCTCCGTATTTTCCAACCTTGTGAATTATTAGAACTGAAGACAAATTGTTGTCCTATTAAAAGAAGGTTATACAAGTTATTAACACCAGGGGGAGGCAATAAGTGTGGCACTCTTACACAATTATTTCTTAATGTGAAGCTTTTTCCTTACTGTATAATTGTGCTTGAATTATATTTTCTCATTTGGGGATTGCTTGATTAGGATCTCTTATTTTTTTAAATTAAAGACATTAAGGATTCGTAATAACTTTAAATCAACTTGATGACCTGAAAAAAACTACCATCTAATTTAAACCAAAGCAGTTTTATTATTCAACATAAATCTGATGTTTTAAGGGTGGAGAAACAGAAGTAAATCAGATTTTCATTGTTTTAAGCATTTTTTTCCAGCATGAAAATTCATTCTAAGAGTTTGTGCAATACGGCCGCAGCTCATTTGTGTGAATTTATTGAGTGTGAAGTCAAGAGGTGTGCTTCTGCTCCCCATCTGAAATGGAGATCTGAGTTAATAGAATCGGGAGCAGCAGCCGTCTCTTCTCGCCGGATCCCGGCAGCTGAATCAGTGTGTTTTCATTTTGTGTTAGATGAAGAGGGGAAACTGGGGAGGCAGAGAAGAGGCGAAGGCAGGGATGTTTGAAGGAGGCGAACAGCTTGTTAGAGAAAGAGAGAAAGGAATAAGTGGAAAGCTCAGCTGCAGACTTGAACAGACTGCAGTGTCATACATATTACATGCATCAGATATTGCTCATATCAACACTTGCTCACTGTTACTCAAGTGGAATAAAACTTTCAGATCCTCCAGGGATGATAAATACAAATCCGGGAAGTAAATGCACGGAGCTGAGCTGATGTGTTTAATATGAGTGGATTTAAATCGGCAGATGAATCCATAAAAAACCCCCAAAACATACAGCTCAAGGACTTTAGTGGAACTGAGTCTGCAGTAAAACATGAAATGTCTTCTACTATTCTTTATCTGACTTAGCCAGCCGGGTGTGTTGTGCAGTTCAAGACGAGGAGAGAAAAAGGAAAAGAAACATACATTATTGAGCCTAAGTTAAAAAAAACAGTTCATTTTCTCCAAAGGTAAGCTTAATTTGGCAGGTACTGTTGATTGCCGTGTAATAATTGCAACATTGTTAAAGAAAATCCATCTTTAATGCTGTCTGTGATCACTTACAGGTGCCTGCACACTCTCCTTGCTCACTCTAAACAAGAGATCACTGGGTTTATATAGTTGTTATAGGGCTTACAACACATAGCCAGAAAGCCAGCCAACCCTATTATAATTCAGAGTCACCAACTAAGTTGAGCATCTTGATCATAATATTCAGTAACAACTGTTGTTAATGCCACTCACCCACCCATCCATCCATCCATTGTTTATACCTGCTTATCCTTGCAGGATCGCAAGGGGACTAGTGCCTATCACCAGTGGTCATTGGGAGAGAGTTATTGATGCCAACTTGGCTCATCACCTTGAGGAGTGGTGTTTTTATTCATTGCCACATGCACACTGAAAACCCCCCCACTTTATTTAGGTTAATAACATTACAAAAAGTAGAAGAATTACTCAGAGCAGCAGGCATTAGCAAACTCTATGTCAGATGAGTAAGTTTTGACAGATTTCAACATAGATTCTGAATAATTTGGTTGCAAGGGGTTCAACTTTATCACTTGAGCTAACGTTTGATTGTTTTTCATAACAACTTGGCTTAAGAGGTCTTGGATAATAAATCTAGCTTGTCTGGCCTGCCCTAGTTCTCTTCACAAACTGTTTCCCTGAATCATATTATTGCTGTTGTAGTCTGAAATCCATGCAGTGTCCTCACATATGGGTAAAATGTTTTGCTGCAGTTGTACATAATACAAGTAAACACCTTTTGAGAGGTGAGGATTTGGCAAAAGCCTGCAAATAAAGGGGTAGAATGAACCTTCTCAAAAGAACTCAGTTGTCCGATGTCTTCTGTGCTGTGTGCATGGAAGCATGATTTTTGGAGGGTAGATTTTTGTCTTGATTAACTATGATTTACAAAAAAATACCATAACAATAGAAAACCTACCCATGACATGTTGTTCTAAAGGTGTCAAACTGTATTATAAAGTAGGTTTTATTTATTTTACAGAAATCTGTGGCTGGTAGTTTTAATAGCACTGGTGCTGGCTGTAAAAACTACAAATGGACCAGTTTATGTTTCCTTTGTTATCTGTCCTGGGCACAGACAGAAGGCCTATTCAATCCGGCACCCATGCAGGTTGCCTTGACAACAAATAGTCAAGGCTGCTGGACAGTAGCACAGGATGAGGCTAGGTTTTAGACCTCTTTGACAGTCAGCATTTTGACGTATCAAGGAAGCAGAGGACCAGGTCATCACAACAAAGAGTCTGGTCTGTTCAGAATAAAACATTTCAACTCAATGCGCAGGATATTTCTTGTGACATCTCTGCTTTGAAATGTTTATCACATTGAAAAAAGCAATTTGCATTCTTGAACCCTTGAACTCAGTTATGTCCACTGTGAAAGCAGTGGTTCAATTAAGTCCTAATATGAGCTGTAATAATGAGAGAATTATTTGTCGGAGGGAGTGCATTAAAGCTATTTAAGTTCTGACTAAAACTTAAATCTATTGGGGAGAAATTTGAAGGTTGAATCTTTCGTCTCAGATAAGGTTTAATAACTTTTGACGCAGTGCTGCAGACAAGGTTCAATCACAGTGACATAACAGTTGAGATGAACTAATTAAAATCTTTTTTTGTTCCAAATATATTAGTTTAATGTTCATGCTTGTTATAATCTTGTAGATTTTGAAAGCATATACTCTCTGACCATGACTGTCTGTGATTTGGCTCTGAACTCAGATGTGGATCTGAATAAAAGTTTTTCTAAGGCTTGCTTTGAATGCAGTTCCAAGCAGAAAGTCATCCACAACTTCAATTTAAAAGTGGCATCTTCTGTCTAACCAGTCAAATAACCAAACAATCAAGTTTTGGCAGATTTAACTCCAAATGATCAATTATTACAGTCCATTTTCAGATTTTATTTCTAAGATATTTGAAAGAAAATGCAGCTTGGGAAGCTTAAACACATAGGTGCAATAGGTTCTTGACACACTATTGGCTGCCATTTGCAAAGCAGACAGTCCAGGAGCATCATTTGTTTTCCTTGGAGTCAATTAGCTGTACTGCCAAAAGTTGAGGTAAGGAAGACTATAGTTGTTTAAGGAAGACTGTAACTATTAGCTTATGCGGTAGTGCTAAGACAGTTTCTACTATGCATATCAATGTATTTTATGTTATATTTGGAGTTTGAACTATCAAAACAACCAGTTATAAGCATTTTTGGAGATGGTCTCAAATATTCATGGATTTTAGCTATTCATGGGTGGATGTTGTCCCCAACCTCTGTGAACAGCATGAGGCCACTGTGTCTGGGAAACTAAAATGTGGCTATAAAGGCAAAAAAAAAATAAATCACAAAACACACGTTGTTTGATTATTTAAACCATTTTTTCTTGCTGTGCTTAAATATTAGTGTTGTGCAGTATCTTGTGTCACCAAACTCACATTGCGGTTGATGGCAACTTGTTTAAAGAAGAACTCAAAGACAATGTAAAAACACGTAACTCATTTTTGTTGCAACCACTAACAAAGTTTCAGGACACATTACAGTGATCCATTCCAGGTGAATCAGATCAGTTGAGAAAGCATTAAAGGTGTATTTTGGAATCACATGATCTCAAATGAGCTATGGTTCAGCACTGACTTGATTACGGTTTGGATGGTTGAATTTGCTCATGTAATTACATCTGGACTGACTGGAGATGCATGATGACTTAACTGTATGTAGCCTCAGTTTCACCACATGCACAGACTGCAGATACATATTTGACCCTCTACATACATTATAGAATTCTGGCTCCTATAGATTGGTTATGTCCCCATGTAGCATACAGATAAATCAATTACACTTCTGATTTCATTTTTATGTAAAGAACACCTGTCCAGAGAATCTATTCCATCCTCTACACCACTATGGGAAGACCAAAGAGACATCAACGAATATCAGGTGGAATGGGCTACAAGATCATAAGCAAGATGCCCAGCGAAAAGTTAACAGCTGTCATTGGGATTATTCATACATTTAAATTTATAAACTGACCATGAATTGCTAAAGGCTAAACTTTATCTAAGATCCTGAATAATGGGTTGGAGATGATCATGACAAATGTGAGGAATCAGCTCACAGCTACACAGGAAGGACATGTTAATGATTTGAATATAGATGAGAAAATAATAACCAAGAACACCAACAGTAACATCTGTACCCTGATAAGTTGAAAATGCATGCCTCCTGTTATAGAAGGTGCATGTAAAGGCTAAAAAGAACACAAAGGCCTGCCTCAAATTTGATGATCCCCAGGACTTTTTGGATAATATCCTGTGGACTGAGAAGAAAAATGGGGAGATATTTGGATCCTGTGCATCCTGCTACATCTGGATTAAACACGTCATTTCATCTTAAGATAACAAACACACTTCATGTTATGGTACAAGATAAAGAGCAAAAGCACATCAACAAGTCCACCTCCTATTGTCTCAAGAAACAAAATGAAGGTTTTGGAGAGGTTTGTCAAAGTCTGGACCTAAATTCAATTTAGATGCTCTGTTTTTTTCATAAAAGGATGGTTCATGCTTGAAAACACCACAATCAAAACAATTAAAACAGAATTAAAACGATCCTGCAAATGGGCCAACATTCCTTCACATTGATTTAAGATTTGTTGCCATTTTCACAGATGCCTAATGACAGTTGTTGAGTAAATAGGACGTCACAATCAGTTATTAGGGGTTTTTTTTGGGGGGAGGGGGGATTTCTTTTTCACATGGAGCCTGACTATTTTTAACTGCTTTTTCCCTATAATGCATCTCTCTACTCTAATATGATAATTTGATCTGAAACATGTAAGCATGACAAAAAATAAAAACCATAAATCTTTAAAATGGAGGCCAAGAATTTTTCACAGCTCAATAGCGTGTCATTTTTCAACTGAAAATGGATCTTTGAGACCTTATTACAGGTGAGTTGGGTATAAATCAACGTGAGTTACATCTTTATGGATTTTAGAACAATTAATAAATTCACTTTCAATGTGTGTATTTATGTAGAAGTTACCTGAATGTGTGACCATGTGTTCATACACATAAAGTGTGTTTGCAAATGCGTCCATGTGCCACGGCGAGACAGGAGACCGGATTGCGTGTGTGTGCGTGTGTGTGTGGGGGGGGGGGTGGACGACGGTATACTGGGAGGAAGAGAGGAGGAGAGAGGGAGCGACGCGGATGACACGCACACGGTCTCCCAGTTTCTCACATACGGAGAAGAGACGGACAGTGAGGGAGACAAGAGTGGAGAGACGCGGAGCGGAGGGTAGAGCGCACGGAAAGAGATCAGCGGAGAAATGCCCGCTGGACGGATGGATTTTATTCTCCCCGAGCTGTACGAGCCTTTGTAAGACACCATGGGCTGCATAGGATCCCGGACGATCAGTAAGGACGCTTTCTGTTTTGCCATGTGGAGTGATGGATGGATGAATGATGGGTGCGCTGAGAGACTGAGGAATTTATTGTTAAAGAAGTGAAGTACACGTTTATTATATTCCTAGAGTTGGTTTGCATTGAGTTGGGGCTGCAAAGGGGAGGTCTTTTCTGTCTTTTTTGGGGTGCAGTGAATTTATAGTTTACTGTAGGAATTACTGTAGCACCTCAGTGTGTGTGTGTTTGTATGTTTTGGAGCGTTTGTGAGGAGGGGAGAGGCTGGACAGACAGGCGGCAGGGATGTGAGCGGAATAAAATACCGCTTGACGTTTTCCTCTCCACATGGATGACAGCGGACATGCGGCCAACGTGCGCGCTTCTGTGTGACAGACAAGGAGAAAGAGGGAGAGATGGAGAGAGACCTCCGCCTTGACACGCAGCTAAGGTCATTCCATGCTGGGTGTCTGAGAAAATTCCCCCTCCTTCCTCCCCTTCCTGTCTCCTCCTTCCATCTTCCACCCGCTCTCACCCCTTCTTTCCTTCCTCCCTCCATTCTACCCTCCTTTCTCTCTACTGTGCGTCATGCAGCGACGTAATATATCGAAGATACAGGGTGCACGCTCCCCACACACACACACACACACACACACACACACACACACACACACACACACACTAACACTCCGGGTTATAAGAGGAAGGCTCGGTGATTGACTATAACAGGATGACTCAGAACCTGGCTGGGTAAACTCAGGTGTGAGCCTTCAACGCTCTGCGCATGTAGGTCAGTTCTGCAAAGTCAAAGGTGGAAACTGCTCACACACACTGTTTAAAGATCCTTGCATTAACTTTATTTCACCTAGATCCGTGGGTTCATCTGTGCTTTTAGGTTGAGTTCTTGAGTCATTGGAGGCTTGACTGGTGTATTCAGCTGTGCACAGCTGATCAGGCTTATTGGCGCTAACATGGATTACTTGCTTACAGTACCAGACCAGAGTTCTTTTGCATTTTAATGTTTTTAGTCACATTCTTCTTTAGCCTGGTAAAAACCAGGCTAAAGAAAATGTCCAGGGTTTGAAAACTGTATCCTGTCCTATGCTTTGCTTCATACAGAGGTACTGAACGATTGTTTACTGGAGGCACGGACTCTGTTGAAGTTTTAAATGATTACATCTGATTTTACCCAGTCACTAATGTTTGGCCATGATACGTGTATGTGCCAGCTCAATCGTGAAGGAAGCTATACTATGAAGCTTACCGGAAATTAGACTTTTGCCAAACCCTGTGGGGAGTAGTTTCACTACATCTTTTCCAGCAATAAAATGCCTTAAATATTCCTCTTGCTCCAACTTCAGTTGCATTTAGCTTTTCTGTTGCCATTGCCCAACTACCCACCCACTACTTCCACCCCAATGATAAACTTACTAACAGTCCAAACCCACCAGTTAAAACCACCATACATGCACCTACAGTTCATCCTATTGTTCCATTCCAACACCAGATGGAAAACACTGGGGAAAAAGTCCCATCACCTGGCAGATAGAAAGAGAGAGGTTGTTGGGGTAAGCAAAAGTTGTATAAGTTCAGACCTTATCTGGTGTCACTAATTCAGCTGAAATGCAACAAAAATACTTTATGGCTTGTTTGCAATAAAGTTTATCAATGCCAGCTGAATAGCTAATTTCTTGTGCCGTTTGTAACACAACTGAGTCAAATACACACAAAAAACATAGCAGTGTTTGTGACCAACTCTCTTGAGACCACAAAAATTGATATTTGCTGTTAAATAGGGTAGCCTATGTTATCTTTTCATGCACTTGAATGCAAATTGCTAACCTGGTGCATGATCAGAAACTTCACGCTTGCTTTGGGAAAGAGTAGAACTCACCTTTCAAGACTAAAGTTTTGCAGATATAAAATCTCCAGGATACCTGTAAACTGTTTTCACAGACTTTCCCTACTTTTATATTTGCTCTGCAAAGCTGTTGGAGTCTTCCACACCTATCAAGATCACAGTCTTGAGAGAATTTCTCCTGCCAGGGTTTAAACCATGTGCTTGTAGATGAGGCATAGATGTTTAGAACATATATTTGTGGCTAATGAGAGGGTCCAAGTCATGACCAAGCCCAAAAGCTGAAGTTAGAAATATTTTTTTATTTAAAGGAAGAGGAAAAAAAAGATTAATTGCACTCCCAGAGCTGTTTTCACCACTTGACATTTATAAAGTCAGGTCATGAAACTTTGGGAGAACACTTAGTTTTGAAGGTTGTTCTACTTCTGCATAAATGGTTTTCAGGTCTTCCAACATAGAATTTTGAATGTTGTAATACTATGTGTCATGAAAAAAAGCTGTCTGCAAAGCATGTACTATCAAGGCCAAAGGAATATCTACAGTCTTAAAGAAATGAAAAGATTTAAAACACCTACTGAGTACACCTATTGAAAAACATGTCTCTTTATTTTTTGAGAATTCCCAGTGTTCAAAAGAAATATCTTTATCTGTAGCTCTTTCTTACTTGCTGTTTAGAGCTCCCGTCTTTGCATAGTTATTTGAGACATCATAAGCAACATCTTGTTGCATGTTAATGCATCACACTGGTTCAGGTTATTTAAACAAAACACCACAGATACAAACGCTAAGTTATTCAACAGCCAATTGGGCTCAGTTATAACACCACTGGCATGATTATGACAGTTAGAATTTGAAGCATGCACAATTAGGCATGTATCATTATGAGATTCTTACAGTACGATAATCTTGAATAAATAAGAGAACAAGAATATTGTTATTAATATTGTTAATTAGAATATTTTACCTTTTTGCCATTCTGCTTTTTAAAGAGAAACACATGCACACTTCAGTCCAACATTGGGACTTGGGATGATTAGGTTCAAAACAATCGTTTAATTTAACCAACACGCCTTTCCTGACTGAAAGTTGTATTAACCTTTTTCCTGACTTTTATCTGATGGAGCAGAGGTCTCCAATTGACCCCAGTAATTAGTGTTCTCTAAGTTTTAGCTGCATCCCTGCACCAGCACACTTGGATCAAATTGGACAATGTCCCATTCCTTTTTGTTGGAACAGAGCTGCATCTAAAAGTTACAGGACGGTAGCTCTTGGGGACTGGAAATAGAGATAGCTTTGACAGAAAATCTGTGGAGAGAGCTAAAGATAAAGTTATGGCAAGGAGGTCTTCCAATCTCAAAGACTTAGAGCTCATTGTAAAAGATCAGTTGTAAAAAATACTAGAGGAAACACACAAAAAGCTGTTTAGGAATTATAAAACCCTAGATGACTATGTCTCCTTGTAAGGACAAATCCTGAACATCAAAAAAAAAAAAAAAAAAAAAAAAAAACAACTTAAGAACTGCAGAACAAACAAAAGTGTTCGCTCATTTCAGCTTTAAAATTTGTCCTCACAAAATATAAACTCATGATTTAGAGGCCTTTTCACAACAAACACTAAGATCCAACAGACTGACTTCAAACTGCTGTCAAAGTAAAGTGTGGTCGCCCCTTCAAATGTGTGTATTGTCAGTTTCTATTATGTGGAGCATGCAGCTGGAGTGTCCTGTCTTCACATGCTCATATATTCAGACACACACATTGTAGCAGTGGACGATCGACCCCCACCCAAAGCCTGTCTGTTAATGCACCATCAAAGCCTCATCAGGTTGCTTATGATAACAAATGGAGGCAGCTGGAGGATTTCAATAAATAAAAGGAAGGACAATGTGACCTTTGGTTGTCATTGAGCTGGCTGGATGGAGGGATGTTGAGGATGGGGGAGGTGTATTAGTGGTGACTGCAGTGGAATGACATGGAGAGAGGGCTTTTTGGGGATAGAAGGTTGAGGTGTGAAGAGTCAGATATATGCTGATGTTTTTTTTTCCCTCTTTTTGGTCTCATAAGTGGGTTTTCTCATCTCCTCTGGCTCTCTCCCTATCTCTCCTCTGCTCTCATCTCCTCATTTGCGATATCATAAGTAGATAAAACCATACAATATGAGCAATGTGCAAAGCATGTTCTTTTTTAATGTTTGAAAATTAAACTGAATCACCATGGAGAAAGCTCTATAGCAGGATGACTTCATAAATAGGGTTTTGGTTTTGTTTTTTTACAGAGGACATCATATGAGGCTGGGTTAGTGGGTGTAAACAGAAAGTTTACACCCACTAACCCACTTTATACTAATTAGCCTGGACCTGTAGATAGCTCAACAGCATGATGAGACCCGAATGTGCCTGACAAACATGAACTTTGATTTAATCATTTTTGTTTATTGCTTTGCAAGAAAAGTCTTTCTACCCTATGCAAATGACTTAAAAACATTTCAGTTTATTATCCTTCATCTGATCTTTTTTTGCAAATATCTGATGTTGAGATAATACCAGGAACTAATTTCTTTGAGTAGTCTAATGTGACAAAATTTATGTCACCCATTGACAATTTCTGTTGTTTACCTGAGGTATTCATAATAAAATAGTAGAATGCAATCCCACTTAGGTAATTGTAGGGATCATAATGAAAGATTTAAGAAAAGAAATACGAAAATGGGGCTTGATGAAAAACCTAAGATGGATGTTGACCCAGAATGGATAGGCTTAAAATGTCAACCTGTAGTAATAGACAGTTGGGACATCTCCACTGTGTTCCATGAGAGCATCAATAATTTCGAAAATATCATTAAATGCAGTTACTGTGTGCAGTTTAGTGATATAAATCACTCTTCTTTAAGTAACTGGCTATTTCTAATGGGGATGTTTTTCAAGAGCAGTATTTGTGGTGCTATGAATGCTCTGCTATTCATTCACAGCCATACAGATACCTAAAGAAGTAATAGTTTTTTATCATAATGTTTATCGTTATCACAATGCTACAACAAAATATCATGATAGAATTTTAAGTCCATATCGTTCCATGCTGCTTGCCACCAGGTGGCGTTCATGCAAGACTGTCCTATAGAGTCAAGAAAATATCACACATCGTTGGTAATGTACACCTTTTACAGTTGTGATTGCTGTTTTTGAACTTACTTAAATACATGAAATTACCATATTTATCCACAATGTTATACAAATTATTATTTCTTTAAAACTAAAATGAGAGGCTGATGTTTTGATTCTCAAAATATAAAAGCAGCCATTTTGAAGAGTGCAGACTCAGAATTCCTTATTGAGTACCATCATGCCCAGAAAACTGATGACAGGTTTACTGTCCAATTAGTCAACTTCTTAAGTTCCAACACCACAAAATGGTAACATATAGTACAAAAGTCCTATTTAATATAAGAGGAAATGTTGCAAGCCTCAGAGGTAACCAGCATGACAGAGCTTGTTAAAACAGTCTAAGTGACTAGACACCACCCCTTTCCTCTAGCTTACTGCCTGCAGAATAGTTCCTGCTGTGTTTCTTCTGAGCCACATCTATTCTAATATTATCCCTGAGAGCGAGTGTCTGCTGCTAAAAATAGATCAGGGGTAAAAGAGGGAGGTCAGTGAGAGACGGAGGGAGAAACGTTACAGTAAATACTGGTCAACAGTTGACCCAACATTATTTGTGTCACTTTCACTTCCCAGCTTTGCTTTGTCGCACGTCTTTTCCCTCTGGTGATCTGCAGAGAAGAAAACAGGCGATCAGAAAAGCAAAGCCAATTGTGTTCTATCATAGTCTTTCCTGTTCTAGGTCTTTTCATTATCTCAGTGATGCTGCAGTATCATTGTGATTTGGTATTTCGGTTCTCTTTTGTTTCCCTCAGCTGTGTTTCCCACAGAGTGCCATTTAACTGAGCTATCTCTGTCTGTTATTACACCCGATTATCTTCCAGTTACAGTAAAGCTGTAACTGGAAGACTGCTAGACAGTCATCACTTAGACAGCAGGACTTTCACTCAGAAAGGCTGTCAGGCAGAGTCACATCTCTGTCTCAGCAGCTTCAAGTTGGGGTCTGAAAAGTAATGGCTTCTGCAGAAACAGGCACTAATAGAAAGTATCACACAAAAGAGTGGGGATGAAAATTTCTCTGTCTGATATGCTGAAAGACTTCGAACTGTCACAGTCATAGTGTTGACGGTGATTTTGACAGTATCCCAGCAGATATTAGACCAAAATTCCCAGAATTGGAAGTGCAAAAGAGTGTTAAAATCAAGCCTCTTGTCCTAAATAGATAGGGTAATAAATGGAAAAAGTAGGTTCCTTTGTACAGCTTTACTGTTTTCTCCATCCATCCATCCATCCATCCATCCATCCATTGCCTTCTGCTTATTCGGGGTCGAGTTGTGGAGGCAGCAGCCTTAGCAGGGAGAGACCCAGACTTCCCTCTCCCCAGTCACTTGGGCCAGCTCCTCTGGGGGAGACACATAGTCCCTTCAGGATGTCCTGGGTCTTCCTGTGGGTCTCCTCCCCGTGGGATGTGTCCAGAACACCTCACCAGGGAGGCATCCAGGAGGCATCCTAACCAGATGCCCGAGCCACCGCTACCTACTGGCCCCTCTTGATGTGGAGAAGCAGCAGCTCTACTCTGAATCTCTCCTGGATGACCAAGCTTCTCACCCTGTCTCTAAGGGATAGCCCTAACACTCTGTGGAGGAAACTCATTCGGCGGCTTGGATCTCGTTCTCTTGGTCACTACCCAAAGCTTGTGACCATAGATGGGGGTAGGAATGTTGATCAACCAGTCATTCCAACTTGAATAAGTAAAAAGCTTTGAAGAATTTATCAAATACCTGCAACAAATCCCAAATACTCTGGAATACTTTTACAAAGAAATAACTAGAAGTGAATTAGAGCCACAAAACAATTAAAAGACTTGTGGTTTAAGTATTAAATGAAAATTTTACATTTGCTTTTACTAAACTGATACTAAACAACAATGAAATTAAAGTTTTTTATCAGTAAGAAAGAACATAACGTGACATCAGCAGTGTCAAATTACTGATAGTATTAATAAATTTGTTCTTTACTGTCTTCACCACTCTTCCATCAAGTCAAGCTCAACATGCTACTCTCTGTTTCTCAGTCAATCCATCATTTACAGAGATGTGTGAGGAAAACATCTTGTGATGACAGACCCTTGACAGACCCTTACCATCCGGTCGGAAACTCCTTTTTTTTCAGCCAGTGAACCCACCGAAGGCAATGGGCTAACAGGTCCCTCTAACTACAACTGTCTTTGTTGCAGATGCTTTTACTGGGTGAAGACTCAATGTTAGCTATTTTCTGTACCAGTGAGGTGTTTAAAAATGAAGTCATAGGACAGACAAAGGTGATAAAAAACTATGCAAACTAAAGTAGCATTAGACTGCATTATTTGAAGTGAGGCTCTGCGAAGATATTATCAGTAATAAGCGCAGAATCCATAAAGCTCAACTCAAAGGATTATAGGTTCTTTGGGAATCATTCATATTGGAGCACTACCTTTAGGCACTGGGAAATACAGAACCCTGTATTAAGTTGGCAGTATCTGGTTTCAGAAGAGAGATGTTGTATCACCATGGGTTCTTTGAAAAAGGAAATAAATACCCAGAGTGGGGAATCAATTTTGACAACCATGTACACTGTACAGAAAAGCACAAGACTTATTTAAAACAAATGGAACAAATGGCTGTTAACTTGCTTAATTATTTTACATTCAGACAACGTTAGTGTCGATATGGCCAGGTGCTTTTTTTAAGGAGTTAAGTTGTGATTTCTGCCTCAGTTATTATAATTTTTTGTGAGAGATCTAAGAGCTCTTAAACAAGAAATTTTAATGATTTACAGATAATAAAATCATACACATGATTTTATTCCTAACCAAAAGGAAAACTAGTGGATTTTTCCAAGTGCCAAAAATGTAAAACTACCCATTTATGACTCCAATTTTCCATTTCATAATGGACATGAAAATAACTGCATTTGGGAAGTGAGCCACCAGGCATTTTTAGTCAGACTGTCATGGAGGGAATTATTGTCACGTTTAACCAGTGCAAAGGTCCACATTTGGAGGATGAAGGGGTTTATTGATGAAAAAATCAACAACAAAAAAACCAGATTTCATACATGTCGAAGACCAGCTATGCCTGCCATCCAATACTTTACTGTTTACCGTAAATATATTTGTAACAATCTGTATGAATTGTTATCATTAACATATATGAATAGTATGCCTTTGAATATTTCCATTTTGACACAGATTTGCCTGAAATCATTTTGGAACAGATTATATAAGGAAAGATTGAATAAGGCTTCAAAAGGTTGATATTGCAAAACTGTACAGCAACATAAAGTGCTAAGTGGCAGAGTTGGACCAGACTCGAAGAAACTGCTCTCTGCTTTAAGGAGGTCAATATAACTTATCTATGGCCCTTTTTTTAGATTTGTGGTTTACTGTTAGAGTGGAAGAAAGTGGATGAAAATGTTCAGATTTAAACATAAGATCAAGGCTAGATAGATAGAGACTCATCTGCACAATATCAGTTTACAGCCAGGTGCTGTAATTATTTTTGGCTTCTTCATAATTAATGTGCACTTTTATGTAGAGCTGAACTAAGAGATCAGCTGGTGACTGGAATCACCATCTGATCTCTTAAGTGCTACCAGGTCATAGTGACAATATTAATCTTTGGTCGGTAAATGACGAAGAGTCAAAGATCATCTATCTGACAAGCTTCCCTCAACATGCTAAAGAAAAGTTTTCCCTCACAGCATGATGTTGCCACCACCATGTTGCACCACATAGATCAACTTGTATTACTAGTTTTCCACTTCATGTAGACCAAAAGTACCATTGTGGTCTCAGCTGAACTAGGGTTTTGTTTTTATTGTGATATAAGTTCTTCTCAACTTCATTCCTGATCTGTCTGGTATGTTCTCTGGTCTTCATGATGCTGTTTGTTCACAATAGCACAAAAACAAACTTCTTCACATAAGAGCCTTATTTACACTGAGATTAAGTTACACACATGTGGACTCTACTTACTAACTCGGTAGTTTCTGAAGGCAGCTGGTTGCACTGAGTTTTACTGATGGTGTACCAGACTAATAGCGGAGCTGATTGAATTAATGCTCATTTCAGTTTTTTAAAATCTTTTGAGAAATGCCTGTCTCATTTCCTATCAGAAACCAACTTCTTGGTTAAATGAAAATTGTTAGCAATCTTCCAGGGGCGAAAAATATTTTTGACCCAACTGTATGTGTCATTATCCTTCCTCCATCTATCACATAAAATTCTAATAAATTCACTGAGGTATGTGATAGTAGTATGACAAAACGTGGAAAAAGTTAAATTGTCATGAATACTTTTTCAAGGTGCTCTATGATAACATCTATACATGATGTGGATTTGTTGATATGTATAGTGTAGATTTAGTTGGAAGAATAAAGCAAGCGATAGAGTCATTTTGACCGAGTGAAAAAACAAAACGAAACACATAAGCACTCACTGTTTGGCAGGCAGCAGCTTGAGTTCCACATAAATAAACACAGGTCGGATAATTCAAGTCGCATCTGATGTGACACTCGGCCTGTGCGGTCATCTGCAAATGCAACAGGATCAGGGTCCTGCTGGTTTTATTTTTAGCTGTATTGATTCAGGTCAGTAATGGAAAACGAAGGTGACGCCTCCTTTGGGCTCTCCTTTATTTCCTGAGTCTCTCCTTTCCTATTTTCTCCTCGGAACTTATTCTGCTGGGGCTCCAGGTTTGCATTGGGGAAACCTGATGCTGCCTGATTCACTTTAAGATGTAAAGCAGTTTGGAAAGAGGCTAGAATTGACACTGAGAAGTTTTGAATGTTTAATAGCCACTGGCAGTTTATAGCTTGGATTTAAATCCTCTAAATTAACTTGAGATGTCAGTTAATAATGACAAAAAGTATTTAGACTTGTTCAAAAAAGTCATTTTTAACTTGTGACAGAAATGTGTGGAATTTCTAAACAGAAAAAAATGTGTTACACTTGAAAAACAGGACTCTGCTTAAGCTTCAGCAACCAAACTGTCCTTGGGCATTCTTGAATTTACTGTTTCCACCCACTTCCCCTCTCCAAGGTTACAGAGGGGCTGGAGTCTGTCTCAGCACACACTCTCTTCTCATAAAGACAGCCATTAAGACAAATGCTAAAGCTTATCTATTGGCTCTCAACATACTTTGATAGCATGGACTGTCTAACATTGTTATACTCTCTGGTGGGTTTATCACTCAATAACTCAGTTCAGCTTTGTTTTGAACTGACCATTAATAAATGTATGAGGTTTCCATTGCCATTTGTTTTTAACATACTTGTAGATGTGACCTCTCTGATTTAATAAGCAAACACAGCTGTGGAAGGACCGCATGTAACATGCAGTTTTTATCTGTTAACAAATGAGACAAAATGAAGCTTGTAAAGTCCCACACACATGACACACATGATATTCTGCTAGTGAGAAGTTGGTCTTTGTGCAGCCTTTGTATAGGTTGGATGAGACACAAGTTGAAGGGGCAACATTGTTTGCCTCAAGGCCCATGGCACCTTAATGAAGCCTTGCTTTGGGTCACTGCCAACATCTGCTCCTCTGAGCAGATCATTTTTCTTCTGGCAATTTTACAAATGAAGACACAGACAGGGCTGAATAGTGGAGCAGTTGCACTGTTGACTTGCAGCAAGTCAGTGTTGGGTTCAAATCCCAGCCTGGGGTCTTTCTCCATGGAGTTTGCATGTTCTCCCTATGCATATGTGGGTTATCATTAGGTACTTGGGCTTCCTCCCACAGTCAACCCCAGCATTTTCAAGGTTTACTGCTTACTCTGAATTGTCCTTAGGTATGAGTGTGTGGATGGTTGTTAGTGCTACATGTCTCTCTATTGCCCTGTGATGGACCGGCAGCCTGTCCTCACCAAGCAGCTGCAGCACCTCCCCCCATTTAATGTTCCCTACTAACGTCCCCATGTTGCTCTGACATTAGCGCAATGTACAATGTTACTAATGTGATCGGCATTGAACACTTTGAATGCAAGATGTAGTTTTTTGCCATGTTCATCTATATTTGTAGGGATTTAAAATAAATATTCTTTTGGTAAAATCCTGCTTTAGAAATTCAGATTTGTTGTATTCTGCTGATTTTTATTATTTAATAATTGTGCAATTATCATAAAAGAAATGCACCTTTGGCAAATTTAAGGAAAAATATGAATGCCAAACTACACAAAAATTTGCTTAGCTCTGATCTCATGTTTACTAATCTCAAAAAGTGCATAAAGGAGCATTGAGTTTTTGGATGTATTTCTGTACAGGCAAAAGTGGAAGTGTTTAGTTTGATTCATTTAATGAAGATAAAAAAGTTTGAAGTTTAAGTAACCAATGTGTGCAAATCAAGGGCTAAAGTGATCAATGACCAAATATTGCCATATTGATTACTTAGGATTGCTTACTTTACAGTAGCTCACTGTAGGGGGTCAAAACTGTACACACAGGTTTATTAATGTGAAATAACTGAATTGATGCTTCATAGCTGCAGTTTGCTGACAGTCTTGACTAAATAGCCTATGCTTTAGATCCTTAATATGGCTTTAAGGAGTGTAATATTTTAAAGGATGGATTTCCAACTATCTCAAGACTTAGACCCAAGCACTTCGTTCAGTTTCAGCCCCGCTGAATATATTTTTCTTTGTGTCAAAATCTTGATTCTTACTCAACCTGCATTTCAGTAGCTACTGCTCTGCGTTAAAACCAAATGCCCTAGGGTAGCTTTGCCCTAGCTGGCTTGCTAGCTTAATACTGCCATACACTTATTGAATTTCATATCTTTTTGCTGATTCTAAATATCATCCTTGACAACTTGTGATACATGATAAATAGTACTACATGGAAACATCCAGAGTCATGGTGGGACTAGAGCCTATCTCTTGCAGTCGCTGGACAAAAGGCAGGGTATACCATGGACAGGTTGCAAGTCCATCACTGGCCAACACAGAGACACACAACCATGCACACACTCATGCACACACTCATACCTAAGGACAATTTAGAGAGAACAATTAGCCTAACATTCTGGACTGATGAGAGGAAGCCGGAGTACCTGGAAAAAACACTCATGCACAGTGAGAACATGCAAACTACAAGCAGAAAAAACTCCAGGCTGGGATTCGAACCTAGGACCTTCGTGCTACAAGGCAACCAACTACACCACTATGGAGCCTACATTGAAACAATTATAAATCCAAAAAAGAGAAAACTTGTTTAAAAAGGACATAAGATTCTTTCTTCTATTCTGTCATGCATTATTTTTAATGTGGAGGATCCTCATGTTTTACAAATCAACCTCAGCATTGTCATAATTCATAACAGCTTAAAAAGACAGTATTATGAGCTAATATTTATTTAGACATCAGCAACAATTACAGATGTACAAGAATTGTGCATTTTGTTTATTGCATTTTTGCATTTTCTTTGATCCTAAAATTTAAGATATTTTAAACAATACTGTAGGCACTTTGTTCTTTTCATTTCTGACACCTGGTCACTTTACTCCACAACTATTTCTATTTCTGAACAATGTAACCATGGTGAAATGGCATAAGTCACTCAGTTTTTACATCTGTCCATTTCCCCTCCATCAACAATGTTGACTACAAGAACTGACAGTTCACTGGCTGTTTGGAACATCATAGGACTTGACATGCACGGATTGCTTCAAGGTAACAATTTCACTCCATTTCTTGAGAGGGCATAAAATCTAAGATATTCTGGAGGTATTCTCTTCATGTGTTGCACAACAAAATCATGATGAACCAATCAGAGAATGAATATGAAGTAATAGGGGTGATAATTTGCATGTCTGCATGAAATTCCACTGATCTCAGCTGCTTTTAAAGAGCAGAAGCTGTGTAACATCTGTTTTAGGTTTGTTCAGTAGTGGTATCAGCTTTCCCAGGGAAGTCTTTATTTCCCCCAGACAAACTTAAATATTGACTTTGGTGCCTTTGGTGGGTGACGCAATGAACAATGCTCAGTGATCAACAACATCTCTTATTTGAAAGACTTCGAGAACACTGATTTATAAAAAAAATCTTGACACAACTTTTGAATTAACCAGGTATGTAGCTGAAATTCGCCATTGTCAGCTCTTTATTCACATTAGCTAAATTTATGCTAGATACACTTTCCTAAACTGCTGTTACACTGTTTCACTTTAAAAAGAAGCACATTTTTGTGAGACATCAAGTCACACATTTTTTTTGAAGTGAATACTTTTTGTATGGTACACGTGTACTGGTATAATGGGTACAAAAAGGACTGTTTGCTACTACACTATATCATACATAAAGATCTCGTAACCATCTTGGTTTGAAAATTTTGTTCTCTAAAGATAGTCCATCAGTACCCCAAATTGATGAGATAATTATGAGTAGAACTAATTGGAAAATGGGTCAGATTGTCCTGCTGTTGGAGCCACTTCAACCATTGGGCATGGAGAGGCGAGTAAATTTTCATCAATGCAGACAAAGCTTCTGCATAGTGAAGCACAAGATTAGTGAACAGTATTATCAGGTTAATGCTGAGAAATATGAGAAGCACTTGCAGAAATTTCCTTCTAGCGAAGCACATCTACAGCAAGGAAAAAATCTGCAGGTTGACTACAAAAACGTGGTAGCTGGGCTAAACTGGAGATTAAACTCCATATGATACAGAAAAGATGTGTAAAATGACACTGCTGGAGCATTACTTTATTTAATACTCAAAGCATAATATTTTCACTGAAGATTTAAAAATAGTTATACTAATTATATTTCATTGTAGTTGGTGCTTTCATTGTAGGCATAATGCTGAGAATGATCTTGGTGAACATTTTGCACTGCGCTTGTCTAATCCTGGAAATTTGCTTTTGTGTTGAACCTGTGACTGCATTTCACTTGCTATGCTGGTGTTGTTTCTGTGAATGTTTAATATTATCTGTCTGGCTTAAAGATAAAGGGCTCCTAACAACCATTCTAACACACCGTTTAAATGTATCATCTGTTGTTTAATGTGCCCTGCTTAACACAAGCAGTTAAGGCAGCTTATTTTCACAGCTTAACCATATGGCATATATAAATGTATGCAACTATGTCATTCTAAATTGATGGTTAATACAGTCCTCATCAGGTATTTTAACCTGAAAACATACTTAGAAAGAGTTCAGAGACAGCATATTGTACCCAAGCTAAGAAGTTCTGTCGTTTTGGGAATAATGGCTCCATATTGTATGCTTGCATCATCTTTCAAAGGAGGTTGGACTGGAGTATACAAATACAAATTCCAGGAACACTTATTGATCTCTGTCCAGCAAAAACTTCAGCTCTGTCTGTAATCTGTGGTTGAATAGCTATATGAACATGCCAATATTTTAGACTGCTGCTCTGATGACTCCAACAGTAGGCACAGTTCACTTCTTTAATCATCAGACACTTACTACACAAATTGAATCATAAGCATTTTCTGAAAGTGTTGGTAGGATAAAGTCTTGAACAAGCTCTAATTTTCCCTCTGAGTCCCAGTGTGAAGGGGTGATTCATGCATGTCGGTGAAAAATGATATTTTTCTCAGTCAGTGTCATCAGAAATTACATCTATAATGTCATTAAACCTGTGGCAAAAGCTTAGTGGAAATCATTGTTACTGGATGTAATTGAAATTCTCTGAATAACTGCAGCACACTCCACCTTATTGCCAGTCTTGCTAAACATGTTTAAAAGTCTTAAAATATATTCATATTTAATTGCTGAAGCATAGTTACAGACCAAGAAATTTTTAAAAATCTGACCTTTTAAGTTCATGTACTTAGTAATGTAAAAATCCCAAAATTATTTAGTAATAAACGTTTTTTTGTTTTTTGTTTTTTTTAAGGAAATTGCCATAGTCATAAGTGGGATCCCTAAATATCTCTATGAAGTTTTTTATTAATGTAAATGTAACTTTTTAAAAGTAGATCAGAGTGTAGAGATACTTAGCAATTAACCTTCTGTTTCTTTTGGGCAAAAATGATAGAATCTAATTTCCATTAGTGATTCTTTAGAATGGAAAAGACAAGAGAACATGCATGTTTGTTGATCTTCAGAAATCATCAAATGTCTTTCAGAAAAAAGGTACTTACCTAAGCATGCCCACATCTACAGTCAGAGAAAAAAACTAAAAACCAAAAAAAAAACTGGAACAATGACAATGAAGGTTGGACAAGAACTTTATTTCTGTTTGACAGAATTCAGTGTGGGGAGATGAAGTCTCCAAAGTTAACTGCTTGAGAACTTCAGTAATCTTTTCAGTCTTTTCACTACTCCAATAAAATATGGATTTATTTTTTTAAGTTTTCCTTTTCAGGAGTACCAATAAATGTGGATGGTGCTGTATGTAGATCTTAATATCTGAAAGGTAACTACACTGCACTGTTTTCACATCCACATAGAAAATGTGCATATGCAGGTGTAATTTTGAAGTAAACATAAAATAATCTTTAAACATTTGAAAATATAACAGAAAATTTGTTGTACTTATTTTCCTACCTGAAGGGAATCTTTTTGCACCAAGCCTTTGTATTTTAGTGGAAACATAATGCCTGGGGGGCATTTGTTGGACAATCTAACAATTTTATTGGATCAATGATGGATAGTTTCTTACTTCACTTCTAAGTGAGTTTTTCTTCCAGAGAAAGAGTTTTTACATCCCTCCAAACTCTGAACTTCCTATGGGTATTATGTATTTTCCAGGCACATAGTGCCATTTTATAGCACAATGAAGTAACTATGCTACCTTTAGTGATTATAAAAATGCTGTATATATTAAACATAGCTTAAAAGAAATTTGACTTTGCAAACTGATGCCTTGCAATTAGGCTCTGTCTCTTTAAGAAGCCCCTACTCTCTAATTTTGACCACTACTCTGACACTCCACCTTCAGCATGTCATCACAACAATGCTACTCCATTATGCTATTTACAGCCTTTCTTAGTTGCGTTGGACTGAGAAGTAGTTCATATGATATGTTCAGCAGACATGCAGTTCCACCAGGTTTTTGCTTATTGCTGCTGCTGCTAGTCTGGAGGAGCTACGTGGGGGAAGCTTGGCTGGGCATTGAAGCTCCAAGGAGGAGCTTTGTGAGGCAGCGTTTGTGAGAGCAAGGCACCCCCCGAATGGCTGCCATGGGTGAGTCAAGGATTCCTCAAACATGCATGAAAGAATCAAATTAACACTCCACATATGTATTTGATGAGAGAATAACATTATAACATGATATAAAGCTAAACAAAGTCAGTTTTACATAATATCCCCTCTTTAAGGCCTTTTCTGGGCATTGGTAGTAATAGTCCCTATTTATTCCAGAAATAAACATATAGATTTTTCAGCTTATAGCTAGCTGCTGTTCAAATTTAGCTCAAACAAAAACAAAGAAATTATGGCTTAATTTACCCATTAGATCCTACTTAAACCACCTCTTGGTAAGATTCAGATATCAGCAAACACCTTTATGTAAAAACTGTTCACTGCTTATTTTCAACCACATCACATGCTGTTTAGAAACAAAGACAAAACTGGCTTTTTAATGTTTTTTTTTTTTTTTTAATTTTACTTAATGGGGTTTTCTTTGAAAAAAGAAGAAGAAAAGCAAGGTTGTCTTGGTGAATTTAGAATATAACCCACAGACATAGAGAGATGCAATGAACAGGAAAGGAATGGCTGGATGAAGGTATTGCCCCATTGAGGCGTAGTGAGCAGGACTCCCTCAGTGTTTGGTGTCGGCTCAGAGCGTCCACCACTGAAGCGGAGGTGAGTCAGACTTCACTTCGCTTTGGATCATTGTCACAAGCTGTGTATGTCGTTTCACACACACAGGAACACATGTGCATAGACAGAAACACACACCAAGCTCCCACAGGGATGGCATCTGACAGGAGAGGGTGTGCCACAGAGAGCTGTCAGGACCTATTGTTGCTGCATCCCACAATTCCACCCTTCCTCAGATATGCACTCAGCTGTACTATGTGTGTATACATCAGGCTGCATGTACAGGTGCATGCATCATGGTCCACACATTTCTTTCTCTGCACCCTCTATTTACTATGGCTGAAATGATGAAAACATTGTGTCTCCTAAGCCTTGCCTTAGACCTGTCCAGGATATATTGACCACATGACTTCTGAAACTTTTTCCCTAAATTTTAAACATTTCAATATCTGATCAATTTAATATTGCCTCCTTTCCTTCCTTTGTTTGACACATTTTTACAATCAGGGGTCCATCAATTGTATCTGAAAAGAACGTTAGTCTAACCTTTAATAAAGGACGGTTAAATTTTCATAAACTTGTGTGAGACTTTACTGGAGCACCAATAGCTCATTAAGACTTGTTGCAGTCTCAGATGAAATTAAAATGAGTATGCAGGAAGTAATTTGTACATGAGGATGATGTTTTGTAGGAGAAGAATAAAGACTAGAATACTAGAATAAAGAAGAATAAACATCTGCACTATTCTAAAAAAAAAATTCAGTTTAGATGAATCCGACCAGTAGAGTGACTGAGGTAAAAAACTTGGCTTTATGAAGCATTGAGGTGTAATGGGGCATTTTGGAAGGCAATGTGTTTCTGTCACACACAGCAATAATATAAAAATATCCCAGTCACACTAGTGGATATCTGCATTATATTTCAGTGCAGTAAGAAAATACGCTGCTTCAATTTAATAACCTTTAAGCATAGTTTTTCCACACATCTGATACTGTAGTGTGTGTAATTTGACCTGCTTGCAAAGCCAATCTCAGATATAAAACAGATCTTTTGGACATGTCATATTATTCCATGGCACAGACATTGCAATTTGGGGCCATTTACATCAGGCTTATTGGTCTATTTTACATGAAGCAGCATTCTTTCAGCTGGAACACCAAAGTAAAAACAGAAACCTATTGTCTGGATAAAGTTGGTGTTGCTGTTTTGTATGTTTCCACTGGGAACAAGTCAGATGAAGAGAATGGATTTCTCCATTCTTACTTTTCTTCTACCTGGGGCAGTGTTGATTTTGCGCAGTAGAGCTACTAACAGCTCTCGTAACTGTGTCACAATGTCCTAGCAATTTGGTTTGCTTTCAAAGGTGCAGTGTGAAGGTGAACCAAACCACGTGGGTGGGCATATCACCCAATCAAATTTAGTCCCCTGGATTATCCTTGTGTGAAATCACCCATATATACTCCACATGTATGGCGCTGCTTTGTAGTTTACAATAGTGGGTTGAGAACCACTGGTCTATAACAGCTTATTAGTATTAATATTAGTAAGAATAATCACAGAAACAAAAACCATGACCTTTTGGATATGACAAGAAAACAACTGTTTGGTGGATTTATCAATGGAAACATGTTTTCATACATGTCCATAAATTACTTCTGAGGCCATGCAGGAGGCAGACCTCCTTTTTATATCAGCTGGGCTTTTGTTTTGGTGCAACCCCACTGCAGAGTGCCTGGATTTGTGCACAAACACTGCTGACCTTTCCTTCAAAGGTTAAAAGCCTCACACATAGTGTACCAAACCTCAGAAGCTCCAAGCTGCATGTTTACAGACTAACAAGCAAAAATTACTCTGCAGTCTCAGAAAAAAAAAAACAAACTGTAATCACAATCAGACTGTGATTAATTACCAGGTTTTTGTTCAGTCTATGAAAAAGAATTAGCACCAGAAACACAGAAATTATTCTAACAGATTTTCTAAAGAAAGAATACCTCAACTTACTTGTATCCATTTAAACAGTTTGCACTACTGGAGTTAGAAATATATGATTATATATTATTTTCTATATCAACAAAATATTAATATTTCCAAACTATTTCCTATTTCATTGTCTAAAAGCTGACCTCCTTTATTCTTTTGTCCTCTTTCCTTCTTTATGGTGTTGAGTAAAAAATCTTTTTTTTGTGGAGGAATGCCACAGTTGACAGCTTGAATGACCCAACTTAAAACTTACTTCTGTAAAGACACAGGAAAGAAACTTTACTTAAGTAAAATAAAACACAGGACACTGCAAAAGCATGCAGTGCAGAAAGATACATCTGACTGGGGAAGTGGCACACAGGTTTAGATTTCTTCCATTTAAGGAATGCAAAAAGTCTATATGCACTGAGAAAATGAAACATGAGGAACAGCAGAGGTGAAACCACACCTTAACAAGAGGTAGAAAACAAGACTGAAAGAGGCTTTACAAGATTAAAATGGAGATATTCTTAACACCCAGTAGAAGTAGATGTGATCTAAGTATGAAACTGACAAAATGTAAATTTGAAAAAAATCTGAAAAGCTAATTTTTTTTTTTTTTTTTTTGTATTTTATCTCACAAAATGAAAGGCATTTGGACTTTTTAATTATTATTTATTTATTTGCGATTACCTCTCTGCACTTGTTTGGACTCTAATTTATCTGCTTCAGCGCATTCTGCTTGCCCTACCAGTATCTCCAGCAGACTTACCTTTCGCCCTGCGATGATTTTGGGTCAGCATTTCTGCCCAGCATTTCTACCCTCTCTATTTTGTTCCAAGACTTTCCTATTTTATCCACCCCACCTGCTCTTTCCCTCTCATCTCTCCTGTGGCTTTGGGAGGACGCTTCATCATCTCAAGAGGTCCAGAGATGTGTGCATGGTGAACTTACAGTATATGTGTGTTTGTGTCTGTTTGAACTTGGCTGAGTGTATGAGGGTATGTTGTGTGAAGTAAATGGCTGTAGGGATCCCCTGGGTTAGATATCAAATGTGCTCACAGAGAGCAGAGTCATGACTAAGACTGCATGCCTTTCATTAACACACACAGAGAGAGAGACAGAGACAGGGAAAGATGCTGCAAGTGCAGCTTGCAAAGTTGAGCAAGTCAGCTTAACTCATTGTTGTGACAGAAATATACTTTATCCTTTTAAACTTGACTAAAGGTGGCCAAAAGAAAAAGTTTGTGCCCAATAAGCCTCTGATCATGTACTTTTTTATTTTTATATATATATATATATATATATATATATATATATATATATATATATATATATTCAATTGATCTCCATGAACTTTAAATTAGTGAAAGTCTGTGTTAATTGTTTATCTCTTATCATTGGTTCCGATTCAGTACCTGTTCTGCTCTGTTTTAAACAGCTGTTTGGATTTCTGTATGACAAGACACCTTTGCCTGGTGAGTTCTAGCAAAGGTGTCTGTACTATGAGTTTTACCACTTTGTGTTCTACACTTTCTTTCTGCACTTAACTGCAGCTGTGCCAACAACAAACCTGATATTTGCTCTTGTGAAAAGCATTTCTGGATTACAAAATCCTCAGTGTATCTTCACCCATTAAAATAACTGCATATTAGAGTGGAACAGCTGCTGCTTTCCATCTTAGTTGGCAGAAATTACTATGATTCATCCTGCTTTCAATGCCGGGTCAATTATCAACAAAAAGAGTAGAATTTCTGACCAGAAATGTACAGCCTTCACATAACTCTGTCATAAACTACAAAATGCAACATATTGAATCCATTCCAGTGTTTTGGGGACACCGTCTCTCATCTTAACATTCACATATTTTCCAAGAATAATTCATGACTGCCCACCTCCCACCACCTTCACCATGGACAGTTCTCCTGGTACCTATTTGGATAGAAACATTTGTCCTCCAGTGCAGGCGGTATAAACCCTGAAGTATTTTTTTATGTGCTGTCAACTGAATACACTCCCCCTTCACCGGGGGCGGGATACTATATGTATGATTTATTGGATCTTTGTGCAAGGTAGACTGCTAAGTGAGTCCAAGCTGTAGTATTGATTTTGACTCTTAAATCCACTTTACTAAGGGTTTTATCAAAGAGGAGAGTCAAGGAGTTCAAGGTGCATTCTTAAATTCATGTCAGTTAGGTGTTCTGATGACAGAAGGTCGCTCAGGGTTACTCCAACTTGAAACTGCCTCACATTGATATTAAACAACTTAAGCAATTTTCTACTTAAGCAAGCTACAACTGACCTCTGTTTTTATCAAGCAGAACTTAATTTTGTAGCAAATGAAATTCAGCTCTGCTGCAGGGATCCAGTTATCACTGTAGGAGCAATTTCTTTTTCAGGTCTTTCTACCACTAGATATTATAGGTGCAGGTTATAATTTGTGTTAACAAGGGGGAAGCCTCTCCTTTCATTGCCACTTAAATCTAATATCCTTCACCATCACAGGCATCAGTGACTCATGCAGGTTGAGACCCCCTTTGCCAAGGCATGGCATGGATAATTAATTTAATTTTAGAGCTGGCTCTAAGTGATCTGCTGGACAGGGATTTCATTTTCTCTCATCTTAATGCTGCAATAAAAGACGGCACTACCAAGAAAAAATAGTAATGAGATGACTGACTGATTCATGTGATCCGCAGAACTCTGAGTAAATTTACATGTACTTCACGTTTGCTTGAGTTACATCCTTTTTTGTGTTCATCCAGGATCTGATGCATTCAGGTAAACATTTCAGTTATAATAAACTGACAGATCTGGAGATGACGACTTACCAAATATATATTCAATAGGTCAGTCACATGTAAAAACACTTAAAACTTTAACATGCATGGGTTCTGTCCTGTAAATATTAGCTATATAAAAGAATGTCGCTCTGGATTCTTTTGTAGATGTCTATGTTTTCCTCAGTTTTAGAAACTGGCACTAAAGTGTGATCATGTCGTGTTAAATCACAGTCTGGAAGGCTGGTAAGTAAAAAAGCTTGAAAAATGCTAAAAACTGGTTTAAGTATTTCAATTTGATAAAACATTAGATTTTTATTGTTGTTTTGAGAGCCAATGATATTTTCATATTGTCATATGGTGTGAGTTACAGTTCCTTTCCCAAAAAGATCTAGAAAATGTGTTAAAAAAAAAAAAATCAAAGATTTGTGTTTTTTTTATGGCTAACGTCTCATTCTCATCTTCACAATGCATTAGGAAGTTGAGTCTTTGGTGAATATGATCTCATGGCAATTTTTGGGCTCTGCCACAATACAGAAATTAAAGCTTTTATAAGAGGACTCCTAAATTATTAAAGTGGTTTTTCATTACTTTTGGTCATATCCTTGGGAATAGCTCTTCATCCTCATATATTTCTCGATCAACTCTAACCTTCATGATTCGCACTGGTTGTGCCCCTTGTGAGGTAAAGCTCAGCATGGATAATTAATCTAATTTTAGCCTGGTTTGTGTTTGTGTGTGTGTATGTGTATGCGTGCCTGAGAGAGAAATACTGGACAATGTTGTCACTTTCCCTCAGCGATGATGCCGAAGTGTACATCGGTTCAACACACTGTTATCTTCCTCGCTGTCGTTATTTCTGACCCCCCTCCCTCATCCATTGCTATCATGTCCAACTTACACAAAGTAATTCTGGGCTTATCTTGTCTGTTTTCTTGCATCTGTGTTTTCTACTCAGGACCTGACACTGGTAATCATCCTGACAGTTAATTTTTCTTACATTTAATTTATTTTCTCTGTTTCTTTCTCTTTTTGCTTCTCCAGCAGCAGACGCGGTGCCGGTACGGAAAGATGGGGATCAGGTAAAATGCTTCTACCTTTTCTTTCATGCCTCCGTTCTGCACAAATAAATCTTCATCAACATTTTCCTCAAAGCAGCTTTGACAAAATACAAAAGAGATGGTTGTTGGTGTACACATCTGTGGAAAAGTTGTATATTCTCTATTAAGTGTGAGAGATAGGCACTGTTATCCACCCAGAACTGTATCAAAATGTTAAATTTAAGGTCCCTGCCTTGAAAAGGTTGCCTGTATTTAAGCTGTGAAAACAGCAACAATGCCAGCAAGAAAAAACGACATTCATAGAGTAAAGTGTGTGTTTATTATTTGTCAGTATTTGTCATCCCTGAACATTTTGTGCATCAGAGGGATGAGGACAAAGCTTACAATAAACCTCCAGTGATAAAAACACAAACCTTACCTGAAACATTCATTGTTTGCCTAACCTTCTTTTATATCTGACATTTTACATGACTACAGCTCAGAGAACAAAATCATCCACTTCTGCTTAACTGTTTTGGTTACGAGAGATCTGCTTAGACATAAAAAACCAAGTTAAGCCAATTTTTACACCATTTTGTACTTACGCATTGCCATTTCATTCCAACCTACTTCCATTTTGTAGCCATAACAATCCATTTCATACTCTACCATTAAATATCTGTTTATACCACTCTGTGGTTAAGTCTTTTGATCCATTGTAGAACTAAATAATCATAAAGTGTGATGTAATTGTAAATTATTTTCTGAAGATTTTCTTATTACTCCTTACTTCCATTTATTTTGCTTCTGATCCGTGTTAGGGCTTGTAAAATATAAGAGATTATGATCTCTTATCAAAAGATCACCATGAGTGATCTTATGGTGGATATGATTTATTAGAGTCACATAACATGAGGTAAAAGTGCACATTTTTATTTATATTTTTTTAATCCGCGCTGCCAATGATGATGGCATTGTTGGAATTATTCTACATCTCATCTGGAAGGAAACAGAAATGTATCTGTAGTGCTCTCGTTTTAAAAACAGAAAAATGGTAAATGGCCTGTATTTGTATAGCACTCCAAAAGAATTTTACTCTACATTCAACCATTCATACACTGATGGTGGTAAGCTACAATTGCCCTGAGGCAGACTGACAGAAGTTATTCAATCGACACCACAGGGCCCTTTGACCACCATCAGCATGCAAAGCAGGTGAAGTAATCTTGCTCAAGGACACGACGACTAAGACAAACAGAAGGGGGAGGCTTGAACTGACAACCCACTAGTTACAAGATGTATCCCTATCTCCTGAGCCACTGTTGCCCCCAAACCTCTGTCAATTATCCTTTTTTAACCTGTTAACCCTGTCCATTATTCCAGGATGTACAATTCTGAAGGAATAATTCCTCCAACTCTGAACAGACAGCCTATTAACCCTGTCTAACAGGAGGAACTTACAGGGTTAACAGGTTGGAAATTATGACATTCTGAATTATCTACTACATAGTCATCCAGTTTTAGGTCAGTGCACCCAAACATGAGTCTAACTTATAAGCAGAGCAGCCAACATGGTTTTTGCCCTATCGGTGAAATGTTCTCAGCAGGCTGAGCCAGTTTCCTGACCTCAATTCAAATGATTATTCATATTACTAGTGATGAATAGGCTGAAGGCAGAGTGGCCTGGAAGTGTGTCTGCTGTGTGAATCTGGCACTGTCACTAAAGATGTCTGTAAGGCACAGCAGACTTCAGAAAGTCAGTAAAACATTAAATCTAGTGGTGTGTCCTGGCATATGAGACGTTAAAAGCACATGCTGGAATACCACAGTGGCCCCATTTCAGTCTATTGCATGAGATTTCCCTTTTTTCAATGTCAGTCTTCATATTGTTCACTTCCTAGGAAAGGAAACTCCAGAAGTATGATGAAATAGGAGAAATTCTGAATATGATGACAGTGACAGTTATTACCTATGATTTGATCCAGAAAGTTATTTTTTTATTTTTTTATTTTTTTAGTTTGAGGCCTTCTACTGATGACTCCTGCTGAGTCAGAGCCTTTTTGGCTAGAGTTAGCATGTTATTGACTTTCTCCCCAAAGTGTGTCACCCAGATTAATTAATGACTCCTAATTAGTAGAGGTGTGAATGCTTGTCCAGATGGACATGTGAACAATGTGAGAAACTGGCAACTTATCTTGTAAGTCCCACTTGATGTGAACAAGAAAAAGCTCAGAATGCCTCTTGTGATAACGCAGAAAGCAAATATTTGTTATGAAGACCATAGATAAATGATCAAATGAAAAGTTTTATAGTACACGTTTTACTTAAATACAATGTTTTGCAGTGCAAAGATATTTTATTCTGTCCACACATTCCTCTATTGTTTGATGAAATGTTTGATGAAACAATTTTCATCTTTTTTGTACTATTATTCCTAACTTTACTATTATTCCATCTGGCTTTGGATGCTGTGAGGCTGGAAGGATTTTTCTTCCTTTTTTACTTTCGGACAGTTGTTACAGTAACCATGGCAACTAAGTGTTTTTATTAAATCAGCTGATTAGCATCTCAGTAACTCATATAACACCTGAACCACAACTCCAAATCCGAGAGTTAAAATGGAGGCTTCATAGATGCAGAGCAGGACCAAGAGAGAAGGAAGAAGTTCAAACCATCTCTTCCATCTATCTTAATGGTCGAGGATTATATCCCCAACTCCAACATCTCTGTTCGGCTTCAAAACATATGGTCTGACAGAGAAGCGGAAAAAGCAAATTAGGTGGATTAGCCGTGCCTGCCAATAATGATTGTATTATCTAGGTCATGCTACTGTGAAAAATCATCTGTTTTTCAGATATTGAGCTGTTAGCATGTCGTGACAGCCATGTATGGCATTGATGAGACGGTTATACAACAACAGTAACAGTTGACTCAGCGGCGTCTTTAGATTTGTTGCAAGACTGACTGCTACCAGAGATCCTTCCTGCCCACAGCATCACCATCCACAATGACTCTTTGAAGATACTTGGATGAAATGAGTTACAGCAACATTTATTTTCCCCTTGGGATAAATAAAGTTGTTTTGAATTGAATTGAGTATTCTATTGTCATTGGAAAACAGAGTTTCTTTAGTCAGAGGCTTCTTCAGACTGGTTGTAAAATGGCCCGCCACAGGAGATCTTTTCTTCCCACAGCCATCACAATCTATAATTATTCCTTAATTAAATGAGTTACAGCAACATTTATTTTCCCCTTGGGATAAATAAAGTTGTTTTGAATTGAATTGAGTATTCTACTGTCATTGGAAAACAGAGTCTCTTCAGTCAGAGGCTTCTTCAGGCTGGTTGTAAAATGGCCCGCCACAGGAGATCTTTCCTTCCCACAGCCATCACAATCTATAATAATTCCTTAATTAAATGAGTTACATCAACATTTAATTTCCCTTTGGGATAAATAAAGTATTTTTAAATTTGAATTTGAATTATTTGAGAACACGGATCTGTTCTGTCATGGTAAAATTATATTTTGCTCTCTTTAATTTCAAAGAGGTTTGTTGGTCAGGATATTATAAGAATCATCTGGTTTTAACCATGTTTTAACTTTTCAATCTACCACTAAGTGACAACATATTTCACAGTTTCATTATTTTGGCAAGAATGAAGTTTAAATGGAAAACTTTTGTGTGGAAAAACTAAGTACATTGCTGCTTCTACAGGATTTAAGAGGGAAAGTGGCAGCAAGGGTTTGCCAGTCAGAGTACGTGATTACCTGATCATCAGTAAGTGTTATGACCTTTATAAAAGCAAGAGTATTGGTAGTTTGTTGGTCTGGAGCATAGAGGTATATGTTAACACAATGGTAAGGAGGAAAGTTTTCAGCAATGCCCTTAGTGAAGCAATCCTGAAAAGGTAAGGCCTTTAAAAAACAATCCAGAGCATATCATTCTACAGTGACCTAGATTATTGACTCTTGAAAAATATTTAAGACAACTGTCGATCTTTGCAGCAATAGACATCCCAGTAAATTCATTCTAAGGTTGAACTGTAAAATGCTCAAAGAGTTTGCCAAAAACAAACAAAGCACATAGCTCCATCTCAGATGCTGCAGGTATCAGTTAGTGTGTTAAATATTACAGTTTGTGATAGCACAATTCGAAAAAATCTTGACTTATTTTACAAACCATTGAGCCACTGAGTCAGTGCTGTTTGTAAAGTAGTGGCAGAAGCTGCTTCGATTTGTCTGGCTGGCTGGCTGGTTGGCTGGCTGCCGTCATTGTCTTTGGGAAAATAAAGAAAAAAAAAAAAATCCTCTATTAGATACACAGACACTCCAAATCAGCAGCTACAGTTAGATATCACAAACAGTTAAATTAAAATTGACAGCTAAACTAAGTAAGGTTAAAAAAAAACTATTTGTGATTTAAAAAACGCTAATATTTTGCTTATTGTGATTTGTATTGACTGAATAATTAAGATTTTTTTGTGTTGAGCAAATTCTGTGTTTGCAGAATATTTTGGCTTTTCGGTGGTTTGAAATTGCTTCAAATTCTTAATACATATGACCTGTTTCTCTTATTTAATCTCATTGTTTTCCTCTGGCGCCTCATTAAAATGAAACAGGCTTCATATTGTAATGTAGTGCAAGCATTTAGTACGACAGTAATAACTGCCCTGATGAAATACTGTTACCACTAAACAGCTCGCTATCAAAACGATAAAATGATCAAATCAAAGATTTTATGTCAATGATTTATTTTTAATAAGATTAATCGTTAAAGGGCCTCTATGTTTGCAGTGTTTACACTTTCTTAAATATTAAATTAAGGCTTGAGAGCAGCATTAGGATTTAGCTTAATACTGCTGAGTCACCTAATGTGTCTGAGTGCGGAAATGTGAAAAAGGGAGAAGAGTAAGGGTTGATAGCACTTGCCTCACCCTGCAGACACCCGTATTAATCAAACCCGCGTGCTCTCCTGAGTGCATGACTGTGCTCTCGTGACTGGCTGTGCATGACTCGTTGAGAAGGTGTGTCTTTGTTGATAGCCTCTTACCGAAGCCACAGAGCTGCTCTCCCCAGGGACCAGACTGTTACTGGGCCATGTATCACTTCTTAGCTGTGGACTCTGGAGAGAGACGGAGGACTAGGAAGAGTAAGATACTGGGAGGGGAGCAAACAGAGACATTTATATAATTGTTTTTCATGAGTGATTGCTGCTTTTTCTGACATTTTGCCTTCAGAGCAAGGACTTAAATTCTAAAATACATCCTGAGCTTTACAATGCCTTACAAAATATTCACACCCTGTGAACTTGAACTCCTTTTGTCACCTTACAATCACAAACTTCACTTAATTTTGGGGGATTTTTTTCAATAGACCAGCACAAAGTAATGCACAACATATCCCTGAGTCAGTACATTGTAGCACCACCTTTTATAGCTGCAAGTCTTTTGGGGTATGTCTCTATCATCATTGCATATATAGAGACAGAAAGTCTTACGATTCTTCTTTGCAGAATAGCTCAAGCTCAGCTGGGTTCTCAACAAGATTTAGGACTTTGACTGAGTCCACTACCAATTTTCACAATTGATATGTTTTGTTCATGGTGTGTAGGTTAAGTTTTCCTTCACAGTTAGTGTTTTGCATAAAGACCAAACAGTAAGATTTTGATCTCATGTTGGCAGAGGACATTTTTTCTGTGTAACTGTGTTCCTGACATGATTTGTAACAAACAGGATACAGGACATTTTATGGCTTTCGTTCAAGAGTCCCTTTCTTCTTGCCTCTCTTCCATAAAGGCCAACTTTGTGGACTAACTCATCAATAGCTGTCATGTTAATAGATTCTTTCACCTCAGCTGTGAATCTCTGCGGCTCCAACAGAATATTCTGTGGGCCTTTATCGTGCTTTATATATATATTTTTTATTAAACAAAACTAGACTCTACTGAGAAATTACCATCAGTTGCACTGGGTTGCACACTTTTTAAATTGGTATTTGAATTTATTTTCACAATCCTGTACTATATTATGTTGGCCTATCACATAAAAATCAAGTATTGGGTGTAAGGTGACAACATGTGAAAGAAAATCAAGGGATATAAATATGTTTACAAGGCATTGTGTGTCTGTAATATTTTTAAACTTCTGAAATTACCTCTGATCAATAACAGAATGGTGGCTTTCTGTCTCCTTCCTCCCTTTTAAGCCTCCTTAAATAAGAGAACTGCTGAAATAGTATACATGTTTAAATTGTTGCTACGCTGTTGGCATTCTCGTGGTTTCAGGAGCAGGAAAATAAAACTATTTGATCAAGTGCCAGTTGTCTCAAGGACTGATCTGAAAGCAGCCTTCAAGCGGTTTACTTCTACAAACATTTCTCCTGTGTGTAATTTATAGACCTGCACAGAGAAAAAGGCCAGCAGGTGTTTTGGGGATTTGACAGAGTGAAACGCAGGCGATCGGAGACATAATTCAGACCCTGACAAGGCTGAGGATCAAGTGTGGGCAAACAAAATTCTAGAGACTGAGTGATAACATAGATTCAATGCAAACAGGCTCAAATGCAAACACATTATTATGTGAAAAACAGCAAAATGATACAAACTGGAAAAATAAAAACCGAAAAGAAATGATTTAAGATCACTAATTTTCCTGCCACCACTGTTGGTGTCTGTGTGCTTTGTTAGCGAAATGAAAGGATTAACTACTTCATTTTCTCTTTTACTTTGAAATGGATCATATCTTACATAATCCTATATTGATAATGACCTGTGACTAGAGTTGTATCCCTTAGAACAGGGGTGAAACTCGTTTTCATTTCAGGCCACATCAAGATCACAAATGTTTTCAAAGGGCTGGTTGAGGCAGAATGTATAAGTAAAAGTAACTAATAACTATTAAATTGATATTTGAATTTATTTAAAATTCAATATAAAATATTTTAACTTTCTCTTCATTCAAAGAGTACTTCTAAAAATTAAATAATATTTAACATTGAAGCAATTTGTCACTATACACATAAAAACTAGTTTGATTTGAATGATAAAATAATATTTAAACACACTGTTATCATGAAATTTTACTGGGGGCTGGCCTGCCAAAGAGTCTAGAGGGCCACAGAAATAGTTATGGCAGGCTGGATTTGACCTGCGGGCCTTGAATTTGACACACGTTCCTTTGAATCATAAGAGAAACATTTTAAAAACATGAATATAGGTCCGTTATCTCATAAATGTCTTAAATATTTATTTATCATTTTACAGCCATAGCTGTTGCTCCCTGTTTTCCATTAAAATAAGCATTTTCATACAGATGCCTGGTCTGGATTTTTAAAGATATTATTATCAGATACTAGATACTATTTTAAAAACCTGTGTGTATCACAAAAATGAGATTTAGTAGCTAATGCTCCTCATATCTGCATCATCTGTGCAAGATCCTAAGTTTACAGTGTTTTTTTAATTAGATGTCTTGTACTTCACACATAAAGATCTAAAGCATGAAAACATCCTACTAGACTTCCAAAGGCTGTTAAATGCTTTGAGGAAACTTAAAAGGATATCTGAAAGGCATAATATGAGTAACATCAAGTGGTTGTTCATGTGGTTCTGCTGAAAATCCAATTAATCAGTGTGTTTGTAACCAAGGATAAATTCACAATAATCTACTGCAAAAGTGAGCGGAGATTTACAATTTTTTCCTAAAACTGTAGTCTAACAGAAAATTGCTGTAAGTTATTCTACATCTGCCTTGTGTGTTTGTTTCTTTTTTTGCACTAGATCTAAAAAAAAAAAAAAATAGAATTTCTCAAACTTTTTAAATGCTCAGTATGCATGTGTAGATAACTACTAAACATTGGGATCCCACTGACAAATGGTAACCTTGATGAGGCTGCAAGAAAGTCAGCCACAACCAAGTACCCACAGCAAGTCCTAAAAGGCCAGCTGTACAAATAAGAACAAACTCCATGCCATCAACACCTACACCCTGCTAGCCATCATATACCCTATGGCAGAGGTATCAAACTCATTTTCATTTTGGGCCACACCAAGATCATGAATGTCCTCAAAGGGCTGGTTGTGGCAGAATGTATGAATAAAACTACCTAATAAACGCTTGAAATATTATAGCTTTCTCTCTATTCAATGAGTACTTCTTATAATTAAATAATATTGATATACATATAGAGTATACAAATAAAAACTGATTTGACTGATAAAATAACCTTTAAGCACACTACAGTTATCTTGAAGTTCTATTTATGTGGCCCTCTAGAGTCTTGAGAGTCACATAAATAACTATGGTGGTCTGGATTTGGCCTGTGCGCCTTGAGTTTGACACATGTGCCCTATGGGTATCCTGATTTGGTCAGAGGAGGAGATAAAAGCCACTAATATCAAGACAAAAAAGCTCCTCCCAATGCAAGGTGGGTTCTATCCAAAGTCCAGGACCCTCTGACTACCAAGCAGAAGGAGGGAGGCTATGAACTAGCTAGTTTCAGAGCCACCTTCCTAGATGATGTAGCAAACATTCTGCATCACATCAGGAAGATGGTTCCCCCCAAAGAGGAACTATTAAATGAATGTCTCAGGCAGCAGAAACAGTGAACAAGAAAAGGATGTGGCTGATATTGAAAAGATCTACCAGTATTCAGAGAGGGTTGGATGAAAGGACAGCACAGATAACTGGCAAAGAGCCTTTCCCATTGTTGTTGAGGAAGTTTGGCATACTCTGTTGCAAAATTGTTTTAATTCAATCTCTTTGGGCATAGAAGGCCTGCTGAAAGTCATACCACAGCATTTACATTGAATTTAAGTCCAGATTTTTAATATACCATTCAGAGATGTACTTACTGGTGTGCTTTGTGCTGCTTGCATAACCCAAGTGTAGGCACAAGGACACAAACTGAAGGCTAGACAGTCTCTGCTCAGATTTTCTGATAGAGCGCAACAATCAGGTTCCACCATTTATAGCAAGTTGTCCAGGTCCTTTAGCAGCAAAGCAGCCCCACATCTTTCAAAATGGTTGCTCTGTTGTCTCATCAGTCCACAGAACTTGTTCCCAAAAGTCAGTTGTTTCCCAGTCTCTTTCTCATTGAATGATAGTTGTAGTTGCATGCTGAGCTGAAAAAAACGTTGTTCTGGGAGGCTGACAGTGTTATTGAGTTTGAATGAAAGCATGTTTTAGTGTTCTAAAGGCTTCTTTTTCCCTCATGGACTAAAGAAAAGAAATTGTTAGCCTTGCTGCAAGGTGGAGTTTGTCTGTTATTTACTTCGGGGAGTCAGTGTGAAACATCTACACACCCAAACTTTAGGGACTCACTCTAAAAGCTTTACACGGTGATGAGTCAGATGTCCTTGGAATATGTAATGACTATTGTATCCAGATGTCTCTTTACGACTGGAAATCATGGTTGAAACCTCTCTCTCTCTCACACAGACACTTGTTAATTTCTTCAACCACAGAAACAGCACACTGACCTTGAACCGTGTTGGATTTGAATTATTGGAATAATTTCAAAGCTTATAGCAGCAGTTTTCTGCTCCATAGCACAGAGAGACAATAATTTATCGTCAGAAGTTAACAGGGTAATTGATTATTACCAAGGACACATTGATTACTGGGCCAATGGCAGAGAATTTAGGAATTCAAGGCTCATTCTGCTACCTGTGGGATTTTTAATATTAAAATCTAATATAAAGCAGAGTTCCAGTTGGGATGTGATGACTCTAGTCCAGACAGAAGTTATTGGATGAATTGCCACGAAATGTGCTTCTGACATTTATGGATCTCACACAATGAACTGCACTGACAGTTTTGATTTTTGAAGAGGTTGACAGAATTAGTAATTGATGAATTTCTGCCTGGTTTGTCTAACAGATTGATGATCCCTTAGAAGAAGCATGAAAATATCCTTTTAGTCTGTATCATTATTAAATCAGTTGACTTTTAATGGTGTATTTTCATCTTAACACCACAATGTAACACCACCACCACCACAAAAAAAAAAAAAAAAAAAAAAGACTGAATATGGTGTGCTTTAATGTTTACTGCACTATTATAAATTATTCCCTGCATCTTTCCTAGATCCTATTAGTACACATGTGAATGCGAGGAACAAACCCCCACTGAGGTGACGTGTGGCAGCTATTAGGCTTTGTTAAATCCCTTTCCATCTCATGGGATGCTTTTTGTTAGAGATGGATTAATTCTTTTTCCTCATTGACTTGCTATGAAAAACAAACATCTCTGACATGAATTTTACATTGAGGCTTCACAGAAAGCAAAAGGAGCCTGCAGAAAGACAATCAATTCTAGGTTCCTCATTTCACTTGCCCTTAGTTACAGCTTGCCAAACATGCCCTGACTATGAGACCAGATAAAAATGTTAATCAGGGGAGCATGGCCTTAAACCAAGTTGAATCCAGTTTGAAAATTATTCATGATAGATATCAGGGAGCTAGAGTTTCTTTGCCAAGCAGCTGCTGATGAAAATCTTAAAATTTACAGAAGCAAACTGAGTTTCTCCTTGGAATTTTATCATCACAAGACAAAACAGTCTTCAGAGGAACGGGTCAAATCTTAGACTTAGGCTTGAGTTGCAGCTAAAGGGATAGTTTTGGCAAATAAAAAGAGCTAAGCTGAAATTTTCATATCAGTGGGATACAAAGCTATATTAATGCCTTCACTATGACCAGAAACCATATCTAGGTTATTATGCTAAAGTTGTGTTGACAAAGGCTCCTTACTGTATCAATCTGCCCAATCACCTGATCGTGAGTCCCCCAAAATAAAGTCTAATAAAATACAAGCCCTTGAAAAGCAACTTCAATTTCATAACAGTGTTGTTTGGCTGTCAGAGAACAGCAATGACATTAACTAAGATCTTTAAAAATGGTCAGGCTTATTCCTTTGATTTCTGCTTATATAGGTTTGTATTGCTGGTGTCGTTGTAGCGCTAAGGGTCAGTGTGAGAGGACAACACTTTTGATATTGAGAATTTATTCAACTCTCTTCAAACTCAGAAATATGTTGTCTTTTTGACAGAAGATGGATTTATTACTAATAATACCTTCACAAAGCAATTGGTTCAGTCCCCTTTTGCAATAACAGGTTACAGAACTATTACTGATAAAATGTCAGAAAAATCTACAATTGGTTTTCTCTTGTTACTTGTTTGACATAAAGTTCTATTTGTCATATAGTCAATGATTTACAGCTTTGAATGGATGAAATCTGTTTATAACCTGGCTGTGCCACTGGAGAAGCTCCTTAGAGTAATATGAAAGGATCAGAGATTTAAGACTAATAATATAAAAATATAATCAAAAAACACTTAAGTTTATGTTGCATCTGCTGAAATCCTCTAGTCTCTAGCTTTCACAGGTTAAAGTGTTAGTCCATTGTGCTTGTGCCGATTACAAAGTATTATAAAGTGATGAATATGCAAGACAGCTTGTGAATTTCTGTAAGAATGTGTGTGTGTGTGTGTGTGTGTGTGTGTGTGTGTGTGTGTGTGTGTGTGTGTGTGTGTGTGTGTGTTCATACTTTACATGCACTTGAGTGTATATGTGGACAGAAAACAAATGGTGTCCATGTCAGGCCACACATTAGATTTGCTGTTGCCCTTGGTGATGCGGTTACCACTCAGTGGTCTCCATTGGATACCTAAACATTGTGGACAATGTGGAGAAAAAGAGAGATTGCGCAACATGCAAACAGAGCACCTTACATCATTACACATTTTTTTCTGTCACTCCTGCTACTCTGTAAAATGCTTTCTCAACTACAGGCTGTGAAAAAGAATTCCTTCTGTTCTTGCTTTTTGTCACTCTAACATATGTCAGCTCAATCAGATTTTGATGTGCAACAAAGAACCTAAGTAAACACAAAAGGCAGTTTTCATAGGAGGATTTCATTTATAATGGGAAAAACTAATCCAAATCAATTTTGTCCTATGTGAAGAAGTCATTATGCCCTAAACCTGGCCTTTTTGAGGCCATCCTGCAAAATCTCAATTGGATTAAGGTCCAATCTTCATTTTGTTCTTGTTCTTTTGGAGCTATTCAGAGGTGCACCATTGCTACATAACCCAAGTAAGTTTGAGCTTAAGGTCACAAACCAATTACTAGCCATTCTCCTTCAGGATTTTCTGGTTGAGAGCAGAATTCAAGATTCCATCAACTAAGGCAAAGCGTCTGGGCCCTGAAGCAGCAAAACAGGCATAGCTTATCACTATCACTACCACCACAATGTTTTACTGTTAATATGTTTTCTTTTTCATTGAAATGCTGTTTTAGTTTTCAGTAACAGAACACTTATTTTCCAAGAAATTAATTGTTTGTTTAATCAAGCCACCGAATGCTTTCTCTAAAGTCTTTGTGATCCTCAAAAAATGTTAAACAGGCCTTGCTATCTGTTTGATCAGCAGTGGTTTTTGCCATGGACCTCTCCCATTGATGTCATTTTCCCCAGTGTGTTATTTATTACTGGATCATGAACATTAAGCTCAAGTGAGGTCTTTGGTGATTCAGATGCTGTTTCTGGTTCTTTTTGGGCCTCCTGGATGAGCTGTTGATACACTCTTGGAGTAATTTTGGTAGACTGCCCACTCCTGGGAAGGTTCACCACCGTGTCATATTTTTTCCATTTGTGGATAAAGGCTCTTGTTGAGGTTAAATGGTCTCCCAGTGCCTTTGAAATGGCTTTGTAAACCATTCTATACTGATGGATTCTGATGACTTCATTTCTAATGATTTTTTGAGTTTTTTGAAATCTGAGCATCCTGTGTTGCTTGTTGAGCTCCATTATATGACATCATGCAGGTTCTGTTTAGGTGATTTCTTGATTCTTCAGGTCTGGCAATAATCAGGACCAAATGTGGCTTGTTAAACTGCCTGTGAATGTAGTGAATAATAGTTAATTCATGGTTAATAGAGGGAGTGATTAGTTTTTTACAATAATTTTATAATTGAACTAAAGTCAGTAAATCCTGTGACATTTTTATTTGGTTAAGTGGAATTGTTTACACATCAAATACATTATGTTGGTTCAACATAATGAACCCTGACAGGTGGTGTGAATATAACTGACAAATTTTCATCATTGCACCATTTAATAGGTTTTGTCTGGCAGAAAGTGAATATTTAGTTTTGACTGTGGCTTTGTTAGAAGCAGGAAGGGCCAAATTGTGATGACAACATTGTCAGAGCATCTTCAAAACTACAGCTGCTGTAGGGTGTCTCAGGTTTGTAGTAGCTTGTATCTATCAAAAAGGGTTCAAGCAAGAAGTAGTGGTAGGTCATGAGTAACCAAGAGTTAATGATGTACATCATGATTAAAGGCAGCCACGTGTGTTTGGATATGTGATAGACCAACAGACAAGCTACTCTAACTTTAATTGATGAAGAGATGTCAGCTGGTACTGATGGAGAGGTGACTGAACAAACAATTCATCATGTGGTGAGATGTCATAAAATTAATCTAGATAATCCATTATAATTCAAAACCGTGATGTTTTCTTAAAAAATATTGCATATGCAAGGTTCTTCAAGCTTTATTTAAGCTTAGAATTTGAAAAATAGGTTATTTCCATCAATGCATTTGCTGCAAAGCACAATAATAAAATGCCACTTATTGTTTGATAATGTAATTTTAATATTTTCAAAACATAATACCTTCATATTCTACATATACATATTCAGACTGCTTTAATTCCAAACAAAAAGTATTAGTAAATTTCACTTTCCCTCTTTTAAAATCTTTGTCTTCCCACCTTTGCTCATTGCACTTACGTTCTCCTTGTACTTTTCTCCTTCCTGTCCTTCATCCCCCTTTCCTAGCATGGCCGTACCGAATTTTCCTGGGAAGGAATCAATGTAAGTCTCCTAGTATAAATCTCCCCCTTTTTTCTTTTTAAATCTCCTGTCATTTTGCCCTCCACCTCTCACCAACTACCTGAGTTTGAGCTCGGTGAACATAAGTTGACAGCCTGCGTGTTTATCCGTCCACTCCTTCTTGCCACTCTTTCTCTCCTTCTTATCTCCCTTTGCCACTACCCCTCTCTTATCCATGTTTCTTTCATTTTCCACCTGTACATTCTCCGTCATCCAATTCCTTTTTTAGTCCTCTTCTAATCTACTATACTGCAAGCAATATATACTTCCCATATGTACAGAATCACAGATAACAGACTGTAATAGGCTTATCTCATCCACAGCTGAGTCCCAGTTTCACTAAAATGAGTGCAGGACAAAGTGCACCTTTAAGCAATTGTTTGTGTATCTTCAGCAGAATTTATTTCCACATGTAAATTTGTTTTGTCTCTAAGCTACATGGAAGCAAATAATTTTTCAGTGATGTAACCAAACCTTGCTATCTTATTGTTCATTTTTTTTTTTAAACTTTTTAAACATCAGCTGTTTGGCAAAGGGACAAAAGAGCCCATGAGGGAGCAACAAAAACACAAAGTTAACACTTATGAATTGTTTCATAAAGGATTTTATGAAAAGAAATGTAACCACAGCAGTAACTCAGTCTAGTCAATACCAAGTGTTTTGAGCTGGATGTCAAATTATCCTCAGACTGTATTGTACAGACAGAACAGTATGAACCAGATATGTACATACATTTTATAAAAGGATGAAACCTTTTTCTTCTAAATGTCAGACTGGTAATAAATTACCACTGGTAATAAATTTCTACAAAAGGTTTTTCACTTTCTTCAAATTCAGGAGTTTGCATACAATTACTTAGTATTTGCTAGATTTACCTTTTGAATTGTATGACTTGAGTCAACTTGAGTGTTTTGGGCACCCTTCAAGCTTCCCACTAAAGTTTGCTGGAAGTCTGGCCCATTCCTCCTGACAGAACTAGTGTACTGAGTCAGGTTTGAAGGTTTGTAGGCTACCTTCCTCGCATACACCTCTTCAACCCTGCTCACAAATTTTAAATTGGACTGAGAACAGGGCTTTGTGATGGCCACTCCAAAACTTTGTTGTCTTTAAGCCAATTTGTAACTAATTTAGTGGTATGCTTATGGTCATTGTCCATTTGGAGGACACATTTGTGCCCAAGGTTTTGTTTCCTGGTTCACGTCTTGGAATGGTGAATCAATATTTCCACATGATGTTCTTTAGATGTTGTCTATTTTGCAAACTGTACCAGTCCCTCTGCAACAATGGACTCACACTTTATGATGCTGCCACCACCATACTTAACATTTGGGATGGTGTTCTCTGTTGCCCCCCTTTTTCCGTCAAATATAACAATAGTCCTTGACCAAACACTTGTTCTGGGGCTGATACACACATTTCACACACATGTTCATCTGTAAGAGATGGAATCCATTCCCTTTCTAATGGTAAGATTGTTGGACATTCACATGGTGTTTTAAACTTACATAGAATTGTTTAGAGAGATGAATGAGGGACTTTATACATCTGGAAATTCTGAGACATCGGTGCTTTTCCAAAAGGTTTGAATGCATACTAATCTTATTGTATGTAAATTTTAGAATTTACAGTAAGTAGAGGAGGACAACAGATGATAATATACAGACAATACAAATGAATTGTGATTTCTGATGCAGGGTGAGAGATATGATCATTACATTAAAAAATATTTCTCATTATTTTGGCACTTAGACAATTAGAAATAATTTTTGCAAACCTAGCTGACTTAAAACAGTGAAAGTTTAGTTTGATGTTAGACCTTAAGGGAAAAAAGTTGTGTGTCTTTTCATACAGTGCATGTAAGTATCTGGTTCCAACTGTAAATGTACAAACAAGCTAAAAGGATCAGACAAAAGGAAGAGAAAAATATTTTCTAATGGGTGAGATAGCAACAAGAATAGAACCGGATGGATGAGGTCACTAATCAATTCTAGTGCGGCAGACATATCCCAGAGTTGGAGATTAGAAATATATTTCAAGAAGGGCTCACAGATCTGTGACTGTAAATAGAGCAACAGATCTTAGTGAAGCAAGGCATGACATGTCTGAAAGCCAATTAGTAATGGTGGGCAGGTAAGCTAATTCAGAATGTTAAAAAAAAAAAAAAAAAAAAAAAAAACTTCCTCAATTTTATCTGTAATAAAAAGTTAGAAGCACAAAGTTATGTTGAAGTTCCAAAAATGAGTACTAATGATAAGAAGCCGTAATATCTTATGCAAAATAAGGTTTGTCTTTATCTTAAGAAGATTTCATATTTCTGAGTGGGCTGGAGATGCTCCACAGAATTTATTATACAGTGGACTTCCACCTATTTGTGGTTTTCTGGATTCATTTGTGGATTCTTTTGTGGAATGTAACTCCCAATTATTTGCAGAAAATTTGGGATTTTTTTGCCCAATTTTTGACAAAAGGTAATGAGATTGCATAGCCTTAGAAATAATAAGATGTTTTATTATGTTGATTAGATTTCTGAAACAATTCTTTCTTCAAGCTCAGTTTTTAAAGCTACTCAGCAATGCCATGTTACCAAACAGTTGGCCATTTAGTCCTGTTGACCAGAGCAAAGATAAGTGGGGAGTATTGAAAATAATTTTCTTTACCCTTATTTTGTTCTCTTCTTAAGTTAGTCAATGCATATCTTCTCTCTAAGATACTGAGGAGCAGATATTATGTGAGCACTAGTGATCAGCTAAAGATAGATTTTGAGAATGTGGTTAATAAAAGCTTCAAGAGTAACTCAGTAGTAAAAAAGAGAACTAAAATATGAATGAGAGGTAGCTAAAAAGCTTCTTAGCACTACAAAAGATACAAGTAAATGCATTAAAATAATTTTGTTTTTATCAGGTCTTACAGTTGAGCAAATGAGATTAGAACAGGAGATAACCTTTTCATCTGATTATTCTTTTATTCAGTCATTCTTTTGTAGATTTGCTGCTGTGCTGTGAGAGACCATGAGGCTAGCTCACTGTCCAGATGCAAGGATGCATTTCAGCCTAGGGTCAGCTGTCAGTCAGGTGACAGATACCATTTGATTTAAGAATATATTTGAATACAATAAGTCCATGCTAGATTTAAAGACTAAAGGTCACAAGGTCATGTATTCGCCAGAATCCCAAATCATCGGTCCTTTTCCACAGTCCTTAACAGATGGTTGGAAATGTTTATCTTTAATCTTTACAGACAAGCAAAAGTTGTAAATTGTTTTCATGATCATTAAAATTTAACATTCTGATAATCAAGCAAGTGCTTGTTTTTTTAATTTCTGTGAACAAACTGGGGTTTCCTCTACTGGGAAGAATGGCTTACTTACTGGAAAGCAATCAACTCTGTCTTATTTGGAAATAATCCAACAAACCTTTCTTGATTGATAATCTACCATCGATGCTTTTCAGAGATCATCATTAACACTTTGTTAATATGCACATAAATGCTCAGGCGTAGCAAAATACCAAAATAGGTGTTTTTATAAAACTGTAAAAAAAACCTCTCATTACTTTATTTTTAAAGACTTGCAGCTTTAGTCATTTAGCTTAGCATAACAAGGTTTTCCTTTAAGAGCTGGGAAGAAAACAACACTGGCTTTAGTTTTTAGAAAGCATAAAAGGGATGAACAAATCTACTGTAGCCAGAAATATAATAATTTACCCCTCTAATTTCCTTTTTTTGTAAATTAAATTACATTTACTGAAAAAACAGATGGAATGCATCATGTTTAATTAGTCATATTGGCTAATGATCACATTGTTCATCAACAATCTTGACATTTTGCTTGATAATGTTAAATTTTATTTGAGTTAAATAACATTCAGATTCTTAGGCAAATCAATAGCCTGTGGTTTACTTTGAAAATAACTGTTAAACTATGATGCTGTATCTGATTACAGTCCTTGGTTCTACTCTGAAGATGATTGACTGAAAAACATAAGATCAAATCATGTAAGATTTTATTATAATTAAAGATGCTCATCTGACATTGATCAGAATTTTGTGGTTGATTTCTGGTCTCGCCCTCCTTGAACATTAGTTAATTATTTAAATTAGGAGCAGGGGCCCCATCATGCCATAAATTTTAGAGAAATGCTACTTTGAAACAGGGTTTTTCTAATATTTTGAGACAAAGAGAAAATAATTACATCATACTTTGAATGTCCTGAGTGTTTTATGTTGCAGATTTACATTAATAATTTTGTCAACATTTCCAAATCTAGCATGTGCCATGCAAGACAAGGGTTGAAAGCTTAAAGGATAAAACAGAACAACTTTGCAATAATTATGTTCAGCCTTCATGTTATCTGGTGTAGATCTTGCTCTCTTTTCCAGTCTGGCAACCTGAATGAAATAGAGAAAATCTTGTTAAAAATATGGTTTCCTTTTCAAAAGCTCCTTACATCTTTGTGTCTCTATGAACAGTACTTTTAAATACCTTGCTTAAAATCATACCTGGTAGTGCTTATGTATGGTGCATTTAGTGATAAAAGAGATAGGATTTTTGAGTTTCCAAACAGCCAGTCACTAGAAAGGGTCGATCAGTCTAAAAACTGGCTGATTCCAATCACCACCCATGGTTGCTGTGCATTTCTTAGTATTATCCAAACATTTCCTGCTTAACTGTTATTTCCCTACTTACCACCTTTTAGCAACTACATGTTCCACATTTTTACTATTCTATGAGGAGAATCCCTCTTCCAGTGGGATTGATGTATTTTAAATACAAACTACTGTATTAACACAAACCTTTACTGTATTTCTTTTGAATCATAGGTGCTTCCTTTAAGCTATTATATGATTTTCTTCTTAAATCAATGATGCCTGTAATCCATTTACAATGTGCTAAAATAATTAACCCTCCTTTCTTATTCTTTTTCCTGTAACCTCTCTTCTCTCTTATTTCATCTCCTTCAAACTGCTCTCTGAATCTTCAATCACCTGGTCTTTTCACCCCAATTTCTTTTTAAATCCTTTCTCTTCCCTGTCTATTCTTATTTTGTAATTTTCCATGTCACATTGATTTTCCATCTCCTTATCTTATCACCGACATCCTTCACCACTCTCCATACCTTATCTTCCATTTTCACATCTCTGTTCACTAACCTTTTAATTCAACCATACTTTACTCCTCCCTTCTTTCTTTAGTTGTCTATGGAGGATACTACTTCTATTCTGCCTCGACTCAAGAGGAAGTCAACCAACGCCTATGGGATTGGTGCCCTGGCTAAGTCCTCTCTGACAGGTGTGTCAGGTGTGTGTCTGTGCTACTAGGTGGTAAAACAGCCCCCATGTTGCCTCCACATGCTCCACAGTGGGTCAAAGGTGAAGTTGTTGTTGACTGATAACAAGGTTCGAGCTTTCATTTGTGAAAAGATTATTCTTGTTTCTTGGTGTGCTACTCAAATGGCTATTGGTTCCTACCTCTAAATAATCTCCTTGGGGTTCGATTTAACTGTAATCATTTGGCAAAATCACTATACTATTAGTTGGAATATGAATTGTTCAAAGTACTTAGTGGTATTTATTTAGCACTATCTCACAACAAATGTTTGTTACAGTTAGACTGCAACAAACTGTCACTAAAGTCTCAGTTAATTTGTTCCAAACAAATAAATCTAATCTCAATTTAATTTCAGTTATTTGTTTGCAATTACACATAGGTGGAATGCTGATTGATTCATTGTCTTGGTTAGTAAATAAAATTATTTTTTACTAAAGAGATAATGATATAAATTTATACCATCATAGAAGAGGGAGGGCAAGAAAACAAAAAAAAGCTAAGCACAGAGGATATGCAAAGTTAGCTGCAAATCAAGATCATAATTATTTTTCAACAACTGGATTCCTTCCATTATAACACAGTAGTTTGTCTTATATGGCTTCATTTTTATGACATTCATCAACATTTTTTGAACTTTACTAGATGAAGATCTAAGTATGACTAAAATGTTGTCAATAAACTGCTGTAAGGCTCAAGCGAGTGGAGTTATATACATTAACATGTTTTGGAAACCTTTGCAGCCCTGCATCTTCATGTGCATGTGTATACATTCCCTTCTTCATACCGAGAACAGCACCAAGACCACTGAACATAAGTCATATTTTTTGACTATAAGACTGCCCACCAAAAGCAACATAATGCTGCAAAGAGCTAATGCAACAGTAATAGTGTCCAAATGCACACAGCAGGTAATAATCCAAGACATAATTTTAGAAAAACTGTTTGCTTTCCTGCATGTTTATTTCTTTGTCAGTAATAATGAATTGGTTTTCAATGAGGTTATGATTTTGTTTTTTGGGAATTCACAGTCACTATTTTACATTATCTTCACTGTGTTGTGTTTATTGTCAAGAACACTGCAGGAAACTAAAACTAAAGCTTTGTTACTTAATGGGACCTATCATGAAGAAAATATTTTAAGGACGTCTGGTCAGTTTGTAAAGTAATATTTTGAAAGATTTTGAGACATTTTCTTCGAAACTGAAATAAAGACAAAATGGTTTACAAAAGAAAAACATACAGAGAACAGTTATGTGAGCTGGAATCAATCCATGTAGGTTGATCATACTGACTCCCAATATCAGCCTTAATCTCCAAAAGTATTTTTTTTCTCGTTGGTTTTAGAGTGCTTGGTAGACCAAATAATCATTTAACACACAAAGAAAGCACATAAATAATCTCTTAACCCAGCACCAAATGTCAGATTTTGTAAATCCAACCTTGCTTTAACAGACGACTTCACTCTTGACCAGGAGGAGGAAAAGGAGCTTGGAACCAACATGACCGCCCCTGTGGGTGCCCCTTCCTATATCACTTCCTACTTTTCTCCTCTCTCTCATTGATATCAACAGCTGACGTCAATGACACATGTCAGAGTCATTGATGGAAATTCAATCAGGTCTTTGATTTCAAAGAAACTAAAGTAAGTGATATAACTTACTTTAATTGCGTACTGAAGCATCACCACAGGCGTGTTGGGGAATGTAGTGTACTGTATTGTGGCAGTGCTGGTGTTAAATATTTGTGAAGTTGCTGCTCTTGTGTGCAGTATTGTGACTACCAGTGGCTGGTTTTTCCTCTGTGACCGTTCTTGTGCTCTTTGCTTCTGACTGTAGCGCTCTGTGCTCGGCATTGTGTAGCATCTTCTATTGTTTGTGTAAAAAAATCTGTTGTGTCTGGTGTACTTATTGGAAATGTGTTGGATTTGCTTAACAGTGCATAGAATCATTTTTGAGTCTGCCAAGACCCCAACACACTCCCTCCCTCATCCTTCATCTCCATTTACTCCATTCCTATTTCCATACCCAATTAGGCTCTGCAGTAATAGTTTGATTTTCAAATGAGATTGGCTCTTTTTGTCTTTGGGGACAATTGTGTCTATTTATAGCTCAGCCTGAAACCTGCCCTGTGGACCTGGGGAGTAATTTCCAAAGCTCTGGCTCTGTTTATTCATGCCTGCTTGATTTTAATTACTTTTTTCCATCAATCAGCCACTCTGCACCTATTTGACTTAAAGAATATGTCCCTAGTTTGAATCCGGTATTTGCATCTTAATTGGACAAAGATTTACGAGGGAACTATTATTCTTGTTAGGAAAGCAAAATGTGGACCTAAAATTTGATGACAATATTTTCTTGGGGTTTATTGGAATTATGAATCTATCACTACATACAGAAATGTTGGTGCTGTACCAGTATTATCAAATGAGCTTCTCTTTAGGTTAAGTTACATTAAGTGTAGGGACTATTCAGGCACGCATTTCATGGTTATGACTGCAGTTATATTTTGAATCAATCAGTGAACAGTGCACCACTTTCAAGGAACTGAAAGTCTATTTATACAGTAACAATCTCCAAATGTTAGCAATTTTTGGGGTTTGCAAATGTGATAATTTACAAAACAGACTAAGAATTTAATGAATACAGTTGGTGTTGGCATGTACATTTTATTTCAGTTATAGTTTAATCGACATTTCAGAGTAAAAACGATGTACATTTAAGTTAATAAACACTTTAATAAATTTGTAAATATCAGTCCTTTTATAAATATTTTTAGTTAAATATGCTAAATTTGAACTAAATTCAATTTGACTGACTCAAAGAAATCTACATAAATCTTAACATTTTATATAAAAACAATACAAATATAGTAAGTTTAATATCAATAGTCCAGTTCATTAAAATTTAAATGCTATTTAAAAAAAGTGAGTTTCAGACCAGTTCATAAAAAACCCCATAAAAAAAAAATCTTTAAAAATTTGTCTCTTCCTGAGAAAGTGCAGGGTGACAGAGGATAGAAATGACTCCCTTTTCACAAGGAAAAACCTCCACTACAACCAGGCTTAGTAAAGGCGAAATGTCTTGACAGGATTGGGTTTGCTAGTATGTTGTTGGTCAAATTACAGTATTATTGAAATAATTCCACATGCGACAGTAGCAGTGGCAGTGCATTTAAACAGGGCATGCATGGCACAGCTACACCTGCAAAAGTTTTACTGAGCTGTTTCAACTTTTGATGGCATAAAAAGGAAGTGAATAAAACTAATCTTCTTTTTAAAAAATGGGATAGAAATTACTGATACAGAGTGAGTGTATTTTTATTCCAAGCAAAATAGGTGCTCGGTTTTACTGGTCATCTCACACCTTGTCACATGAGTTTATGCATTACAGTATATATTAATGCCTCACTGACATCTTCTGTCATAGTCTCTAGTATTAAACAGATCCACTACATTACAGTTTCTCATCTTCATTCTACCTTCTCCCCGTGCTTCAGTTGGAGGTGTAATTTATTTGCAGAGGCCAGAAGATGTTTTGACAGTCTGTGTGTATGTGTGTGTCTCGTGTGTTTGTCTCTTTCCATGTGTGTCTGTTGCTGGCCTGCGACTCCTGCCACCCTCAAACTTGCTGTAGGTGTGACACGGTCAATGAAGGACAAGGTTACCAAGCCCACTGCCATGGCCCAGGGTCGGGTTGCCCACATGATCGAGTGGCAGAGCTGGGGGAAACCATCGGCTGGGCCATTCGGGGGTGCAGGGCGTGCCAACTTGCAGCGGGAAAAGGAGAGGAGGATGGAAAACGATGCTTACAGTGACCTCAGTGATGGCGAGAAGGAGGCTCGCTTTGCAGCAGGTGAAGATAACTCCTTGACTTTTATTTATACAACACATTACATGTCAAGAAACAAGTCCTTGTGTCATATTGACTATATTTAACACCAGCTGTTTGTATGGCTCAGAAATATACTGGTAAAATAAGAAATACCTCAGTGATTCTTGTTGATTAGGCTTACATTTACTTGTTTTCAACATATCTTGATTTCCCATTTGGAGTAAACACTCTATATTCTCCTCCACTGCTCTCAAAGCTGCCTGGTTCTCCATGTTAATGACTGTTGTTACCTCTGTTGCCTTAATCACAAATTAACACCTGTATGCACTAGCAAAGTAGGGTCTGAGATTCTTATTGTGCACTCCATCCCTAATTAGTAAGATAAGGCATTATACTGTTACATGTTACATTTTCTAGCCCTGCTGCCTCTCAGCTTGTCCTGATGGTCTCTGTCCCCTTTTCAGGTATTATGCAGCAGTTTGCAATCTCTGAGGCGACTCTGTTTGGCTGGAACTCGATGGACGGTGATAGTATGGGAGCTGGCTCGAATCAGGGCAGTGTTGCTCACCTGAGTGAAGTCAACCAGGAGAGTATTACCAGCAGAGGTAAATCAGCTTAAAAGTTCTGCATGTTTCTTCTACCTAGCTGGTAATATGGAGGTACTGACCTTTAAGATAGGAAGAGTGACTTCTTTGCCAGTTTAAGATACTAAACCCCAGGGGCCTCATGTACAAAGGGAAACGTAGGCACAGAAATATTACATACATTTCTTCATGCAAAACTTTGAATATAACAATCAAGAAATGACTGTGGAATCCCCACAGCAACTTTATGGTTACTGTTTGAATATTTTTACAACTATCGACCTGTTGGCAACACTTAGAAGTATGCTAAGGAGCTGTGACTGATGTAAAACAGTCATTGTACAGCCTAGAGAAATTTGACAAACAATTCATTCATCCACATGTTTACCTGAGTGGATATTAAAACATGTCAAAAGTGGTGTTGAAAATACCTTTAACATCAATAGCTTTAGCCTTAATAGAGGCTAGTGGAAGTGTTGTGTGAAGAGAGAGTGTATTTAGTTACTAAGAGGATTCTTGGCCTAAGATGATGACTAGCTCATTATCTGCTTTTAGTTTCTAAAGGCCGTCCGTTTGGAACTGGGCTCGAATGCAGCTGGTCTTCGAGTATGACATGGCGAAGAGTCATTTGGTGCCAGTACCCATACAGCTGCTGACTGCGTTGGAGTTCCTAGCTATAAGGACATTTCATATGGAATTTGCAACAGTTGAGCCAGTGGCGAACCATACCAGCTGTGTGGGATAGAATTAACCGTAGGCCAGCCTTTGTCAAACCATCATCTTGGCAGTTTAACAGGCCAAGATTAAGGTATGAATTGTAGCGGGAGTGGATTTTCCCTATTTAATTGCAGCTGTCGGCTGCACACACTGCTACAAAGGCACCATCACAGTATGAATTTAAGTTAACAGGGAGAAGGTTTAGTCAATGTAAAGATAATATGTGATGTGCAATTTCAACCAACCAACTTTTTGCAAAGAGGTAAAGAGGTGTTGGTTCACCACAATTTGCTTATTCTAATGAACAGTGTATTTGGGAACAGAATACATCTGGTACATTGTATGATGGGTTCTTTCCTGATAAGTGAATACATTTAATTATCCTAATATTAATATCACTGTTGAGTATCTAGCTTCCTGTGCACCCCCAAATATCATCCTGTTTTTGTGACATTCATGCTAGTCAGTAGCTTAACTGAGTTTTTTTTTTTTTTTTTTTTTTTTTTTTTTTTGCGGTAAACAATGTTTACATACTGTTTGATATAGTTATAGTGGAATAATTAAGAGCTATGTATTTTATCTCTTTTTAAAAAAATTATGACATAAAGGTTTGGTTTGGTCCACCTTCCTTTCTCCATTGTCTCTGTTGTTGAATGAAGAACCTTAATGTTTCCAAATAGACTTTTATGACATGTTTGTGTCCTTTTGCATATTTAAATGAAATGGTTTCACAGAGATCCCCGGTATTTCTGCATGTATGTTGAATTCCATGTTGATCAGAATGTAGGAGATACCTATGCTTTAAGTTCTGTACTCAACAGTTCATACATCGAGATTTGGTTGTGCATATGTCATTTTCTTGATTAAAGTGTACATGTAGGAAATCCCTGTAAGTCTTTATACTTAAGGCCACCAGAATCCAAGCACCAACAGAGCATAACAAATTTATTGCTCCTACAGCAAGCAGATGCTCGTTGTGCAAAATGAAATAGCTTTAAAGATCTCTTATTTAGTCATATGTCTTTAGTGTCATATTAAATTTCTGAAAGTAAGTGTTGCAAACTAAAAAGGAGCCTTGTCAGTCACTCTTTTAGCCAAAAGTCAAGTACTTTTGGAGGTCAGCCACACTGCTGCACATTTCTGCTTTTCACTCCTGCAGGGCACTTAGTCAGAAACTTCCAAATGACAAATCCGGATGACAGCTTGTCATTTCTGAAACATCAGATAGGGTTTAACATGTGCTGTGTGAGAGAACTGACTAAGAAATCTAAGGGACAATCCGAATGACACAAATAAGTGAGGAGCATTCTTTCTACTTGTTTTTGAAACTAAAACCTGATAGGCTCACGTTAAAAGGCATGACTATGTTTTTGATCCACATCCTAAAACATTAATAAAACAGAGAAAAGTGGATTACTTAGAAAACCCTACTTAATATCAAAGATGCAACAATTACATAACTGCAATAAAGATACTTAAAACAAGGAGTTCTATGACAACTATAAATATTTCTAGCTACTCTGACTTGATCTGTAATAAATTTGGAACTCTAACTAGGGTGCCACCTTCCCTTTTATGCCAAGTGCCACTGTAAAAAGAATGAATTTCATTTTTCACTGGTGTTTAGCAGTGTAGAACTTTGTCTAAGCCCTGCGGGACCTTGTAGGTTAGCACAAGGACTTAGCTCTGCAGCTTTGCTTTCATTAACACCACCATATGGGGCTCTGCAAGGCTTCATTTAGCATAAAACATCAACACACATGTGTACAGCACACAAACACAGCAATGATTATAACTTTATTTGGCAGAGGAGATGGTTTTCCACAATGTCCATTTGTCTGGTTTATCATAACAAAAATGTTTATATGTCAACAACACTTGTATTAAAGTCAATTTGTGTAAATCTCTTCAATAAATTAAACTGTTTCTCTCATTTTGAATAGTGTTTGTGTTCATCAGTACCTCACATCTCCATGTGCATCTTTGAACAGACCAGGTGCTCCATCACTCCTCTGCAGATGTCTGGCCTCACACCTACGTCTCACAGGGCCTGTACTGCCTGTCTTCCTCTGATGCTTGGGACCCAATCACCAGCCAGCCTTCAGGCGTGGTTTCACCTGCCGCAGGCTCCTACATCATGGCTGCCGGTAAGGATTAATTACCCTCTTAAAACCTTTTGTACTAAATTAGTCTCTAAGCGCAGGTATAGTTGGGTGGGCATGAGTTATTAGGCATTTTTGCGGATGTTGCAGGTGGTGGTAGTGGAGCAGGAGGTACCCCTGGAGATGGGTATGAGGGCACGGTTGGCAGTTACCTTCAGCAGCACCAGGCTCAACTTGCACTGCAGCAACAAAGTCAACTCCAGCAGCTACAACAGCTACATCATTACCAGCAGCAACAGTTTCTGCAGTACCAACAACAACAGGTATGTAGCACACATTTTATTAAGTTTGTTATTATGTCTTCAGAATGCAAAAGGTCACAGAAGCAAATTTGTGTTTCGTGTGCATAAGAAAAAGTGCTAGAGTTATGGGTCAACAGAAATATGGCTGACGCAAATAAAAATTTATCGGATGAACTTATTGGTTTCATTACTAACAGAAAAAGTAACAATTATTCTTGGGGCAGCTATAACAATATGACATTAATAGTTTAATTGCTATATTACATTAAGGGTTTTTTCGGCCAGGGAACTTAAGCTAAAAGCTAAACAATACAGTGCTCTGAAATGAACTTGCCCCCTTACAGATTTCTTCTGTTTTTGCTTTTCTGTCAAGCTTAAATATTTAACATGGTCAAAATTTTTGGATGAGACAACAAAACCCTGAGAAAATACAAAACACAGTTTTCAACTGATGATATAAATTTTGTGCAGGCAAAAACTGTCCAAATCAACATAGCTCAATGCAAAAATTTAATTACACATGTAACCTAATACCTGGTTGGACCACATGGTGGAAACAACTAGCATCATGGATTTACAGTGGCTGCTAATGAGTAATTTATATCAGGTTAAAAGAATTTCAGCCTATTCTAGTTTACAGAATATACCAAAGGCTAGACTAGGCTACTCTAAAACCTGTCTTTTTATCAGCAACAGCGAGTTTGAGGGTGGACCAAAGCACAGACAAGAGCTTGGAGCGTGGATCATGCTGAAAGTTTTTAACTGAAAACTGACAATAAAGAACACACAAGGCACGAGAGCAATGGGTCAACAGAAGAACTGAGCAGTGAGTGACAGAGAATGAAACTCCTAAATACGGAGGAGCTAGAGTACTTGATAAAGATTACTTGACTGATTATAAACAGGGTGCAGCTGTGAGGGGAGACCAGGCAGATAGGCTGAAGGAAGGAAATAGACAACTAGAAAGGAGCTGCAGGGGAAACAAACAATAACCAAGGGAAAAAACCCTGCTCTAATAGGAAGAGTAAGAATAACAAACCAGTAAGTACAAAGATTAAATAAACAAGAATAAGCTAAGCAGAAAATAGCAGAATGAACTAATGAGATCTAGGTTAAGCATAGATAAAAATACAAATACAGAAAAAAACGAAAACAACCCAAACACCCCTAGGATATGATACTTGTTTTTTTGTTTTTTTTTATCCTTTCAGAGATAGACTTGCTGATATGCTTTTGATTATTGTCCTGTTTTGCACTCTTATTCAAAAGATGTGTAAAGTAGTAGAAGACTAAATCAAAATCTGGCTTATAGTTATTCCACAATCATTGCTTATTCCACAGAATATTATTCCTCTCTGACATTCTGATTTTTTAGAAAGTCTGAAGTATAACAAATGGATATTATCCTGTTAAAAAACTATATATAACCAGGTAAAGACCACAGTTGACTCATTTATAGAAATGCCACTCTCAGCTCCCACACTGTACTTTCAAAAAGGTGTTATATCAAGAATTGATTGGCAGTTCTCCTTTAGTTTCCATTTAATAACTTTTCAACCATCAAACTTTGTCTTCCTTGAAAGCAAAGGAAATGTGCATGAGGAATCTGCAGTGCATGACCCTGCACCATACAGCTGAAAAAAGTTGGTCAATAAATTCATTTTATCTTGCAATTTATTAAAATGACTGTAAACCCTAGAAATGGTGTGAGAGACAATTTAAGTGGTTTTGAAGCCATTTATCTTTAAAACCTTTGTATAACTTGATATTGAAAACTGTCTCCTGTCTTGATCACTATTATCTCTTTTGTGGTCAATACACAAAGTATTTTGGCTATGAAGCCATGTGTCAGCAGACTAAAGGACAAATGACAGGGTATACATCCCTGAGGGGCCTAATGGTTCATTATTTTTCTATCAACAAAATCAAGAATGGGGTTTTCTGTCCTCGTCTCAGTGACATGACTATCATTTTTTAAGCTTTGGAGTACTTTGTGAAATAAAAATGTTAAATCTACAATGTTTTTTGTGTTATAACTGTGTGAGGTATGTGGGATTTAGATGATCAGAAACTACAATTCCAACATTTCTTGGAAGAATGTAAAAAAGACTAAATAGCTTTGGACCAGAGACACAATATATTACGTCATTAGGGCAGTTTCTAACAGTTCCGCTTGAACATTCTGGTATAGCTGGCAGTCAGTTTTTATAATGATTATCTATGTTTTGTTGATAAACATCAGCTGCTGATTTTTACATTCTCAGATTAAAGGAAAATGTTCTGCCAAAAAAAGGAGTCGTGAGCTGTGACATCCAAAGAGATTCTCAGCACCACTGGCTGCACTCTTAGAGCTCATTAAATTACTGCAGGTTTTGAAATAATAACTTTTAAAGTTCAAGGATTGGTTCTCTGAAAAGGTTTGTTAACATGAGACCTCAATGGAAATGAATTGGTTAGCTGTGCTCTATGCATTGCAGTAATAAATTATATAATAGTGTACGCATTAAGTTACATACATGAAATCTTTTTGCTTTTACATCAACACACATGAGTCCAAATCTTTTTTTTCTACTGTTGGCTGTAGAATAATCTCTGACTTTCAGTTTAAAGGGTGCAGAATCCACATATGAGGCAGAGTTTTATTGAGGAGCTGGCAAGGACAAGATCATTAGTGGAAACAGTTAGCGACATGAAGATGGGGAAAAAAATGGATTATTTCCTGACTTAGCAAATCTTCAAATGCTCAGTTGTCTTCCACTTCTCCCATTACCTTTCGTTTTTCTTCTTCAGTCTTTGGAGCACAGGCTACACAGTGGCTCCCCCTCTCTCCAAGCCACTCCTAACAGCACCATCCACAGCCTCGGTCCTCCTACTCACCCCAGGCTAGCGGACCTGTGGGGGGCTGCACAGGTAGAGGCCCATCAGGTATGCGCTTGTCTGCTAACTCAAAATGAATGGATTATATTTGCAAAATAGGTGATAGTTTATTAAGGCTTGACAGAACAGCTTTGACAGAGAACAAGGACACAGGGGTGTTTGACAGTACATACAGTCATAAGCACACAAATCTGTCTTTAGTCACTCTCAGGCTGAGACATCACGGCCATCACTACCAACCTATTATGTGTTACAGAGGTTCATGTTTTTGTTACATTGCATAAAAGGTAAAGAGAGTATGCTTATACTAATTTTTTTTGTCTTATTGGTTTGGGTTTTTATATCAGCAGGCCTATTTAGCACACAACTATAGTGCAGTGAGTGATGAACTGCCAGAGATGTCTTCCAGGTAGGAGACAGGATGAAGGTCTGCATGAAGAACTCCCACAGGTCTGCATGGCAGCTTGAAGTGGATTTGATGAATTTTGGGGGACAGTCCTGGGTAAATCATCTTGGCCTCCATGATGGCATGTCTGAAAGTCTGCAAGGTTATGACTCTAGGCATTCTGATTCAGCATCTGCACCTTTTGCATCCACCAAAGTCTTGTTTATCCTGATGCCCTGCATAGGAAATCCAAACTGGGTTGCGACAGGAAACTGCTTGCCCCTCTTCCCTACTTACTCTGTTGCATATTTTTTACCTTTTTTGGGGGTTTTGAGGGTTTTAAAACAAGGTATATACATACCTGTTAAACATGACAAAACTAGGTTGTTTCCACTTGGAAACAAAGAGTTGAAATACAATTGACTCAGTAACCTCATCTGGTTTTAGGTGGAGATTGTTGGTCAGCTGAGTGCACAGATGCTTGACATGGTTGGAGGGGTGGTAGAGACGGTTGGGGAGGAGGCAGAACCTGAATCTGAAGGGATTCTGGAGCAACATGAAGAGGAAGAAGAAGAACTGACAAGGGTTTGTTAAAACTGTTTCTTTCCTTAAAATTCATGGTCAAAAGTTTGATTTAGTGTCAACAGAGCAGTTAAAATGTTAAATTTGATTGCATTGTGTCTGAAGGGTAGTGTGTAATTGAATGCAATTCATCTCTTAGTTTCACGGAAAATTAAAACCTCTGTCACAGCTGCTAGCATAATATTATTGTAAACCATCTTGATTACATTTTACAGGTAGAAGAGATAACACTTACCTTAGAGCCAGAGCCATGCTCTTTAACACCATCCCCACTGAGGGAGGAGGCCCCAACAACAAGAGGTTCAAGCCCAGGAACGCCAGCGCAGACTGCAGAACCCATTCCAGAGAGAATACCTTTCGATGTCACCCCTTGCGTCGTCCAATCGCTCGAAGAGAAAGACGAGGAAGCAGAGGAGGGCTCCATTGTCGTCGTTGCAACAAACTGAGTCACATGGCCACAAAAAGACTAGAACTTCAATAATTAATCAAGCTATTATCCTGTCCCTTCCTTCTCCCAAATATTTACCTTTCTAAACCTGAGTAAATGCTACGTCAGCTGGAAATGTTGGATGTAATGTATACAAACTAGATGCCATCAATCCCCAGCCTCCCAGTTTAGCATCAAAAAAGTGGAGCTTAACAAGACTATGAACAAATAACATGAAAGGAGAGGAGGGACATGAAATCTTAGACTGCAGAAACACAGAACCTGAAGGTATAATGAATTACCAATGTTTGGACCAACTGGACTAACAAGCCAGGACTGGAGACCAAATAGGGGATAAAAGGATGAATGCAAAATTCCCCAAAACAGACAAAGAAAACTGAGAAATGAATAAAAGGGCAAATAAAAAAAAAACATCTGTGCAATACAATAATTATGGGTACAAAAATGGGTTGTTAAATAATTCAGACTGTTTGGTTCATGTTCCTTGGAGCAACAGAAGTCTCAAAGAGATGCTGTTGGAGAGCTGTTTGGTTTGCTAATTGATGCATTTTGGTTGGACTGCATTCCTGCTTAACACAAAGTGGAGACTCAATCCTCAGAGCAACCTGGGGCATGCACTTGAAGTTATTTGCAAACACACCATCTGACCACAACCAAAAAAATGCATGCTTTTTAACAGTGACCTAGCCCTAACAGTATAACGCAGTATTAAAGTAATAATATAACAAATTGTTTTTTTTTTTTTTTTTTACAATAAAAGAAAAAAAATCAACAAACTGATATGTATCTGTATGAATGTAAGACTGTATGTATGTGTGTATGAATGTAGCTGCTTTTTTTGTGTGTAAAATATATATTCTGGGAAACAAATTCATATCAGTGCTGGTTATTTTAAACATGTTCTGCATTATGAAAAACCATTCAGGTTAGTATTTCAGTTGGCATCAGTTAGATTATATAATACCACATCTATTTAAGCTTCAGAGTACAGCTGTAATTACAGCTTTATAACAGACTAAGAAAAGTGATACATTTGTTGCTTTCAGTTAAATATTTACAAACATTCAACTGATTTTGCTGTAAAATAACCAAACACTGACAAATGACAACATTTTAATAGTGATGCTGTTGTTGAATATTATGATGGAAATGTTGATAACATTTTCTGGACTTGCTACTTTCATTACAATGTCCCCACCACTATGTGAGCTATGGCATGTTGGCCACTAAAAGTATATATCCAATCTGTGCATCCAGGGCAGTGAAAATCTATCCAATAGGCCAAAATATTTTTTATCATGAAGAATCAGCATTTATCACATTTCAAATATAATATCCTAGTGAATAATGCATTCAAGTAGTCCTTTGCAATTGCATTATTGATATTGCAATGAATACTGCTATCCGATAAATTTTGCAACTTTAAATTCTATCAAACTTTTCAATACGCAGTTGAAATACTGTAAACAAAAGATGCACTTATTTTTCTGACCAATTACACATCTTTTCCAGGGACACCAGTTAATTGCAGAGAGTCTTGTATATTTGTAGAGATAATGCACAATCTACTTTTTTGATTTTGCCTGCTTTTTGATTAATTTCAGTGAAGTAAAATTAAATAGAAACATAAGCTCCACAGAAAAATCTGAAACTGTTCCACTCAGCACATTGCCTCATTCATTGACCTAAACATGTTCTTGCTTTGTGAAGGCAGAAAAGTGCCTTTGCTTTACAAAGTCCATATAGATTAAAACTCAGAGGACTGGCTAAGAGATTTAAAAAAGAAGAAAAAAAAAAATTGGTCCTTGGATGTCTTTACATGTGACAGAGTTTGGTTTTTTTAAAGCGTGGGTTCGTAAACATTGACATATGAGGGAAGCAAAATCCATTGCAGCTTGTGGGTTAAGAGGACATTTTATTCTTACTTGCCAATGATCAAGACCCTGATGCCCCTAATTGCTCTTGTAATCATCCATCCTCTTCTTGTCCTTGTGTTGCTCTGAGATCTTATCCTGTGAACTGTTCTAAATCTCAAGCACAGAAGATAATGATTTGGAAATAGGGAATGTAAAATTGTAAAATCAACCAACTCATTTCTAGTAAAGTGAAAGATAAAAAGATTTTTAACAATGAGAGATCTGTGATGTGGCATAATTATTGTGGTTCAGTCATAAATGGAAGAGCCTAGGCAACCATTAAAAGTATCTGCAGAAAATAAAATATATTTTTTAAAAACGTCATTCATTAAAAAAGGTCACTTAATATAAGGGGAAATCAATAAATGCACATTGGGTTTATAATTTGTGGGATTACTGTGATGCAGTAACTGGTCTAACATTATTTTTTGTTTTTCTTCATTAAATATTTTGAATTTGAACATTCATCTGCAGAAAGCTAAAAAACCTAAATGGTATATATGAAGGTTATCAAAATGGCACCTTGTTTTCAACCCCTCAACACTAACAGATTAGACCAGAGCTTGTTCTCAGGACATCTTTTTTTTTTTTGTTCTAATGGATTCCTACAATTAAGTTGCATAACTTCAGCTGTTAAAAAGTTGTTTTTGTTGAAGTCTGTGGTTCTTTACATTGGAGTATGGGATAGCATTACATTGATAGTCTTCCATGTGAAACAGGTACTGGGATGAAAACCTGCTATATTCAGCTAAGGTAATGTAGAAAAGTTTTTAAGGATATAAAGTAGTTACAGTAAGTAGCATTGTCAGAGTTACTCTGACAAGATATGCTTAGCTACAATAATAAAAATCAAATGCATTACAATTGCATTTAATTTTAAATAGTTTCTAAAAATAACATATGCACTAACATCTTTGAAATTTTTGAGACTGGAGTTGTATTAGGATGTCTGAAACCTGACTTGGCTTCGCTCAGACTAGCTTTAGCCGGTGGGACCCAACTAATCTTGAATTATACAAATGAAGAAGCTAAACCACTTCTCTGCTCATGGACTTTCAGCAGAACATTGCTTAAAAATGCAAATAGCAGTCATTTTGTGTATTATATGTGATAACTCAAGGTGGCAAGAACAAGAAAAAAGATGTTTTGGCCAAAATACATTATACTTCACAAAAACTCAGGTGCAAAACTCTTGGGAAATCCTCATAGTTTCCGCCCACTGCAGAATTTCTCAGTGTATTAACTACAACCACTTAGAATTTCTGATTGATCACACAATTGTAGTTGGACACCACACAGGAAAAAACTTCTGCCTTGAATATGTGCCAAGAACAAACTGCAAGAACTTCCAAACCAGGACTTTTCGATAACATTTTATAAAGAAATGATCTGCAATGATACCTTGTAAGAATCTTGTAAACATAATTTCTATGCCTTACCTTGCCTGAGATCAGTTGTAGCTTTTGTGACTGTTTTTCAATGATAGTACCCCTGCTACCGCTCCTCTGTCTTCGTTTGCTATAAAAAAGTGAGCCCTATACTTGAAAGTTAACACTAAATGAAGACAAATTCCAAATCTACATTCAAATAAAACTTTATTTATCTACTATTTTGCAGCTATATGAAAATCTGGAAAACATTTGAATCTACAGAAACACCAAAAATAAATAAGTTAATAAATAAATAAATATAATTACCCCAGATGAAAAGATGATACAAGACTTGTAGAGACAGAAACCCTCTTTAAGATACATATATTATTTTAACATAAAAGCTTTTTTTGTGAAACTGATAGATTTAAAGACTTTAAGACAGCACCTGAGGACTAACTTTGGGTTAAGAGAACTTAATAGTGCAAGCTTATAAGATATTATAAGAGAATGATGCATGTATTTCATTATGGACTGCACTAGTAAACAGAAAATAAAATTGAAAACCTTGCTGGTAGCTGGAGTGTAGTTTGACGTGTAAATTTTTATACCTACATGCCTTTTATGGCATCATTAATGAATTAAATTACTTTATATTTAGGAGTCCTCAAAGGTGCCAATTTGAGTTAGAGCTTGCACCCATCTTCTAATTTCCAGATAAAGTCTTTCAATCACAGAAAACTGAGTTTCAAATACAGATCAGCATTTGAGAGCAGACATTTGATGTAAACCTTCTGTTCCTAATACAAGATGCATTTTTGTGCTGCCCTTAATTTCCAGTCCCTGATTTAATTCATCCTGACTGTTCTTCCTTTAAATATTTAAATTAAATCTAATTTAAATACTAATTAGAAGATTTCCATCCATCAGCATTTGTCTAAATATCTATCATGTGTAGATGTTATACAACAAAGTGTCAGCTGTCATTTACTGTCATAGACACTAACCATCACTTTGCTGAAGATGCTGCAGACGGGTGTTTGTTCTGTTCGATATGATTCTCATAAATATTCTCCTGTAAATTATTCAAAGAAGCTGTGAGTCATTCTGGGACGTGCATTTGTAAAAAAAAAGGGGAAAAAAAGGGATCTTTATTAGAGAGGGTTTGGTGTTGTCAGTCGCCTTTAGCTGCTTCATTTGTCAACTTAGCCATGAAGAAATGAGCTCTGAGGCTACTTTCACAAGGTCAGCACAGCTTAGAGGCTGTTGTGGGACTTTGACCAATCCTCCATGGTAGACTGTGCAGCATCATTACTGCTTTGGTATCCAAAAAAGTCTGTGTCAAATTAACTGCACCTATTCTGATTTCATTTGAAAAAGTAAGACAAGAACAGTCAGGTAATATGGCACAACTTGAACCTTTCTCTGGAGCCACCACTGTTTTTTCAGGCAATATTTTGCTTATTTTTCAAATTCAATTCAAAAATACTTTATTTATGCCAAAGGGAAATTAAATCAGAGTTGCTAATGATAAATAATAAAAGAAATCAGCCTTATTTTTGTTGGAAAACAGTTTCACAGGAACAAAAATAATCAAAAGAAAAATAAGAAAAGGAAAGCGGTATAAAATGCATTATGCCTTTTTTCTTGTTTTCTAAGGAATTCTGTGTGAATGATAAGAAAAAAAATTAACAAGCAGGTTATGGTGAAAGTTTTGGCATGTCAAAATTCTCTAAATGTTGCTTTGGCACTAAAACAATCATAAACATAACTTTAGGTTTTTATTTCCTATACTCAGCAAATGCGATATGCTGTAAGTTTTAGTTAAGCTAAAACATAGCCACGCATAGTGGAAGTAAGTAAATTGAAAGTAAAAGGGGGTTAGGATTGTTCCCTGAGGTACAACACCACTGTATCATTTTAAAAGTCATGGCAAAAAATTTGCTGGAGAAGTACATACTTAAAAAACTGAGAAGCGAGCACTAAATTTCTAAACCACAAAGAATTCTAAGCAGTGTGATAAAAAGCTACATCAAGTGCCCAAACACCAGAACGATAAGTTGAGAATGAAAAAAGAAAACTCTTTAAATAAAAATTTCCAGTATAAAAAATATTTTTGTTTGTAAGCTAAACCATTGGCTCATCATCACTGTCTTCTTCCACCTCAAGGAGTCTCTGTGAAGGCCTCAGGGTAGAGAGAGGGGTGGAGGAAGAAGGAGATGGAGGAGGAGTTGTGGAAGGAGGGGCAGGGGGAGGAGTGGAAGGTGGAGGGAGGTTGAGATTGCTATTGTCGCTGCAACTGCTACTGCTACACTCCTCCACTTCTCTCAGTACACCCTCAATCCATACCTCTGTTTCATGCTCGTGGTGATTATGGTGATGATTATTATGGTGGTGGTCAGGGGTTAAGGAGCGGGGAGGCTCTGGGATAATTTGAGGTGAAGGAGGAGAGGCTGCAGTGGGAGATGAAGGAGCACTGGAAGAAGAAGGTGGCGGTTTAGGGACAGACTTGTGGTTGATGATGTCACGAAAGCTGGCCAAAGGGGGACGAAGCCGGACACCGGAGCGTGTGGAGCCCTCAATGGCCTTCTGGAGCTGAGGAAGGAAAGAAAGGAAAGCAGAATTGGAAATAAAAGAAACATAGATAAAATGATATAGAATTAGGTAAAAGAATAAAGGAAATATGATTCATGAGATGATGCAGAAGAAAAGATGACATTTCAGTAGAAGTAATATGGCACAAAAGATGATTAGCTAAATACTTACAAAATTATGGAAATACACAATACTGTTTATGCCAATATTTTTAGACAGTTTCAAAGACTATGAAAAGCAAATTAATTGGAAAAACAATTTGGATTTGGGCTTCATAGTCAAAAAGATGCAACAGTCCTACGTAAAAGTAGTCTAAAAGGTGTCAGCTTGAACATGGTATGGATAATTAAACATATAGAGCAAAGACAAATGTTAAATGGCCTGTACTTGTATACCGCTTTATCAAATCCAGAGGACCCCAAAGTGCTTTACACTACATTCAGTCATTTACCCATTCACACACACATTCACACGTTGATGGTGGAAAGCTACTGGATTATAGCCGCAGGTGCCCTGGCGCAGCCTGACAAAGGCAAGGCTGCCATTCACCAGTGCTACTTGGCCCTCTGACGACCACCAGCAGGCAAGAAATGCTATAAATTTTAGAAATTTTAGAAATTAGAATTGGATAAAACTGGTATCAAAGGTCAAAGGATTGGCCAAATTGGAAATTGGCCACAAATTTGTGCAGCATCTGTACTCATTGCTTTTACTTATTTATCAAAAGGAGAAGTACTAGGTGTCAGTATTTGGTTGATATTACCAAATACTGATATTTTTTGCCATACATGGTCAACAGATAGGAGAGAGAAGCAGAAATAGTGACTTTTTGCATTAGGCAGGGGGAAAAAAAAAACAAAAAACAAACAAACAAAAAAAACAAAAACAAAATGAACTTTCCTAACCCAAATTTCTTACCTCTTTTAATGCCACCACCCCCACAAGTTTTCCAATGCTGGTCACATAAGCATGACTTAGTCCAAGCAGGGAGAATAATGTGTGGGTCTGCAGAGACAAGGTGAAAAAGTAGCTCAGCCAGCTGACAGAAAATATTGCTTCTAAAAGGACATTTTTTTTTAAAATCTGTCTATGACTTCAGACGATTTACAAGCCCAGTACTTCTCTGTCTGCTCTGTCTAGACACAAAGAGAACAAAGTGGCTTCAGTCTCAACACAAAGGGAAACTCCTTGAGCATATTTTGAATGCACAAACTATATTTTTCATACAGCAGCTGAGGTCCCACTGTGGGGAGCTTTTTGTATGCATCAGTACATCTCAATCACAAGGACTTTTTTCCACATGAATGAGCACGGTATTCTGTGTATTAACATGGAAATGAAAACACAAAAAAGAATAATAAGGGTAAGATGGTGTTTATTCACTTCTGCCTCCTGAAAATGACAGTAAATCCTGGATCCACTAAGATTTATAATAATGGGAATCCAATCCAGTGGTAACAACTGCCGAATACATAAAAAAGAGGAAACCTAATGAGGGTGTAGAAACATCACCAGGAAGCAGATTTACATAATGTGAGAAAATTTGCAACTAAAAGGGATTTCTGGCATGTTTATATCTTCATTCACACTGCTATTTAAATGCAAACTGAACAAAATGACAATCATCTTAAGCAGTGAAGCAGTAAAATATTTTGTTTTTAAATATAATGATGTAATGACTTTGAAATGATATAATGATGAATCAAAAAATAAAAAATTAACAAAAAAAAACTATGTTTGTAGTTCAAAGAAAAGGCTATAAAGCATAAATACATTTAACAGAACAGTTTTTTTTTTTTTTTTTTTTACATTTACAGATGAGAAATACACTAACATGGCAGTAAAAAAATAAAATTATAAAAAGTAACTGGTATAAAATGTGACTAAAACATATAAAGATAACAAGCAAATGTGGACTGCAGTTTCCTAAATCTTATTTTGACACACAAGTCACAATCTAAAATATATCTAGCTGAGACTCAGAGAACCTGTGAAATTTTACACACTAAAGTTTTCTGCAAACATGCATGGCAGTTTTAGCTAAAATTAACTAAAAGAAAGACAAAACTATCAACAAGCTGCAATTAAACAATACCTCTGCAAACGCGAACAATGCAAAACTACTTTTGATTATCAAACTTATTTTATAAAATATTTGTAACTGCAGAGAATTTTTGACAGATCTTATGACAGCATGAATTAATATATGTTATTATCATGTTCTTTTTCTAGTTGCTAATAAGGATGACCAATAATGTCATTGGTTATATATAGAATCGTATAGGCTTGTCCTCTTTTTTTTTTTCAAATACATCAATCCTTTGATAGTCTATAATGCACTTAATCTGGTTCAGGGTTGTGAGGAGCTGGTGCCTGCACATCTCCAGCAGTCAATGGACAAGATGCAGGGTACACTCTGTACAGGTTACCAGTTCTTTATAGAGCAATGTTACGCAGACGTGAGTGTGTGTTTTGCGGTTTTTCCAAAGGACAATTTAGTGTGGTGAAGGGTTAATATATATCTTATTGATTTCTATCAGCATGCCCAGTCTAAATTTATCAACCATGTTTTTGACAGTCTGGAACATGCAAACAAAACTCATACATATATAAGAGGTCATACAAATTTCAAACTGAAAGGCCCCAACTGGGATTTGAACCTCAGCCCTTATTGCTGAGTAACAAAGAGTGCTAACAACTGCTATTCTAAACATAAACGTCAATGCTTTTGAATTTTTTTGTATATTTTATCATTCATTAGCAGCATAAATATGAAAATCAGTGCATTTATTTTATTTTTTTCCCTCCACCTTCATCATACCTGCAGCTGTGTTTGCAGGTACAGATTTAGGAAATCATGGTTTGTATATATGGCGCTGATCAATCCATGATCATTTGTTTTTTTCAGACAGGGGAGAAATCTGGTTCATTTGTGAACCATAAGGTCAAAAAACACCTACTGCAATAAGACCAGAAAATCAATAGATGGGTTATTTAGAATAGAATAGATTATGCATTTCCAATTATGCACAACATTTTTGAATGACCAGGGTGTTAAGGCCCAACATCCTGCTTTCTGGGAAATCAAATTAGAGCAGAACAGCTGTTTGGCAAGGATTTAGGAAGATGTCTTCCTTACCAACCTTGTGCAATGAGGTTCTTTCCACCAGCTGGAAAGGTGAAGGGTCAATTCGTATCTCATCGATTTCCATTGGCTTATCCATCTCTGCCTCTTCCCACGCTTTGATCTGCAGCAGCAAATAAACACCAAGGTCACAGACATGAATCATCTGACTGAGATTAAGACTGGGGGGAACAAAGTTATTTTATTCAGAAGTATGACTTTAGCCAGAAGGAAACATTAAGATTTGTTTTTCTGAGGAGTCATAAAAAATATGAACAAATCTATAAGGCAATAAAAACAACCGCTATATAACTCATAAACACTGAGCTGTCTGTATGGGTAAAAAAATATTTCTGCCTGTACCGTGTATGTTTAGCTATGTGGAGGAGAATGCCATTATTTTCCAATAAGGATTGAGTTTTAGGCTTGAAAAACCTTGAAACCTTGTGCATTGTCCCAGCATGTCCCACTTTTACCCCTGAGATTTAGAGGGTCTGACACCTTTTAGCCTCTTTGTGAATTTTACCGATGGGACTCGGCCTCATGTGATAGGGGCAGTGCTCTTTTACAGGATGGTGTTTAGGGGAATTTTGGGAAGGCATCAGGAAGAGTAAAAGCAGGTTGGTAGATAGAAAAACAGCAGAGGGAATAACAGTGCTTTGGTACATGAGCACAAAAAAGCTTCCATGCTTTGAATCTCCAATGCCGCAACTTTGCAACACTATTGAGCCACTTTTGAAGAGTGTAACCTTTATGATTAAACAACTTTTAAACGCAATCTTGTGTATCAGACTGGAATCTACTTGAATTTGTATGTTTGAGATGGAATAAAAAAAAAAATTAACACAACATAGGAAAAAAGAAATGATTGGATGTTGCATGCAGCAGTAATGTCTTGCAAGGAAACAGCTAAGTGTATATGACATCAAGATGTTTTAGTACAGAGTAGAATTCATGGAATTCCATCATTTACAGCAAGTTGTCTTGGTCCTGAAGTCACCCAGACCATTACATTACCACCACCGTGTTTCACTGTCAGTGTGATGTTATTTTTCTGAAAAGTTGTGTTAGTTTTACCCCAGATGCAACAGGAAGCACATCTTTCAAAAAGTTCACAGAATATTTCTATAAAAGTCTTGAGGATCATCAAGATGTTTTTTGTGAGATGGGCCTTTGTGTGGTTTTTAGATCGGCAGTTCCCATGGATACTCTTTTTGCCTCATCTTTTTCTTATATTTGAATCATGAACTCTGACCTTAAGCTGAGGCCTGCAAAGCTTTAGATGCAGCTCTCGATTCTTTCTGGACCTCCTGGATGAATAGTCAGTGAGCTCTTGGAGTAATTTTGGTAGGCCGACCACTCCAGGGAAGGTCACCACTATTCTGTATTTTCACAGTTTGTCAATAATATCACTCATTGTGGTTCACTGGAGTCCCAAAGACTTAGAAATGGGTTTGTTCCTCATCAATTCTTGAGTTTCTTCAGATTGGGGCATGATGTTTTGCTTTTTTAGATCTTCATGTTGTCAGGCCAGTTTTATTTAAGTGATTTTTTTTTTTTTTATTCTACAGGTCAGGAAGTAATGAAAGTGAACCCAGCTTTCCAAAAATTCTGGTTAATCACAATGGAAGTCATCATTTAACAAGCGGGACAATAACTATTTCAACCAGAGCCAGGTTGGTTCAGGTAGCTTTTCTTTCTTAATAAATGAAATTATTTCAAAACAGCTTTTTGTATTTTTCTCTGATATTAAATTGTGTTTGATGATCTAAAACATTTCAGATAGATCCACTAATATTATGAAATACTTACTCTAAAAACTATGAGTCTAAAGGAGAAAAATGTAGCTGTATAATTAAAAGCAGATAGGGTAGTTTCATGTTTAGAAATGCAGTGTAAGAAAAACAGAAAAAAGAATGTTAAAGAATGAAACACTGGAGATCAAACTGCTTTTTTAAAATAGTGATCAAAAAACTGCACATCTATTGCTTTAGAATTATTGCAAGGTTATCATAGTGCATGAGTTTAGCTTTTTTGTTTAACATGGTGGTCTAATAGCAGCAGATTTTGCTGTTTGTTGTTCATCAACATTCAGATGACACATTTTGTGCAGATCAAAATAATATTTGTATTGGTGCATGCTTGGATTCTGTCATCAACAATACGTAGAATGGACTGGAATATTGACTAACTTTTTTAAAATCAAAACCACAGTGAAATTTTATTGTGAAAACAAATTTAATTTAATAAGGTCATAAATTGATCATAGCGTTTAATGGTCATGCTCCCCAAAAACAAAACAACTAAAAACAGTTTAGAAAAGCTTTAAAATTCCTCAATTTGTCACTGACCTACCTCATCTGATGTCATCGTGTCTGACAGAGGAGGAGGACAGGGCTCCTTGAAAAACAATAAAAGATAAAAAATTAGCTTCTGAATCTGAAGTTTGACTAGTAAGTTAATAAAACAACCTTATTTGGGGTGAGTACAAGTAAAATGAAAATCTTCATTTTCCCAGTAATGGTAATCATCTGTTTTGGCTCTAAAAATGACATCTTACAGCTCGAAATATTTCTATTTACAGAGGCTGTATTTTTAATATTTATTGTTTTTATTTTTGCCTTGTAGTCTCTTTTCAACTTGCACAGGACATCTAGTAGAAGAGAACTGAACTGGGTGCAGGCGTTGAAATTCAGGCCAACACCTGCTGTGACTTATTTTGTACAAGTGGGGCCTGTCCTGCTTGCACTGACTTCATGCCTCGGTAAGTTCTGTACTCCAAGCAACAGAAATAATATCATCTTACTCAAATAAAATACTGTTTATATTTATTTAAATAAAGAGGAAACAAGGAGGAGTGTTTTCTACTTTCAGTTAAGGTTTTATATTATTTACAGAATGGCTAAATTTGTGGTTGAATATAGTGGCCTGAACAATTACTATCTTCAACACCATTTTGGTAGTATGCTGGTGGAATATTTTCCTCTGCATGTCTGTTTGATATTCTGAGTAATGTATTTTTGTTTGATGTAAAAACATCCCCCTTGGAGGGAATTGATAATCAGCTCGACAATTCAGAAACCTCAGTAGTGGGCAGAACAGAAATCAGATTCTGAACCCTCAAGCTTGCAGCCACACACTTTTTTTACAGTGTGATTTTCCAACCTGCAGGTGACGTGCTTTGTTTCCCTTGGTGAGTCAGACTGACTGCAGAGCTGAATATACGAACTTTGCATACGAAAGAAAATTGGAAAGAAATGCATGATTTTGGAGAGGTTTTTCTGAAGCAGGTTGTTATTTCAAAACCTCTGTCAATCAATGAATAGAGGTCACATACTCGCAAGTTCACCCAGCAGTACCAGTGCATGAATGTGGTTCTAGCTTTAGGCTATGTCTAAAGGATGAAGAACAATTTGCATTTCAATAGTTCATAACATTTCATTGCTGAGTCACATTTAAATAGCTGATTGAAGGAAAAAGGGTAAAATTACCACCCAGAAAATAACATGGAGAGCATCAAAAAAACAAAGGGGAACTGTTATGTTAATAGAGCATGCACAGAAATTGAACGACACTCAACAAAAAATATATTCAGACACACCTGCAGTTCCTTCTCTGACTGTCTGCTTTTGGAGGTGAAGAGATTTCTGAGAGTTCTCCTCACTGACTGCAGGGGACCTTTTTCTGAAAGAGGAGTGGAGGAAACAAGACGAGAGTCAATGAATTATACAAATACACCTTTAAAGAAAGTAACCTAACTGCAAACGGAATGTCAAGAAGCTGAAGGATCCAAAGAAACCTTTTCATTGTGGTTGCCTGGATACCTCTTCACTTGGAGGCTGCAAATTGTTGAGTTTGATAATCTACTGAGGAGTTTACTGTGCAACAAGACACACACACACCATCTGCCACCTCACTGCAAACATTCAGCCGAGTCATTGCTGTTAGCAATACAAAGCTACACTGTCTGATTGTCTGACATCTGTTGAGTGCAGAGAAACAAACATGTTTGAATCTGTTTAATGAAAAGCTGACATTAATTAAATGCATCTTACCAGGTTTGGCACACTGGGCTGATGTGAAACTGCAGGATCCAGATACATGCAGAAATTATTTTTGTCCCAACAACAATTTATATGTGCACTGTGTATATATAGCACTTTGCAAACGTATTTATGCTCTGGAAACTTTATACATTTTCTCACATTACAACCGCAAACATATTTCATTGGGATTTTGTTTGATAGATCAGTAAAAAGTAATGTGTAATTCTGAAGTGGAAAGAAAAATATACAGAATTTTCTGGTTTTTAGAGATTGAAATAACAGTAACTTGAATTTGTATCCCATCCCCCACTTACTTTGTAGAGCAGCTTTTAGCAGTGTTACAATACTGTTGCAAGTCTTTTTGGGTAAGTTTCTACAAGCTTTTGACATCAAGAAACTGAGAGTTTTTCCTGTTCTTTTTCCACAAAAAAAGCTCTAGCTCAGTCAGATTTATGGAGAACCGCTGTGAACAGCAATTTACAGCTGTTGCCACAGATTCTCAATTAGATTTAGGTCCAGATTTTAACTAGTCCATTCCAAAACATATTGATTTACTAAGCAGGTGTGTTCAGGGTGATGTGAAAAACTGGTTTCCCACCCCACATGGTGTTTTCACACATTGTCCAAAGGTCTCTTTTGGTGTCATTTCACTAGATCATATTTTCCAATATCTATCATTTCCTTCATAGGTTTCTAGTAAACCTTAATCTGGCTCATTACCTGAATTTGGACTTCAATAAAGATGTTACTGTATTTATGGAGTACGCAATTAAAAACAGTCTTGTCAACAGATTTTCCCACTTAATCTGTCAAACTCTGCAGCTCCTCTGCAGTTACCATTTAACTCTTGGCTGCTTCCATGATCAAAGCTGTCCCTACCTGGTCTGTGAGTATGGATGGCTTGATAGGTTTGCAATTTTGGTGTGCCCTTTCCATTTTCAGAAGATAGATTGAACTGAGCTCTAGTTATCCGAAGCATGGGCTAGTGTTTAATCACACGACCATGCTTTAAATCTCTTCACAACTGCCTCCCTGACATGTCTGCTGTGTTCCATGATGCTCTTTGTTCATGACGTTCTTCAACAAAACTCTGCTGGAAATAATTAAAAAACTATTGCCTAATTAACAACTTTGTAAGGGGATTTGTTGCACTGCATTTTATCAAAGTAGGGGCACAAATGTATGTCACACTTTTCAGATTTTTATTTGTAAATCTGTAAAAGAGTTTGAAAACCATGAATCATTATTCTTCCACTATGTATGCATTACTTTCAGTTATTCTGTCACAAAAACTACAATACAATACATAGATGTTTGTGCCTGCAATGTGAAAAAGTTCAAGGGGTGTGAATATTTTTTCCAGGTACTGTAAGTAAATTACTTACAGTATCTTGTTTTAGCTAGATTCAAGCTAAATAGTTTAATTTTACTTCAGTCCACCTCTTCCAAAACCAAAATGAAGGGAAACAAAAATCAAGAGGAACAAAAAAGTACCCAAGTAGAAAAAGAATTACAAATCATTCAGTTTCAGACTTCATTCAATGCATATTTCAGAATATCATTCTTAAAAATGTGTGCCTGACTAACAATCTAGAAATGACACTGTTTACCTTTATCAGAGAACCATTCTTAGCTGGAAAGAAAACCTCAAGATGAAAATGAAAAAAGGAAAAGGAACAAGAGGTTCTCAGCAGTTATTTTCACAAGCAGAAAATGTCAGAAAATTTGTTTAAATCTCCAAAACTCACAGAAGTCGTCAAACAAAATAGTAAGCTTTCTAAATTTTCCCCAACATGCTAATTGCTGTTTCATAAATTATCTTTTTTCATCTATGGACATTTAGAAGTGCACTAAAGCAGCTAATTTTTCTTGTTCAATTTAACTTCTTTACCTCATTATTTATTTAAAGTTAGCTTGATCTTCTTTTAAATTTTTTAAACATATTTTTCATGTTTCCTCAAAGCTCAGATCTAAAGTGTTTTGCATTATAAAACATCAAAAATACCTAATCATACACTTCAGTGTTCCCTCAGATGTTTTTCTTTCAGGGGTAAGGAAGCCATACCAAGGAGACATTAATTTACATCAAACTACTGAGTGAACTTGCATAAAGGAATCAATATTTCTCTGAAAGGCTCTCAGAGGCCTTTATTCCCCAGCTGCACAACCATTAGCCTATGCATAAACACACAAAGTGTAGTGGAATTAAATAAATATGGTAATCCGCACCTGATTTCTTGTCCTCCGGAGACTGGTTATTTATGTAGTAATTAACTACAACAAGAACTTTTTCTATGGGTTTTAAGGTAGGAAATTGCAAATTGTTTTTCTTCAACAGCAATGAAATCCTATTTTGGATTTTTTTCCAAAGGTGAATAAATGTTTCAAAAATGTGTTGACCTTTCAACTCACCAGTTGCAGGTGCAGTGTGGTTCGAAGAAGTGTCCTGAGGTTTTAGAGGAGGGAGGGGGCCGTTTCTTTCCTCCTGACCAGGACTGCCCTGCAAACAACAAGTTGCAGCTCTGGAAGTCTAAGCTGAATCTCCAGACTGAACAGTACATGTACTTTATCATTTAGATTGGTTATTAGAATACAAATAAAATAAAGTCACACTGGATTGTTCTCTTTCATTTACAAAACTGTGCCACTGTTAGCTTTTTTGTCAGTTAAGGGGACAGTCTGTTTAACAAAGTATGCTCTAAGGGATTACGTTCTACTTTTATTTGTATTACTTTTATTCTACTTAATTATTTTTTAATAGTTTGATCTAAATTGTGATGTTAAAATTGTTAAAATACAAGCAACTATTATGGTTTTAAACATAATGATAGCTTTTTTAAATAAATAGATTTAAACAGCAATAAAAAAATAAAGCTAAGTGTTGGCTCACCTTGTCTCTTTCTTCATCTTCTTCCTCATCTACAAAGGCGAATGACTCCCAGCTGGCTTTTGGACACTGATTCTGCTCCTGTAGGTTTGGACCCTGAGCTCACATCCAGAGAGACATTTTAAAGTAAATAAATATTGTATTTGAATAAGTAAACGTTGAGATTTTTACATCTGATATTGTATATAATCTACAGTATTCACAGAACTGTGGAAGTCTTGCTCCACACCCCATCTGTTTGTAAGCAGCTTTTGAGAGGGACTTTTGTAGCATTTCTTAAGACTTTTTGAAAGTATTTTTTTCTCGTGATGCTGGTTTCATTCATTCATCATCTCATTTCATTTTTGTTTAACTATTTAACACTCTAAAAGATAAAAGCAATCCACAGGAGATGAACAGAATCTGACAGCCAGGTCATGAAGAAATAGTAAAGGGTTATATACTTTACCCCAGGGGTGCCCAAGTCCAGTCCTCGAGAGCTACTATCTCACAACTTTTAGATACATTCCTTCCCCTACAGAGCTGAATCACAAGGCTGAATTCCCTCATCAGCATGTCATCCAGCTATCCAGATTCCTCGTAATGAGCCAATTATTTGATTCAGGTGTGTTGGAAAAGGAATGCATGTAAAAGCTGAAGGATAGTAGCTCTCAAGGCTGGACTTGGGCACCCCTGCAAAGAAAAATGTCCTTTTTATCCTGTGTTATAACATACACAATCTATAGGAAGGCTGCTGACTTAAAATTGTCCACCAGACAGTCAATGATACTCTACACAAGGGGGTTAAGCCACCAAGGTAAATTCCTGAAGAAGCTGGCCTCTAACAGTCTATGTCCAAGCACAATAATAAAAGATTTAGTAAAAGGCAAAAGTCTGGTAGAAAAACATGCACAGGCAAGGACATAACAGCATTAAGAGGATTGATAAGCAAATCCTAATCAGGAGTTTGAGAAGATTTACAAGCTGAGGACTGTGGCTAGAGACAGTGCTTCAACAGGTACCATATGCAAAACACTTAGGACACCCAGAGTGACAATGCTAAAAGCCTAAAGTAGGGAGAAAGGGTACTAAATTGTTGCTTAGTGGTCTATAGTACTCTTTTCAGGCAAAAGTAATATTTTCTTTGTGTTTGGAAATTAGGGTATCCAAGTCAAAGTTGCTAAAGCTTCAGATTCAAGTTTTAATAGTCAGTGATGACTTGGGGGTCATGTCTTTTGAGAGCTGATTGTATAATTCCTATCAGAAACAAACTTTTGGTTAAATGAAAATAATTTAAATTTAAGTATGGCAGCTGTATGAACAATTTTGGGCTTAACTGTAACTATAAAGTGAATCTACAGCACAGTACTTGGACATACTTTCAATGTGCCAATAATTATGTATTGAAGATGATTTTTTTTAAGGTTCTGAAGGTTCCAAACATTTGGTTTTCTGGGGGCAAACAATAATCATCAATCTTAAAGATATAAATGCTTATAAATTTGTGAATGTAATTAATCTTTATTGCTAAGCTTAGTCTGAATTACTGAATTAAACAAAACTTTCCAAGATTTACTAAGTTATTTAGAATCACCTCGCCTATACTCTTTTTCAGCAACATTTAGACATTGGGGTGTCTTGAGATAAACTTTCCTTGACTGAACCTTGGTAACAAACGCAACTATTAAGATCATTTTTTCATATCACTACCTGGTTGCAAAACTTTAAAGCCATTTATGTTGTCACACACACACTCTTACAGGAAAGAGTAAATATAATCTCCACATGAAAATGTTTTAACCATCTATTTCTGTTTCATTTAGCAAATGATTTTTGTATAACTATTTTGGGTTACTCAATGGACAGAGAGGCAAAAACAGTCACAACAAAGTACATGAAACAGATACTAACAATTACTGACAATCATAATTTAAATTAAACATAATCTCTTCTGCAATTTAAACCAATCATTAGGGCAATTATTGCATTTGCAATTATGCTTCAGCACATGTTTTATGTAACTTATTATGTTTCAGTTTTATGAAGCAAACATCACTCCAGACTACTCACAAATAATGATGGGCTTTGTAAAACATCACAGATGAAAAGCATATTGGGACTTTCCCTGATTATGCGGCCTATTACCCAAAGGCAAAGAGTTGTGAACAGTAAAACTTGCATTCTCACATGTTAAAGCAACAAAGAAAGACGTGCTAAGCAACCGACAGAAATTACTCAGTTATATCTAATTGCCCTCACCTCCATCAGAAGCCTTCTTTCTGGGGACAACCACCAATCACAGAGAGCTAGAAGCTCCACACGGTCAATGCTGCCCAAGAGGATCATAGAATCTAGAATAAAGAAAAAACAACTACTTGGACAGCATCAAAAAATCCAGTGTTATTCAATTGTCTTAGGTTTTTGAGGAGAGCAAATATCTTTTACAAAGCCATTTAGAATACATTAGACTGTACTAGAATTTAGTTTTACTGTATCTCACTTTTGTATTTTGTTTCAGTTCAATTTCTGGTGGCCAGCATAAATACATGATAAGCATACCTTTTGAGTCAACCAAAGGGATAGTTTTCAGCGAGGAGGAGTCAAGCAAGTGTTTGACTTCCCTGTATGTAGACTGAGAGGATATGAACTTCACCCTTCTAACCATAATGTCCTCTACAAAGATGTTGTACTGGCTGCAGGGTTAAAGAAAAATATAATCAAGATAAGAAATAGAAAGATAAGAAACTGTAAATGTAAAACAAATCTATTTCTCAGAGATGATAAAAGTTATCTGATAAAAATAAATGCCATTATGAAGAAGCTACAGTATGCAATGATGTTTTTAGCCAAAAGTTTCTGCACATCTCAGATTTGCAGGGTGTTATTTCCAGATCTGTGGAGCGACTAAACTCAATACCGCCTCCCCTAGTTGAAGTTTGGTACTGGGAACTCTGAGGTATCTGATTAAAATAATTCTCACCTGACAAGCAATTCTGAAATATATTGAAGCCCAAGACCATTCAGTGTCTCAATGATCATTAATGAGATTTTAAAATTATGTACTTGTTTATGTTACGGACACAATTACTCAATACCGTCTTATTGTTTAAAGTTGCTTTTCATCAGAATACATTTGATAAAAGAGTTTTAACACTCCATAATCTAAGATAGGAAGAGCATATAGAGATTAAATAAAACTGGCCCAAGAATAGACCCTTGGGGAACCACACATGTGATGTATACTTCTTCAGTTATTATTTGCAAATGACAAGAAGTTGTCCCTGTTCACCAAGTAAGAGCTAAACGAATTTACCAGACAATCCCATCTATGTTACTTCAAGGCTGGACTACTGTAATTGTTTACTATTAGGAAGTCCACAGAATGTAGTTAAAAGCCTTCAGCCGATCAAAAATGCTGCAGCAAGAGTTCTGATGAAAATTAAAAAGAGGGATCATATTTCTCCTATTTTAGCTTCTGTTCATTGGCTCCCTGTTAAATCGAGAATAGAATTTAAGATTGTCCTTCTCACATATAAAGCCCTTAATAAGCAAGCTCCATCATACATCAGAGATCTGATTGTTCCAAATGTTCCTAACAGGTTACTTCACTCTCAGACTGCAGGTTTACTGGTGGTTCCTAGAATTTCTAAAAGTAGAATGGAAGGCAGATCCTTTCGTTATCAGGCTCCTCTCCTGTGGAACCACCTCCCAGTTTTAGTCCGTGAAGCAGACACCCTGTCTACTTTTAAGACTAGGCTTAAAACATTCCTTTTTGATAAAGCTTATAGTTAGACTGGCTTAGGTTATCCTGATCTATTTCTGTAGCTATGCTGCCATAGGCTTAGGCTACGGGAGGACAAACTGACAACTTTTTCTCATTTTCTTCTTCTGTTGCTACATGCATGCTCGATATGAGGGATTGCTTTAAAGTCAACGACACAATGCCATGCTGTCGCTACATGCTCATCCAGGAGGAGTGAATGCTGCAAGTCAATGACTCGATGCAATCTGCTGAGTTTCCTTAGTAATTTTTTGAACTACTTTGAATAATTAATCAAGCTTACTGTTCTGTTTGATAAATAGGATCAGTTGGAATGTATGTATGATTGATTTTTTTTTTTTTCTTGTAAAGTGCCTCGAGACGACATTTGTTGTGAATTGGCACTATATAAATAAACTGAACTGAACTGAATTGAAATCTCCTTTTTAAGTTTTTCAAACACAGCTTTGAGATTCCATAAAACCATGACAAAAGTTTAAAAAAATCTCTAGCATATGCAAATAACACAAACCTCATGTGTCCAAAGCCAAGCTCTGGCAGGTATGGTAGCTTCTTGACCTGGATAATAGAGTCATACAGGGAGGGTTGCAGGCCCTGGGCCACCATGTTGGCTAGGATTACAGCCACCATCATGGGGAGGATGTGGGAGATCTGACCTGTCAGCTCAAAGCAGATAACGGCCGTAGACACGGTGTGAGTCACTGCTCCGGTCAATGCTGCTGCTCCTGTCAGAGGGCGGGAAAATGAAGGAAGTATGGGACACAAGGCAAAGGAACAGTAATGGAAAGAAGATTAGCTCAAGAAAATGCAGACTGAGGATATAAAAGAAAGTAAATTAGGGGACTTAAACAAATCAGGACACAGAAGAAGAATGAAGTCAAGGTAGGAGGTGAATCCATGTAAAAATACAGGTTTTTGATGACACAGCATTGAATTTGAAAAAGAGATCAGAAGAAGACAGGTCAGAGAGATCAATGAACAAAGAGGAGAGATGGCCTTTGCAGGGCAACAGGACAGAGACTGAGGGGAGGCCACGTTTCTGAGTCAGCTGCTTAGGTGAGCACAGCAGAGCAAACCTACTGTGACATTTAACTGTCAAAGCAAAGCAACCAGAGGTTCTAAAAGAAAGGGTGAGGAGGACTAAGGGGGGAGAGACAACAAACGGTGAAAGTTGGGGGAGGTGAGAAGGATTAGTTGGGCTGGAGGACGACTTGACAACGAGTGACAAATGAAGGACCAGCGAGTTTGACAAGAGGTGGAAGAGAAGTTGACAAGAAAGAGACACTTGACACTTCTTACAATCATTGGTTGCACGAAGTTGGCAGGATGGAGTGAAAAAAAATCCATCAAGAGATACTGCATGAGAAGACTGGAAATGGACAGTTTGACAGCAAAATGTAACTGATATGGATTTTAATGGTACAAAACAAATAACTGTTGATGATACTGACATGTTTGAAAGATCACCAAGAATGGAAAAAAGCAATAACTCAAAATAGAGCAAGAATAGATGAGGCAACAAACTATAAACTAACCAATGACTGCATAACCTCCTGGAATGATGCGGTACAGGATGCCATCAAACACAATCCCATGAGGAAACAGGGTTGCCATGACTTCACCAACCAGCCTGCCAAATGCAGCTCCTACAAAAGGGAGCAAATGGTGAACACGAATACAGATTCAACAGTAGACACTCAAAAATAAAACATCTAGTGCCATTCTACAGTATGTCTATGAATTATACATTCATCTACTTTCTATATGCACTTAATTCTGTTCAGAGTCGCTGAACTGGGTGCTGGAGCTTATCTCCAGTGGTCATTGGGTGAAAGCCAGGGTACACCCAGGAGAGGGTACCAGTCCATTAAAAGACCAACACAGACACATAAAACCTTCCTCTTACACACACTGAAGGGTAATTAGATAAAAAGTGTTTGTTCATCTTTATAAAAAACAGTTGGTAGAGGAAGCATGAGAGAGAACAGATAAAATTTCTTCAACTAGGTCACGCAGCCACATCAGGCTCCAGTAATACAGTGAGACAGTGTATTAAGTTTAATGTTGAGGCAGTGCTTAGAAATTACCACTTCAAAGTTCTTCACTTGAGGCCCCCTGACCAAATAATGTATTTCTACCGAGAAGCAATCTTTAAAAACAATTTTTGATCCATTTGAAATTTGTATGCAATTTTAATGTGAAGGGAGAAACAAGGAACACATCTGTATGTTTTAAAAAAGGCACTGTCTGTATGTATCTGTATGTTTTAAAAAAGGCACTGTGCTCGCTTTAATGATGCATAAAACAACAAGGAAACCTGTTTTGCTTAACTAACCTTCAGTTCTCTTTCAGAACTGCATTGCCCACTGAACTTATATTTTCAGATATATGAATTTGGAGAATATGACGTAAAAGATAGTACAACTGGAGAGAAACCAACTTCTGACATTTTTGCACTACTTTTACTTTGTAGGTCCATTGTGGTTTAGCTCAAAATTAAAGAATACAAATCAGAAACTATAAATAGTGCCTAGTGTGATGATGCAAATTTATCACTTTAATGTTAACTAATATCATTTAACACATATGTGATCACATTTATTGACACTGACAGCAAGTTCCAATTATATGAAAAAGACATGGCCTATTTTCATGTGCATGGCTTGTAAAACTGTATTACATGCTGAGTGGATTACTTAGTTCATCTGGCAATCTCAATGTTTTTCAAACATGATCACATTTGCTGTGAAAACAAGACTGCAATGCCTGCTGCTGCTTTCTCCATATCTGCGCTATGGGATCTTCTCTGTGTGCCTCGTTCAGATATCCCCAAACAAAAATTCAAGTTTAACATTTAGTCCAGAAAAATCAATGGCTAAATGTTTGTGAGCACTGTAATTAAATATATTACATTGAAAAATATATTGACAGAACATCAACTCTTTTTTTTAGCTGAAACAAACAAAACAACATGGTTCCATTTTCCTCCACCAAAAGCCTATTTATGATCTAGACAAATTACAAAAGTCTGAAGCTAGTTTTAGACTAACAAACAAACAAAAAAATGGTAATTGATGTTTACAATTGAAATGATTTCTCCTTCTTCAGTCTACAGCTGATAGCAGCAAAAATAGAAAACAAACTTATAGTTTTGTTTGTTTAATGATGTGATGCTAAATTTTCCATAGGTGGTACTCCATGAACAGTTATTTGTCTTGTATGTCTCTGTGTTGACTTTTCATGAACTGGGAATCTGACCAGAGTTCACCCAGCCTCTTCCCTATTGGCTGCTGCAGATAGTAACCCTGAAACCCTAAACAGAATTAAATGGGTATAGAAAATGAAGTGATGACTGACAATTTTTTGAAGAATGGAAAAAAAGACATTCCACTTAAAACCAACCACATGTTGTTTCTTTCTCACCAAGTATGAAAACAGGCATGAAGGCTCCAGATGGAATCGGCATGGTTGTGGCCACTGCAGACATCCAGAACTGTTTGCAAAAAAGAGATGCAATGCTCTTCAGTCAAAAGAACTCAGAGCTGAAAATCAGCCAATAAAAAAGCTTGCTACTTTTTACAACACATTTTAAAGTCTTAGACATAGCATCCAAATTCATGTATTTAATTAATTGTTTTATATACATTGCTTTTATGGAGTCAGCATTCCTTCAAAAGGTTTTGGAAACCATAATAGTCAATTTCAGAATCAGAGGGAAACAAAATAAAAAGATGACAATGCTTTCAACATCATGAGGGACATGAAAAATATATAGTATTATTTTCTATTTTTAACTGCTCTTTTACTTTCTTTTTGTTACCCACTGAATTACATTTAGACTGCAGTCAAGGTGTCATGTTGCATAGCAACAAGAGTGTATAGTACCATACAATTTTGAGCTTCTTCTTAACTCTTTTTTACATTTGATTTGGGGAAAGAAAATCTTCCTATTCAGCTACAGCTTGATCAGTTCCAGTGGTAGAGTTTGTGCAGTGGTGTTTTGTACATGAGGTTGGGGAGGAGATTCAATCACCTCTGGGTATGCTTCAGCAAGGCACTTAATGAACATCTGTCCCAGAGAAGTTACAGATGCTGGCACTGCAGCATTGCCAGCTGAATGTGGGCTGCTTACCAGTGAATGGATGGAAAGAGGAGAGAAGAATGATCAAACCCTTCTGGACTTATGCTAAACTTTGCTTTCAAAAGTCTATTACATTGTTTTCAAACTAATGCTGTCTTAATTTGAATGAAATTTCAAATTTGCTCTTATAATAATATGCTTTGTTCTCAACTGCATCAGAGATAATAACTACCTACAGACTTGTGGTGGATTTTTGGGGGGAATTTGGCTGAAAGCATCTGTAGTTTACCAGAACCCCTCCACAACACCTGCTGTGCATCACCATTCTCATTTGAAAAGAGTTTTGGGAAACATCACATTACCCTTTCACAAGTCCAGAATACTATTCTATGTGTCATCTCTCATCATTGTTTGAGAACTAAATTACTATGGAAGAAGATAAAAACTCATTAGCACGTCTCTCACAGGGCATCTCCTATGCTGATGACAGAGAAGAATGTGCTCAGTTTTTTTCTCTCTTTTAATCTCAACTGCCAAAATCAATCAGGCAGAAACACACACAACTTACAAAACCAGTTTCACACAAAAAAGACATGTCAATCAGCACACACTCTGTCATCAGTGTTACAAATCCTTAGACAGATGGTACTTGCAACATCCTATGAAATTAGAACTGCAGTTCAAGTGTGTTTCAAAGTAAAAGAAATTAGGGGGACACCAATGAGGAACGATACTGTGGAGGTTTAAACCAGGCACATCCTGATTTGATTGTATCAGGACAGTACTAAAAAGTATTGAATCAGGGACAGAAGCTAGGTGATTTTAAATAAACATATTACAAACTCAGCACTTTGATTATTGATTCCCTAATAATTAAAGTATTTTTCACTCTTTACAATCATATATACAGTAAAACTTAGACTGGATTGGCTGCTGCAGCAGTAAATCTACACAGGTTTGACAGTCAATGCATGAGCTGCCCATCTCTTAGGGTGCCTTCTGGAGCTGATGACTTCACAGTAAGGGTGGCCTATCTAGCTTATTTTTGAGAGTACTTTGGAGCATTTGGGTAAAGATTTGACCACCAGGTATTTTCTGCTGGAGTTCTCTCCCATGCCTTGCTCCAAAATAATATGCCTATATCTAATCCATGTAAAGTTTTGGAGGCCCTAGTTGTTGTTATTTATGGAACTTTTTTTAAAAAACTACATTTGATCCTGCACCTAACCAAGAAAAAAAAATCTCTTAAAAACCCTATTAAGTGCAAACTTCCGAAACAAAACAGCTTCTGGGGAACTTGGGATACTCAAATCTTTCCCAGGATTTGATGATAATTCTGAAAGGCAACCAGAAGGAGCTAAAATGAGTACCTTAATAAAGGTGACTGTGCTGATGAGGTAGGGAAAAGAGCTTAGCAACATTGTGAACATAGCAACATTGCGAGGTCAATACATATGACTTCCTTGCAATGAAAGTTGACAGTTAAGGTAGTTAAAGATTTGGTGAGGATACTTTCCAGACCTGTTTCAGACACGTTAACCCTTAAGGAAGTCTCAGTGCAGAAATATCAAGTCTAACCACTGTTAGACTGAATATTGGCTGAGGAGTGCCTCAGAGGTAGCTGAGGCTGGAGACATCTGGTGATTTCTGCTTAGACTTTTGTATCAAAAACTAGACACAAATTCTAGGGAAAAGATGATATTAAGTGTTGCTAAAAGAATCTGGATAAGAGTCGACAGATCTTTACAAGCTCTCAGTGTATGATGGGTGCTTGTATACACTTTCCACAAAGGATAATCTTAATGGTATATTGTACCATACTTATAGTGGATCAAGACAATGGTTTAGATAAAAGAATATACCATGTTATGACTTAAATCTGAGGCCAAGCATATTAACCAAAAACAATGGGATTCTTCTTTCAGGTTGGGGTCAGTTCGTTGAGGTGCATTTTGAGAAGACCTGGAATGCACCTCTGGGAAAATATACCCTCTCCAAGCTGGTAATACCTTAGGATCCCCTAGAATGAGCTGGACAGTGTGTCTGAGAGAAAAAAAAATGTCTGAGTGTCCCTCCTTGACCCTTATGCTCCACTGACCCAATCTCCAGCAACCTAATATTGGTCAAATGCAGTCTAACTTTTGTACACAGTTTGATAAAAAAAAAAATTCTCTGGTTCACTATCACATAAGCAGATTGTTAAGGTTAAAAAAAGAGTAAATGTCTTCGCTCATTAGAATGGTTATCACACAGGATGTATGTGTGTGTGTATGTGTGCACAAGCTTCTAAGAAATATAAAACAGCTAGAGGTACTGGAAGCTTGCCAGCATTGCTGACCTTGGAAAAGAAGAAAACGTAGAAGACAAACACACACAAGCACACACTCATACACAGATGTCCCCATCACAGACACACAACACAAGTGACCTGCAACAATCGTCCCCGATGAAGAGGAGGATGACGAAAATGCTGACGTCAGGTGGCACCAGCCTCACACACAAACAATCTCAGTCACACCCAACAAGGTAGATGCAAAGCAAGCAGAAATTTGTGTCCAGGCACCATAAAAAAATAAAACACCAAAAATATCTAACACAGCAAATACCATTCCCAAGCACACATGCCCACAGTTTCCCAGCAGGCACGTACCTTCATGATGAAGAAGAGCAGCAGGATGATAAAGACACTAACGTCAGGGTGCAGCCATGCAGTGGAGCGACCCAGACCAGCCGGAGAGGGAGATCCCGAAATCTTCGTCCACGTAAAGTTATCGAACAAAGAGTTGATGCACTCCCTGGGCATTAGCTGGAGAAGTGGGAGGAAGGGTGAGAAACAGCAGGGAAGAAAGACATAGTAGAAGGATGGAAAAGGGTTGAGTACAGAGAGACGTCAGTCAGTGGGAAATGTTGAGTACAAAATGGTTAGTCTGAAAGACATGGGGCAAACATTAGGAAACAGATGGAGGATTAGAAAAAACAGTTACCAACATACGTAACAATGAAGGAGAAAGTAAAATTGGAGGTAAGATGGTGCAAAAAGAAATAAAGGCACAAAAAAGTAATAGATTCAAGTATGAGAAAGATGCAGAGAAATCATTAAGAACAGTGAAGCAGGGAAGAGACACAAGAAGAGATTATGAAAAAAAAATACTCTTTGGACTCAATGAGAAAAGATAAAAAGGAAACCAGCTTGACACTAAGTGAAGCTTAATAAAGGGAGGATGACAAACAAAAGATTTTAGTTCAGACAAAAGTAAAAAGAAGTAAAATATAATACACAGGCAGGAAGTAATTCAGCAAACAGGACATAGAGTGGTATGGGTGGCCATGTCCAAATGAGTCATTCCCATTGGATGACTCACGAATGACTAATTCACTTCAACCATTTTGCTCCACATTTGCATAGATGTCTCTGAATTTGCTCAGAGTCAGATAACCATAGTGCTTGCATCTGCATAATGCCTCTGCAGGGAAAAAAAGCAACATCAGTGTCATTTTGATTTTCCACTTTTGCACTTCCTACTTGTGCTGGGGTTAAATTGAGGCCCACCATTGAAGATGTAAGTGGGAATCTTGAACGTCAACAGAAAAGGCTGAATGCAAGAGTCTTTAATTTTATGTTTTGGGTGTAATTCTATTTTAAAGCTTTCCTTGCATTAAGCTGACTCTTGTTGTGTTGCATCTTCTGTAACTTTACACTTTTCTAGTTGGACCATAAAGATTTCGTTCACTAAAATGACAAATGCAGTCATAGACAAATAAAAGGGTAAGCAATCCATTCTGCAGCAGTTAACTTAAATTCAGGTATCACCTTTCTTGTTTTGTTTGCTGAAAAATGTGTGAGTGGTTACTGAGTGACATAAACAGAGAGATGGATGCAAACACACCTGGTTCAAACTAAGTGCTCTATTCTGAGTGTCTTAACCACATGATGATCCTTAAACTCTGGTTCAGAGAGCTGTTAATACATTTAGCTTAACAATTTTTGAATTTGTGGTTTTTGTTTTTGCAATGTACACTTTTAGGTGTCCTGACATGTTTCTCAAAGTTTCCCATGTTCAGTTCAACACATTTGTTGTTTTAAAGGGTACACAGCAAAGTTTTGCTTTGTAATCATACCCCTTGAACTTTTTTCTGTTCTGTTCTGTTACCATACAACTACAATCTTCAGTGTTATGTGATAAACTAACACAAATTAGTGCATAACTAAGAAGTGATAGGAAAATGATATGTAGTTTCAAATATTTTTAGAAACTAAATTTGAAAAGTGTGGTTGTATTTATATCCAGCCCCTGTGAGTCAGCTCTTTACATAACTACCTTTCACTGCAGCTGAAAGTTTTTAAAAAATGTGTCTATAAGCTTTGACTCTCTACTGACTGAAATGTTTGCCTATTTATATTTGGAAAAATAGCTCAAACTAACTTAGATTGGATGGTGTTTCTCGGTAGCCAACAATCAAAACTATTTCATTGCAACCGAAGGTTTAGTCTCAAATGTTTTAAAACCTTGAATAGGCTTTCTTCCAGATTCACTTGTATTTAGCTTCATCTATACATTAATTATTACTAGCTTTCCAGTCCCTGCTGAAGAAAATTGTCCCAGCAGCACAATGCTGCCACCACCGTGTGTCAGTGTGTGGATGGGGTTTTCAGGTTGAAATGTAGTGTTTCTGTTCCATCATAAATAACATTTAGCATGTAGGTGAAAAAAGTTTGACTTTGGTCTCATCTGACCTGAGCACCTTTTTCCACGTTTACGATGATCTCCTATGACCTTCTTTCAAGAATGGCTTTCTTCTCATCTATCTTGCATACAAGCCAGATTTGTAGAGTGCATGAGAAATAATTTAACTGTTATACGATTATTCTGCCTGAGCTGGGGATCTCTGCATCTCCTCCAGAGTAACCATGTGTTCCTTGGCTGCTTTTCTGATTAATGCTTTCATTGCCAGGACTTTATTTGTGACTCATCTGCCATGTTCCTTTGTTTTCATGATGCTTTTTTCACAAAAGTTCTTAAAAAATATTTGAGGCTCTCATAGAATAGTTCCATTTACTGAGTTTGTGTTTGCAATGTACAATGGTTTAGGGGTGTGAATACATTTCCATGGCACTGTACTTTGCAAGTGTTGAACTTTGGAAGATTCAGTTATATTCTGGTTTTGCATAAATGCATACAGTTTTAAAAATTATTTTGTTCAAGTAATTAACTTATTGCATTTTTTCTTCCTGACCACAGATTATTACATGTCTCTTGTAAGATGCAAGATTTGGAAGATTTGAACAAGACAGGTGGTTGCTATGGGATATAAAGATCTAAGTTTGAACTTCAGTGTGGCTACTGGAAAAACCCTGTTATGTTCAGTCAGCTAAGGGTAGAAAGCAGGTTCACAGCTGTCAACGTACTCACTGATATAAACTACTGGTTGTTGCAACTTTGGGTCAAAACATAACATTTAATTTTGTTTTGTTCTTAGACAGGCTAGTATGATCAAATTTGCACTCTGACCTCTCCGGCCATAAACTGTCCAAACCCTGGTGGGAAGGTCAAGGTGGCAATGACCAGAGTAACTGTAGCTGGAAAGATCAGTCGGCTGGAAGCGTTAACAAAAAACAAAACAAAAAAAAAAAAAAAACAGAGAAAGAGAAGATGAAAGATGTTATTAATTACATAAAAACATAAGTAACTATTTGAAAGTGTCTGTGAAGAAATCACAGAATTTTATGAGTTGCAATTAAAATTCATAAATTTGTGTTCAATTATGCATATGCAATAAATAAATTGTTCACACTGTAACATACAGAGACCTACTGTTTAATCAGGAAGTGGGTCATTGCATTTGGTCGTCTCATGAACAGCACCACCTGTCTGTTCAGATAGACAAAGAATGCCCCAAGAAATCCACAGGCAATCCTGCGAAGACAAAGGAATGTGAAGATACAGCATTCACTGATCTGTAGCACACTCTTAAAGCATTATAAATGGCCCGTTAAAATATAGTCCTTTATCCTAAAATACCTGGGAAATTGGTTAAACTATCAGTAAAATATTTATAAGTAACATTAAACTTGACATTGTTTATAAAAAAAAAAAGTCATTTTTTAATCTGGCAAATTGGGTTTATGAGTACTATATACACAGTAGGAATTTTATGGATGTGTTCCTGGTAGTTATAAATATTTAAAGGGCATTGTTCAACATTTCTGTGATAGAAAACCTCAACAATTTGACAGTACTAACATAGATAATTCACAATTCATTGCTTATTTTAAAGCAGCTAAGTAACTTCTTAGGGCTAAGAGACTTTTTGCTGCTTCCGTTCACTCCCATTGTACAGCTTAGTGTATATATATATATATATATATATATATATATATATATATATATATATATATATATACATATATATATATATATATATATATATATATATATATATATATATATATATATATATATATATATATATATATATATATAAATGTCAAGAAATATGGTTCTTTAGAGACAAGGGAGTGGTGGTGGATGCTTGACTAAATGTCAGTAACAATGGTGGATAAAACCTGAACAAAAGCCCATAACATCCACTTTAATGCTGCCGGAGTACTTTAAAATCCACATACTGGATACTGTCCGGTCACCATTACACTGGCATAAAGACAACTTCTCTTTGACTTCTCCCTCTTCAGCGGGCAAGTTCTTACTGTAAAAGTTCACATTTTGCTATCACTATCACTGCTTACCAAGTTCACTGTTAATTTAATGTAATGTAGTCTAAACTATTACCATTGAACATCCATCTGCCATGATAAGCAATTTGGTTAAAAAAACAAAACAAAACAAAAAAAAACCTTCAGAGATTTAAGCTCAAATATGTGTGACAATCATTCCACATAAATTTATGTGCTAAGAAGAAATCTCTTGGTTGATATTAATATGTCGAACAAACAAGGGCATACAAGTGATATGAGTTTTGTGCATCCGTTTTGATTCCTGAGGTAAATTTTTAACTTGTACTTGTTATTCTCTTTTCCTCAGAAGTTTTTGCAATTCTATATCAATTTTGATTGAAATGTGGATAAATTCAAGTTGCTATCTTTCTGTATTTTAAGAATTACTCACCCAATGATGGCAAAAGCAGGAAGCTCCTGAAGATCAAAAGGGAAATCCATGCGAAAGTTTGTCCTGAACAGAGCAGTGATGGTAACTAGAAAACAAAACACAAACAAAACTCTTTAAAAATCTAAAAAATAAAATAAACAAAGGATAAAATGAATGCATCCTTTTGCAACTCAATCAAAAACAAAAATCAGATTAATGATGACATGTTATTTTTATAGTTTGCTTTAGCCTCAGCTGCAAGGGTATTGTTGGAATACAAAAAATAAAATGAACAAAATACCCTGCTGCTAGAAGGAGGGAGAAGGTAAGAATTTTTTAGCCCATAAAGACTGAGTCATTTGAAAAACCAGCTAATTTTCTCAGTAACGGAAAGTAGAGAAATTGCGCCCCCTTGTGTAAAAGACATCAATTATCATACAGTGCAAATACAAGTAAAACTTTCTCTCCCATCCATACCTGCATCCTTGTTAAACACAGATAACACTCTAAAGATGAAGGCACTAAATGTAGCAGCAAAGTATCCTCTCCAGTAGTTTCTCACAGCAAAGTATGTGGATGTTACCTCAATGCTGAAGAGCACACCTGTTGGAGAAAAGGAACAAACACACACACACACAAAAAAGAAAAATTAACAAATGATGCAGCTTTACCTTTCTGATATTAACCTTTACCTTTCAGATTTAATTAATTTAAACATTTTTAATTTTTTATAAAAACACTTCGGGATTTTTCTTTCAGATTGTAAGAGAGCATTTAGACTGATAAGCAGACAGACAGACAGACAAAAAAAAAACAATGCTTACACCTGATGTTCTGATGAGTTGATGGTTTAAAAACCACAGGGTTTACATCAACAAATTATTGTCTGTCTTTGAAAAATCTGGTGTATGAGCCTATATGAATGAATCTGTGGCTTTTATGGTCTTTAGTAACTCAGAAAAATTCCATCATAGTTATGCCTGAAAGGCTAAATTCAAGAGCTGATGTAGACCAAGAAAAGCTGACACTGCAGTAACAATTTCCGCATTTTATAGTAAATGTGTGTTTACAATAAAAAAATGGATCGGAGCAGCTTGTTTTTTGAAATTCTGATTTTTATCTTCCTGAAAACAAGACAATGTCTATTTTTTCCAATATTATACAGAGCTGGAAAAATTCTCATATGAATACTTTTCTACACTTCATTACTGTATAGGGACTCTGTATCACTGTGAGTAAAGTTGGCAAAAACAAACAAACAAACAAACAAAAAGAGACAAGTAAAATGGAAATGGCTGTGTACCTCCAAGTGGAGTACCAAAGCAGCAGCCCACCCCGACAGCACAGCCCACTGTAAGGATGTCTGTATAACAGTAGGGATTCTACTGATCCAGACAGCAAAGAGAGATAATTGAAATAAGGAAAAGTTGCAAGATATTTCCATCATATGCAATTTTTACAGTTACAGGAAAAATCTAAATGGAAAGCCTTGTGTTTCCTGACTTTAGCTTACCTGATACACTCCTGAAAAGAAGGACATGAAACGGCTGAGAACTGCTGCACAGATGCTTGCAATGTGAACAAAAGGTCCCTGGGTGAAGGACAGGAGTACAATAGAAAAATTAAAATCAAATAGTAAAGAACTAATCATCAGACTAAAAGGAAAAACAGAAAAGCAAGGGGTAAGGGTAAAGACTATTTTACTTCTTCGCCTACCTCTTTTCCGACAGGCATCCCACTGCCCAGAGCCGCAGTCAGACCGATGACTTTTGCAATAAAAGCCTTTAGAGTCAAATACTCCTTAAGAACGACTCCTCTCAGAATGGTCTTCAACTCTGGGATACCAGAACCTTACAATAAAAGGTAAGAGTGAGTTTATAGAAGCAGAAGAGGTGAAGCCACAGTATGCTGTGGAAATCAAACCTAAACTACACATCTTTAAACTCACGATGTGGTGGAGAAATGTCTGTATAACATTCTTCTTCAAAGCTTGTCATTAAAATTTAGGGACCCCACATAATCTGATTCTTAAAATATCTGATTAAAAATATGAACTATTTCTTCATGAAAGCACTGCTTTGTGAAATTAATAGGCCTGTTTTTGTTTTCTTTAGATTCTTAAAAAAAATCAAGGTCAACAGAGGTTATTTGTTATATCTGTTTCTGGAATAAAAACAAGTGCGAGAAAGGAAGCATATTTTGTGAAAGATGAAGTACTGCCAAGTCTTTGATATGTGTGTGTTGCTTTATTGTACCCTCATTTCGTAAAGTACACAAGCATTGGGACAAACGGTGTAGAATTGGCAATATTTTCTATTAGGTTAGGATAGGATTTGTCACGGTCCAGCTTTATTTATTTATTTATATTTTGGGATTAACTGACAACATTACAAAAAATACCCTTCTCAAAACAAGTTAAAACATACAAAAAACAAGATGTTTTTCCCATAAGTGAAAAAAATTGCCAATTGAACTACTTTTTATCAGTATTGAAGAATTAGTGTCTTAAAACAAGCTCCTATATCTTGCTGAAAAGTTACTTGCAAGTTAGTTTTGTCATATTTCAAATCTACTTAGATATTTGCACTAAAAACTAGACAAAATACTTGGTAAGATTTTGTGTTTTTGCAGTAAATCTGTTGGTTAAAGTTCAACGCTCTATGAATTCTGCTAAGTGGTCAAACAATTATTAGCTGAATTAATTAGAAAACAAGTTCCACAGCTTGAGTCAGTCAGTCCCTTGAAGCTGCATCAGAAATTCTGATTTTGAAAGTAAGTACATCTTCATCAGTGCAGATAGAGAGTCTGTTTAGCTCAAGTCAAGATCAAGTAATCTTATAATTAGGCCATGTTCTGACATTTATGTTGCACTTCCTGCAGCTTTATAGAAGTGGAGCAAACTATATGGGGGATGTGTATAGTGTCTCTAAGTTGTGATACTTTTATGACAAGAAAATTTGTACTTTAAAAAGACTCAAAAAAAATCTTTGCCATCTTAACTTAGTTGTTGATCATATTATGAATGCTACAGTATCAAATGAGAAGGAAGGTGATGCTGAAGATTACTTGAATCTGTACATCTCTTTATATCTTAGAAATGCAGGGCAGGAAACAAAACATTGTGCTATATAAGATATAGGACAATATTAAAAAGTATGGAAATTTCAACTTCATTTTTCAAACAATCAGTTTAAACAACTAAACTTGATTTACAGCAAATTAACATAGTTAAACTGTGCATTATGGTATAGAAGCATATTGGTTTAATCAGTATAAGCTCATGTGGATCTGTCTGAACTGGACTTGGGCATGGTAATGTACTTCCTAACAGTTGTGCATCTCAAACTGACTGAGCTCTCATGTTATGTTAAAGTAAGCACAAATGAATATTCTGCTGGACATGCAGGTTTTCACAGAGAAACGTGTGGATAAAAAAAAGAGGGTGGAGTTGGTACAGACCGATAGCTTGAGGAGAAACCAGGTGACAGAAAAGGGAGGAGAAGAGGATAAACATCAAGGGATAGGAAACCCAGGCCAGGTACTGCAGGGGGATGTTCCCCTTCAGTTCTCTATAAATCCATTTATAGGCTAAAGAAAGAGGAATTTGGACAAGGAAACAAAAGACTATGAAATAGTGGAAATTGAAGAGGGTGCAGATACAAATGATATTCAAAAATGGGATGAAACTATTATGCTAGAAAATGGAAATGAAGGGTTGAAAGTGTAATGAAAAACAAGGAAGGGAAAGATTTTGAACATCCTTACAGAAAACAAGAAGGGAGAGATTCAATTTTGTGCAAACATTTAACCATGCATTCTTAACTGCCAATGCTGTGTCCATTGGTGTTTAATTATACCTTGCAGGCTTTTTGCACTGGCATAATCCATCGTCCAGCTGACCAGAGCCATCGTGATTCCCAGTAGAACCAGGAAGATCCAATCTTCTCCCAGCCTCGTCACAAGAAACCGTTGCACCCGTGCTATGCAGTCTGTGAAAACCAAGCAGCAGAAGAGCATAAAATGGACAGCATCCTTCCACATCTTTACTTGCATATTTTTTATTTGGTGCTGCTCACCTCTGCATTTGGAGTAGGAGCGCATTGTCCTCATGGAGGAGGTAAATTCGTTATCAGACATTTGCTCATCATCAGCCTCATTTTCCATGTTGGGATGAAACCTTGTCTTTTGCCTGCTGTGATTACCATGCTGATGGCCGTGACTATGGCGGGCATGTCCATGTTGTATCCTCCCATGGCTGTGATGATGATTTCCATGTTTCTTGATCTGCCTCTCAGTCAGCAGACGTGTGGCCTCCCTTCTGCCTGAGCCTCCGTGGTGCTCCTGGTACTCTCCATAGAGCTATAATGTCAGGAGACTGTATCATTAGAACAAAGCAGAGCACATTACATCTGAACATCATTCATCATTTAAACCCATCAACAGCGTAATAGTACTCTGGCTGAGAGGGGTCCATTTTAAAAATAGACACAACCATGTGTTGACCCTCAAAGGCTCTAATGGAAGCGGAAACATGGGCTCGGCATCTAGATTTATCACCTCTGGACGGGCTCCATAAAAACTACCCAGGACATCTGGGGAAGAGATTAATTCTCTGGATCACAAGTAAACATGTCTTATTTATAACTGAAAGATGCCCTCATCTCGTCTCTCATATGTCCAACCTTAGCCTAGCACTTAGCATATTCTTCTGCTTTCTTCTCCAAATTTTACATCAAAGAATGAATTTTCATAAAAATATCAGTAATTATAAAGACTTAGTTGACTATTACATGTAGCAGCTGATACAGTTGTGCTCATTAGTTTACATACCATGCCAGAATATCTGATATTTTTGCCAATTTCTCAGATATTGTGAATGATAATAATAATTATGATAATAAAAACATTTTCTTTCACTCATGAATAGTGGTTTCACTTAATCAATTGTCATCAAACAACTGTATTTAAAATTTTAAATCATAATGATAACAGAAAATGATCTGGAAATTTTTCATAAGGAAGTTCTGTATATTGCCCCTACAATATCAATAGAATATTGATATTGATAGCTTAAAGTCTTTTGTGATTTTTATATATATGAAGCAGTTTTACTTTTCTGGATGGTAAAGCTGCTCTGTTTTCTTAACAAAATGCCTCTAGATCCCGTAAATTCATGCACTGTCTTCTGTTAGCATGTTTGAGACTTCGACAAAGTGGTTCAAGTGGAAATTTAGTGTGTGATATTTGCCTTATGTTCATATTTTGGGTACAGTACAGTACATAATAACATATGAGTTTTCATATCTGAAATGTTATGAGCATTATATCTGACTTTTATCTGCCACGCTTCCTGTAACCTTCTACTTGCTTCTATGTTTTGATGTTTGCATACAGATCAGAGCAGAGAGAACTGTGACTGACTGAGTGTAGTGGTACAAGCAGGATATGCTTCTGTTCTTTAAAGTGCATGGCGAAAAATGTTTTTTACTGTTGCAATTTCTGTGGAACCTGTGATCTGCCTTACTTTTATGGCAGGCTTTAGACTGATTGGTTGCTGAGTTGTTCCTTAACATCACAATTTATTTTCTATCATTTGAAGTGGAGACGCTGGATTGTCCTCCAGATCTTGTGCAGATCTTACCATTTTTAAACTGATAATTTTGAAAAATCCATTAGTTTAGAAATGTTTCCAAAAAATTCATCCAATTCTTAAATCTTTTTTGAATCTATTGAATTTTGCCATTGTTAGTATCGCTCAAACCAATGAGTGCTGGCAAGTGAATAATGTTGTAATGTCAAAGTACAACCGGCTACACTCAATGTTTATCAAAGAGAAGTTAATAAACCTTGGAGTTGTGAAGTTAAAAGCCTTTTAAGAATTGTCAGCACTCCTTAGAAGATTTAGGTGAATGGTGCCATGCAAGAATACCAATACCCCTTAAACTTTTCTACATTTTGTCACATTACAACCAATTGTGACAACAATTGGTAGTTTGCATAACAGAACGGTACTAAGTAACCCAAAAGTGCATTTTGGAAGACAAATGATACATGGATTTTAAATTGCCAACAAAATGGCTGATTTTGACGACTCAACAAACAGTTGTCCTGTCAACATTACTTTCCACCTAAACTGTGGATCTCTGCAGCTCTTCCAGAGTTACCATGGGCATCTTGGCTACTACTGTGATAAACAATCTCCTTGATAGCCTGGTCAATTTAGATGGATAGCCAGGACATGTTCAAAATACTGTTACCTAACTCTGCTCTACATTTCACAGGAACTTTATCCCTGATTTTTCTGCTGTGTTGTTTGGTCTTCATGATGCTGTTTTTCTTAATGTTCTCAAACAAACTTCTGAAGCCCTCATAGGACAGTTGTGTTTATACTGAGTTTAAATAACCAGTAGGTGGACTTGATATCAGGTGAGTTCTAAAGGTTGTTATTTACACAGGTTTTTATTTAAAGGTATCAAAATAACAGAGGCTGAAAATAATTGCATACCAGAATTATCAAGTTTTTATTTCTAGACATTTTTGAGAAACATGTATTAGTTTGTTTCCATTTAACAAGTATGCACTTTTGCACTGTAAATAAAACAAACAAAAAAACACATTTATACAGCTCTGTATGTCTGTATATATGTATAACTTTACTCTCTGTGAATAAGAGAAAATCCATGATTATTTATGCACCAAATTCTTGCTTTTAAAATAGTTGTATTTGTGTTGTGTCTCAAAAGCAAAATCTTAAATTCACTTTAAAATTGGTTCTGTCTGGTATTGGTATTCATGTTAAGGATATATTAGCTATAATTGGATGCAAAATATCTTAATAAATTACTATTTTAAGTTAGTCACCAAATAATAAAACAACAGCTGCCATACAGTATAGACTACTGGAGGGAAATAAATTTTCTAGGTTCTCCAACAGATGTAGACAATAGCTCTTCAGGAATATAAGTGACAAGCTGGTAAGTTGTGTGTCCTGCTGACACTTATGACATCCATGCAGCAACCTTTCAATAGCTTCTAATTTAACGGGTTCATGGACAGGCTGGTAAAGGATGGATTTAGATGCACATGTACATAAAGCACTGGAGACACTGTGCGTGTGAGCAGAAATGCCAGTTGATGCACACTGAAACTTGAGGAGTGCAACACACAATGAACTGTGACTAAATGCCAGACTCAAACAATAACATGCACAGTTGTCTTGACTTGGTAGGAGGTGCTTATCTGTTTAATATTAAATGTAACATATAATTAGTGCTTTGCTATTGCAATGAACTGTTTACATTAGTTTGACTAAAGACTGTGGCTACCAAATATTTTGAATGTCTAAATTTCTTTACAAAAAAATGAACTCAGAATGTTTGCACTGGAATATAGATAGAACTACAAAAGCAAGAAAGTGGTCATCTAAAGAACAAATTGTGTGCTCTCAATCTATTTTATTTTACCAGAAAGGATTGCACTATATTTCAACAACTCAAATTTTAAGGAGTCCTGATCAAGTTGGCAGCATGAAAAAAAAAAAAAAAAAAATCATCCAAAACGAAAGTGGTTGCCAAGAGACTGACAATATGGATCAGAACAATAGTGTGCTTTCATGCATACAATAATATTCACTAACAGATTTTTAGAGTAAATATAAATTGTTTTGCATAATTTGACTTGAATAAATTGCATATATTCCACTTGAATGAGTATGTAAAAAAATAAATAAAATCTATAAATATATCCCAAAATAGATTGTACAAGCTGTACACTAGGCTGCTGTATCTAGTGGTTTTATTGCAGAGCATTTTCAAGATGATTCATCTTCACAAAAACTTACTGGTGGTGTCAGTGATGGCACAAAATCATGATGATTGTGATTGATCCAAAAGTGTCATTTAGTAGAAATTCTGTTCAATGTATGGCATGTCTGTTTACCTAAAACGCACTGATCTTAAAACAAAGGTCACTCAGTTCACTTTTCTTTACCTTGCAGGTTGAGTAGAATCCCAGTTTTGGTCTCAGAGGATTTTGTTATCCTTTCATAAATCAAATGTCACTGTCACTATTTTTCTTACTCTGCATGATTCACCTTTCCTCTGTACGTTACCTTTTTTAATTACAGTGAACTATTATTGGTTTCTATCCTTCACTCTCCAGCAGACGAAACATTACTCTCTACTATATTTAGTATCAGCATGACACAATATTCCTCATAACACTTCCAACACTTCCCACTTCCACAGCCACCAGTGTAGGCAGCCATCAGGCATCAGGCAACCACTTGGAAAAACACAGAATCACCTCTCTTGGGAAATGTTTATTGAGAAACAAGAACCTTAAATCTTAAGAAAGATAACTGTGTTGAAAGGTTTCTTCAAATATGAGTACATTCACTGCATTTTATTTTTTTAAGAGCTGATACCAGATACATACATAACTTGTATAAAAAGACAACCTTTTTTCTCACTGTCTACCATTAAATCAAACTTAACTTTTCCAGTTTCAGGTTAGTGGCGGTTATTAGAATTATTTCTATTTGCTAAATGCCAGAATAATGAGAGATATTTTTTGGGCTACTTTTTATTAGATTTTTTTTTTAATTCAGAAGTTTACATACTCCAAGGTTTATTTGCTGTTAAGCAATCTGCGAACACCAAGCTTCCAGTAATTTACAACATTTGAGTTAACTAGAGGTACATCGTTGGTTGTATTGTAAAGCAATACCTTAGAAACACTGCTTTCTTGTCCAATATAATAGAATAAACAAACAAAAAAAATCAGTCAAGATATCTGGAAAAGTATCATGAACCTCCACAAGTATAGTTCATCCTCGGGTACAATTTCTAGATACCTGAAGGTGCCATGTTCTTCTGTTTAAAAAAATATATTCCAATATAAACACCATGGGGATATCCAGTCATCATAGCATTCAGGAAGGAAAAGGGTTCTGTGTTCCACAGATAAGACTTTGTTTTCCAGAGCTTTTAAAGGTTTCATTATCCAATGCTGTAAAAACATAGGCTGATAGGCCACTCAGCAAGGAAGAATTACTCCAAAAGCAACATAAAAAGCCAGAATAAAGTTTCCAATTGTACCTATGTTGCGTTCCATTAGTAGTCTGAACTCAGAAACCAACTTCTTAGTCAGAAAAATCAAGTGGAACACCACCCCTTCTCCGACTATGTTAATTGGAATGCCATCAACTTGGGTGTGATGTCATTCCCAGCTCCAAGTTCTGAATTCCAAGGCAAATGGAACACCTTAGTTTTTGGAGAGATGACCTGAGGTCTGATAAAGCAACATTTGAACTGTTTGGCCTTTATGACCAGCATTACATTTGGATGTCATCTGTAAGATATGGGAGTGGTATCATCGTGTTGACTGAGTATTTTGCTGCAGCACAAAAATTTGCACTTAAAAAATTATTGGCATCATGAGAAAAAAAACATGAAATGGAACTCTTGAACCCACATAAAAAGACATCAACCAAGAAGCCAAACCCTATGTAAGTGGGGCCTCCAAAAGAACAACAACCCTGAGCAGAGCAGAAAAGATGTTTGCGAGCAAGGTGGCTTATAAACGTGATTCTTTTCCACCAGTTCTGTCAGAAGGAATGGACCAAAATTCCAGCAAACTATTGCAACAAGCTTATGTAAGGATATCCAAAACGTTTGACTCAGGTTTAAAGGGAATTCCAACAAAGACTAAGGAAACTTATGTAAACTTCTGACAATGAAGAAGGTAACAGAAAATTCTGAAAAAAATTCTGGCATTTATAAAACAGAAATATTTTTAGTAATCCTAACTGACCTGAGATAGTAAAAGTTTAGTCTGATTTACTGTCAAAGAGACAAAAAATGTTGTCTTTTCATACAGTTTCTGAAAATATTTAATTTGAACTTTATTTACATGTGGAATGTGCTGATAGAGATAAAAAAAAAAAAAAAAAAAAAAAAAAAAACTTGTGTTTAATCTGGTTCTTAAATTATGGTAAATTTAAGATCAATGTATAAAATAGCATAAAATAACACATCTTGTCATCATTCATTAAACAAAGATGACCCTAAAATGCAAAGAGTTGTGAAAAACTAAGCACACTCCAAAAAACTCAGATACAAAACATAAAAACCTAGACTTTAGAGGATGTGAACTCTATTTAACATGAATGTAAGTTGTTGATGTGGCAAAACATGTTTGTGGTTCCTAGACAGCTTTGGCTTAAATTTGCTTAAATTTGACCAAAATGGATTGTATAAAGATGGTAATATGTGTTTGTATTGATAATTTTTCACGTTTATTTATATATTTTTTTTTGTTTTGCAGGTGCATGAGTGTGCCATTATAAGCCATCTGAAGTCACAGAAATGCATGGGAAGATTTTCTAAAATAGAGAAGGGTTAACTCCATAACTTCAAACATTGCCCACATAATTGCCACAGATTTACATTGGACTTTGATTAATATAATATTGTTCTTTTTTTTTAAATGTAAAGAAAACCAATCAGTTCACAGAGCTGCTTCAAATTGTGAAGCATAAAACAAAAGGGTTATTGCAGCCCACATAGCTTTTTGGAGCACTCCTAAAGTGCCTTACTAAAGCACTCATGCACTCATATATTTTCATAAACTTTATCACATTAAAACCATAAACTGTAATACTGTGTGCAATATGGTTGTTTTCTTTGTTCACTGTTCTAGTGTTAAAACAAACAGGGAACAATCCTTTCCAAAATTCAACACTATGACGTGATAAATTCTTCCTGTTAAAACAAGCACAATACAGATTAACTCAGGCTACAAGATAACTACTGTGATTGGTCAGAAATTTGAAGGAGTCTAGAAATCCAATGTCCTGTCAATATTAACTTAATTTCTCTTCTTACCACCTTGAGTAGACAAACATCTCTAGGTCTGTGGGGAGTATGGAAAGGGCTTATGGAATGAAGCTTAGATTTCACCATAAAACCAGAACTGCTTTAAGACCATTCATTAAAATAAATAAAGAAGCAGCTTTAGATTCAAGTTTTTGTTTCTTTCAGTTTCCAGATAAAAATTAATTTTTTACACAACCTTACTTAAATTGTTTATTCAAAACTTTTCAGTGTTATTCATGCCAAAAAAGTCATCATTACCAAATATTACCATGCAACAACAAAGCTTGAGAGTTATCTGGCATGAAATTTCCTTCTCCAGATGTTCACCCTTCACACTGCATTCCTCGCACCTACATGAATGGGGTCAGACTCTACTCCAAGATCAGGTTTCTCCTCACTGGAAAACACATCAAGGACACATGCACAAACACACACTAAGGCTCAAACATCAAAAACAGCAGTGCAGAAACACAAACACCCATGCACTGCTATGTAGATTTACATGTACAGTAACTGTGTGCAAAATAGACGCACAGATAAAGCACAGGAGTTGTTTCGACATGTGCTAAGTCCAGGCAGGGCTTAAGAAATGAGGTGCAGAGAGGCTGGAAAACAGGTGGAAGAATCAACAGTGGGAAACATCAAGATGGCCAAAATGTGTTGTGTGCAAGTGTGTATGCACATGCTAAGATCAGGAGGTCCACAGTGTCTCAGCACCTTATATTCTACCATGTGTCGGACCCTGTTATAGGTAACTGCTCTCCACACAAGTTGAAAGGCTCTTTCATCAACTTGACACTTTAAATGAGGTGGCCCCCATCCACAGAAACTTGATTTACCCATACAGGTGCATCATGAGTGGGAAGCAATTCAGGATAAGGCACTTGAGACATTACAAATGAACCAAAACATGACTGAACGACGTTGACAGATACAAACAGAGTAAGACAGAGTGAGGAAAAGTGAAAGGAAAGGGGAAATAAAGAGGAGGACACTGACCAGCGTTTGCTTGTACCTCAGAGCTTTCCTGTCCGATGCATCTGCAGCCATTGACACGCTGTCACTGACCCAAAAATAAACCCAGCCACTCACGGGGAGTCTCAGCATTACCAGGAGTGCTCTGGACGTTCCCTTGCACACATGCACACACAAAAAGGCACACATCCTTTCATCAACATGTTCACCAACATATACACACACTCTGTTACACACTCACATATTCGGACATGGTGTAAATTATCTCCGGCTGCAGTTATAGTAGCATGGGCTTTCCGCAATGATATTCAGGATATCTGTTGGTGGGAAGGGAAAATGGGGGTGCCAGATGTCTCAGTTTATATATTTTCCTGATAATTACTGGAGTATTTTATTGAACCTCATCAACCAATAGACATTGCTTTTATCTTTCTTCTAACCTAATTTAAAAACAGTGCAGAGGAAAACTCTCCACTTTATCACACCCAAACAAATTACTACCTAGTAATAAGTAAGAAATAACCAGAAATATGTTTTTTATTTTATGTATTTGAATAACATTTGGATTGTGGCTGCTGGGAAGTAAAATGTCTGGTGAGTTTGTGCCATTAGAGAAAGAGACAGTGGAGTACAAATTGAAGTCAGTCACTCTGAAAGCACTTAATATTCTTCCGGTGCAAGCCATAGATACTCTAACTGACTGTGAAAGACTTTGTCATAGTGATTGTGTTGTTTTTCAGGATTCCTGAGTTTAAACTAGAAAGCATAACATGGTATAGATTACATAACAGCATTCCTCAACAGATTTTAGTTTACAGTTTAACATGCTGCTAATTTGAAGTTTTTCATGAAAAATACAATACAAAAATACAAAATACAAAACCTTCTTCTGTATTCTGCCACATCTGAGATTAAGACATGTAGGTGCGTTTATATATCACAACACAAGATATATATTTTATTTGTTTGGAATCATTGTTTAACCATAAAGAAATGTAAATAAAGTAAATAAACCGTGTGTATTAAGGAGTTTAGGAAATAATCGGCTATTGGAAACATAATATAAGCAATCGTAGTTCAAAAACTTTACTAGTATTTTATATATTATTGAGAAACTTAAATTAAACATTAAATTCCATTAAATAAAGAGCCCTTATCATCTACACTCTTCAGGAAAAAATAAATTGATATTTGGAACATTTGCAGCTGCAGCTGTGTCCTGTTTTGACAAGAAATATTTTATTCTGACAAATGTCTGAGAATATAATAGGCTGTTTTAGCAAATGACTTTTTGTGGTTATACTTTTGGGATTAAAAAAAAATAAGTTCTCTCATCTTCATTAAGCTGGAGGAAATTCTAACCCATTCACTGAGTGAAATTATTAACACAGACTCAATGATTGCAGAGGGCTGTGGTCATGCAAGCTGCAAAACTTTCATCAGAGTTGCAAATAAAGAAAAGGATTAAAATGGTGGAATGATGTTAATTTGATTAAGGTTTAGGGCGGTGCGTAGTGTAGAGGGAGAGTGGGCATTCCACATACAGAGGCTATTAGTCCTCAGTGCAGTCGTATGGGGATTGATTCCCGACTTTGGGACCTTTGTTTCATGTCTTCCTCCTTTCTCTGTCTGCAGACTGTAAATAAAGGCCACTAGTGCCACAAAAACCTTAAAAAAAAAACCCTGATCGAGATGCTGTGGAAAGACCATAGAAGAGCTATGTATGAGGCCTGCAACTTTATTAAACCACAGCAAGGAAAAAAAAATCCCCCCACAACAATCAACGATGTGGGAGATTTTGTGTTGTTGCAGTTGAAAGTTCCTGTTCAACCTGCTGAATCATAGGTCCACTTAGTTTTTTCTGCATTAGTAACCACTTTGAAAGCTGTGTTAAACGGAGCATGAACCAAGCCTTTTCCATTACGTCAATAAAACGTGTCTACAGTTGTAACCTGACCACATTTTTCTTCCATTAAAGTGATGCTGAATCTTTACAATTCGCTTCAACTGGTAAAACTCATTCAGTTTTTGACAGAAGTGAAGTGAACGTTTTCTTCTGAAAACAGCAACTATTTCTCTAACAAAAATATCTATCATGTAATCTTTTCTTGCTTTACATTTTTTTCATGACCAAACAAAATGTAAAAACAAATCAGCATGGAAGTAACATGACAGATGAGCAAAGTGCTATTTTTGTTAATGGGTGTGTGAGTGTGCTAACTTGATCTTAGAACAAAGAAGAAATGGAACGGACTCAGCAAGTAAGTGAAAAGTTCATTTAACTGTGGTCACACCTTGAGCTTTAACAAAATTTATGAATTCCTGTCAGTTCTTCTGATTTTTTGGCAGCAAGCCCACATTAAATAACCTAGATAATAACTAAGTGTGGTTGAGTCTTGATAATACTGAAGAAAAGTTTACTTAATTTCTTGAACGGCTAATTAGATCTATAAAAGTGTCTGGTGTAAAAATAATAATGTACCTGTATATCACAATTGCATAAATGTAAAGATATATTGCCAATATATACTGCCTATCTTTACGGTGCAGAATGAAGCAAGAGTCTTTACCCAGTTTAATAAATAATAATAATAATATTTACAAACATTTTTTGGTTTAAGCAGAAGAGGGCAAAGTAGCCACAAATTGTATTTAAGAGCAGCATTATTATTACTCAAGTAGCCTTCTAAAAAGTTTGCTTCTTCTTAATTTTTTTTCATATGTTGTCAAAGTATAACTACAAACTTCAGTTTATTTAATTATGATTTATTTAATTGGGATTTAATGTGAGAGACCAACCAAGTCATGCATAGTTGTCATGAGATGGGAAAATACAATTGCCTTATATTTAGCTGCATTTATATTGTGATTACGCATATTTTTTATCATTAATAAGGGAACTTCTAAAGGCAATTGGTTGCTTTTTAAAAATAAACTACATTACTTTGGTTTGTTAAATGAGATTTCAATAAAATACATTATAGTTTGGAGAACAAAGTTAAAAATCTAGGTGAATGAGTACCATTGCAAGGCACTGGAGCGCTAGTTCTATGTGTTTTAATGTTCTAGTAATGCCCAGAATTCAGGTTTTAGTTTAAAACAGCAGATGAAAAGCTTCATATGTTAATAACAGCACATATGATGTGACATTAACACATTACAGAGGCCAACTCAATATAGCGATGAATAAATAAGCGTTAATAATGTATTCCAAATGTTGATAATACTTTTTCAACCCTTAAAGCTCTTGATTTGAATTTTTCCTGGGACACACACGCAGTGGATGACAGGTGCATACAGCAAAAACAATACAGACTGATGACACATCGCATGCAGGTGGTGAGGGTGACAAATGAAAAGTGTTGGGCAGGATGCGGGTGTGGCAAACCTGAGAGAAACAGAAGTGGAAGGACGAGTGCAAGAATAACATTATGTGGGTGACAACACAACAGAAACTTAAAAAACTTCTACTACCTCTAATGGAAATGTGTTTGCTTGTGGTTTTATCTGCTGAGAACCATGAAGACTGAGAGGAAGGACTGGGATTTACTCTGCAGCTCTAAACATATATGGAAATCTAAAAAGGAAACTATATGTTTGTAGTTCCTACGACGCAGAGAGTTTGACACCTGAGCAGTCCAGCGTAGGTGGTCAGGTACGGTGTAAATACTGAGGCTTTGAGAATAAAAGACAAGAACATTTTTTATTTTGCTTTTACATTTAATATAACAATTTAGATTTTTTTGTTAAAATCTAAACCACATTCTGCTCCTGTTAGCAGATAGCATCACTTTATAACCTTAACATTATCTTACATTATCAAGTACACGCTGTCATGTTTAGAGTCACTTTGTCTTAGCCCACAAATTTGCAACATGTACATACACTCACCCATGTTTTTACAATACTACTTTTACTTGAATGTCCTGTTGTGAATTGGCACTTTTTCACTGTTTGTTAGGACAGTAAGATCTGATCTGTCGTTGCAGGACATGATTGTCAACGAACAATGCTGCCAAACTGGTTTAGTGACATATCCAAGTCAAAAGGCAAACAATGTCTGTGTGACTTTCTGTGTTTCGTTTTTCTACAAATGGGTTTTTCACATGCCATGTTTCACTTTTTAACTTATGCATACATGTTCCATAGTAGGTTTATATGTTTTAAACCATAATGGACCAGGATGATGTAGCACTGTCAGACGTTTGTCTGGTCTTTCCTGCAGATACCACTGTATCAATGTGATGACATTTGTTTCAGTTATATATGCTTACTAAAACTGACCGTTGTGGATAAGAAACAACAAGATCATTTATCTAGTAAATTTGTTAGATGATATTCGACATGAAGGGAACTCCCTTTCAGTATGTTCCTACTTCCCCTTTGACTTCATGTTTTATCTTATAACCGTGTTTTAGTTTTGTCTTTATGTTACTGACTTCTCTTGATCTGTACTGCTACATAAGTAAAAGTTGGATTTTGTTTTTTTTTTTAATTTGAAAGGTTGAGACATAGTGGTGGAAGTGGTCTGGTGTGTGTAGATGTAGCAGTTAAAGCACTTAATTTATCATCTTTTTGAACTGTTGGGCTGAATATATATATATATATATATATATAGATATATATATATATATATATATATATATATATATATATATATATATATATATATATATATATATAGTCACCCCCAAACTGGAGCAGTGGCTAAAACAGATCCCAGGAACAACATCAGACATCTCAGTCCAGAAATGTGCAGTTCTCGGCACAGCCAAGATACTACGCAGAACCCTCAAGCTCCCAGGCCTCTGGTAGAGGACCCGAGCTCAGAGGTTGAGAAAAGACCACCCGTGGAGGGTGAGAAGGGAATATTTATATATATATATATATATATATATATATATATATATATATATATATATATATATATATATATATATATATATATATATATATATATATAAACTGTGTTATTTCAGATATTAAAGGGAGTGTGTCATGTATTTGCAACATGCTTCCAACATGCTTCCAGTTTCAATTACTTATTTTTTCTTGTGCAACTTTGGATTGAAAGAAAATAATATATTAAATTTATTAATTGACAGTTTCAAAAATGTGTTGCATTATATAAATAACAAAATTATAATGTGATCAAACTACTTATGTCATCTGACATATAAAGTCTTTAAAGTCTTTAGTCTTCAACAGTTTAGGGTTGCTGCTCAACTCTGGAAATGTTGATCCCTAGCTGATCTCTTTCAATGCTGAAATAGCTGTTTTATAATCTTTCTGTGTTTCTCACAGGATGACATCCGACTACATGGACATTAGTCCCTGTGCTCCAGACGACAAGCTCTGTAGTAAGGAATAAATGCTGTCTATCTTAATTATAATGACCATTTTCAAAGTTCTATCTCATGTATATCCCATTTCCACTCTAATTACTTAAAATGCTTACTCTTTTTTTATTGCATGAAACTGAAAAAAATTCGGAGTTGAACATTTTGTAAACTTTGTCTAAGATTTTCATGCTGGTTATGACCTATTTTAAATTCCCTTGTTGCAAATATGCTGGCGCTAACCTCAACTTTTGTTGAATAAAACGTTAGCACAGTTTGGCTGTAAACTAAGTACTTGCATTACAAGTGACATGATGTGCCTTGGTAACTAGTCATTTATTTCAGTCACAAATTTTCAAATTTTCATCTTCCCACTCACAAAATCCATTTCTCACTGTTAATTTACCTATAGAGTTATAGATGTGTCTTTGTGACTTTCAAATATAAACTATGCAAAATTAGACTGGACTATAATTTGATACCAGAAATAAGAAAACAAAAGTCTTTTGGTCACAAATTTTGAAAACGACAATATTAGAGACTTCAGAGGCTTTCAATGTAGCAACTGCCTAAAAATCCATAACACGTCAATTTTCTTGTTATTTCTAAGCCTATTATTTGAACCGAGAATAACAGAGCTACAATTTTAACAAGCAGTGATTGTGGAACCTAAATGTGGGCAAGGAGGGCAGAGGTGAATGCAAAAAAGAAATTGTTTAGTAAATTAAAGTAAAATACACAAAACAAAGTGTAGAGTCTAAAATAGAGCAGAGCAGCAAAACCAACAGTGACTGAAAGAACTAAAAGGAATTGTTTACTATTTAGAGGTGATCAGTGGAACAAGAAACAGATGGAGACTAATTAACCACAGCAAGTTTTGAGGCGTTAAAGTAGATGCATTATTGTCCGATTAAGGAAATTTTGCTCCAGACCAGAGAAGGACAGAATAACTTATTTCCTTTCCCATGTCTAGATCTGACAAATGTCTAGAAAGCATCCATAGATAAAATGTGTGAGGTAAAAAATCTTTCAGGTTTGCCTTTTCATGTAATTTTAATCAATTAGCAACTGGTTTACCCCTTTTTCATATAAAATACTAATAAAGAGATAAATATTCAAGTTTCATATGAGCAGAATGAGAATGCTGGCAATCCTAAGTAAACAAAACAGTGTTCTTGAAAGTTCAAGCCTAGCCTTTGATGAGCATATCACAGAATGATTCATATCATTCCACAATGTTCCCAGCACTCCTTAAAATGTGCCAGAACCAGAATGGGATTTTTTTTAACCTCACCAGTAGTTTTACATTCTTCAGCATTCAATAAGGAGATAGGCTGAGCTTTGTGGTAAACAGCAGAGGGTGTGTAAAGCCATGGATTTGAGACACAATACTAGAATTAACATAGAATCAGCTTCATATGAATAAACACTAACGGTTAAAGGGTGGAGAAGGAATCAATATGGAGGTCAGGGAGCAATCGATGGGACAGAAAGACAACAAAATAAAGAATAAATTCATCAACAAGGAATTAAAAAAAATCCTTTAGCAGACAAATTAAAACTAGATACACATTTAATGGTTTCCAGGGTTGGTATGAAGTTCACTGTTAAATCTGTAAATTGAGTGTTTTTTTTGGCAAGCAAAATAAAGCCAATAAAACAATCAGTACGTTAAGTTGATGTTGTTTTTTTTTTTTGTTTTGTTTTTGTCTCATTTGTAAAGCAGGATAATAATTCTTAGTGCAGAACAATTTTGGCAAAAATCTAATTCTAAGAACTGTTAATAATCACAAACTGATCTGCAAATCCACAACACTGACAGTTATTTTGAGTTAACATTGGTCATAGCAAATAAGCAACACGTTTTATTTATTTATTTGTTTTGTTTTGGTTTTTTTTATCCATATAAGGTTTAAATCATGTATTATGGCATTTTCAGTGCAGTGCTTTGAAAAAAATATTTAAACCCCTTAGCTTACCTTGTCATCAAGTAAATATCAATGTATTTTTGGTATATGCGATGGCCAAACACAAAGTGGTAAAAAATGCTTTTTCAGAAATATCTGTATCAAAAAGTGCATTTCTGTATTTAGCCTGCCTGAGTCAATATTTTACATAATCAACTTTCTCTGCAAATACAGCTATAAATCCTTTGGCTTGTTTTCACAAGCTTTGCTCATCAACAGATTTAAATCATTTCCCCTTCTTCTGAGGAAAACAGAACACCTAATTTTAAGTGTTGCCAGAGATTAATTGGATTTTGGTCTGGACTTTGAGTGGGCTACACTGACAAATCAGTATGTTTTGTTCTAAACCGTTCCAAAGTTTTCTTGTTGTAAAGAGAAAAAAATTACATATAATATATATTTATATGTATCAGATTTGATTCCTTAATAATAATAATTGGTTGCCAGCTGTCCATCAATACCTACAAAGAAATTTCTGTGATAGAGTTAAATCTAAGTTCACAGGTGACATAGACATCAGCTAGTTGTGAAGTCAGGACAATCATGCAACAGTTTACAATACGAGATGGGGTCAACTGTGTTTTATTACTTGAGTAACCTTATGAAGTAACACAAACAGCACTAACCCTCATCACGCAACTTTTACTCCTGTTACCTCGTTTGTTTACAGTTAGAACAAAAATCATTTTTACCCCTGGCAGACTTAGGTTCAAAGTAATCATTTAATTTTACCAACTTGCTTTTTCTGACTGGAAGAAATATTAACATTTTAGAGATCCTCAGACAGGGTCCCAACTTGAATTTGGGAGCTAAAGATTAGGGAGATGGCAAGGAGGGACTCCAACCTCAAAGACTTTGAGACTCCACTAGTTCCTGATCTAGAAGCACCATGGCAGGTTTTTCATCCTTTAAATGACATTTACTTAAATAAACTCTATGGCAGTTTTAAAACACAAACAGCCAGACTGGCATGTCTAGCTACATACAGTGTGAACATTATAACCTCTGGTGGGAAGAGAAGATAAAATAATGTCAAGACAGAAATTCCTGTCATCATGAGTATCTAAGTTTTCAACAGTCATTCTCCTGATAAAAAAAAAAAAAAAAAAAAAAAAAAAAGCTCTGAATATAACACTGAAATCAAACCCGCTTAAACTTTACACTTAAAGAGAAATTCATGCAAGTCTCATGCAAGCAAGCCTGAGTTAAGAGTAAGGATCATCCGTGTTGTGGCCTAATTTTTAGAAACAAAATAAACATTAGGACTTTGTGCTGTATAAGAATTTAAAAAGCTTCACATTTTCTTGGACCTGATGTTAATACTTTCTTTTGCCTTTCTCCTCACAGTAACACGAGAATATCAGCTTGGAGTGATTGTCGTCCCTGCTTTGTTAGTCTCGCTCACCGTGATCTTCTTATTGATAATTTTTATACTGATGTGCTGTAATAAGTATAAGCAGACACGAGTCAGATCTCCCAGTCAATACCACCCTCCCCAGCACACCACAAATCAAAGACACACACAGCGAAACCACCACCACCAAAATCGTCACCACCACAGACATCACCTACAGGGAATAGATGGTAAGCTCAATTTGCTCTATTCTTTTTGTTAAAGAGCTGTTTCCAATATATCAAACAGACGATTTATTCTGCATTTTTTCTCTCAAAAAGCACCCCCGGGTATTGACCCTCTTGAACATGAAGAGGTACCAATGAGAGTTCAAAACACACGTCACAATGTGATGCCAATTCTGGCTGCAGCACAACATGAATCCCCAGAGAGGCATGTGACTGCAGCACCACACAGAACTAGAGACAGACATGGGGCTGCAGCAAGACACCGCTCTCCAGAAAGACATGTGGCTGCAGCACAACATCACTCTCCAGAGAGGCATGTGGCTGCAGAACCACAGACGTTCACAGGGAGACCTCTTGGAAACTTTAATCATGTCACTGCATTGACACCATCTCTCTATATCAACCCTAATGACACAGTAAGCTTCTACAGAGCCCGCATGGACAACAAAGATGTCATCCTGAGGGCACTAAAAGGTAAATATAGTTGTTTTAAGTCAAATACTGACAACCGAAAAGAAATTTGGAAAATCAAAGATTAATTTAAAACTTCTTATAAAGTTAAAGTTTTAGTGATACTTACTCCTCAATAAAGCTGAGAGGTTGAAATATATATTTTGTGAAACTGGTTCTTTTATCCACATTTTTCTTCAGAAAATGCGAGCAACAGTGAGAAACAGCACTTTTTGGGGTTTGCATCCTTCCTGGGAGGTCTGGGCCCTCACCCCTTTATTCCTGCTCTACTGGGTGTGGTTTCTGTACGGTCACCTTTAGTGATGGTGATGGAGGAGCTGAGGCACAGAGACCTGCTGGGGTTCCTGTGGAAGTGCAGAGAGGTAGAGTACCCTGGTCCTTCTCAAACAGATTGACAATATTGTCACATGGGGGTTCAAAATGATGTTTAAATAAAACTGGTATCACTTCTGATTGGTATGAGAAGGTGTTAAAGTTTCTGTAATTAAATCAGCCATTTTTTGTTTGTGTAAATAGATCCACATAAAACATTTGACAAAACTGTTGATTCTTCTTCCACTGTTTCAAAAAAAAGTTATGTTTTGGTCAATGTTTCATTTAATTATATTGAAATTATGTTTGCCAATTATTAACACAAAGCAGATATTTTTCCTTTGTTGGTCTTTTCAGTGAATCATGGTGTTAAGCTCAGAGTGTACCTGTTTTGCTGTGTTTGTCTCCTCTAAGGGAGCTACTGCTGCTATTAATGCCTGACTTTTCCTTTAACAGAGATAAGTAGCAGAAGTGAATTTAAATTAGCTTAGAGTGTATTAACATAACTTTCGAACTATGAAGGCTTTTTAAGTATTGTATCATTGATGTATTTGTCAACATACCCTGATGTAGCCACCATTGGATGCTCAATAGTCTTAATTTTATCCCTTATACCGCACCATATTACATTTCTTCTGGGTTAACCAGGCAAGCAGGGCCTTCTGGAGACATTAAGTTTGCTTGAACCTCAAAACATGCAGGATATCTCACATAGATATCCCTCATTTTTTTCACTAAAGGATAACACAAGTCATGAAATGACAGAAAAGAGGATCTTCACCATGGCAGGACAAGTGGCCTCTGCTCTGGTTAGTTGAACTGATGTCTTTCTTATAGTACCCTTGTTTCTGAATTTTCCTACTACATCACCATCTATTTTTACTTACAATATCTCCCAATATATATCGTCTTCCTCATTTTCTAGGATTACCTGCACAGTCAGGGATATATCCATGGGAACATTGGAGCTCGCAGCGTTCTGGTTGGTGGCGACATGACGGCCAAACTGTGGGGATTGAGCTCATCTTATCACAGAACACAGGCCGCCTCCGCAAGGCTGGTGGAGGAAATGGAGCTGAAGAAATGGCAGGCACCAGAAGTTCTGGCCAGGAGAACAGCCAGTAATAGCAGTGACGTGTAAGTGTTAAAGTTCTCTGTAAGAAGCATAATGATAATAACAGGTCAGTTGCTGGAGAGAAGGAATCTGGATGTTGCATGTCAGGATTTTACATCATTAATATTTTAGAATGATGCATTTCACTGTTAATTTGTTGCATAAAATGTTTTTGTTGCATATCTGGATTTTGCAAATGCTTTAGTTTAGCCTGGTATTAACAGTATTTCAGTTAAGTGATCTAAAGTTATCTCGAAAAAATTTTCACAGATGGTCCTTTGGTATCCTTCTTTATGAAATGGTTACATTGGGTGAGTACTCTACAAGCACTAGTGAGAAAAACTGTTGAATATCATACAGTCTTAATGCCTTTAGACAAAATTGTTTTATTCTTCATGTTATAGATATTGTGTCACAACCTGCCTTCTGTTCCTCTTTCTCAAATCACATAAAAAACATATAAAGTTGTCATTTGAAGAACAGAACAGATCATGTTGCAAACATGAAACTATATTTTTGCACAAAAAACGGAAGCTGCGCAAGTTGTGGGAAATAGGAGGGGCAAGCCAAATTAAAGAAAAAAATAACCAAACTCAAAGATGCAGACTTGAGGTGTCCAACTATTGTTTGCTAAAAACTAATTAAAAAGTATATTTTTGAAAGGTGTTGATTAAGGGAAAGTGAGTGAAAATTACCAATTTACACAATAAGTGAAAATAAGACACTGTGGCAATGTAGAGATGTTAAACAAATAGTTAAAATCTTCATCTGTGTGAGATCAGAAGAGAGCTACAACATGAAACTCTGCATCCATCTCTAAAACACTGTGGAAGCTCTGTCACTGTTTCAGCTGTGCTTCAGCCTGTATTGTTTCAGGTCTTTTCAAAACAATGGCAGAATGAAGAGAAGTATAATCATCATATTTGAATACAGGTTTCAAAATAATTTCGTTGAAAATCATTTGCATTTTTTCAGATGAATCCTAAACACCTACAAAAAAAATCCCTCAATACAACACCTTCAGTATTTTGGAGGAAATATCTTAGAGTTTAAAATAAAATATGGGTATATAACCTGCTAACTTTAAAAAAAATTAGAAAGGCAAAATTATTGCTTTTCACTTATGGATTGTATATGGATTGTACACATTTTTTTAATTTTAATTTTTTTTAAAATAAAAAATATATACATTTTTCATTTTTATTGTGAATGTTGTAAATCCCCATACCCATCTTCCATTTACCCATAAAAATGAAAAAACTCACACACTTTGATTCTATGTATCTCTAAAAAAAATCTACAATTTAATACCTTTCCAGCAAAAATATTTACCTCCTTAGCAAGTTAACACATTTTGTAAAAATATTTTTAACATCTTAGTTATGCAAATGATTTAATTAAACTATTATAAATAGGATATCCTGTAAGTAACAAAATAATAAAGTAATGAAAAATTCTCTGCTGTTAGGTGACCCACCTTTTGCTCACATCATGTCGACTGAACTTCTGCAATATCTCCAAAGAGGGAAAACTGTGAAACGTCCGACCAACTGCTCCAGCACACTGTGAGAACAGCTGCAGAAAACAGTCTTTATGCAGAAACACATGACCATTATCCCATATCTACACATAAAAGGCTAAAAAGTACAGTAGCTTGTCAGAAATAATTCATAACCTTACATAGAGAAAAACAAATCAGTTACTTCAGTTTGAATATAACACTACTTTTTAATTGTCTGACCTGATTTTTACTATTGTGTGGTTATTTTTGCTATATCTGAAAACATTTGGAGTATGTTAGTGAATTTTAGTCTTTATGATTATTTAATGATTTACTGAAAATTAGGCTAGGTGAGAAATTACAAAATCCTGATCAAATAAGATTTAAAAATGTCAAAATAGCCAGAGATTAGACATTAGTGAAAGAAAAAAAGAAGGGTCCTTTCATTGTATTACAGGGTTTCAATCTGAGAATCCAGCACTTCATATGTAGGAAATACCTGTTGCTAAAAACAAACAAACAAACATGTAGAAATTAGGTTAGTGCACAGGAATTTAAGAGTATTTTCAATTTCACTCCACACAGCCTACTGGTAGCATATTTACAACACCCCTTGTTTAACTGTGTTTGCAGGTACTCCATCATGAAATCATGCTGCCACTGGAGCACCCAAGGGCGTCCCTCGGTGACCGAACTGATTAGGATACTTCATACAGGAGAGCAATCAGCAAATGGAAGCACAGCTCTAACAGTGCCTGAGCCACTGAACTTGGAGAAATACATGAGGGAAGCAGGATATGGAGAGGCATTCAACTACGCTGTGCTCTGATTGGCTGGAACTGTCATCACAAAGGACTCTGTTGGAGCCATTACTCCCAGTCCAGCAAAACAAATTCTTTAAAGTACTAGGTACTGCTGCAACAGAGCAGAAAATGAGGGGACTTAAGTATGCCATTTACATTTTTTGTTTAGAAAATATATTTTATATTTATATGTAATTTTGGAACACTTAAAATATGAAGCACAACCATCTAGTATGTTTTAGGTAACTTATTTTTTGTAAATATGTATATTTTCTGGTAAGTAGTAATTTGGCTGTCTAGGACTTAATAAAAAAAAACAAAACATATTTACTATATTATCATTTTAAGGCCAGTCCTGTCTTCTTTTTAAAGACGCACCAAAAAATATTGTTTATATTTTATTAATTCAGTTCACATCAACACAAAGAAATGATAAAAGTCATGATGCAGGGTTTGTGTGCAGTGATAAAAAAAAAAAAAAGTAACAAATTACCATCACTTCATAAACAAAGTGAAGCTTAACTGAGTTCTTGTCAAGAGAATATTGACAAAACCTAGACTTTGTTTCGATAAAAGGAGATCAAACAAGTTTAGAGAGAGAAGCAGTGCATGTCACATCTTGTGATTTTCAAGGAATTGAAGGAGCTGTCAAAGAAATGTGCAGTCTCCATGGTAACCAAAATGTTGCACTGGCTGATTGGTGGTCTTTACCAGCATCATTACTGCATCTAGTTTTGAATCAGACATTTACCACAGCATTATGAGATCTCACAGCAAACTCACTGCCAGCTTAATTATTAGCTTCCAGTTCACAAGGACATCTAGCTATTCAGACAAGTTTCCATAAAGATGGTCAAAAAGCAAAAAAAATTGAGTAAATTCAAAAAGTGCAATTGATTGTACTGATTCATTACACAGAGTGATATGGAGTTTAGGTCAGGTCAGTTTGCAGGCTGATCAAGCATAGTGATGCCATGGTCTTTAAATCAGATATGACCATTTTTGGTGGTGTTAGGTGTCAAGTCCTGCTGGAAAATGAACTTGGGAATAAATCTGCTGGTGGAAAATAAAAACTAACAATGTTCATCTACAATAAGTGATGGATTTTGGAGAATTCTGTATGATAGTATTCTTTTTGCATCATTGCAGTAACACTTAACCCTACATTAGCTGTAAAAAAGATCATAAAATAGAATTAAATCGATGCCCATCACTGGGCAACATACTTCATGAACACCACACAAAATTCAAGACCTCCCTGCAGTCCAAAATGAAATTGTGAATTCTAAGCCAAGGTTTAAATTATAAAGGCTGCTCAGATGCTTGGTGCAAAAAGAAGGTACTGGGTTAAATCTGACCAGGGACTTTTCTGAATGGAGTTTGCCTAGACTCCAACTTCGTCTCAGAGTACCAAAACATGTATGTTAGATAGGTGGCCAAGAGAGCCATTTGGTGTAAGTGTGCATGGTTGCTTGTCCCATTGGTCTGTGAGGACTGGTGACCTGTCCAGGCTGTCCCAACCTCTTGCAAAATTGACTGCTGGATGGTGGCGCTATGCTGTAAAACAACTGTCTGGATAAAAATCAAGACTCCGGAAACAAAGTTTTACAACAGTTCCTTGATTATTTATTTGCATTATTAACCATTCTTTGTCAAACACAGTCCTTCAAGATTTTGCAGTTTTTCTGATTATTGCAAATGAAAGATTTGCAGAATCTTCAGTAATTTTGGAAAGAAAGGTGCTGCTTGTTTGGGTGAAAGTAGACCAAATGAACAAATCTGCATGGACCCACCTAATAAAAACATTACACAGGAATTAACAGGCTCACAACATATTCAATGAGTCCTTTTAATCCAACTTTACATGTAGAAGGACCCGCAAATTTAAATACTTCAGAATCCAGGGGAGACTGAAAAAGAAAGACACACAGCAACAAATATTACCCCTTCTTGAAAGAAAGCAGCCACAAGCAGTCACAATAAAGCCAAAAATAGCTAGCTACAAAGGTAAATATTGTTGGTAGGTACACAATATATGACAAAGTTATGAGGAAGACAGAGAAGTTTCCTTGATCAAGGTAGCTACTATTCAGTCACGCTTTGGGAAAAGCAATGGATGTCATTGCTTGAAAGAAGAAGTTTTAAAAAATTAATGAGTGTTTATAGAAAAGAAGGAATGATATGAAAAGTCCTCATCTAAATCTAGTGTAGAGACTAGTAAGAAAGGCCACAAGAGAACATAAGAAAATTTTGACATAAAAAAGCTCAAACAAAGCAGTTGAGCAAACAAATGTGCAATTAAATATAAAAGGCAGATTTTTTACACTTACTACAGCATAGCTTAAGGTTTTCTTATTCACACAGTCATTCAGTCTGATGGAATTGTTTCTTAGTCCGTGACAAATGTAGGTCCACATTTCCCATTTTCTCAAGAGCTTTCACAACAACCCGGCTTAAAGATACCTTACCAGCTGGCATTTAGTGCTGTTTACTGCTCCTTTTTATTTCACATTTCAGACAGCATCTCCTACAAGTTTCTGTTTATACAGTTTAAATAAAAAAAAAAAAAATAATAATAAAAAAAAGGTGAGACTTCTTAAATAAAGCTTAATGAGACAAAGTGGAGGATTTAGTGTTCCTGCACATTTTTCATTTCCGACTTCAATGCTTTTCCAAACTCAAATCTAACAGATTTTTCTGGACATTTGAGTTAATAAAAATAACTAGTTGGATTTATTATCTGTAACTTTTATAAACATATACCAAGACTATGCCAAGGTTGGCTTCTGATCCAGGGGTGTGCTAAAGGGCACTCATTTGTATTTTTTTAGGCAAGTTAAATCAACTCTAACATGTTTAACACTTAGTTTTGGTAAATCTGGAATGATTTATCCTACAGTAAATACAGCCTCCTTAAAGTACAGTTTCTGAGAGATTTCAGTGTTCTGTTTGATGCCTTAACAAGACCCAGTGTTAAGACCACACAGGTCTACGGGGTCTAGATGTAAAAAAATAAATAAATAAATAAAAAAAAAAGCAGTGAAATGACTTTTTTAAATGTTTGAGAGTTTGTGTATCATGTTAGTAACTCTAAAGCAAACAGATAATTAAGTTTGTCAAAAAAAAATTAAGGTGAAAGAATTCTAAGACTAAAAAGTTGTTAAATATGGTAAGATGGTATGGTAAATATGGTGAGATACAGATTGTTATACCTTTTTGTTATATCTTTCTAATGTCTTCATGTCTAGAAATTCAAACATTTTACCTTATTCTTGTTTTCTTTTATTCATTTTTTATCCAGACCTGGAAAACGATCACAGCAAATTCCATACTTTTTCCAGGCTGCAAAAGAACCCTGAAGATGTTTTCTATAGTCTTTGTCTACTAACTATCGTGTAAAATAAACCCCTAGGATCTTTCAGTCTTCTCTATATGCGATATACTCCCAGAAGCTTGAGAGTTTTGGGTTTCATTTGGAGTCTGGTCTGGCATTTCAGCTCTTGATACCCTGTTCTCTCACTGTACCCTGTTAGCTAAAGGGAACCCATCAAAAAAGGCCAGCATTCATACATCATGATGGTCATTCCTACTGAGTAACAGCTCAGTATGTAAACATTTTTCACCTAGATAACCATTTTTACTCAAAAGATACAGTTCCGAACAAACACTTTTCTGAACAAAAACCCACGAGGAGCCAGCTTAGAGTTTAGAGCTTCCTTCCAAATGAAACAATAGCTGTTTCTACAACCATTTTTAATTTTCCTTTTTGATTTGACAAATAAATCAAAGTGATCTAGAAAAACTTTATTTCACAAAATATTTGTGAAATATGACAGCCCCAGCTTTCAAAAAGAGGAGTGATTTTCCTACATGTTGGAAAAAAAAAAGTTTCAGCCATTTGTTTTTGAAGTGCAAAATAATAAGAAAATAAAATCTTCACTTATGTGTTGCAAAAAGCGATTTTGGGCAGCAATCAGTACCTTCACCAAAAATCTTCATCCAACACAGTTTTTAGATAAATTATCAAGCAGGTAGTCCTCTCAGTCTCTACAAATATGACTGTCAGAGAGAAAACCGACAGCAGGCTTCAACTCTGAAGTGCTCAGTTCAGCTGGAGAGTCTGTTTTGAAATCCTAATGAACCTCATTCACATTCACCTGGAGGTCCTTTCTTCCCACTGTCAAAACAGCTCCACATCTGATCCTGCTCCAGGAGCGGACGTCTTGTCCGACTGAAACGTTAGTCCCTCAGATTGTTGATGTGAGCACAGATCTTCAGGGCCGGGCCTAGTTTGATGTTCATGGTGGACATGAGATGCTCCTCCTTCAGCAGGAGCAAAGCCTGTCCGTCAATTTCCTGCGACAAGAACTGGGAGGCGAGCTCCTCGCAGCCTGAGAGCAACAAGAACACGACCAAAGTAGTAAGAAAGGGTGAAAAACAGTGATTTAACAGAAACAATTAAAGCTGTAAAACCTACAGGGAAATAACATAGAACAGTAAACTGTTTAGTTACCATCCAGTTTGACATTAATTAGTTAACTACAGATTTAGAAGCAATTGATCTCAGTGTAAGAGTATGTAACCATTGGATGAATAAGTAAAGTTAGTTCAGTTTAAGTGAAGTGGGTGAGTAAATAAAAACAAGTGGAAGACAGACGTCGGATCTTCCAACCTTGTAGTGAGGAAATAAACTGTGAAACATCCTCTACTGTCCACTGGGCGGGGCTAGTAGGCAGGCAGTTGGGTGCTGAGCTCTCAGTTGCGGCTGGTGGAGGCGGCTGGTGGCAGGAGGCTGATGAAGCGGGTGACAGAGACATGGCGTCTTCTTCATCCTCCTGTCCACTGGATTCCTCATCCGAATGGCTGGACTCTGATCGGCACTGCAGTGAGAGAGGCTGGGGATTACTTGATGAATCCTACTGAACAACGAGTAGGATTAAATGAGGTCTGTTAGCAATCAGTGCTGCATTCATCAAAAAACGTTTGTGTGTGAAAGCCTTATGCTTTATTGCAGTCAGTGGTGGCCTAAAATAAGCCTGATTTTTGTTTCTGCTATGTGCTTCACAAGAAGCTTTCTAATATTTATTGGAAACACTAAACACGTGATTAAAAGGCAAACACTTGTTTAATTCCAGTGTTTTACATATCAGAACATCAAACCAAAAACAAAGGGATTAAAAAGGTTCATAAATTCCTTAAATCTAATCTAAAGGATACAAAAACATAAAACGGATTAAAAAAAACTATAAACTGTTTTTTACTAAACAAAAATTAAATGGAAGCTGGAAAAGTTGTACGTTAAGTATTAAGTACACCCCAATAATTTAATAACTTGAAGAGACACTTTCGGTAGTAAAATCTTATGGTAGTCATTTTCACAAATGAAAGAATCCCTCATATTTTCATTTAATTGCATTGCTACACGTATGACTCAGATTTGGGCCAAGCAGTGAATAACTTGCTCTAGAGAAAGTCGCGGATAGCCCCAGGTCTGCAAGGTTCCCAGGAACTGTAGCAGCAAAACAAGCCCAAATCACCACTCTTCTACCGCCATGCTCAACCGTTGGTATAAGATATTTGCTGTTTTTTTAAAAAAAAAAAAAATGATGATGTGGATTATGGCCAAACATCTCTATTTTGAATGCTCTTCCAGAAGTCAGGTAGTTAATTGAAATACAAATTTACAAACCTATATTATGTTGCCATATTATTTAGAGATAAGAGAATTTTTCCTGGCAATTCTTCCAAACAAGCGATAATTGTTTGGGGTTTTTTTTTCCTATTTGTTTAGTCATGAACTGTAACATTTAGCTTTTAGAGTGATGAAGAGCAACAACTGATTGTCATTGCTAATGTTTTCCCATCCAGGCATTGTGTTAACACAAACCTATATGTTCTACAGCAACAAACTACCAAAGCTCCTGCTTTGACAGAGGTTGTCACACCCATAATGATTACTCAAACGCATTTGAATAACAGCACCTGGCTCGCAGATCTAATCAGAATTTGCATAAATTCACTTTGCTTTTTGACGGTTTTATCATTTCAAATTTTTTTGTTCTGTAACTGTATGAAGCATGACTAAAGGGGCACAATTTAAGATATCTTTAAATACACTACAAAGAAGATCTCATGTCAATAAAAGTGAAGGTTGACGTAAAAAAGCAATTGCAATATGGTGGTTTTATTGTGACCACTAGATGGCAGCAAAGCTCAGTCAAACAACTCAAACCCTAAGATCTATAACAAGTCATGTCACATGTTAGGTGGTGCTAGATTGTTTAGAGTTTTGTAGTTAGAGCTAATCTCTTTCCACTTTCATAGCAGAACATTTTTTGATTAAATTAAAACCTAAAAGAATTTGCCATTCTAGTTTGATTCGAAAGAATTAACAAAAACTGTAGTAGCAGCAGATTATTTACACCTATTTTTAAAACCTTTTTTATGTAATCAACTTTTGAACAGTACTTTTCTCTCACCTTTGCAGGTACGGGTCTTCCTGCTATCTTTGCGCTGGCTATTTCAGAGCTAGTCCTACGAGGAACCCTCCTCCTTGCAATCCCTCCTTCCTCATCTGAGTTCGAGAAGTGGCCCTGGCCCTGGTCTTGGTCCTGGTCCATAGCGTGATCCTGGTCTTGGCGCTGGCTGTGACTGTGTCGCATGGTGAAGTTTTGCCTGAAGCTGACGTTGTACCTGGGGAACCAATACATACTGTATCGTAGACAAAGAGTGACATATACGGTACTGAAGCCGGGACGAGCAACACACAGTTTTTGTCTCTTTGAACCATGTGTGGTATAGAAGTTATACACACGCATCGGCCAAGGAGACAAATGCAAAGCAGAAGCAAATTAATTTAAGACTCATATGCTTACAAAATACTGTTCCAAACAATGCAAAATATGCATTGTTTATATTGTGAAACATATGATGTAATAAATACAATATAAAAATCAAAAAATGATGCAAGTTCAATAGAAAAACTTAAAAAGTTCTCAAATATCCAAGACAGACATTTCCAAGCCAGTTAGGAATAGAAATATGAATGAAGTTCTGCTATAACAGCATTTAAACATAAAAAAAAACACAACTTTGAGAAGCACAGAAAACACACATGCTGTGAACATACAGCTGAAGCCACCTGATAATTCACAGGACAGCCAGATTCCTCTGTGGATTAATGCTCGTTATGATTCATTTCTACATTATGTAAGGTGCCTTGCAATTATTTTTACATCCCTTGAACTTTTTCACATTTTTTAGCTCACAGCCAAGATTTTAAAGTTCATTTTTACCAGGATTTTATGTTATAGACCAACACAAACAGTGCATATATGTAAGGGTGAAGGGAAGTTACTTGCATGGTTTTTAACATTTTTTGCAAATACAAATCTGAAAAATGTACCATGCATTTGTCTCAGTCATTAATTTGTAGAACCAACTTTTTCTATAATTTTGGCTCATTTTTCTTTGGAGTAATGAGATACATTTGATGAACCACACCTGTGAAAATGATACTTCAAGTCTTGTGACAGATTCTTGAATGGATTTAGGTCTAGACTTTGACCAGGTCAATCTTAAAAATGAATATGGTTGCTCTAAGCCAGTCTATTGTAGCTCTGGCTGTATGCTCAGGGTTTTTATTCTGCTGGAAATTAAATCTACACCTTGGTCTCAAGTCTATTGCAGCTTCCAACAGGTCTTTTTTCCACAATTACCATGTATTTAGCTCCATCTGTCTTCCCATCATCTGTTACTAACTTCCCTGTCCATGTCAAAGAGGTATCCCCACAACTTGATGCAGCCACCACCACGTTTCCTGGTGAGGGATAGTGTGCTCAGGAAAGTGTGTAGTTCCAGTTTCGACACACAGTGTTTTAAAAGTAGGCCAAAATCTTTCATTTTGGTGTCACCAGACCAGAACATATTTACTGTGTTACATGCATAGCTTGTGGCAAACAGCAAACCAAATTTCCTATCTCTTTAGTTCAACAAGAGCTTCCTCCTTGTCACTTTTGTTTTTCTGTGTTCCTTGGGCTTCATGATACTGTTTGTTCTCTCCTAATGTTCTCTAATAAACCTCGGAGCCCTTCACAAAACATCTGTAATTAGCACTGAAAATAGATTCCAAACTTGATTTAGTTGTACAAGCTTTTATTTAGGGGTATCAGAGTAGAGGTTCTAACTAAAAAACGCACATCACAACTTTTTAAGATTTTTGTTTGTAAAAATGTTTGATCATGACCCATGAATCATTTTCCCTCCAATTCATATTTCTGCACTACTTTGCATTGGGTCTATAGCAGGCCTCTTCAAGTAGCGGCCCACAGGCCACATGTGACCCAGGACCCGTTTCCAAGTGGCCTGATCATGGTTTGCCAGAAAAACAACAGCAGAATTTGCTAACCTGCAGAAAATCCTAAAAAAAAAAAAAAAAAAAAAAAAAAAAAAAAAAAAAAAAAAAACTACAATAGTAAGGACTGTGAACACAACACACTGTGGCATCATAAACTCACAATGCAGTGTATTAGTTTCTTGTAGAGTAATTATAGCTAGCTTGATTCAAACGTGTTTATGAAGACTATAACACAAAATTGTCAACAAAAACTGTATATTTAACCCTGCATAGGCTAACAAATATTTATTTTACTATCACATCCAAATGCACAACCACTGTGCTTCATTTGCAATGAGTGTGTGGTGCATTCCTTTTATCTGTTACAGACAGGCCAAAGACAAAGTCTGGCCCTGTGAAATTCCTTGGTTAGAAAATTTGGCCCATCTTAACATGTAATAGAGTAGCCCTGGTCTATAGGATAAAACCCAAACACAATACATTGATGTTTGTGGTTGTAATGTGAGTGCAAAAATTCAAGGGTATAAAAATCTTTGAAATGCATTGAATACATTTTAAAAATCTATTAGTTTTGATATAATTTAAATTAGTTTTGCTTAAATTCCCGACACATTAATATATCAATGGGGGAAAAAAAATCAGCTAAAAGTAGTAGGCAACCATCCAGAGCACTGTGAAATATTAGTGGCCTGAAATTAAACAATTTTATAAGGTGACGTATATATTGTGTTACATGTTTCATGCATGTAAAGTACCTCTTGGCGCAAGACATGGAGCAGAACCTTTTGGTGCCTCTGAACTGGGTGGCAGGCGCAAAGTTTTTGCAGTACTCACACTTCAGCACTGAGGTTCCAAAAGAGAAGACAGTAGTTACTCAATATAGCTACCAACATTTCATAAATATGTGACAGTATGCATTAAAGACAGACTCATGCCTTCAAGGTTTTGTTCTTAATGTACATAATCAGAGAGCTCAGAGAAAGCAAGGGTTATACTTTGAGATTTTGTTTTTGTTCTCAGCTTTCTTGCAATTAAACTCACAAGTGGAAATTCCCAGTTTGGAAGCTGTAATTAAAACTGTGCTGTTATGATGAAGTTGCGAAGTCAAACAGTCAGACTGTTGCACAATATAAGCAGGGCTAAGAGTTGAAGTACGGATTAGGCCAATTATCAGCTCGATTGAGATTTTTTTCAGTGAATGTCCAATGCATAAGCTCCTGCAGGTCATGATGACAACAACAATCAGTCTGGACAATGATGCTGAGTAAAAAAGACTGAGTTGGATATTTTCAGCATCGGCGAGATTTAAAAGAAAAAAAAAACAAAAACAAACAACAACTCAGGGGAAGCTCAGAGTTGAAAAAATGAAAATCTTTTCTACTGCATGTTGACACATGTCTTTTATACTGCAAGAAAACAAGAAGAGTGAGACTTAACCGGCAGGCTGAGCACACCAATGTTGCTCCTCTTTATCTTTCTGAGCTTTTAAACTAGGTCTTCCAACAGACTGAATTTAGACATATTGACACCTCTTGGAAATTGTAGTCAAGTTAAGGCTCTACATTCTTGATGAATACACAAGGGGACTGTTGTTGTAAGGAAGCAGTGATTTCTAGACCGATACCTGTTGCCGTAGTGACAGTTTCTGATTGGTTAGTGTCTGGACTATCATCTGTTAGATCCTCCCCAGCTGAGTCCTTTGCTGGACCACATATCTGTTGGTGAATAAAAAAAAAATAAATAAATAAAAAAAAATCAGTAATAACCCAGTGCTGCATATATGAAAAGTGAAGTAATGGTACAGATGTTTTGTACACACTGGAAATGGCTCTGCTCCCTCCTGAATGACGAAGCCTTCAATTAGATGAGTGAGAACTTGTGGTTTAACCACAGCTTGAGGTGGCGACGCCCGCTCCCCCTGACCACAGGCCCCCCGAGACACGGACAGGATTGGAGTTGGAGAGGAGGAGGTGGGAGGAGGAGGAGAAGCAGAACCTGAAGAGGGAGAGAAGGAGTAAAGATTCTTTCATAGACTGTTCTGGATGATGTCAGCTGCTTCTCCACTAGAGCGGTGTTAACCGGTTCTGCCTGGGTCCACCCCGGCCAGATTCATTTCCATTAGCAGATCCTACGTGGCTTTTCTCTGTTTTTCGTGCCCACTTCAGGGGTGGTACAAGCCGGGGCCGAGCCGTATATTTCGTGGAGGCGATTTCATTGTCAGCAGACTCCATTCGTTGACTGGCCCGTGATTTACGTCACTGCAAACTCCAAACAACATTCTGGTGGACATGCTGTCTGCTATCAGAGAGCCGCTCAGTGTTGAGAAGCATAATTATATGTTTAATCTTGAGCAGTACCAGGAGCACATGCATCAACTTTTGGAGCGGAACAACCGTGATTCAGCAACCCTGCAAGCAGGACGTCTTTCTGAAGAACGGGCAGCAATGAGGAAGCGAGAAACAGTGCAGCTCTGGTCAGCGTTCTGTTAGAGCTGTAGTTGTGCACCAGCCAGTGTGAAACACCAGAACCACATAATATTAGTTTGGTGTGACGTGCATTTTATTTTCTGTTTGGATTTTTTTCATTTTTAAATAAAGTTCATGCGTGGATATTGATTTACATCTTTTGACCGCATTACCTAAATCCAAAAGGTTGAACGTTTGAAAAAATAAAAACAGAATACCGCAATATAGATATATTTGTATGAATAGCAAAATAAATCAGCTGATCTGAATTTTTTTTTCCATCTTTGGGTCAGCAATGAATTTCTATAAGACAAAATTAAACATGTGGGTTTATTTGAGTCCATCAAAACCACAACATCGAGATTCTCCATTGCTGAACTTTGCTACAAAAATCTTCAGAGAGCCGTTCACAGCTGCTGCGCACTAACAGTGCTCCCACGTTCCCGCCCACAATAGTGAGGAAGTGGAGACGCTCATAACTGGGGTAGAACCAAACCAGACATTAACCGGTTAGAGACTTGCCAGTGGAGAAGCAGCTTTACAGAGGTATGTCTTTGTGAGGGAGTGATGGACCACTATTGTTTTGTTTATCATTATTACAGGGAGAGAAAAAAAAAAAAAACAGTCATCATAAGAATTTTTATTTACTTTGTTAATGTTTGCAAACCCCAAAATCAGAATATAGTTGAAATTGCAACTTATTTGAAATCTTTGTTTCATGAGAGCATCAATAAATACATTTTGGCCAAATTTGTTCATTTGTTCATCCTTCTAGTAGCTTTAAAATAAAATTTAGATTCAAAAATGCTGTATTTAATTCAATCAAGAAGTTTGTTAGTGATAGAAAATGAGAGTGCATTTCTCAAAAGACTGTAAAGCAACATAAAACAGTGTCAATTAAAAAAAACAACAAAAAAAACAAACAAAAAAACAAAAAAAACAAAACACATTTATCTGTTTTATTTATATTTTTAAAAAATGGCAAAAGATATTTAATCCCTTATCTCAGAGAAGAGATAAGGGATTAAATCACTAGTTTTCCAATCAGTGGAAAAATCTTTATTGGTACCACAGCAATAAAACCCTTCTTATAACTGCTGAACAGTTTATTGCATGCCTCCACTAGTATTTTGACAATTTATTGTTGGTGATGAGGTCCTTGTCTTTGAGGTTGGAGGGCCTCCTTACAATCATCCTAATTTTTAACTCCTTCCACAGATTCTCTTAGGAATGCACAATATATTGACACTAAGATCAGCCGATATTAGTCAGTTTTCAACAAATCGGTATCGGTCCAATAAATTAAACTGGGCCGATAATAACAGCTGATATTTATTTCTATCTTGTTGCTGTTTGTTTCTGGAGGGGGAGTGGAGGAGGTTGGTCATGTGGTATTTGTTTGGTCATGTGACAGTGATAGCGATGCAGCGCAGTATTGTGGGGAGTTTAACTGAAGCAGTGGTGAAGTCAGCAGTGTGGTTGATTTTTCATGGTGTCGAAAGGGTAATTTCATATATATATATATATATATATATATATATATATATATATATATATATATATATATATATATATGTATGTGTGTGTGTGTGTGTGTGTGTTATCAGCCATAAAAGCAATATTAATATTGGATATCGATATCTGGTGATCCCAAAATTTTCACAATGGTGAATTCCTAGATGCTCTATGAGATGCAAGTTGGGACTCTGGCTGAGACACTGAAATGTATATTTTACTCCCAGTCAGAGGAAACATGTCCACAGAATGGAAAGATTACTTTAAGATCTAAATCTGCCAGGAGTATAAATAATTTGGTGTTTAACTGCATCAAGATATTTGAAAATATATTTGAATCCAACTATTGCATGCTGCTCAGCCGAACAATCACACAATGTCATGTAACCAATGGGTTTTAGCATCCCAGCAGTATTTGTGTTTGTGGGTGTATGCAGTGACAGATGCATTGCTAAAAAGACTGATGAATTTGAACATGCTTTTAATGGTCACCTTTATCATAATTGCAATAAATGCAATGAATTGTGATAAAAATTTTACATCATATTCCCCTTCCTTACTGTGACGTTACCTGCACTGATAGGATTGCCTGGAGGTGTCGAGGTGTGGTCTCTGACTGGCTGGAGCCGTGGAGGAGATGGACCATCTTCATCATTTGCTGAACCGGAATCTGATTTCCTTTTTAGGGAGGCATTCACCTGCTTTCCCTTAAAAAAAACAAAAAACAAGCAAAATGAAAAGATGAAGCTGGGAACAGATTTCATGCTAAGGATGACCCACACCCTGTGAAAAAGTAATAATTTCTATCTGAAACTAAACTCTCTAAAAAGGCATGAGTGTCTGTCAGGCACCACAATTTGAAGACTTCATGAACAGGAATACCCAGGCAACAATGTGAGATACAAACTACTAACTAGCAAAATACTACAAACTAGAGACAAAGATCAAATGTTTATCAGAGAAACCTAAAAGGAAAAGGCGGAGACTAAAAAGAACCAAAGTCCCAAAATAGACCTGCTCATCTGGTATACATGGTGGTGGAGGTATTATGGTTTGGGCATGGATGGATGCCACAGGTACCTTAACACTAGTCTTCATTAATGAAAAAAAAAAAAAAAAGTGATATTTTTTGCAAATCCCAAAACATACTATCACTGTCACATTTTGAAGAAATGCAGATAATTAAGGTGGGACAATACTGTTAAAACATGTAAACAACAGATCAGTTAGAATGGAGCATAGACGATATTGCACTATTCTATTCATGAGAAGTACTTTTGGACAAAATACATTCTCATTTCAACCAATTCAACAGAAAATTGGATAAATATGCTGAAGAAAAGCAAAAAGGAACAAGCCCACCAGGGCAAGGAGGAGATGAGTCCAGTACAAATTTCTTGCAAAGGATCACTAAAAAAACCTTAGGAAATCAATGCATGCAAAAGAAATACTTAAAGCACTAAAAGTCCCTTTTTTAACATTCCTCATTACCTCGTCTCAAGCACTGTGGCACCCTCTCATGAGGAACTTAGTACAATGTCAATGTATCCTTATCCCAAACATTATAGAGGGCACTGAAAAGTGTTGAGCACCATCATCTGTCAAGTATCTTAATCACGTTATAACTGGTTAAAGACAGTAATCATCTGACCTGTGGAGTCTGGCCTCCTGATGAGTCTCCATTCGTTGTCACACCAGCTCTTCTCTGCTCTTCAGTCGCCTGTGGGAGGGAGTGCGTGGAGCGAGACTGTGAGGGAGGGGGAGCTGTAACGGTTGGGGACTGAGAGGAGGCGGAGCTCTGAGCTGAAGGTCCATTCTGACTCTGTGTAGAGCTTTGATTGGTCTGGGGATGCACCTGAGGAGCCTGAGCTGGTGGGGGAGCCTCCTGGGGAGTCTGGAGAGTCTTAAGCCCCACCCCTCTGCCAACAACCCCGCCGTCCCTGGAGGCGATGGAGGCCACCATGGTGAGCAGGCTGGACGAGCTGCTGAGAACAGCGGCTCCTTCCTGGCTGCAGCTGCCACGGGCGAGGGCGAGGGCCTGGGTGCCTCCCAGTGTGCTCTGCCTGGCCCCCACTATTTGGACTGGGATATGCGGAGGCTGGGAAGGATGGTTAGAGCTGCTAGCAGGTGGGGGGGCAGGCAAGATTGGAGGAGGGTTTCTAGAGGGAAGTTGAAGGGGCACGCGAAGGCCCTGAAAGGTTTTCGGCTGGATGGGAATGGGTCCGTTGGCATGGCCCAATTTCTCAGTGCCGAGCGCGGTCTTCTGCAAAGGCTGAACCACCAGAGTCTGAGCGTTGACTGCAGGTTTGATGGTCGCCGTGCCAACCGGGTAGCCGTGAGCCTGAGATGTCGCGTTGGACGTCAGGACCAGTGCGTGTGCTGCTGTGGGAGCTGTGGTCCCTGTGGTCAGTGTTCGAGTTCCATGAAGCAGGAGCTGAGAGAGAGGGATGGAGGAGGTGGAGGACGAGGAAGAAGAGGAGGCACCGGACGAAGAGGCGGGGTGTGCTTTAAGGTTAGTAGGCTGGGGGTAGGTAGGGATTTTGATGTGAGGCGGCTGCGGGCTGGGCTTAGTTGGGGACTGGGGGGTTGATGGATGGGACGGCTGAACCAGTGAGTAGGAACCTGAACAAAGAAAAAAAAAACATGTTAATATGTGGTCACAATCAAACCAGCAAAAACAGAACATCTAGCCACTTTGGAACAAGAAACCCCCCCAGCCACAATCGATTCAATAAATTTGGAAGGACTTGTAACATTTTAAAGTGGTCTTGAACAACAGGCTTTCAGACGGTCTTTAAATGTTTTTCTTTGGACTTTGTCTGCTTTCCTTCTATCTTCAGTCAAGAACCGACCATTTTTAAAGGAATGGGTTTTTTTCCTTCATTTGTTAGATAATTTAGACCGATAAATTCTTAAGGCACAGAAAGGCTCCTAAACTCAAAGGGTGAATCAGTGTTTTGTCAACACGCCAGGCAACTCAGCAAAGAACCAATTTTATAGATCTTTACTGCATGTAGTATAGCCACGTGAAAAAAAATAGGACACCCTATAAAAGTCTGTATGTTTTATGTTTGTTTTTTTTTTTTTTTTTTTAATTATTTGGATATTTGATATTAATTTCAAAACTACTGAAATTCAAGTACATAAATAAAGAAAATGAAGAAATAAAAATTAGTAACAGTTAATTTAAAATTTGTTGTTAAATGTAATAAAAGAAAATATCTTTCTGGTAACAAATAACTAGCAGACCCAATCATTTACACCATCTATAAATGGCAAATGTTAAGCATATAACATCAGGTTTGTATGATTTTAAAGCATAATTTTAAAGCACAAATGCTCAGTTTGAAATTAGACATTTAGTCTTGCATGTCCCTGATTATTGAAGTAAGAGTGAACACCACTGTAAGGTCAAAAGAGCTTACCATGGTCAGCTCACGTTACATCCTTCAACGTGAAGGATGTCAACGTGAAGGATGTAACAGCTTATTAATCTGATTTTTAAAAAAAAAAGTCCCAAAAGAATTTGAATCCATCATTTCACTGGCCAGAAAAAAAAATGTGGCAGAAATCAACTACCAACATGACCAAATCTGACCTTCCAGGTTTGACCACAAGATGCTAAAAGAAGTCTCCAAAACCCTAAAATATCACCTACAGCAAACTCTTGCTGTCGGTGATTTCAAAGTGCATGCCTATATAACCAGGAAAGAGGCTGCAAAGGTTTAACTTTCTGGGGTGGTGTGCAAGTGAAAATATTTGCTGTCTGAAAAAAACATGAGGGTCAGACTGAAGTTAGCCAAAGAGCCCATACACAAATACAAGGACTTTTGGAGTAATGATTTCTTTTTTTGGACATATGCATTTAAAATTGACTTATTTGGATACCAGAATATGCATATACATGTTTGGCATGACCCAAACACAAATTACCCCCAAAAAACAGCTTTATACCAGTTGTGAGGAATAGAAGTGAAAGCATCAGGGTTTGGGGATGCTTTTCTGCAACGATTTTCTTTTCCCCCACCTGAGTCAGTCCTGTCTGGGGCTTCAGTTTTAACACCCACACCTTTAGGACTGGACACACCACGGATGGCAAGATTCTGCGCCTAAAGAGACACAGGAAGTGTTTTAATGACATTAGCACTTCACTGTCGTGGCAGAAAGCAAAAACGTAGCTTCAAATCGCCGGCTCAGTTATTCCACAAACCTGGTCATTATCTGACTGGCCGCTGGAAGAGGAGGCTGGTGTTACTTCCTGTTGCTGCTGACTCTGGGGCTGCTGGGCGACTGTCGCCACAGCAGCGGTTGCTGTGCTACCAGGCATGAAGATGAGCTGAGAGGAGATGGGGGGTCTCAGGGAGCGGTTGACCTGCAGAACAAATGGCAAGTCGCCAAACGCTGACACTGATATAAGCAGAGAATAAGGCTGTCTGAGAAAAACTCACCCTCAGGTACATTTGTCCCTGACCGCCTGCTGCCCCGCTGAGTAGTACGGACTGACTGATGGTGGACGTCGCTGAGGCACCTAAAGGACGGCTGCTGCTTGTAGAACCTGCTCCAGATGTTACACTGGCCTAAAGATCAACAATGTGAGACTTTAATATGTAGAATTATTTCTTTTCCTAATGAATTTTCTCATCTGCATTTTCTGTTTAGTAATGATGTCCAACGGCTCTGGTTGTGACTGGAATAAGGCAGTTTCCTCTTGACTGCACTGGATGAATTAAGACATCTTTCTTTAATGTAGCCTAGCTAAAGAATAAATAATCAAGGTGGGTTATTACACATAAATTTTCTGTTTTGGGGTGTGTTTACCTAAGCCAGAAAGTGTACCCTGGATTTGTCATTTGAAATTTACTGATAAAATGGCTTTTAAATCAAACCAAAAATCCAGGCTTTTAAATGATTTCAAGCCTTGCTTGGAAAATTGTCCAAGGTAGAAACAAGATGAATATAAATATTAGAAATCTAGACATCTCTAAACCATTAGTCTTCTTAGTCTTTGGTAGATATTTATAAAATATAACAGTAATGTTTCCCTTTAAAGTACCAACTGCCACTTAAACAGATTATATATATTCAAGTCCAGCTGAGCTTGCTGGACTTGTTTATTAAATAATAGAAAAACGATTATTTGCTTTCTTTTTGGGTGTTGGTGTTCTTTTTTGGGGGGAAACAGTTTCATCCAACGAGGTCAAAGCTATTTTTGAAGAGAAAAGTTTGGAATTTGTTGACAGGTCTATCTATTAAAATTAGGACTTGGAACCAGCCCCCAAAAACCTGAAATTGGTGCATTGTTAGCCAATCAATGTCCACAAAAAAAAAAAAGAATCCAATAAAAGGCTTTTAAACATTATTTTTTCGTTTCATGTTAGCAACAAAGAACAGAGCGTACTACTGTAGTGCTGGTGGTCTGAGAAGAGCTGCTGGAGGGGCTTGACTGACGACTGGCAGCCAGAGTTGCCTGTAGGAGATGAGACAAAGAGAAGAAAAACAGAAGAAGCAGAGGTAATGTTTGAGGCTTCACTTGAATCCAAACAAAAGTGCTTACAGAGGCTGTCTTGTGGTTGACAGAGGACGTGGCTCATTGTTTTTGGTCGTATTTCTGCCAATATAACAGCAGCTGTCCAAGACACTGTCTGCAAACTAAACTTCTGTCATTTGTCTTTATTACTGCACCCTGGCTTATTTTGCAATCCAGTTTCTTAAGAATTTTTTTTTTTCATATATTATTTTATCAATTTAAAACAAATCATTTCAACAAGCAGAGTGTCTTTTGAAATGAGCTTCAACATACTTACCTTGACTTGTTGCACAGCAGCAAGATTCTGCAACTGGGCACTGTTGATTTGTTGCTGCAGCATCAGTTGCTGAAAGTACTGAGCTGCATTAGGCTGTCTCTGCAATGCCTGAAGGGCCTAGAAGTATGGACAGAAAAAAATGAAAAACTGTGACCAGCAGTTTAAGGGTGAGAATAGACAACTGCAGATGTAAAGTAGAAAGGACAAGAAGCAACTAAATGATTTAGGTGGAGGTCTGTTAAAAGGAAACAACTAAAACGAGGCTGTATAGAGAAAGGAAGAAAGAGTTTAGATGAGGCAAGACAACAACACAGTGAGATAAACAAGAACAGCAAGAGCAGAGAGGGAGAGATGCTGCTGCAGCTTCCTGCCAACTGCCTGATGTATGAGCTGAGGCTCATACTGTAATAAGTTGAGAGATGAATGCGAGAGCAGCGGCTTGGATTAGTATGTGCAGGGTGACAAAGACAGATGGCTGTGGAGGGTGACAAAGGCCTGAGAAAATAACACCCAGCCTTCTCCAACTCTCACTCTCTTTTCTTACCTACCCGATTCTGTCACTGATTATCAGCTTTAGTCATAAATTAGAAAATTACCACCCAAAGACACTATTTGGGTGGTTATTAACAAATGCATATAATTACAATTTATTTTTTTTTTTATTTCAAAGAATATTCATGGACCTCCTTTTATAGTTAAATAACAAGAGTTCCTCCACAGTTTAAGTCCAAATTTCATACTTTTCCAGACTCACTTTTCTTTATATTTCTGGGTAATTTTATAACCGTAAATATAAAATTCAACAATAAATCTTCTGGAGGTATAAATTTAATGAGTTCAAGTTTAAAATACCAGCAACAAAAACACGTAAAGGCAAGAAGGAAGTATGGAAGGAAATTTAGAAGGAAGGAAAGAAGGAAGGAAGGAAGAAAGAGAAAAAGCAGAAAATACATAAAGAAAAACAAAAGGAGAAAGAAAAAAATTATGGAAACAGGAAAGAAAGGAATAGCAGAAGGAAAGAAGGTAAAATAAAAAACGGAAACAATAAGGTAAGACAAAAGCAAAGAACAGATGGAGGAAAAGGCAGAAAGAAGGAAAAGAAAATGTAAAGAAGAAATAAAAAAGGGAAGAAAAAAGCAAATAAAAGAGGAAGAAAAGAAGGCGACATGAGGGAAGTAGGAAATTAGGAAAAAAAATGGAAAAATATAAGAATAGAGGGAAATATATAGGGAAACATGGAACAAAAGAAGGAAAAAAGGAATATAGGAAGGAACAATGGATACAACTTATGTTAACAATAAGAGAGAATAAAGTCTAGAAATACAAACATTTTTTCACACTTGTCTTAATTTCAAGTCAAGACATATACTTTATGATTAGTAATCCCCAGGTGTGCAGCTTTGTTTTTGTCCAACATGTGACTGACTACCCTACCTTGATCATTTAGGTGAAAACTTTACATGAATGAAAAAAAGTGGGATGTGAAACACTGTAAGAGAAGAAACATTTCTGCTCTTTGCCATGGCAACACAAGAATGGTTATAACCTGCCTTTGTAAAAGGGATCCAACTGCTTCACTCTGAATTCTGACAGTGACAAGGCAAAAATCTTTCACCATTAAATAGATGACCAAACGCCATGACACAGGAAGGTGATAATGTAACAAATTTGGCAGCAAAACAAAGTCTTAAAAATAGGCTGAGATGCTCACAGAACCTTTACAACAGTCAGGATCTGAATTCAGATCATTAGTTTCGGTTCTTGATGAGACTTGAGCTCGTCACATCAGATTGCTTCTTAACGGATGTGTCAACATTCCCTCTATGAAATAGACTTCAGGACATTCAATTGTTACAGCAAAAACAGCTATTGAGGTAAGCCAACAGAGTATTACTCATATAAACTCAGACCTACCTGTACTGCCTGCCTTTCATACGCAGACATGGAATTCATTGGAGAGGGGCGGGAGCTCGCCCCAGAGGATGCACTCCCATTGGCCGAGGCTCCTTGCTGGTTCTGCTCTCCATCCGCCTCCATGGCTGCAGATGAGCACAGGTGGCTAATGAGACAAACTTAAGTAAAATGCAGAAGAAGATGATAAAAAAAAAATTTCCTCCTCAAAAGACTAAATCTGATTTTAAAAAAACGGGGGAAAAAACCTGTCTCCGCTCAGGACAAATATCACCCCTCTATCTGGTCACACTGTTGACTATTAAATATTAATGAATGAGCTATGTTGACAAACACATATGGATCTGGTTTTGCAGAAATAGTTGATGGACAATTACTGCAGAGAGACTCCATCCAGCAGATGCATGGTGATGATTGGAATGCAAAACATGAATTTCTGACATTTAGACTGTTATAGTAAACACATATCTTATTCCAAACAGCCCTTTATGACATTGCAAGGATGATATATTTATATAGGTCCTATTTTTGAGGGATGCACTCATCAGTGATCAAAATCAGCCAATTTGCCATTGATTAGCTCTTATTGGTGACCAGCAGGTCACATTCTGAAAATCTGTTGGGTTTTTTCCTGCTCATTAAATGCATCAAAACTGAAAACTAACAAATTGCTGATTTGTAAAACACAAACAAACAGGTTGTAATGAATCTTGTAGTCTCTTAATTTCCTGTTAAATTCAAAGCTACTATCTCCCCCAAAGATCCTTCATTGCAGCTTTTCTGTTAGGATTAATGTTTAACAACATTTAAATGTTAAATAATATAAAGTTTACATAAATGAGTTTGCATATGCTGTAGTCCTTGGGAAGAAAATCCGATTCTTATAAAACTGGCAGGTCAGACCTAAAAGAAAAACAGAAATCGGTATCAGCTGGCGAAAATCTGATTGGTGCAGCTCTGATTTATCCCCAGCATCTCAGCAAATGTATCAGAAGATGCCAACCTGCAGCTGTAATATTGTTGCTGTGTTGAATTTTGCGGTTTCAAAACAGAAAATAAATTTGATAATTCTAAAATACACTGATCTAGAAACCCAAAGCTTTTAAATGTGGACTAAACCTGATTTAAGAAATTGAATTTTACTTCAGAAAATGTTCGGTTTTTTTTTTTTTTTTTTTTTTTTTTTTTTTTTTCTATATGCATCACCTTTCTTTTGACTTGGATGCCCATTTAAATCAGGTGTCCCTAACTCATTTTCTCATTGCATGATCGTAATCACTCTTCCACATCCTCTAATATTCCCTCCGCACACCATTCAGTCCCAGCAGGCAGCTCAGTCTGCTCTGCCTCCGGCTGCAGCCTCCACAACCTCATAAAGCTTCATTTAGCTGCAGCAATCAGCTGAGAAGCAAACACAGAGCTAACGCTTGCTAGCTGTCCTCCATGCTTCAGACCAGTTGATACCAGATCCGCTGGAGGCTACTCCTGCTAGTATCCCGCTAGCCGCCGCTGCTGTCTGGCTCGTTAATGGGCTGCTTGGTCTGTCCTTACCGTCACCGCTCCGAGTTTCTCAGCCCTCGCTCCTGCTCCGGCTCCCCGCAGCGGACTCAGCGGCCTCCCGGGCGGTTGGTATGCGCGGTGCCCGATGGTGCTGCCTCTTTTTTTTTTTTTTTTTTTTTTTTCCCTTGCTCTTCTTTTGCAGGACAACAGCAGAAGCAGCAGCAGCACAGATTTCACTGCTCTGCATAAATTTGCAGCTGATTGTGCAGTGTTGTTTAGATGGAAACGCCTCCTTTTTTCCGATGCTCTGCCTTTTCCGGCGCGACGGAATGACGGAGATTAACGAGGGAACACCTTAGACCTCGGAACAGGTCTACAGGGTGGATCGACTTTAGCATCAACTTTGATCTTTTAAATAATTGTCTATATATAAGCAAATGAGAAAAAGAAATTGGACATTTACGCTGAATTACTTTTTATAACATGTGTTTGTTACTTTGCAAGGACAACAAACATCAATTAAAATATAAGTTAAATATTTTAATTTGTCCTAAATATATGCAATATTGTGTATTTTTCAATATCATTATCATTATTGTGATAATTTGTTCCTATAATTGTTAACATACTTGAAGCTTTTGTATTTTTTTCCTAAATATAATTTCATTGTTTTCAGAAGTTGTGCTAATTTATTTTAGAGAGAGAGAGAGAAACATAAATGTGTATACAAGCAGAGGTGGGTAGTAACCAGTTACATTTACTCAGTTACATATGCTTGAGTAACTTTTTTGGGAAAAATATTAAGAATATTTATGACACCATACTTTTTAATTTTACTTGAGTAATATTATTATGAAGTAGCACTACTCTTACTTGAGTAACATTTCTGAATACTTCGAGTAACGGCACTGAATGAAGAACAAGTTTGTTTACCCAAAATTGCATGAGACACAGACACACAGGTACAGTTAATTTGAAGCTTATTTTCGCACAAACTTCAATTGTTCTAATATATATGTTTCCCAGGTTTTATATTGAAGGAGAATTATCCGGAAACATGCTTAAAATGTGTTATTTTGGAATTATGTTATGCATTTTTTTTTTCATTTTAGTCGTTATAGTACCAAAAGTTGCACATAACATTATACTGTTGTCAACCTGATGATATAATTTTAAAATAATAAAGAAGCGTTTATGATTTGTTACTCAGTACTTGAGAAACCTTTTTACCAAATACTTTTTTAGTCTTACTTGAGCAATTTCTTTTACAGCAACTTTTTAACTTTTACTTGAGTAGAAATATGTTGAAGTAGTGCTACTATTACTCAACTACAGTTTTTTGGGTACTTTATCCACCTCTGTATACAGGTAAAAATTGACAATAAAAAGAGCAGTTGGCTATTATTACATGGCTATGTAGTTGGAATCAGCTTTATTAGCCAAGTTGGTGAAACACAAACAAGCAATTATGCTTTGGTTCCACGTTGTGCTCAGTGAAAACATTTTATTCAATATAAATGTATTTAAAAAAAAATTGAGGGAAATGTTTTTTTTTTCCTTTTCGTAAACATGTGAGTGGATTGAACATATATAGCGCTTTTCCAGTCATACTGACCACTGAAAGCTCTTTACACTAGAGCAGGGGTCTTCAAATCCAGTCCGCAAGGACTGGTGTCCCGCAACTTTCATTAGCTGTGTCTCGGCTTCAACACACATGAGTCAAATAATTACGTCATAAGCAGAGTTCTGGAGAACTTGACTGCATAATGAGGAGATAATTCAGCAATCTGATTCAGATGTGTTGCATGAGGGACACATCTAAAAGTTGCAGGACAGGCCTGAATTTGAGGAACCCTGCACTAGAGCCATATTCAGTCAATAACACTCACAAACATTTATAGATTGATCAGTAGGGAACTTGGGGTTAAATGTCTTGCCCAGGGTCACATCAAAATATAACAAGAGATAGCTGGAATGTAGGCTCAATACAACTGCAACACAACTCTAGCCACAAAACCACAGTCAACCTACCTTACAAAAATAGAAAGACATGGTTGAATTAATGTAAATATACAAATATACTGGGGACTCTGACTGTTGAATTTCTCTGACTGAGTGTTTGTTAGAGAGACAGTCTGGGGAAAGAAACCGTCTCTGTGGCGGTACATTTTTGCAAACACTGCTGAATGATTAATAAAAAGATTTGTATGATATGATTATTCTGCCTGTAAAAATTATAGCCCCTAAAGAAATTTTCTTTAGAAGCCCAGCTGTTCATCATTTTTTTCTGATATGCTAACAAATTAACCCCAAAGTCACATGAAACAAAAATAACTACATTCTCACAATATTCCTCAATACAAGATGGCAATTTTATTTAACAACAGTATTTGTGGTATGTACAGGGCAAATAAAACAGTTAAGAGTGTATCACTGCTGTTGCACATAGAAATGATAAAAAGCTATACATCATCTGCTCATCCAGTAACCACTAACACAGAAAAAGTAACACACGCTGGGCTGTTACACATCAAGTATCCCTCCAATCACTGTACCAAAGCCCAAAATGAATGCAGTATGCAGTTCTCAAACTCCTTTTATGCAGGGCTAAAAATTATTACACCTCTATGAGTCTGCAGCATCAAGCCTGAAAGACAAAGAGTGATTCAAAACATAAGCAAATGGGAGTTTTCTCATAAACACACAATGAACAGCAATTTAAACACAGGCGAGGTAAGAAATTACAAAACATAGACAAAAACAAAAACAAAAAAACAGCGCAACATCACAGTGAAGAACAAATGCATAAATTATTTGCAGCAGCCACAGTTTGTTGTTGAATTAACATCTTTGCCACATTGATGCTCTTTTTGCCAACATGATAAAGAATCATGGTCCAAACACATAACGGCCCAAACTATGAATGCAATCTGATGAGGTACAGCTGTAATCAAGTGATGAAGCAGACACAAGATGAAAATAACACGTCAACCAACAGCTGCAGTCAATCAGACTTTTAAATCCAGATTTATAAATCTGCACATGGAATTTTATTTAACCATGGTGAAGAGCAGTGTACGAAATCTAGACAGTGTGCATTCCAAAATGAAATAGAACAATGCAACAGATGCATAAATGTTCTTTAAAATATACAAATTTACAAAAAAAAAAAAAAAAAAAAAAAAAAATGAACCCCTATATTTTTCTCTGTACAGTTTGTGAAAGGTTTTGAGTTTATACATTCAGTTGCTTGCTATAAGTATTAGTCTGCATTTTGGTCCTTTCTTTAATTCTTTATTAAATCCTTTCAAATACTTTAGTGCAACACCACAATCACATACCATGGCAGTGGTTTGCAAATTTCATTAGCAGTAGCATAACTTTACCATAAATGATACATTAAAAAAAAGACAATAGTGAGAAATATATCAAATAGATAAAACTTTAAAACCACTGTCTCTGGATTGTTGGCAACAATATTTTTTTTCAGCTTCTGTTATAGGTCGTCTTATGAACTTTAGGAAATAGTGGTAGAATATTCTTTATAGCTTGGACCTGAAAAAACATGTTATAGATGCAACTGCACCAAACAGTATGGCTTAGAATTGGATGAAGATAAATCTTTCAACTTCAACAGCTGGGCTGAGGTTGAATAACCCAAACTAAATACTATGTTACCCTTTTAGTTCCTCAACTCTAAACTGTACTTAAATTTTAACCTTAAAACTCTCTTCAAAAAAGACATAAGAAGCACCAATCTGAATTTAGAGGCTGCTGGTCTGACAAGTGCCCCTCATAGTGGCTAAATGATACAGCAGCTTCACTGAAAAGGTTTGTAGAATATTTATATATATATATATATATATATACATTTGCCTGCTTAGAGATTTCTGAATTTCTGATATCACACAAGGCATAAAGAGCATGTGTAACAAGCGTTTTCAATTTAGAAGTAAAACGGGTGAAAATCTTTGTGCAAAAAGGGAGCAGTGTGCAAATATCCAAAGACAGAGGCAGCACCTCGACAGGAAACACTGAATATAACATTAATCTCGACTAGACATGAGTACACAATAATCCTCCCTCGGTGCAAACACAACATCTTCTTCCACAACTACAAATACACCAAAATCATGGAATTATAGTCAATATTTCCAGTGAAAAAAAAAAAATCCAAAATAATCCACTTAACAAGCCATTTGACATCCAATCAACATTAAATATCAGCAAAGTTACAAAGTTATGTCCTAAAATTATACAAGCGGTGTTTGATTCAAAGCTTAAATCTCTATACTTTATCTCTTCAAGTGTAAATTCTACTGTAAATATACAGAAATAATTAAATGGTAAGCATGGGTGAGAATACTTTTTCAAGTAGCTACAGCAATCCACACAGTCACAGAGTAAAGAAAATATACTTTGTGTTACTCAGGTATACACATCACATATACAGTATTAGATATACATTTCATAAATCTGTCAAGACTAAACAATGCAGACAAAGCGTCACAGCGCAGACAGCATCAGAACCCCACACACAAAGCTTAAAAGACATTTTGACTTACAGTAAATCATTCTACTTTTCATAGTAATTTAAATATATTTGAAATATAATGATTTCTAAAAGCTGCTGTTAATTTCTTAATGGAGATTTAGATTTAATTGGTGAGCAACAGCTGATCCAAGAAAACGACTGAAGTCTTTGCTTGCTATTCAGAATGCTATATTGTAATTCTAGAAACTTCGTAAAACAAGTTGAAAACTGTGTTAAGTACATTTGTGCTTTCAAACATAAAACTAGTAATGGGCACATGTAATTAAGTCAAAGTTTAAGATCACTATGTATCGGTTTTCTTATGCTGAGATATAAAACCTTGTTTTTGGTTGTAATAGCAGGGTACTTTTGTTGTTGTTACTACATTTACACTGATGTTTAATGGATAAAGAGTTAGATTAGGTTTCATCCAACAATGCACATTTTTTGCTTGAAATAATTAAATTATGGAAAATGTATAAACAAGAAGAATTGTTTGCCTGAAATATGCAGGTTATAATGAGAAAACAATACCTACAATTCTCGTGAAACAATACAGTTATTACTGATCTGAGGAAAAAATATTTCAGAGCATTACATCCTCAGCTTTTAGGTTTTTTAAGATTTTCTTTTTGTGAAATCACATTAGACGGTCATGTTGGAAATCTGATATACCTTTGAAATGTGCTAACAGATGCATTCTTGAAAAACAAAATTGTGAATTATAATTCCTATAACCGACACCACAGCCTTTGGACTGTAATAAAGAACAGTCTGCCAACACCTTTATAGCTTTTAAAACAAATATAAACTAATAAAACTCAGTCTCCCGTAAGGCCTTTCCTGATTGTTGTATTCAAACTAGTGTAATCTAATTAAAACTCAATCTTTTTTTTTTTTTTTTTTTTTTTTTAAATTCTAATAATAAAAAGTACTCTGATATTAAAAATGCTGTGTGCATAATTTTAAATGGAGATTCTTTTCTTTTGTTATACACAACATAATCATCACTGATCTGTTTTCTTTGATTTTAAGCATTATTCTCTCCTTTTGCAAAAACAATAAAGGTAGTGTCAGACATAATTATAATGTAAACCACTAAAGTAAGTCGCATGTTTCACTGAAAACTATAAAGCCAGCATTAATAGAGTATTAGCACTTCCCCTTTAGTTGCCTCTATCTGCTATAAGTGATTATTCAATAGTGATTGCACAGTTCATACAGTCTTAACCTGTTCTACTGACAGCTTGGTTAGATATATGGTTGTTATTATTAATGTAAATGCAGATCATTAGCACTGTGTTAGTTTAATGGAAAGCACTGTGGTGCTCATTACCTCTACTGCTTTTATAATGAATAGTGGTTCTAAAGGTTGTCTGACCACCAAAGTGTAGATAGAACAGACATTGCTCTAAAACCTCCCCTCAAGTAATTCAGTTACTCTTCAACTGAAAGCAAAGGTCCAGGCTCACTTTTCATATTCTGGGGCCTGTCAAAATAGCACTAAAATTTCTCTATTCTATTCTCTATTCTATTCTATGGATTGAGAATAATTAATAAAAAATTATAGTCTGACACAATAATATGTATAATCTCCCTTTCATATATTTATTCAATATATTTTGTCTGTTACCCTACTTTTACAATACAGTTATTTGTCCTAAAATTCCTCTGTTGCAATAATTAGATTTTTTTTTCCTTGCAATAATTAGATTTTAAGAGAAAAAGCTGACAAATGGCTTTGTCCAGTGAAGGGTGCTGCATGTGCAGCACCCTCCACTTTTACTAGCACTTCTTGTAAATATGTGTAAAATGCCTTTAAATAAGTAAATTTTCTTCTGACAGGCTCATCCTCACACTAAAAAAAATAAAAAATAAAAAATCCATCCTCATATCTAATATCCCACATTAAGAAATATTAGGTTTTAACACCAGTAAAATCCCCAATACCACATTAAGTGACACCCATAACAATTACTACTGAACCAAATCAGACTGATTAGGAATTTTAAATTACTTATGTGTGACTTCTGGTTTTCTTAGGGTATAAATATGATGTGACATAAGTGATTTTTGTGAACACACACAGGCGATCATGGCCATAAAGTAAGGAAGATGTGTGTTGATCGACATGGGTGCTATAATTGTGGAGGGTGCTGTATATATGCATATTTCAAGGCCATATATGAGTCTTAATGAGGTTTTATTTCTGTTCTTGCACATGTAAATGCCTATGTACATTTTTTTTTAAAGGAAACTGCCATGTCTATTTTCTCAATATCTTGGTTATGATTATATTTTGGCAGCATTCAGTACTTAAATAGGCTGACAACATGTCAACACAAGCTGGTGCAACAGTAATAAAACCTCAACTAAATTATGAATGGTTGTAGATGTTATAATTTGAACAAAGATGTATTTTAGTACCTTTAGCTGCTGTTAAATCTACAGACTACATTATGAAGTTAGTGGTAATGCAAATGATCCGAGTGAATGATAAAGCACAAAATTTAGACCCATTAGACCTGTAATCTAAGGGTAAAAAAGGGCAATGGTCAAAGAAGTATCTACTGTTACAAATTAAACCACAGTATCCATGATGTCATCTCATGCTCAAAAAACAAAAATAAATTAGTTTAAATGTGGATCTTTGTTAATCACACCACCTGATTCATATGACATGGAACCATCCTCTGTTTTTTTTTATTTTTAAATCACATCTGCTTCACTCACCCTAAAACAACCTGCTTATAAACTGCATTAGAGAACAAATTAGCTGCACATTGTTTCACCCATGTTTTAGTTTCAAGTAACTAGATCTGAGTGTCATCGTGACTTGAGACACACTGACTTTGTCTCATCCTTTAAATAGATGCAGCTGATTTCAGGAATGTACCATAAAGTTGGAGAGAAAGATTGAAACTGATTCCTTGGTTTCAGCGTGTTTGTATTCAGATTCTTCCCTTATTCATAACTTCTCTCACCAACAACCTGTCTACGCCTGCTCTCCTTGTGCGCTGGATTTATCTTTAAGGGGTGTGGTTTCGGTAGCCGGAGGGGCAACAGCAGTAGCTGCAGGAGCTGCTACTGGCGCCTCCACCAGTGGGACCTTCTCCTTCTCAGGGGAAGAGGCTGGAAGTGTCACCGCGGTGCTGGAAGTGGCACCAGGATCCTCAGCAGAAGAGGTGGCAGGAGGCTGAGCACCACCAAATTCACGGGAGATCTCATCAAATGTCTTTCCCTTTGTCTCCGGAACTTTGATAAATGTGAAGATGAAAAAGATGATGAGAAAGGCAGTGAAGATGAGGAACACCCAGGGTCCACACGCCTCCTGTGGAGCAACAAGAGGGAAATCAGAATAACTGATTATTTTCTCCCAAAAAACAAAACTGATATAATTTTACCTAATCTACAGCTTTTAGTGTTCAAAAATCACATAAGATAAAGAGAAATAGAAAGACTAGAAGTAAAAACTAAATCCAACCCATCAGCACAGCATTTCCTTTTCTTACCACTAGTTTGGGAAAGCTCATTCCAACAAGGAAATTGGCTGTCCAGTTGCAGCATCCTGCAACAGCCATGGCCGCAGGACGGGGCCCCTGGGAGAAAAGCTCAGCCACAATGAACCATGGAATGGGACCAGGGCCCAGCTCAAACATAGCCACAAAAAGCATGACAGCCAGGATCGCCACGTAGCTCATAGCTGGGATGTGCTTCTGCTCAGAAGGTGGGAAGAAAACAAAAATGCACATGACAGATTCACTGGCTGAAAATTTGATTAGAATCTAATGATATTGAAAGCATCTGTTGGAGCATACACAACTCAAACTGCCTCTCAAGACTCTTTGTAACTGTGTTATTTCTCATTTTAGGAACCATGTTTAATCTTCTGTCAATCTAAATGGAAGATTATGACAAAAAGACATTAAAATATGGCAGAAGTTCATTATTTCATGAATTGATAGTCCATCTAAAAGGTTTGAAAGTTAAAAAGAAAGTTAAAAATATTCAAGTTCATGGATCTATCTATCCATCCATCCATCCAACTATCTGATCATATTTGTGTATGAACTCACCAACAGGAGGGAGAATGTCATAACCAGGGCACTGATGGCCATTCCACCTAATCCCAGGAGATGGAGAGTCCTTCGTCCGGCTTTTTCCACCAGGAAGAGCTTAAGGACAGAGAAGGGGAGTGTGTTTCTCTCTAAAATGCAGCTAAATGCAGGAAAGAAAAACAATGGTTGCTGCTGAGTTACTTACAGAAACAACGGTGAAGACAGTGTTGACGATGCCGGCTCCTATTGTGGCGTAGATGGGTTGCTTCACTCCAGCTGAGCTAAAGATCCCTGTGGAGTAGTAAAACACCTGAAGGATGTGAACAAGAAAGATAAAAAGGAAAATGGTGGTTAAAATGCAGCTTATTTTATTATAAGTTTGAGAAACAGGCTTTTAAAGTTGATTTTTGTTCATGAACCATTTCCTCTGACAGAAAACTAAAATAAAAATCAGATCTTATTTAAAAGCTGTGTATATTAAATGAGTCTAACTCACAGTTTTACAATTAATCTTGTTTTTCTATACTGACTTATTCTGCAATTTCTCATGTTGTCCTAAGACAGGATGTCACGTCTGTACTTGCTGCATTTATTATGAAAATGGCAGCTGTAACATTTTTTGGTTATCGTGTCGATATTTAAATATGCAGCATAAGAGAGCACAGCTGTACGTTTACAAAGTGTGAGTATGTGAGCATGTGTCTTGTTCTTCACTCACAGCATTGATTCCTGATAGCTGCTGGGAGAGCTGCAGCATGACGGCGATAAGGAGGGGCTGTCTATAGGTCGATGAGCGAAACAGCTCAGGGATGGTCACCTTCTTCTCCATTGCCATCTTGGCGCTCTCCTCCTTCATCTCTTGGAGGTCTTTGTTCACATCCTCCGTGCCACGCAGACGAACCAGAGCTGTCAACAGAATTACAGCAGGATGAGGTATGTATGATAGAGATGGATTGATTTTGAAAGAAAGAGTTATATCAAGCAAGTTTTGACAGAAATGGGAGAAGAAGTTAACTTCTGAGTGAACAATAGCAAAGTGTGCTTTTAAATGGGAAAAAATACCATCCAGACTTATCTAATCTCCTGTGTTTCTAACAGCATTTGCTAAGCCTCCTCCCTACCCAGAAATAAACATCAAGTCCAGCTTATGCAAGCAATCTGCCTCATTCCCTCATTTATCAGGTCCCAGTCGTTCTCTCTTCAGCCACAAGCACACCAGTTGCAGAAAATCACAGCAAAGTCTAGTTTCATCTAAAGCTAAACCTTAAACCTTCATTCAGCAGCTGTATCAAAAGAAAGTGCATCACAATAAAAGTCCTTTTGGATTTTATTCATTTGCATGAGGCAAGTTGTGGTACCACAGTTCTTATTTTAAACAGTAGATGGCACTGCAAAAATCTATCAAGTACCTTATCTCAATACTCATTGGTGACAGGCAGGGATACACATGTTGCCACTCCAATATAGAGACACACAGGATAAACAAACATACACACACATACTCACACCCAGTGCAACCCATGTTACTACTAATACGTTTAAAAAAAAAGAGGCCGCAATAACTAGGGTCACGTGAACACATGAACACAATTTTAGTCAGCTGGCAGGGGGGCGTTGCCGTCTGTGTTGGCGTCTGTTCCGGTTGTGGCTGCTTAATAGACACTGGCGTTCCAAGCAAAATTAATCATCAATCACTCTGCGAATCTTTCAAAACATTTAACCATATCCTTGACTCAGTGGTCAGGTTTTTTGGTGCCTTCGAATGAGGACTGGTCAGATGGAGAGCTGGTAGGATCTTTTTCTTATGACTCTATTCTGGATTTTGGATTATTGCCTGGAAGGTTTGAACTGAACTTTTGTATATATAACTTATATATATATATATATATATATATATATATATATATATATATATATATATATATATATATATGTAATAATAAAATAATTCCCTTCTCACCCTCCACGGGTGATCTTTCTCAACCTCTGAGCTCGGGTCCTCTACCAGAGGCCTGGGAGCTTGAGGGTTCTGTGTAGTGTCTTGACTGTGCCAAGAACTGCGCATTTCTGGACTGAGATGTCTGATGTTGTTCCTGGGATCTGTTATAGCCACTGCTCCAGTTTGGGGGTGACTGCCCCGAGGGCCCCGATGACCACAGGCACCACTGTGGTCTTCACCTTCCAGGCCTTCTCCAGTTCCTCTCTGAGGCCCTGGTATTTCTCCAGTTTCTCGTGTTCCTTTTTCCTGATGTTGCAATCGCTTGGTATTGCTACATCCACCACAACGGCTTTCCTCTGTTGTTTATCCACCACCACGATGTCTGGTTGGTTCGCCATTACCATTTTGTCTGTCTGGATCTGGAAGTCCCACAGGATCTTAGCTCGGTCATTCTCCACCACCTTTGTGGGTGTGCCCCACTTTGATCTCGGGGCTTCCAGTCCATATCCTGCACAGATGTTTCTGTACACTATGCCCGCCACTTGGTTATGACGTTCCATGTACGCTTTCCCTGCCAGCATCTTGCACCCTGCTGTTATGTGTTGGACTGTCTCAGGGGCCTCCTTGCACAATCTACACCTTGGATCTTGTCTGGTGTGGTAGATCTGAGCCTCTATTGCTCTGGTGTTTATGGCCTGTTCCTGTGCAGCCAGGATGAGTGCCTCTGTGCTGTCCTTGAGTCCAGCTTTTTCCAGCCATTGGTAGGATTTCCTGATATCAGCCACTTCAGTTATTTGTCGGTGGTACATCCCATGTAGGGGCTTATCCTCCCATGATGGTTCCTCCAGCACCTCATCCTCTGGTCCCCATTGTTTGAGACATTCGCTAAGCACATCGTCGGTTGAGGCTTTGACCTTGATGTATTTATGGATAGGATGTTTCATCCTGGACAGTGGCTCTCACACTCGCTAGTCCTCTGCCTCCGTCCTTACGGCTCGCGTATAGTCTCAGGATGCTGGATTTAGGGTGGAACCCTCCATGCATGGTTAGTAGTTTCCGAGTTTTAACATCCATGGTCTTTAACTCTTCCTTTGGCCAGCTTATTATTCCTGCAGGGTATCTGATTACTGGCAAGGCATAGCTGTTTATCGCACGGATCTTGTTCTTGCCATTGAGCTGGCTTCTCAGGACTTGCCTTACTCGTTGGAGGTATTTGGCTGTGGCTCCTTTCCTTGTGACCTCATCGAGGCTGCCATTTGCTTGTGGTATTCCCAGGTACTTGTAACTGTCCTCAATGTCTGCTATTGTTCCCTCTGGGAGTGAGACCCCTTCTGTGTGGATGACCTTCCCTCTCTGTGTAACGATCCGACCACTTCTCTAGTCCGAATGACATCCCGATGTCAGTGCTGTAGATCCTGGTGGTGTGGAGTCAATGTCTCGTTTGCTCTTAGCGTACAGCTTGATGTCATCCATGTAGAGGAGGTGACTGGTGGTGGCTCCATTCTTGAGTCGGTATCTGTAGCCAGTCTTGTTGATGACTTGGCTGAGGGGGTTCAGACCTATGCAGAACAGCAGTGGGGACAGAGCGTCTCCTTGGTATATGCCACATTTGATGGACACTTGTGGAATTGGCTTGTGGTTGGCTTCAAGGGTGGTTTTCCACATCCCCATCGAGGCTGCAAGGACTCTTAGAGTCCTGTTGATGTTGTACATCTCTAAGCATTCAATGATCCAAGTGTGTGGCATTGAGTCTTGTAATCAATCCAAGCCGTGCACAGGTTGGTGTGTCGGGTTTTGCAGTCTCGGGCAACTGTTTGGTCTACCAGGAGTTGGTGTTTGGCTCCTCTGGTATTTATGCCGATGCCCTTCTGTGCTGTACTCATGTATTTATCTATGTGCCCACCTATCTTAGTTGCTATGATGCCTGACATGAGCTTCCATGTTGTAGAGAGACAGGTTATTGGCCGATAGTTGGATGGGACCGAACCCTTTGAGGGATCCTTCTGGATCCTCCTTGTTACCTTGATTTTAGCCTCTAACTGGGTATTGAATCTTGAATTGAAAAGGGTAGGGATCGTTCTCAATCTTCAATGAGACGTTCCGATGGTACTTCACTCAGCCGTTGTAATTGGCATCGGGATTGCCTGGTGTTCATTCGGGCCACGATCCTACCTCTCAGGTCAGTTGCTGCCTCGTTCAGCTGTGATGGTTCGTTCATTATTGGGGCTGCATACCCAATCTCCGGGTGGGGAGTTGAAGCTAACTCCCCTCTGACCTGGCGTCCTGGCTCCCCCTTGCCGTAGCATTTGTGTTGTACCTCGTCTATCTCAAGTTGTGACAGCATTCGCCGTTTGCGGATGTTGGAACACTGAGCTACTAGTTGTTTGGCAGTTAGTGTTGAATGGGGATGTCGACGTAACCATTCCTCCCGCATTCTTTGCATGTAACCCCTATGACTAGGGTTACTTGGGTAGTAGCATTCCAACAGATCCAAGTTTTCACCTCTCACCCAATTCCGTCTTGTTCCAGTAACCCATTTTTCGTGAAGGTGCCCTGGTTCCCCAGCACCTGATGCAGACCTTGTTTGACCGGGCGATGTCTGAGCCGGCATGGCGTGTATTCCTTTGTCTCTCATCATGAGGTAGGCAGTAGCGCGAAGGATCTTGCCTAAGGACCCACACTGGATATCTCAACAAACCTGGATTCGAACCCCGGTCTCCTGGGTGAAGGTCGGGTGACTTACCCATTGAGCTACCCAGCCGCTCATACAAAATAAACTTTCCATTAATCATAATAAGTAATGGAATTAATTCACATTACAGGTCAGTTTATATGAACCAATTGATCCAGCATGAATGTTCTTGGACTGATGGAGGATTTGTGGAATTCAAACTCAATACTTGCCAATACTTGCAGTTTAAGGGTAAAATGAACTTGCAAATTCAGATTTGCACACAAATAGCTTTGTGAGTTTGCCCCTCTGTCTTTCTTGATGACTTTCCTCTTGTTCGATAGAGACCAGTCCTCCAGTAGTAGTACTGCATGTAGAGGCAGTTAGAGCAATGCTCTATTTGTATCTACCTTTGCGTGCTTCTTCCTCTTGCTTAAGGTTGATCAGAAGGAAGCGGGGGCTCTCAGGACAAAAGGGAAGCAAGATGCACTGCAGCACAGCAGGGGCCACAGTGAGGGCCAGCAGCAGGGGCCACAGCTTGTCAGAACCCAATAGAACCTCCAGACCAAAGATCTAAAAGGAAAAGACACACCAGCTGAATTAATTTAATTCTATGGGTTTTAAGGTGTGTGGGGGTTTAAGCTGAATGCAACTCAGTGCACATGACTCCTTGCTGTGTATTTTCTTGAAAGATGATTTATCTATTTAGACCACTGAGTTGTTGAATGACCTGGCAGAAAACATAATTAGTCTTTTTTTAAAGTAAATTTAAACTACATTTGATTTTCCGTCTGCTTTGGATCATTTTCTTGCTGTTTTCTATAATTGTGTAGTCTTTATGGTATTTATGTATGGTCTTTAACCTAATTATTTTTAAATGACACATAAAGCAAAAGTCATTAATTATACGGACTTGAGTGTTTGGAAGTAAGTAAAGTTTCTAACCTGAGCAATTAGGATGCCCACTACCACACCGAGCTGATGCAGAGTACCGAACGCTCCACGAAGAGGTGTTGGTGACACCTCTCCCACGTACATGGGAGTCAGCCCGGTAAAGAGACCGCAGAACAGACCAATGACCAGACGACCTGCAATCACCATCTCATAGGAGGAGCAGATGGTGGAGAAGCCCATGAGGAGGCCTCCGATCACGGCCAGGATGTTCACCAGGAACATGGAGCGCCGTCTGAGCAGAGGAAGAGTAAAGAAACAATAAATGATTAAAAGCATGAACGAATGGTATAGAAAATGCTTTCTGGATGAGGACTGTTAAATCTATAAATGATACCTTGAAATTTTGTCTCCTACCTGCCAAATCGATTGGCCATGACGCCCACACTGAAGGAGCCCACCATGCCACCCACACTGAAGATGGCAACAGCGATGCTCCAGACAATGGTGCAAACCCCTGGACTGATGGGCTCATTATAACGCTGCACCCAGGTTTGGTTGAAGAAAGATCGCAGTTTCTAAATGTAACAGTAGATGTGTGGGTTAAGACAGTTACAAGTAAAAAGCTGTCTCTCTTCCTCTCTGTTTAGTGGTTTCAAACTCAACCATAATTGGTTTTTAACATATCAGTTTCAATTAAACATGAAAAAGATACTTTGGTCATTTCTAAAAATAACTAATTATTGGCAAATTTAAGTTTTTCTTTTATAAAGGTAATAAAAGTACCATTAAAATAGGATTATGATTGGTCTGATTGCTGTTTTCAGCCTCCAAAGCCAGCTTAAATGTGTTTATAGCATGAATATTTTACAATTACACAATTTTCAGCTGTAAGTTAAAAGACAGAAACTTTATAGACTAAATATGTAATATTTACTGAATCTATTTTGTCATGTATGGCATATAAATGGAATAAATAATGACTAAGATGTAACGTGTGATCACTGTGACAGAATGTCAGTTATAGCTTTGTTGCATTTTATTTTCATGATGGGAGCCTCCCTATCTTACACTCAGTGGCTCAGGCAGATGTTGGTCAACTCTGCTGCAGTGACAGAGATTATGAAAGCCGCACCACTGGACGTACTGTCTTGAACTCTTCAGTGAAAATGCTAAAAAAAAGAACTGCCACTATAATTTAAAGCTCTTAGAAACTGATTTATTTCCTGGAACATAAATGCCCAAGTTCTTAGAGTTATGACTCCTGGTCTATTCCAATTAATAAGTTTTGACAAACAGCCTTTAGGGTGTGCCCCTTTCTCGTTTTACGTTCTGGTAAATGTGATCTCAGAATGAGTCTTACATATGAAATATGTACGTCTCTTTTTAAGGTTTTAAATATGGCGGAGCAAAACAGGCTGTTGTTATACTGTTTTTGCCATTAATGCCCTGATTTGGGCTTCAGTAATTCAGTTAGTGTCTCATTGGGCTAAAGATTTCAATGTTTAGATCCATTTTATTGTTGAGTTTGCATAAAGATGTGTGGCCATCTTTTGTTTAAAGCAATTGTGAAGCAGTAGAAAGATAATTACAGTAAATTCAAGGGCAAAATATACTTATTTTTTTCTTGACAGATTAAACAAGTGATCAATAAGTTGACAATATTTACATAACTGTACTTTTTTTCCAATGGCAATGAACGAATTTATTGCCTGATTTGCTTGTCTTAGCTATCATTTGGAGATTTGCAGTATAACATTTTAAGACTTAAGCACTATTATTCTTTTCCATCAGAATATGCAAAAAAAGCAAGATTTCTATTGGTAGTAAATTTCACCAACCTCCTCCGGAGCATTGATGACTCCTGTGTTATAACCAAACTGCAGAGAGCCGATGACAGCCGTGCCCAGCGAGAACAGAAGATAACCCGTTACTTGCTTTCCCTGAGGTACAAAGGGATGGAAAGAATGGGAACAAAAAGGATAATTGAGGTTGATGGGGTTGATACAAAAATAAATAAATATGAAATCTGAGATCTTAATGGCATTGTAAAATACAGAGGTTGGTCCGTGGATGTAATAAACTGGGATGATGGTGGCAGACAGGTCAGTGATTCAGCAAATATAGGAGTGAGCTAACACTCAAACGTCTGACATCCCCACATCTACTTGCAACACATAATAGATATTTTCCATAAATTACAAGTAAAATGTGAAGCAAGTTCAATAAATTACTAAAAAAGTTAATTTGTCTTCTAAGGCCTTGCAAATAAAAGTCTGATCAAGCCAATTCAGCATCTCCGTGATCCACATTACTCATGACTCAGTTTGTCTCTTTCCTGAACATAACTGAATAAATTAAAATGAAATTTGATTCCAAAGCCATCTGCCTGCTATTGTGACACAGCCTGGCCCCTTTAATATAGATAGATTACATAGATAAATTAAAGAATTTATCTATGTAATAAACAAAATCAAATAAACCTTCTTTACAATATTATTAATTCATTACAAAAAGATATAGTAAGAAAAATATATAATATTTGAATGTAAATAAAAATGAACTGCTGTATTAACGACAAATCATAAGCTGCAAGGTTAAATATACACAGGAAATAAAAAGGTGGAATGCGCTGCAGTGCAACTGAGGTTTGATTTTCTGAATATTTGAAATTGTTGAGTGATGATTTATTTATTTATTTATATATTATTTCTTGGATAAAAATCTGTTATTTGAATATTCCAGTCCTCTACAAGATTATTACAAGCACTTTTGTCAGAGACAGATTTGAAGTTATTAAAATTTTAGTAGAAACTGAAGAGCTTGTAAATTTTGAGATTTGGGACATAGCAGATTTTACAGGGAACTTATTCTCCATATGCTAGAATATCAAAAGTTACTTCCACATCTTCCACAGCTTTGAACAATTAATTCAAGATTAAACATAAATTTACAAAAAAAAAAAAATGATACACTACAAAACAATACAAAAGGAACATTAAAATAAATTCTCACTGCATCTTTTAAATCCAGGGAAACAACTTTATTTAAAATCAAACTGTTGGACTGTTGGTAAAACCTACATTTTCATATTCTAATTAGCTTTATAGGAGATCATATTACATCATAAGGTTGGAGCAGTCAATGAATGAATACCCTTCTTGGGTCAAATACATATTTCTGACAAAAGCAACAGCCATTCTGTTACCCAGCCCAGACCATGGAAGGTTTATTAAATGACTCTTAATATATATTATCACTAATAAATAATGCACCTCGTGTGATTTAGTGGCTGGGCCATAACACATGATGTTTCAGCATAAAATATGTAGCTGAGAGACTGAGAGTGCTGACAGGGCAGAACTGGCTGCTGCTATATGAGACAGCAGAGAGATGTGGGTCGACCTCAGGTGATCCTCTGCCTCTGCTTTAGCAATATCAGAATAAGGTCAAACAATATTAGCAGACTGAATACACTGCAGTCGTTTTAGGCACAGCAGTGTTGGCCAAACAGAATCATTTTGGGATGGAAAGAACAAACAGGCATTGATGAAAACCTCAAAATATAATTACTTTAAAGAATGCAAAAAATCTGCTCTTAACTCAAGTATCAGTAGGACTTAAAGGTCTAATTTTGTTCATCAATTTATTTGACATAAGGATGCAAATATAATCTAATGTAACACAGAATTAAACTATGCAGTACAAGCAATTATTGTTAATTCAGAAACTGTTAACACTAAAATTAGCTTGCTAGAAAAACGAGTACTTGGGAAATTTGAAACCTCCAATAACGCAGCATCTGATCAAAAGGCACCAGTTGATGGGTTGAAAGGTGAGATTTGTTTATGGATATATTACTTAAAAGAAAAATAAATACTGCATTCAGTATATGCTGCATGTTGGAAAATCAGTGGGATTAGCTAATCGGTGTGATACTAACTTCTAGTAGCACTTAGCAATTTTATGAGTTCAAACACTAAAGGAAGTAACTCAAAAATAGGGGATGTATAAAACCATGGTCAAAAAGTTAAATAACTAGTTTATACCGGCAACTTTCACTAAATTTTAAATGTGTTGCAGCCATGTGGGATGTTGAACTTGGGGCTAATTGGAGGCCCCTGACTTCATGACTTCAGGGGTGTGTTTTTGTTCAAGTTCAATTGGAGCACAGAAACTTCCTTACCCCTCAGGGGAGGTTGCTTGGAAAGGCAGGAATCTCAGCAGCTTTCAGACAGAAGGAGCAGCAGAAGAAAAAGGATGCAGAAGACAAGGAAGATTGTCTGGCTGAGAGCTGTGAACCCCAGACTTGAAGAGAAGGCTTGTGGATATTAAAGATGCACTTCGGGATTGGTAAAGTGTGCCCTCCGACCTTAATAGTGAGGCTGAGATGGCAGTTGTTGTGAGAGAAAAATTCCTTGAGATGAGAATATAATATTCAACACTTCCATAAGACATAGGCAGTGGAAACTCTGCCAATCTACAGACTGAAAGAATTCACTTGTTTAATCTCGACTGAAAAACTGAGTTTGTTCCTGGATGAAGCGTTCATAAATTTTTGTAGGTCTAAAAGTAATTTTTATTTTACTGTATTTCATTTTCTTTTTGTTGCAAACATTGGCTTTATTTTCATATTTATCATATACAGTAATTTACCAGTTGTTGCTAATCAAGTAATCCTTCTTTAATTACAACATCACAGTATCAATGAGATTTTCAAAACAACCTCCTTACTTCTTGTGTAGAACTGTTTGTTCAAAACTTTTTTAAAATAACAATTTCACTGAATTAAATTAACAATGTATGAAAAATCACCATTATGGTTTGTTTGGTTTATTTGTTCCTCCAAAAAAATTTAAATCCAACATTTTTGCATTAACTTTAAGCTTTTAAATGTAATAAAATGTCTCATTTTAAGTGTCATAGGCACACAGGATGCATTATGTGAGAACATTCAGTCATCTAGATTACTGAGCCTGGAAATATTAGGACTACGCGCTACAGAAGGAAGCAGAAATAAGACATTAACTTTCATTTTGAGTTATATTATGCCCTTTTCTTTATTCATACAATTGCAATATGTTTATTGATGTGACTGTCAGCAATTGTCTGTTGATGTGAATGGAAACATGAATGTCTGCTGGGAGACTTCCATACAATGAGTATACATGTCAAATACTAGAGTACTTGACTGGATTCTCTATCACCACCAAGATACTTCTGCAACATTGAAAATTAGAAAAAAAAACTAAGCAATGGCAAATTATTTCTGAAAAGGTTTTTGTTGCATTAGTCACCTTTATTTAAAGTTATCTGACAGGAAACAGGCAAAGGGAGAAGGGTTAAAGGCCTGCAGCAAATGTCCTGGGGTCTGGTTTTGAACCCCGGACAGCTGCATAAAAGATTACCCTCCATGCATGGGCTGCCTGCTCTAATGCTACACCACATGCCAATCCCAAAAAGAAAGTATTACAACCACAAAATACATACAAATCTCAACTGTCCCACTTTATAAAAGCCAGTTGTTTAGCATGGCTCACAGGTTGATGTCTGGCAGCCAAAGTTGTGTGCCGTGTACCTGAATTTCTTTTTTAAATGCACTCCATGGGTTCAGCTACAATGACATATCCATGCATTCAAAAGAATAGTGTAAGCATTGCATGCTTTAGTTGGTTTGTCTGGGTTGGTATTTTGGAGGGTTAGGCCTTGCTGCATCCTCCCCTGTTAGTACCACATGGCTCATATGATCCTCCACTGATCCAAACAGCCTGCAGGTATAGTGAGGTAGAAACTTTAGGCCAATAAGAGTGTTTTGCTATATTTTTTGTATGCTGTTTTTTTTTTTTTTTTTTTTTTTTTTTTTTTTTTTTTTTTTTTTTTTTTAATCCTTGTTGCTAAATATTTTTTGTGAAGTAATTTTGACAACTTGATTTCTCTTAGTTAGCGTGTGTATATAATGTGATAGAAGCAACAATGATATTTGTTAGCTGGAATAAGCTCATAAAACCAGTTTTGGACCTCTCGGGTAACAGAAATAATACTGAAAGAAACTATAATATTACTGTAATATTAAAATATAACTAATATCCTATGAACTTTTCTTTCTTTGCAGGAAAAACTAATAATGGTATTCTGATTACAGTTCCTCAACTTTGACTGCTCCAAGGCATAATGGTCATGTGATGAGGGAGGCAGGCTCCAGTTTTCTTTTTAGGGTAAGGATAATTCAGAAATCAGCTGTCCCCATCTATATCTATCATGTTCTCTACAGAAAATCAAGTTTCCTATGGCGTAGTTTTCCAGCACTTGTTCTTGCAAAATGTTTTTGAGATTCTTTTTTGGTCTCAAGTTAAATATATTTTTGAAATAAACCTTTCCAACTGTTTCCTCTTCTTATTGTTTGTTTGCTCAGAAGCTCCCTGAGTAACTGGGAGACATTTAAAAGTGATCAATAATCTCATCCACACACCCTGAAAGCTTTGGGTGTGTTCGCTGCAAATGGATCACTCACTCCGTATATCTTGAGTCTAAATAAGAAGATTTTTATTTCAAACTGTTGCTCTGCTGTTTTATTGAATTACACATTTTAACCAGTGAGCATTAACAAACATGTCGAGAGAAAGTGATGACATCTGGATGTCCACTATTGTTTAAAGAGTAATACTCTCACCCTAAGGTTTACATTGAACCTTTTTACTACAATACAGTAACCCAAATCTGACAAATAAATCATATGCAACCCATGCAAGTGTGTTGTAGAAAGCTGACCATAATATCAAAATTACACATTTTTGGATGATTCCAATTTGATTGATTAGTGGCTGTAGAGACAGGAGTTACAAAATGATCACACAGATGCTGGTCTTCTTTTCTGATCATATAATAAGTAAAGGCAAAGAGTTACAGTTAAACCAGACACTGCAAAGCAGATCCGAGAGAACAATAATGGGAAAAAAAATAGAAATAAACTGCTGAGAAAAATCAAAGCTCAAAACAAAACATCTCACAGTTCCATTCCCTGTTTCAAAATAAAAGCTCTTTATCCTAGTTTAAATAAGGCATTTTAATAAATTTCAAATATAATTATCTTACTAAACTACTTTTCCTAAATTAATTCAGTCTTGTAATCTGTATGAATTTAGAATAAATTTATTCCCTATGAAATCATTGTTACTGTTCTTGAACCTAAACATTTTACAACCGTTGCATCTAAAACACAAAGTGCATATGTAGAGTAACCAATAAGTATGTAATGTTAGCCACAAAAATTGACACCCTTGTGAAAAATTTCTATGTTAAGTAATTATTTTTGGTAACAAAACTACCATAAGTGATTAGTTAGTTGTCGATCGTTTCAAAGAGTTTGTAAAACTTCTATTTTTGTGGAAAATAATTATTTCCTATCAGGGGAGGTTTTCCCTCACTTAATAAATATCCTAAAATCAAAGCCTGGATTTTTCTAAAACTTTCTGTGCAATAAATAAAAACAATGTGATGTTTTTTGTTGCATATCTTTAAAAGGGTTACCAATAAACATAACTGTATAAACTGATTTTTACCATAAATGCATTTTCCACACTGTTAGTTAAGCCACCCTGTGGCAAGTAAACCAATCATTCATCATCTGTCTGAAACCCTCAACATCACTGTATATTTAATAAACAGATGAACTGAAGAGAGAGCCGCTGGCACAATAGGAAAAAAATAAAACTCAATCCCTTGAAAAGTCAAGCCACTTGGAATGAGGAGGATCTTGGCCTTTATTCTTTCTATTTCTCCTTCATTGACTGTGTTTATTTCACTTTTTTGTCATGTAAGAGTGACTCAGCAAGATTTAGAAGTCACATGACTGCAGTCAAATATCTCTGACAAAGATCAATTGGAAATCTTTAGGTCAAATATCTAAATTACTGCTTTGTAGCTCATTTTCTATTTATAGCCTAAAATATTGTACATAAATTCCAGGGTTTGAATAGCTTCTTTTCTATCTGTGGAACTCAGCTGAATTTCAACAATATTTTTCTCACTGGAAAACAGAATATTTTCCCAGTTAGTTCAAATTGCCTACAGAAAAAAAAACATTTTGATAAGGCTTGAGAATCTTTAATGCTTCAGTTATACTCAGTAACTTTCAGTAACAGCCTGTTGAAGCAGGGAGATTAGCTGAACTGACATTGCGTTACTATGGAAACCATGTTATCACACATTTTGTCTAGCAGTCCTAACATACAGATCCATGAGTCTATCTAAATTTATGCAGATTTAACTAAAACAGATTAAAATGACACTAGTTACTGTGAAATCCATAAATGAAAAACTATTTAAATCGTGCAACGAACTGACGTCTAATAAATTAAATCTATTCATCTGTCCTTCACCTCCCTACCGTCCCCTTTACACATTCTTGTCTAAAGCTGGACACTGCCGCTTTATTGACGCAGGGTAATAGCTGCCAAGCTGCAACTAGGCAATATGCACACAGGTCTCATAAAATAAAACCAAGTAAGACTCCTAAAATGACACAACAGCTTTACATGAAAGCTTGGTGCGGGAACATCCATGCACACAATTATAAAAAGAACAAAGTGATATGCTTTAAATTACTTCATAGGTCAGGGACCTCCCTCATATTAAGAAAGTCATAAGGAAGTAGAAGAAGAAGGCTAATGAGCTCACTACCAAACCAATAAAACACAAGTACATCTAAAAATTTACAACTGTTTGTTTTACTTCATGAAAGTGCTGCAGGTGGTGCCTCCTTTTAAGTTTGCAGTTTGGTTTAAGCAAGCAATAAAAAAGGCACAAAACTATACAATGTGTTCTGAAAAAGAACACACAGACTTAATTATTCAAAGACATGCACTTAGATCAGTAACATTTTCTTTGTTACAGTTCGAAATAAAACATCCATTTCCAATGTTCAGTTTCTAAATCTCTTGAGGATCTTTGTATATCTTCAAACATTAACAAGCTTAAATGTTTGTTCCAGCTTATTTACATTGTCCATTAGTCATCTGTCCCTGAAAGCAACCTCCCATCCCCCCCCCCAACCCTGTTCTCCGACACACACCTTCTGGTAACATTTGGTCGATAATGCCAGATATTGACCGGCATGTAAATTCATTGACACATGTTATCAAGGACATTCAAGCTGCATGTAATGCTGTTAAATTCACTAAAGCCAAACCACTTTACATGAGATAACGCATCAACAAGAAATCACAAACTGTACAAAAATACTAGCAGTTTTGAGCTTATGTTTTCTATGATTAGAAATAGATGGAACAAGCATCAGACAAAAATATAGAATTTTACAATCAGAAGTAGATCAAGGACAACATGGCTGCTGCAAAGATGCAAGCTAAAAAATGATGCAATCATTTCAGTTCTAATAAATCTAATTCATTTAGATGCAAATAAATGAGTGTGATTTAGACATACTGTTATATCCTTTCTGTATCACATTAAATGTTCTCCTCAATATGAAGTGCAGGCTTTCTTTTTTTCATAAACAACCCACCAGAAAGTCGTTTTTAGCAGTAAAACAGCAAGCGTAAAATTTTGAGTAGCTAAAGAAACTGAGATTTTTCAAATTTTTCTCACATTACAATCAAGCTCAACCAATAGTAGTGTGAAACAGAGAAGCGAAAAGAAAATAATCACGGTACTGTTGTATGATTTTTGAAAAAAAAAAAAAAAAAAAAATCAAAACAACAACTTTACTCTGACACCCCAAAGATAAACTTCAATGCAATAAATGATGCCATGCTGGTGAGACAGCAAACATCTGGAATATTGAGCTGTCAGATGAAGCCAAAGCTGAACTTTTTAGCTTATATGTAAATTCCCATTTGTGCCAAAAAGGTAACACTGCACATCTTCAGAAACACAGCTCCCTCACAGTGAAACATGTCTGCATCATGCTGTGGGGATGCCTTTCTTCAGCAAGGCCGGGAAAGCTGCTCAGAGTTACAGGGAAGATGGATGAATTGAACTGCAGAAACACAATGCAATCCTGGAAGATAACCTGTGAGAGGTCACATTCTATAACAGAGGAAAGGTGAAGTCAAAGTCCAGACCTAAATCGAACTGATACTGTGCATTGATCGATTACAAAAGTTGAAAACTGATGTTCAGAGACACTCTCAATCCACTCTGATTTAGCTGGTGAAGAATAATGGAGCAGAATGGACATATAGCTGCAACTGCAGTGAAAAGTACTTCTACAAAATATTAACTTACTGAATACATATGCATGCCACACTTTTCACCTTATTATGTCTGCATTACAGTATGCTATTTATATCAGCCACAGTTTGCATGTAGTTTTTTTTTTGTTTGTTTCTGTGATTTATTTCAAGTAATTTTGGAACCTTTTGGAGCCTACTCATAGAGAACACTGAAATCTGTTTTTCTTGTTTGTATTGCATATTTGAACTACTGAATCTGGCTTTCTCTATTTCCCAGGAGTCCTTTCTATGAACCCCAATGGATAGAGCTGATTGAGTCATGCTGATGTGCTGAATCCACATATACATGCAGAAACACACACACAAAGTCAAGGGAGAGGAAAAAAAAAGACACCATGTAGTTGATTTTTTTGCTGTTATTAAACAAGGAGTTAAGCTTTTTCTTACAGTATGTTATGTGTCTCTAAACCGTTTTTGATATAAGATATAAGACTGAATGTATTAAGTTAACAGTGTTAAAATAGATTTAACACTCATTCCCTTTGTGGGTATTTGAGTATTTCATAAAATCATCACTGAATTTATCAGCTAAATTAGGTTTTCATATGATCAGATATCCACTCATAAAATATGACTTCATGGATTCTGAAATCCTCAGGAAACATGCCTGATATTCCACTCACACAACATCCACAGCATGTGCAGCAACGAGTGACTCATGGAAACGTTATAGCATACATTACCACCCACACACCTCTGCTTAGAGACAGAGCTTATTGAGAAGGACATGCATTACTAACATATTACATCAATGAGCTGCTCGGGTTTTACTTAGCTTTATTTTACAGTATTCTAATCGAACCTACATTAGAATAAAAGGCCTGACATCTTTCATTTAACTACGGGTCACTTCATAAAAAGTAAAGAAAAAAAATCACTTGCCTGGTCTTCCATCTTCACAAAGATGCTATAGATATAGATGCTCTCACGTTTGTCAAGGGTGATTTCAAAGATTTGGAGTCTGCAGGATGCAGGGAGGGGAGGTAAGAGAGGGAGGGAGCGTCAGGTGGTGCTTACTGCCTTACCGCCAGCTGCAAAAGATGGAAAACCTCGTTAGTCGCTGTCCGTGGTACCAAAACATCTCCGCCTTCTCCCTTCAAAAAACCCCGTCATCAATCCTGTTAAAGTCTTATAAGAAGGATGGGCTTTTAGTAAGGAAACAGATGGTAGATGTTAACGTCTACTTGTGCAGTCAAATGAAAGCCAAGCAACAGAGTTTCCCCCAGCTGAGGCTTTCCAAGATCCTAAATATTGTCCCAATCTAGTCAGTGAGAGGAGACTCGCCTGTCGTGACTACTGGAAACCCTCAACGGCAGCAGGTATTTTTTTGGTAGCACTGCCTCACACAATTCGTCTCTTGCAGGGGGCTGCGAGGAACAAGGCACGTAACCACACGCTATGATTACCCCTGTTTCTGTTCGGCCTATGAGAGGCTGTAACGCCAGGGTGTCGTGACGTATCCCGCCCCTCTTTTTGCGTGCAAAGAATCATGACTCCAGCGCAGCATCACCGCATCCCGTGAGGCATCTGCGTCCAATCATGGCTGAGACCCTTACTCGGTTAGTTGGTCATAATAAGCGCATGCGCATCCTGTTGGGGTGGGGTGTGTCATAGTGGGTTGCGAGGATGTGATTGTATACCCCCACTCTGTTCCCCTCTCTCTCACTCATACACACTCTCTCTCTTCGGTGTCCTCCATGACGCTTCCAGAAGTTGACCTTGGGAGCTGCTGCTGATGCAACGCGGCCAGTTTACGGGACATCTTGTCATGTGATGCAGCTCAGAGGATGTTTCAGTTACAGCATGATTACCTGAAGAACTTTGCCCTTTATCTTTGATTATTTTTCAAACAAAATATAGAACATTATTTACTGAAATTAACCATAAGGGCACAAGTCAAGTTAAGCTTGTAAAAAAATATCCTGAAATTTTGATTACACATTTTCAGTCAGTGTTTGAAAACAAAATCATCCAGGGACTGGATAAAGAATCGCATTAAACACTTTCACAAAGACATGATACATTTAGTAAAGGTTATCATTTTCGCATCTCTCACAAATATACCAGACGAAGCTGTAGGCTACCTTCTAGAACGACTTATTTCCTGTCTGGTATTTTTCTTGTTCAACCAGCAGCTTCCTCTCCATAGTAACAGACAGCAACAGAGAAAGTGGGAGGGCTGACTGTGATCATATAGTGGTTTTTAACATACATTTACATAAATATTCTACAGAACTAGTCTTATGTTTAGCACAAATAGCAATGAATATATATTTTGGTAAAGAAAAGAGAATACACACACATATTTAACATTCAAAGAATATCATACAACTTGCAACTGAATTGTCACTTTGTATCAAAAAGTAAAACCTTCCTAACAAGAGAGAATAAAACAAGTTGGTGGTTAGCAGCTCCAGCAGCTTCTGCCACCATACTTTAAAAAAATACAATAAATAACCCTAAACAAACTACAGAGCAATGGCTTAAACAAATTTAAATTAAACAAAGATGAAATGCACAACATTAATTATGATAACAGATTAAAACATACACTGTAAAACTTGATTTTTTCTTTTACATAATTTACAGTAAAATACTGGCAGCAGTGGTTGTCGGAATTTTACTGTAGTAAATACAGGCATATAATACAAGGAATTACAGGATTTTACCGTAAAAATCATTTTACGGTAAAATACTGGCAGCTGTGGTTGCCAGAATGTTACTGTAGTAAATATGGTCTTAGTGTACAAGACATTATGGTAGAATATTTTGCCAACTGTCACTTTAACAATTCAGAGCGGTAAACTGTTTACGGAGAATTACTATAAAAACCACAGATATATTGTAAACAATTTGTCTACAGCAGTAAAAAAACAAAACAAAACAAAACAAAAAAACAGAACAACTGTATGCTACAGTATAGAATGTTATTGTAGAGAAAATCAACTGTACGATAAATTACCAGCAGCTGTGGTTGCCAGAATTTTACGGTAAAAAATACTATACAACACAGGAGGGATTGTAGTTTGTCAGCCTTTCAATATTGAAAATTATAAAGAAAATAAGTACAAAGTAAACAAAAATACTTGCTCCACTTAAATAAACTCTTTCTTTAAACAGTCTGTGAAAACCAGAACTAATTCAATGTCCTGCCCAGTATCCTCACAAAGTATCGGAGACTGGAACTTGGAGACTGGACAGGTGGTGTTGTCATTTCTGACTGAAAATTCAGAAGTTCTCAAACAGGTGCTTGCTGTTGACTGGCACGATCCTCTCTGCAACCAGACAAGAAACAAACAAAAAACATCAGATGAAGACCTGTTTTTCCTGTGATTTTTCTATCTCCATCCTCCCCTCCTTACTTTTGGGGGAAACAAATATACCTCTTTACAACTTTTTACTTTCTGGACCGCTCATTTAGGATAGATGACACAAGGTAAACTTAGCGTAGAAAGAATCTGGTCTAATACCAGAGATAACAATAATAGCACCCCCCCGCCAAAAAAAAAAAATTATATATATATATATATATATATATATATATATATATATATATATATATCTTGTGGTGTGTATATCATCATCAATTATTTGGGTTTTAGCTTTATACCATGTCATAATCCCATTTTTTGATGAGTCATTCCCTCATCAAAACATACCCAGAGTGCTGCTTTGACTCATTTAATTCAATTCAATTCAGTTTATTTATATAGTGCCAGTTCACAACAAATGTCATCCCGAGGCACTTTACAAAAACAAAATAAAAAATTCACTCATACATACATTCCAACTGATCCTAGTTATCAAACAGGATAGTAACTCAATTAATTATTCAAAGTCGTTCAAAAAGTTTCTACGCAAACCCAGCAGATTGCTTCAAGTCATTGACTTGCAGCGTTCACTCCTCCTGGACAAGAATGTAGCGACTGCATGGCATTGTGTCATTGACTTTACAGCAATCCCTCATACTGAGCATGCATGTAGCGACACTGGAGAGGAAAAACTCCCCTTTAACAGGAAGAAACCTGCAGCAGAACCTGGCTCAGTACAAGCAGCCATCTGCCACAACTGATTGGGGGTTTGAGAAGACAGAACAGAATGCACAAGAAAAACAGATGAACTGATGTACACATGATTTACACATGTTTGAGAAATCCTGAAACCTCCTGTGACAGCCAATTGGTGGTGCCTAAATGCTTCCTCATACAAAACGCAGCCCATTTACACAAAGTTTCATCTTGGAGATGCAATCTCCACCCGAGCTTCCCTCCCCTGCGCCTCCCCACTGAACTCGCAGCAGCCATAAAACACCAGATCCCACAGCCATGTTGCATTTTATGAAGCCTATAGCCACCCTGATCAAGGTTTTTCACTTTTTGATTAGAGGAGTGCCTTCTATCTTTTCTCCTCTCTTTTGTGTCCATAACTAAAGTGCACCCTTGTAACACAAAAAATACCATGAACTCCAATTTTCTATACATAAAACATTTGTAAATGTTAAAAACAAAACTGTTTTGGGCATTTAATGAATTAGATACTCACCATTTTCCTTGAGATCATGAAGGCCAGTAAGTTCTCCACAACCATTTACATAAGTTCAAATTCCTGAAAGGTGACAGAAACAGAAGATCTAAATATTTATACTTTTTATACAGACAAGCTAATTTGTATACAAGCAGAGGGTACAGATGGTTAAGGGAATTTACATTGTTTTAGGTTTGCTTACCTTAAAGGAGAACATTAGCACTGCTACCAAGCCTTCTATCTACTCGAAAGGGTTACGAAATCATTGCAACAAAACCGAAAGTGTTCTTCCAGGTTTTATTAAGTTGAATGCATAAACATTCTCCAATCAAAGTAACTGAAATAAATGAGTGAAACAATGCTTGGAAAAGCTGCTGCTGGCAATAACAGTAACTGAGAATATACAGCCTAAATAGGGCAGTAGGTAACATCGTTACCTTGCAGCAAGAAGGTCCTGGGTCCAAATCATAGCCTGGGGTCTTTCTGCATGGAGTTTGTATGTTCGCCCTGTGCATGCGTGGGTTCTCTCTGTGTATTCCAGCTTCCTCCCACAGTCCAAAAACATGAATGTTAGGTTAATTGGTCTGTGTAATTGGAGTGTGTGCGTGCATAGTTATTAGTTGTTTGTGTTACCCTGCGATGGACTGGCAACCTGTACAGGGTGTACCCACCTCTCGCCTGGTACAGATAGGCACCAGCTCCCCTCTGATAACGCTGGATACAGTCTAAAGAACAGCTGAGATTAGGGCTGAAGGATTAATTGATTAGTGAAATAATCTTCAACTGATTTATGGTAAATGGTCTGTACTTGTACAGCACTTTAAAAAGTCCAGAGGACCCCAAAGATCTTCACACTTCATTCAGTCATTTACCCATTCACACACACATTCACACACTGATGGTGGAAAGCTACTGGATTGTAGCCACAGCTGCCCTGGGGCAGACTGACAGAGCCCAGGCTGCCATGCACCGGATTCAGGGTCAGCTTCTCTCTTATTGGACAACGTCAAGATCCCAGCTCTGTGATCCAACTCTGAAATGGCCTGCGGGACACAAAATTTGTACATTTGCAAAACTCACTCTCCTCAAACTCTTCCAATCTATTGGGAGCCTGATGCCATCCTGATACCTGCTTTGCAAAACTTCTGGAACCAGTCTTCCTAGCTTTTGTGACCACAAGCAGGAAGCAAAGCCTGCATTTCTCAACAGCTCAACATACAAGGCTTTGATCTTGATGTTGACCAATAGCAGAGAAGCTAACTCTGGATCACCGCCCACCAGGCTCTCCCCCACCCCCTCACGACTCCCTTCCCTGTTTATTTGTGAACAGAAAGACATCTGTTAAAGGGACAGAGGACAAAACAGGAGGGAAGAAAATGCAAAGAGGAAATATTTGAGAAAATATATCAAGGTATGTTTAAAAATGCCACACTAAATGAAAAAATATTAAATTCCAAATATAGACTATATAAATATCACAGAGCTGATCCTAATACACACCCCAGTAACAGACAGCAACAGAAAAAGGGGAAGAGCTGACTGTTACTGGATGCTATGGTAACAATCAACTGACTAGAGTAACGTGAAAAAAAAAGATATATAGCAATAAAAGTCAGAAAAAAAATAACTTTTTGTTAAATAAAATGAATCTGAAGAATAAACCAATTTTGACAAACTTCACATCTATATTAAAGTTAAAATAAAAGCCTGTTACACATATATCAATCAAGAGGTGCAAATACTTTTGCTTGCTTGTAAGACTCTAACCAAACAAAAATAATGTTGAAGTGCAATTATTAAATAAGCCTGTTTTAAAAATATATATATATATATATTGTAACCAGGTTTTTAAATCCAGGTTGAATTAAACCTTTTCATTTTGGAAACATAAAATGTGTCACTTACTCACCTCTGAGTCTTCCAACGTCTTTTCAGGTTACAAATTGTACTTTTTTGAGTTTACTCCAGGACATGTTACTTGGATTTCCATGATAATTAATTTTTCTGAACCCTTATGTATGTTGGGTACTATTGGTAAGGAATACACTATTTTTTATTTAATTTGAAAAAGTACCCCTATTTATTTTGCTGCAAATAAAAGCATGAAATAACATGGAATAAATAAATAAATAAAAATAAAAAATGGCTGAAAACCAACTGTCTTAATAGTTTGCCAATGCTGACATGAAGCAGCTCTAATCACTTGCTAGTAAAAAATAAAAGCACAAAGAAAGAAAACATATTTTCACAGTAATGGTATTTTATTTAGCTGCTTTGTATTCAAAAATACTGGAATGTTTCACATTAAGATGATGGGATGAGAAAAGAAACAATGAATTTGATTTTCCTTCAGATCCTCCCAGCAAAAGACCCTGATTCCAGCTGGTCGTCCCATTTCTGAACCTGTAAAACAAATGAAGGAAACCAGAGATGGTAATCAAAATAAAGAGGTGTAGATTTGACATTCAAAGTAGTAAAACAAACAAAATATATACCATAAAAATGGTGATACATTTGAACATTTTGAACCTCATTTTATTTATAACACATCTACATCATAAAACAGATTGTCTTGCTGCAAAAGGTTCAAATGGTAAAAGAGGACAAAGTGTTTTTGGGTTATGGAGCTAGGCAAAGTTGCGTGTTGTGATAAAAAAATTCACGCACCAAATTTTAATAATTGAAAATGAAATCTTGTTATGCACATTGGAGTAGTAACTTTTGAGTTGGTTGCAGCAAATGTTTAACACTGTCATCTATTTACATTTTCTTCTGTAAATCCATGTCAAGAAAACATACCCAGCTGATGGGGCAGAGACTCTTGTATACCCTGCGGTACCACTCACAAGGAGCCGTGTCCTGGTTTTTAGCAGACAGAGCTTTGTTACATCTGTGGTAGTCTGTAGAGAGGATATAAGGGCAGTAAAAGCTTTTATGTATTTTATGAGGCAGAAGGTAAACAGCAGGACTAATTAATCTGTAATAATCAGTAAGAATGTGCATTATTGAGTAACTCTGAAACCTTAATCTGATCCAGTTTTAATTACAGGGCATATTTACCCCATGATAAAACTGCAATACATAAATGCTTGACTCCTGAAGAATTTTAGCAGAATCCAAAACATTTTTGATCTCCAAAAACTGTTTTAGCATTGATGCACAAATCATATCTTACAGATATTTATAGTTTTGCACAAAATATGTCACAAAGCCCAAAAATGCTTCGAGAAATCTTGGAAGACCTTTCAAATGTGAGACGTTTTTGCATACTTATGACACTTTTTCTCCAGAGTAAATACTATTTATTTCTCATCAGTTCTATTGTGGGTAACACTGAACAACCATTGTTGCTTAGCAAAAGTTTTAAAAAGTTACAGCTCAGGGTTAAGTTGTTAAATATAAATGTTGTATGGTTGGGCGTTGGACAGAAGAGAAGTAAAAGAAGCTGCAGAGGTCTAATCAGAAGTAAAGAGAACTGTTGCTCAAGATCACTTTAAATGTCTGGCTTATAAAATATGAGTAATATAAATCAGAATGAAAAGTAAATTTCAGTTTATTACGGTTTTTCTCAGTCGCTTTGGTGCAATTCTCGAATCAATTTTGACATTTGCAAAACAGTAAGTGAATTTCTCAAAACAATTCATACAAGCAGCAAAACACCATAGATTACCTGCAAAATCCAGTTTCTTTCTCAAAATCCTTAGTTCATTTCTCAAAATTAAATATCTGTGTCAATGAACATGCTAGTGCCTCAGAATGACAAGTTCTTGTTTCAGCGTGTATGGATAAGCCAGTCAAATTGATTAGTCATGTTGTCAATATAGCAGTTTACTCTGAAGGGATCCTCTGTTGTAAACTATAGCTAAAGATTTAATGACAAATATTGTAAAGTGTAATTGTGGAAGATCAATGGCAAGAGATTGGACAAGATTCATATTTACTTCTTTACTGTAATTTGACAGAATGTCATTATGATACAGAAAGGTAAATACAGCACTGGAGATCACAAACAAAAAAAAGTAGAAATGGAAACACAAGACAATCTCCTTGAGGAAAACTGTACATGCAGTGCTGTAGGAATTACAGTGCAGTCTTCCTACATCTCCTCATGTTCATGTCTGTTGGGCCACAAACTCTCATCCACATGACAACTAATGTCCTCTGGTGATGCAGCATGGAAAGAATATTTTAGGAATGAGGAGTAAGGTGAGGGGAACTCTATCAGCATCCTGCCGAGGGCCGCAAACCATCGTCTGATGATGTTGGAGTGATGGAAACTAGCATATGTCCACAGCCTCTTCTGCCTCTTCCTCTGTTTTGCCTCCAAACTCCTTGGCCACAGCCTCACTCCTTTTCCTCTTCCTCTTCTTCTCGTTGGCTGTTGAGCCCGTCCAGATCCTTGTACTTCTATTGTCAGAAATGTAATATTGTGTTGTGTTCCAGCTATGCAAACTATATTCTTGCCAGTTGATTGTTGATGGCACCTTTAAGCTATTTCAGAAAACTGGTTGATCATTGGTTGATCTAATGTTTCACACGTTTACCTACACTGGATAAAGTCAGGATTCACCTGAGAGCAATTTATCAGTTCAGGACAAATTTAGAAAAAAGTCTAAAAGTCTAATGGAAAAGTATAGAAATATGCTTGACATATTATGACAACCTGTTCAAGCATTTTGCATGTAAAGACTTATGTGATGAACTTATGCTTAAATGTTGTTGAAGTTAAGACTGTTCAACAGAAACCCATACAATTCATTTTGATCAACATGACAAAAGCAATTGCAAATGTAGGAAAAAGCAGATAATTGCACATAATCACTTGCATGATGTACAAAAACATTTGCAACTTGCTCAAAGGAATCAGAAATTGCTTTTTGATGTGCACAAGTGATTGATTTGAAGATTGAACAAGTTTTGAGAATTTCAGTTCTGTTCTGAGAAATGCACCAAAGCAACAGGGAAAAACTGTAATATCTAAACAAAACTTTATGATATCAGAGGAATCAATGTGATCAGGAATTTTGGATTAAGGAGGAAACTAATTGCGCTCGCCTAAGACTGATTAAAATGGTTTCTTTACAGTAAGTAAAATTATTTTTATGTTGAATCTTTTGCAGATTAAATAAAATGAATTACAATAAAATAAAATAAAAAATATTAAATAAACAGAAAAAAGACAAAAGAAGATAAACATTAAAAAAAACTGACAGCCTGTTTAAGTAAAAAAGCCTTTGGATGCTTTTTAGCCCATATTCCACATGGTAAGGGAAATATATTCCAGAGCTGATGTGTGAAGTTTTCATGGGGCAGAGATGCTATTAAGAGCTTACCTATTAAAACAGAGTCAAGCCACAATCTTTGTTATTAGACACCACTGAAATAATCTAGATGGCAGTAAATAAAATGTTTTAACACCAAACTTCCTAATTTGTGTGATCAGACACAATGATCAGACATTTTGCCTTTTCAGAGTTCAATAAAGGTCAACAAGTATTAATCTTTAGTTGCTCTGAAAAAAAAAAAACAAAAAACAAAAAAACAGATGATCTTTTCATATGCGATGCAAACATTGGTATTTCTGGTCTAGCTTCTTATATGTGTTTTTAAATGAAAAACAAGTACTATTGCTATAAGTGGGGAAAATTCAGCTGATGACTCTACTGATTTTCTGTGACAAATAGTCCAGTCTGTCAACTACAGGTCATACATGTGTTGGAAGTGACAGTAAAACAGCACCAAGCCTTACCAAGGAACATTTAGCTGCTTTCAAAGGGTTCACTGAAAAAGCTTTACTATCAGTATAAAGTGGTCCCAGCATTTTATTTATGCTCCAACAGCTCCATCTCTCTTTTCCTTGGTGGAGCATGTCTGCCCCAGAAAAAAACAGATTATGTAACCTTCATCTCTGTGAGCTGTATATTGAGGCAGTATGTCCCTCCAATGTTATAAGAAGTGACAGACATTTGTTTGTTTGTTTGTTTCTTTTCAAATATCACAAGATTTAATAATTTATCTTGTGTTTTTCTTTTTTCAAACATTTATGATTAGATTATCCTACACATGCTGACTGCTTTCACTACAGCTGGGAGATCCAGCTTTGCACACAGTTACTCTACAAAATAAATTGTACGTGTATAAAGGAAGTGCAATTTTCATGAACAGAAGCTTGGCTTTTTTTCACCCTGTTTAAAAAACTGATCCCATCTCATCTATAGTCATAATAAAATATTATTGAATTTCTTTGGGGATTTCCAACATACATAAAAGCTGAAATGATGGCACATTTCTATTTGGTACCACAGACACAAAATAAAAGCGAATTCCATCAGAGAATCTACACAGACATATAACATACAGCTGCAGTTCTTCTATGTGTAACCACAGACAGCAATAAAGTTAGAAGACCAGGTGTAAACAAACTTTCCCTGAGGCTGATGGAAACTTTACCTGCTCTGGTTCTACTCTTTAGTCTAATTCAGTGTTAAAATACTAACAGAAATTACCTGAGAAACCAGGCAAGGGACACTAAATGGATCCAGTAAAATAATAGTATGTTGTCTTGTTTACCTAAGTAGTTCTGGTAGCAGTTACGGGTCTGGTTGGTGTTGGGGAACCGGGCATCAAAAGGAGCTGTCCGATAGTTCTTAATCTTCTCTTCAAACTTGTCAGACATTTTCAGCCTCTGGATATCAACACAAGTTCAACAGCATGATATGAATTTGTTAATGAAGTGCTCAATAAAAATAAGCACAACAATGTATCTGGATTAAAAATAAACATGGCAGGCAAATGCAATCAATGTAAATTAGAAAGAGAATTTGAGGTATATAAAGTAAGCTCTTAATATCAAATAAATATTTGCATAGACTTGTGTTTATTGTGCAGACTGAAATTCAATGAAACAGAGTTTAACCTAAATTTAGTGAATAAAAAAATGAAAGTAACATAAATGCAACTGGATTTCCTTATGTTCATTCTACTTTAGAAGAAGTTTCAGGCACAGGAAGACAATGATCTTCATAAATAGAGTTAATGTTAAAATTCCTTCAATAAAGCCAATATTCGAGGTGAATGTTTTAAGTAAGCTAGAGTATTAAATATGTACCATTAGAAATATACTTTAATTGTGAGTTAATTTTTAAATCTAAGTATTATTTAAAAACATAAGTATCTGTATTGGTAAACCAGTAGTACGAACTCAACCTCCATTTCTATTTTAACTTTTTCTCAATTTATAGACAAAAAACAAACAAACAAAAAAACTCACTGATAGAAAAAAATAATACAAATACAAATTATAAGTAAAAAATAAATAAATAAATAAATAAAAAAGAGTAAAAATGCAAATTATCTTGTAATCTCATTGTCCGCATTTTAATAGTGTTATAAACTGTATAGTCTGGTTATCCGATGTAGGTCTTAAAATGCTTTACATGCGAAAAACGAAGATTTACACTGCCTTCAGCAATGACGACTCGAATACAGTCATTCTATGTACAGAGAAAATGACGTTGTAATTAATATCAAGATTTGTGGTTTCATCTCTAATCAACATGAAAAAAACAGCATAAAAATATTTTCCGAAAACACATGCGTTGTTCAGATAAATTTAGTAAATTATGGTTCACCCTGGTCAACGGTCACTAATCCCTTCTGACGAGTAAAATTCTATTATCGAGTGATATTACGAATACCATTTACACGAAGGCGTTCTCACAAATTTAAATTCAGTCACTGATATTATTTCACCAAACCAAATTGTTTTTCATTGGAAAAAACATTTACAATACCTTCTCAAATAAACTCAGCTCTAATCCGCGCTTGTTTTTTCTGCTCAGCGACTGAAGTCACTAACAAAGCATGCTGGGAAACGGAGTCTGTAAGAAATTGTTTTTTTTTTTTTTTTTTTTTTTTATGACAGCACTGCCACTTAATGGACAAATAGAGTATGTGCAAATTTATTGTACAAATAAAATAAATGTCTAAGAGTTTTCAGGATACCCAGTTTAGCTTAAAAACAATTTTTTAATAAATTGATACACCAACTGATTAACAGTTATTTTAATTTCCATTATTTAAAGTCGGGTATCAAAAACTACTAGTTTTACCACCTTGACATGATTTTAATCAACAAACCAGAAATGTCAGTGCATTCATTTAATTTGTTTAGATTACAATATGGTTAAAATTGAGTTAAATTTACATTTTAAATAGTCTTCAACACTTTATAGAAGTAATATTTGGAAACTTTATTTTATTTATTTATTTTTTAGCAAAAATAAAAAGCAAACACGAATCCAGAGACACAAAATCAAGAAGGAAATTAATAAAACTATAGAAATCATAAAATGGAAAAAAAAATATGAATAAAACTCACCATTTCTGATTTTTTTTTTTTTTTTTTAAGTAGAAAGCAGAAGTAGGGTTTAAACAGGTGCACAAAATGAGTGACAAATAAGATAATAAAAACATCACAGCTATATAAAAGTTCACTGTCCTTCAATTAGTCCTGCAAACACGATTCTAATATGTGCTTCTAAATCTAAAGATATTCTACGTCTTAATACAGAGACAAAAATGTGGAGAAATAAGAATGATCTCTAATAATATAAACAATGTTAATGCAAAAGAGAAGAGATTTAGAAGTTGTCTGCGGTCACGGTAAAGAAGCTTATCTGCGCTCATAGATTCTCCTCAGCTGACCAGAGCACCTGGAGGTGAACCAGCTCCTCCTGTAGTTGTCTCCTGGTGTGAGTTGGCCACAGAGCTCCTTCCTCTCTCCTGTGATGTCTGGCTCATGTTCCCAAAACCTGCAGAGATAAGATTAAAAAAAGAGTCCTAATATACCATTATCCCCTCTACTTCAACCTCTCTCATTCATTTAATACATCATGTTGTTCAGGTAGTTTCCTGATATCTTATATCACACAAGATGTTGTTACTTCTCTTTACTTCTGTATGTAGAGATGCAAGAATTCTGGTTTTCTCCTTCACATGTCTCTTTTGATTCTCTTTATTTTCCATGTCTCTCATCCTTCACTATCCATAGTATTTTAAGCCAGTATGTCTCAGCCACTTAATCTTGTTTCCTAGAATGTCCAGGGTTTAGGCCATGTAGTCAAGAGGAAGAAAATTTTTATTTAAAAAAAAAAAAAAAAAAAAAGCTGATATCGCACCTCTTCAGGAGACTATGCTATCCAATGTGAAACATTTGAAGCTCAAGGGGGACTGGGTGGGCAAAGTTTATTCTTCTTCTCATTGCAGAATAAGAAGGGTACAGTCATTCTTATAAATAAGAATCTCCCCTTTACCCTCAAACATGAAGAAAAAAAACTCAGAAGGAAGATTTACTTTGATTAAAGATTTGATTATATGCCACCCTATAACTATACTCAATGTCTATGCTCCGAATACTGATTAACCTAATTTTATATCCCATATAATCGATATTGTGATGGCCTGTGTTTCTTGGCTGGTGATTTCAACTGCATAATGGACGCTGGTTTGGATAAATCCTCCTTGGCGCATATATCCAACCCCAGAGCCTCTTCTGTTCTTAAAGGATTATGTTCAGATACCAGGCTTCACTATTCACTATTTAGCCTAGTTTTATATATTTTTAAAACAATTTTATGGGCTTTTAATTTTCTTACAATGTGGTGTTAAACATATTTAATTTTAAGGGCTGTGCCTTAAGTGTTGCTACCTGAGCCATTTGCAATGAAATTTTGTTCATGTGTGCACCTGTGGTGCAGATTCTTAATGACACATAAAGTATCTATAATCTGATGAAATGGAACTTGAAAAATATACATTTTACAACAAAAACAACTCTGAACATGTCCAAAAGAGCAGCAGACCCAAAGTTAAATTATTATGGGAGCGACATGTTCTGGAATGTTACTTTTCAGATGGAACTCAGTTTTTTATTAAGGTGGATAAAAGTATGAGCAGCTCCAAATATCAGTTCAAAAACAGTCAGTTTTGACCGAGAACTTTCAGCTTTCTGCTTGAAACAATGTATTTTTCATTGAATGATCAATTAAACCACCAGCCTTTCTTTCTATAGTTGTGTAATCTGACAAGTAGTCCTTTAACATTTTTGTGTTAAGATGTATCTTCTACCGCTCTCTCGTTTTCTGTTTTTATTGTTGTTTCTGTGCTGTTTTCGGGCACCACACCCTCCTCTCCGGAGAAGGCGTCACCGACGTCGAGGTAAGCGCGGTGCGGTGTGTTGGTGAGGTTGAGGGCCAGTTTGGCATAATCGCCAGGGATTTTCCTCTCCCTGTTTGGATCGGTTCCTCGACTGTATGCTTCGTGGTGCTCCTTGAACCCCGCTGATTCTTGGCTGGTACCTGTTGTCGACTCGGACCAACTACTCTTTCCCCGCATCTTACTCCTCCACATTTGTACTGGCGTGGTGCCAACCTCGGAAATCTGCGACACCTTGCACTGAGTTGACATATTTCTTCTGCTATTGCTTCGTTGTACCCAGTTCCCATCAGGATAGGTTTGGTGAACGCAAGATCTGTCGTGAACAAAACTGTTATCCTTAAGGATTTTTACTCGTGCCAGTGTTTGAACTTTCTCTGTGACTGAGACATCTCACCGGATGAGTCCCGCGGGTGTTTTTTTTATTTTTTTTATTTTTTATTAGAAATATTACCTCAAGGCTACTCATACTATAACACCTCAAGGTCCTTGGGTCGTGGAGGAGGTTTGGCGATTAGTTTTGACTGTTAGCAGTTGTTCCCCCCCGAATGCTTTTTCTAGCTTCGAAGCATGTCTGAGTTGGGCTGCGCTCCTCCGCTCTTGTGCGCGGTCCGGCCACCAAAATATAATCAGGATTTCCGACGGGACTTTTCTGATTTATTGGGTGAAGTCACGTCCAAATATGAGCAAGTTTTAATTGTTGGAGATTCTAATATTCATGTGTGTTGCTATAGATTTCCTAGGATTTCCCAGATGTATTGAATGCTTTTGGCCTCACTCAGTCAGAGAAGGGCCCAACCCATGGACGTACGCACACCATGAACCTTGTTTTATCTTATGGTTTATCTATTTGTAACTTAGAAGTCCTGCTCTCCTGCTGGACAAGACCGTGTATTTAACTCATCCACTGCCCATTTCTCCACTGTCTTTAAATGTGTGTGTGTGTGTGTGTGTATATATATATATATATATATATATATATATATATATATATATATATATATATATATAAGGCAGTTGTGTGTTGATCGAAATGGTGCCCATAATTGTGGAGGGTGTTGTATATATGCATATTTCAAGGCCATGTATGAGTCTTAATGAAGTTTTATTTATCTTTAAAAGAAGTGGTTTCGATTGACGGAGGGGCAATTGCTGCAGTTGGTGCAAATGTCGGCGACTCTACAAGTGGGGCCTTTTGCTTCTTGGGGGATAAGGTCCAAAATGGCACCAGGATCCTGAACAAAAAAGGTGGCAGGAGGCTCAGCAATACCAAATTCACGGGAGATCTCTTCAAATGTCTTTCCCTTTGTCTCCGGAACTTTGATAAATGTGAAGATGAAAAAGATGACGAGGAAGACAGTGAAGAGGAGGAACACCCAGGGTCCACCGCCCTCCTGTGGAGCAACAAGAGGGAAATCAGAATAACTGATTATTTTCACCCAAAAAACAAAACTGATATAATTTTACCTAATCTACAGCTTTTAGTGTTCAAAAATCACATAAGATAAAGAGAAATAGAAAGACTAGAAGTAAAAACTAAATCCAACCCATCAGCACAGCATTTCCTTTTCTTACCGCTAGTTTGGGAAAGCTCATTCCAACAAGGAAATTGGCTGTCCAGTTGCAGCATCCTGCAACAGCCATGGCCGCAGGACGGGGCCCCTGGGAGAAAAGCTCAGCCACAATGAACCATGGAATGGGACCAGGGCCCAGCTCAAACATAGCCACAAAAAGCATGACAGCCAGGATCGCCACGTAGCTCATAGCTGGGATGTGCTTCTGCTCAGAAGGTGGGAAGAAAACAAAAATGCACATGACAGATTCACTGGCTGAAAATTTGATTAGAATCTAATGATATTGAAAGCATCTGTTGGAGCATACACAACTCAAACTGCCTCTCAAGACTCTCTGTAAGTGTTATTTCTCATTTTAGGAACTATATTTAGTCTTCTGTCACTCTAAATGGAAGATTATGACAAAAAGACTTTAAATTATGGCAGAAGTTATTATTTCATGAATTGAAAGTCCATCTAAATGGTTGGGAAATAAAAAAAATCAAGTGCGTCCGTCCATCTGTCCGCCTGCCCACCCACTCACCCACCAACCCACCCATCTATCCATCCATCCATCAAACCAACTATCTGATCATATTTGTGTATGAGCTCACCAGCATTTGGGAGAATGTCATGATCAGGGCACTGATGGCCATTCCACTTAATCCCAGGAGATGGAGAGTCCTTCGTCCGGCTTTTTCCACCAGGAAGAGCTGAAGGACAGAGAAGGGGAGTGTGTTTCTCTCTAAAATGAAGCTAAATGCAGGAAAGAAAAACAACGGTTGCTGCTGAGTTACTTACAGAAACAACGGTGAAGACAGTGTTGACGATGCCGGCTCCTATTGTGGCGTAGATGGGTTGCTTCACTCCAACTGAGCTAAAGATCCCTGTGGAGTAGTAAAACACCTGAAGGATGTGAACAAGAAAGATAAAAAGGAAAATAGTGGTTAAAATGTAGCTTATTTTATTATAAGTTTGAGAAACAGGCTTTTAAAGCTGATTTTTTTTAAAAGTTGATCTTATTTAAAAGCTGTGTGTATTAAATGAGTCTAACTCAGTTTTACAATTAATCTTGTTTTTCTATACTGACTTATTCTGCAATTTCTCATGTTGTCCTAAGACAGGATGTCACGTCTGTACTTGCTGCATTTATTATGAAAATGGCAGCTGTAACATTTTTTGGCTATCATGTCCATATTTAAATATGCAGCATAAGAGAGCACAGCCGTACGTTTACAAAGTGTGAGTATGTGAGCATGTGTCTTGTTCTTCACTCACAGCATTGATTCCTGATAGCTGCTGGGAGAGCTGCAGCATGACGGCGATAAGGAGGGGCTTTCTATAGGCCGCTGAGCGAAACAGCTCAGGGATGGTCACCTTCTTCTCCATTGCCATCTTGGCGCTCTCCTCCTTCATCTCTTGGAGGTCTTTGTTCACATCCTCCGTGCCACGCAGACGAACCAGAGCTGTCAACAGAATTACAGCAGGATGAGGTATGTATGATAGAGATAGATTGATTTTGAAAGAAAGTGTTATATCAAGCAAGTTTTGACAGAAATGGGATGAGATTTAACTTCTGAGTGAACAATAGCAAAGTGTGCTTTAAAATGATGGGAAAAAACACCATCCAGACTTACATAATCTCCTGTGTTTCTAACAGCATTTGCTAAGCCTCCTCCCAACCCAGAAATAAACATCAAGTCCAGCTTATGCAAGCAATCTGCATTAATAATGGCAGATTTAGCTTTATTTTAAAAGATTGAGCACTTTTGGCTTGGTTCTCTCATTTATTAGGTCCCAGTCATTCTCTCTTCAGCCACAAGCACACCAGTTGCAGAAAATCACAGCAAAGTCTAGTCACATCTAAAGCTGTGGTTAAACCTTCATTCAGCAGCGGAATCAAAAGAAAGTGCATCACAATAAAAGTCCTTTTGGATTTTATTCATTTGCATGAGGCAAGTTGTGGTACCACAGTTCTTACTTTAAATGGTATATGACGATGCAAATAAAATTTACCTGGTGCTTATCTCGAGTACTCGTGAGGTCACAGGCAGGGATACACATGTTGCCACTCCAATATAGAGACACATGGGATAAACAAACATACACACACATACTCACACCCAAGGTCAATTTGTATGAACCAATTGACCCAGCATGAATGTTCTTCGACTAAGGGAGGATCTGTGGAATTCAAACTCAATACTTGCCAATACTTGCAGTTTAAGGGTAAAATGAACTTGCGATTCAGATTTGCACGCAAATAGCTTTGTGAGTTTGCCCCTCTGTCTTTCTTGATGACTTTCCTCTTGTTCGATAGAGACCAGTCCTCCAGTAGTAGTACTGCATGTAGAGGCAGTTAGAGCAATGCTCTATTTGTATCTACCGTTGCGTGCTTGTTCCTCTTGCTTAAGGTTGATCAGAAGGAAGCGGGGGCTCTCAGGACAAAAGGGAAGCAAGATGCACTGCAACGCAGCAGGGGCCACAGTGAGGGCCAGCAGCAGGGGCCACAGCTTGTCAGAACCGAATAGAGCCTCCAGACCAAAGATCTAAAAGGAAAGATGATTTATCTATTTAGATCACTGAGTTGTTGAATGACCTGGCAGAAAACATAATTAGTCTTTTTTTTTTTTTTTTAAAGTAAATTTAAACTACGTTTGATTTTCCATCTGCTTTGGATCATTTTCTTGCTGTTTTCTATAATTGTGTAGTCTTTATGGTATTTATGTATGGTCGTTAACCTAATTATTTTTAAATGACACATAAAGCAAAAGTAATTAATTATATGGACTTGAGTGTTTGGAAGTAAGTAAAGTTTCTAACCTGAGCAATTAGGATGCCCACTACCACACCGAGCTGATGTAGAGTACTGAACGCTCCACGAAGAGGTGTTGGTGACACCTCTCCCACGTACATGGGAGTCAGCCCGGTAAAGAGACCGCAGAACAGACCAATGACCAGACGACCTGCAATCACCATCTCAAAGGAGGAGCAGATGGTGGAGAAGCCCATGAGGAGGCCTCCGATCACGGCCAGGATGTTCACCAGGAACATGGAGCGCCGTCTGAGCAGAGGAAGAGTAAAGAAACAATAAATGATTAAAAGCATGAACGAGTGGTACAGAAAATGCTTTCTGGATGAGGACTGTCAAATCTATAAATGATACCATGAAATTTTGTCTCCTACCTGCCAAATCGATTGGCCATGATGCCTACACCAAAGGAGCCCACCATGCCACCCAGAGTGAAGATGGCAACAGTGGTGCTCCAGACCGTGGTGCCCATCCCTGGACTGATGGGCTCATTATAACGCTGCACCCAGGTTTGGTTGAAGAAAGATCGCAGTTTCTAAATGTAACAGTAGATGTGTGGGTTAAGACAGTTACAAGTAAAAAGCTGTCTCTCTTCCTCTCTGTTTAGTGGTTTCAAACTCAACCATAATTGGTTTTTAACATATCAGTTTCAATTAAACATGAAAAAGATACTTTGGTCATTTCTAAAAATAACTAATTATTGGCTATTTTAGGTTTTCTTTTATAAAGGTAATAAAAATATTATGAAAATGGGATATGATTGTTCTGATTCCTGTTTCCATACTTTGTGTAAAGCAATTGTGAAGCAGTAGAAAAATAATTACAGTAAATTCAAGGGCAAAATATACTTATTTTTCTTGAAAGATTAAACCAGTGATCAATAAATTGACAATATTTACATAATAGTAGTTTTTTTCCAATTGCAATGAACGAATCTATCGCCTGATTTGCTTGTCTAAGCTAGCTTCTGGAGATTTGCAGTATAACATTTTAAGACTTATGCATTATTATTCTTTTCCATCAGAATATGCAAAAAAAGCAAGATTTCTACTGGCAGTAAATTTCACCAACCTCCTCCGGAGCATTGATGACTCCTGTGTTATAACCAAACTGCAGAGAGCCGATGACAGCCGTGCCCAGCGAGAACAGAAGATAACCCGTTATTTGCTTTTCCTGAAGGACAAAGGGATGGAAAGAATGGGAACAAGAAGGATAATTGAGGTTGATAAAAAATAACTAAATATTAAATCTGAGATCTTAATGGCATTGTAAAATACAGAGGTAGTTACTGATATGTAATAAACTGTAATATTGTTGGCAGACAGGTCAGTGATTCAGCAAATATAGGAGTGAGCTAACACTCAAACGTCTGACATCCCCACATCTGCTTGCTACACGTGATAGATATTTTCTATAAGTTGCAAGTAAAATGTGAAATAAGTTAGATAAATTACAAAGTTTAGATTGTCTTCTAAGGCCTTGCAAATAAAAGTCTGGTCAAGCTAATTCAGTATCTCCATGATCCACAGTACTCATGACTCAGTTTGTCTCTTTCGTGAACATAACTGAATAAATAAAAAAAAAAGTGTTTCCATAACCATCTGCCTGCTATTGTGACACAGCCTGGCCCCTTTAATATCTTTAATTTACAACTTCATAACAAGAGAGGCTGAATTTCACTAATTCAACCAAGAAAACTTAGAAGAAATTTTGAAACAATTAAGATCCTCTTCCTGCTGTCTCAAAATCCTACCGACAACCTTCATTAAGAAAGTTTTGCCTGTGATTGCATCTGACTAATTCAAATAGTAAACTCATTTCTCCCGTCCGATATTTTCCCCCAGGCTTTAAAAACAGTAGTTATCAAACCACTGTTAAAAATGAACAATCTAGACAAATCACTATGGCAGAATTACAGGTCAATCTCGACATAAATATAGACTGTGGAAGAACCACAGTGTTGGTTCTGTTGGACCTCAGTGCAGCATTTGATGCTGTTGACCATGATATATTACTGAAGTGACTGAAGCTCTTCAGTCATTGAAGTGACTGAAGAGCTGGGTTGGATTCTCTGGTACAATACTTAATTGGTTTGAATCCTATCTAAAGAACAGGGATTTCTTTGTGTCAATAGGCAACTTCTCATTGGAGCGGACAGAAGTCACATGTGGAATACGCCAGAGTTCAGTCCTGGGACCCCTCCTATTTAATATCTACATGCTCCCACTAGCTCAGATTATAACAAGTAATAAGATTAGCAACCATAACTTTGCAGATGATACACAGCTCTCCATTACGATGTCACCAGGTGACTTTGAACCCATCCAAGCACTGAACAGATGCTTCGAATAAATCAGTCCATGGATGTGCCAAAACTTTCTCCAGCTGAACAGAAACAAAACTGAAATTATTATCTTTGGACCCAAAGAGGAACGATTTAGAGTCAGCGTGCAGCTTCAGTTATTACAGCTAGAAACTAGTAATCAGGCATGAAATCTGGTCGTAGTGATAGACTAAGAGCTGAACTTTCAGAAACACATGAAGACAGTTACAAAGTCAGCCTTCTATCACCTGAAGAACATTTCCAGTTTTAAAGGACTAATGTCTCAACAAGATCTAGGGAAACTCATCCATGCATTTATCTTTAGTCAGATTGATTATTGTAACAGTATCTTCACAGGTCTGCCTAAAAAATCAATCAGACAGCTGCAGCTGATCCAGAACGATGCTGCTCGTGTTCATTAAACACCTGTTGTCATTGTATCAAACTTCCAGACCACTCAGATCTTCTGGTTCAAGCCTCCATAACCAGAACCAAACATGGAGAAGAAGCTTTAGGTTTTTATGCACCAGAAATCTGGAAGACACTTCCAGAAAACTGCAAAACAGCCAACACACTGAGTTTCTTTAAATCAACGCTAAAAACCCACCTGTTTAGAGGTGCCTTTGATTAGTCATAAGTGGAATGTTGATCAGTATTTTCAAATTATATTTGCTTGATGATCCTCATGATTTTGATGCATTGATATTTGCTTGATGATTTTCATGTATAGTTCCTTGATGGTTTTGATGATTTTGCTGTATACTTGATTGATGTTTTTATGACGTGAAGCACATTGAACTGTCTTGCTGCGGAAATGTGCTATAAAATAAATTTGACTTGACTTGATTTTAGGTGAGATGCTTTAAATCATTCCAAAGGTCAGGGACCTCCCTCACATTAAGAAAGTCATAAGGAAGTAGAAGAAGAAGGCTGATGCTGATGAGCTCACTGCCAAACCAATAAAACACAAGTACATTGATGCAGGGTAATAGCTGCCAAGCTGCAACTAGGCAATATGCACACAGGTCTCATAAAATAAAACCAAGTAAGACTCCTAAAATGACACAACAGCTTTACATGAAAGCTTGGTGCGGGAACATCCATGCACACAATTATAAAAAGAACAAAGTGATATGCTTTAAATTATTTCATAGGTCAGGGACCTCCCTCACATTAAGAAAGTCATAAGGAAGTAGAAGAAGAAGGCTGATGAGCTCACTGCCAAACCAATAAAACACAAGTACATCTAAAAATTTACAACTGTTTGTTTTACTTCATGAAAGTGCTGCAGGTGGTGCCTCCTTTTAAGTTTGCAGTCTGGTTTAAGCAAGCAAGAAAAAGGCACAAAACTATACAATGTGTTCTGAAAAAGAACACACAGACTATTAATTATTCAAAGACATGCACTTAGATCAGTAATATTTTCTTTGTTACAGTTCGAAATAAAACATCCATTTCCAATGTTCAGTTTCTAAATCTCTTGAGGATCTTTGTATATCTTCAAACATTAACAGCTTAATTTAATTAGCTTAAATGTTTGTTCCAGCTTATTTACATTGTCCATTAGTCATCTGTCCCTTAAAGCAACCTCCCATCCCCCCCCAACCCTGTTCTCCGACACACACCTTCTGGTAACATTTGGTCGGTAATGCCAGATATTGACCGGCATGTAAATTCATTGACACATATTCTCAAGGACATTCAAGCTGCATGTAATGCTGTTAAATTCACTAAATCCAAACCACTTTACATGAGATAACACATCAACAAGAAATCACAAACTGTACAAAAATACTAGCAGTTTTGAGCTTATGTTTTCTATGATTAGAAATAGATGGAACAAGCATCAGACAAAAATATAGAATTTTACAATCAGAAGTAGATCAAGGACAACATGGCTGCTGCAAAGATGCAAGCTAAAAAATGATGCAATCATTTCAGTTCTAATAAATCTAATTCATTTAGATGCAAATAAATGAGTGTGATTTAGACATACTGTTATATCCTTTCTGTATCACATTAAATGTTCTCCTCAATATGAAGTGCAGGCTTTCTTTTTTTCATAAACAACCCACCAGAAAGTCGTTTTTAGCAGTAAAACAGCAAGCGTAAAATTTTGAGTAGCGAAAGAAATTGAGATTTTTCAAATTTTCTCACATTACAGTTAAGCTGAATCAAAAGTAGTGCTGAACCAAAAGAAAAGGATGAAGGTGCTATTGTATGTTTTTTCAAAAAAAAACTTTAATACTCCTAAGATAAATGTCAATGCAACAAAATGATGCCATGCTAGTGAGACAGCAAACATCTGGAATATTGAGCTGTTAGATGAAGCCAAAGCTGAACTTTTTAGCTTATATGTAAATTCCCATTTGTGGCAAAAAGGTAACACTGCACATCTTCAGAAACACAGCTCCCTCACAGTGAAACATGTCTGCATCATGCTGTGGGGATGCCTTTCTTCAGCAAGGCCGGGAAAGCTGCTCAGAGTTTCAGGGAAGATGGATGAATTGAAATACAGAAACACAATGCAATCCTGGAAGATAACCTGTGAGAGGTCACATTCTATAACAGAGGAAAGGTGAAGTCAAAGTCCAGACCTAAATCGAACTGATACTGTGCATTGATCGATTACAAAAGTTGAAAACTGATGTTCAGAGACACTCTCAATCCACTCTGATTTAGCTGGTGAAGAATAATGGAGCAGAATGGGCATATAGCAGCAATTGTAGTGAAAAGTACTTCTACAAAATATTGACTTTGGGTCACTGAATACATATGCATGCTATACTTTTCACCTTATTATGTCTGCATTACAGTATGTTATATATATCAGCCACAGTCTGCATGTGGTTATTTATTTCTGTGATTTATTTCAAGTAATTTTGGAGCCTTACTCACAGAAAAGACTGTAATCTGGTTTTCTAACTTGTATTGCATATTTGAACTACTGAATCTGGCTTTCTCTGTTTCCCAGGAGTCCTTTCCATGAATCCAAATGGATAGATCTGATTGAGTCATGCTGATGTGCTGAATTCATATGTACATGCAGAAAGACACAAAATCATCACGAAACTGATCAACTAAATTAGGTTTTCACTTTATCGAATATCCACTCATAAAATATTACTTCATGGTGTTAGGGTGTGGGAGTTTGTGCAGTTTTCTACGCAGTTATTCCAGCCAGCCTCCAGAGTGCGTCGTGCAGCATGGCTGGCTGGGCAGTTCCAGCAGGTGTTCCAGCACACCTGGGATCAAATAATCCTCATCTACTGGACTACAAGAGCAGCTTGCTGCCAGCACTTCAATGCCTGGGTGTTAACTGTAAGTGGTAACAAGTTCTCTGATTGTTGTTCTGGAAATCTTCTATGTTTTGCCTTGACTTACCTCCTCGTGGCTTCTCCTTCCAAGGTTGCCTCCTGAGGATGTTCTGGATCCTGTTCCAGTTCACTTGCCTGGCAGTGTTGAGGAACTTAAAAATCTCAAACATCTGACTGGCAGCTCCTGGACTCCTCTTCCTCGTTCCTCACAAGCTTCATCGACCCTTGTCCGCCCTCCACCGTGTTATTTAGATTTACAAAACACACCTCCATCTGGATTCCTGACATCAACCTCATTCACTGAACCATCAAACCTCCCAGACCCCACTAATTCCTCCCTGGTGGGTGCACTCCACTCTAACAGTAAGCATCATCTGCAATTCACTTCCACTCTCCTAGTCATTCTACATAGCTCTCCACTTATTCCTCCTCAGAGCTCTTGCAGTCCCTGAATCCCAAACCCATCTAATCACCACAATTTATTTTTTGTTCATAATAAATTCTTTAATTTTCATTTGCCTACTGGGAGGGTTTCTGCGTGTGGGTCAGACAACCATCTAAAACCATGACACATGGATTCTGAATCCTCAGGAAACATAACTGACATTCCAGTCACACAGCATGTGCAGCAACGAGTGACTCATGGAAAGGTTATAGCATACATTACCACCCACACACCTCTGCTTAGAGACAGAGTTTATTGAGAAGGACATGCATTACTAACATATTACATCAATGAGCTGCTTGGGTTTTACTTAGCTTTATTTTACATTATTCTAATCAAACTTACATCAGCATAAAGGCCTGACATCCTTCATTTAAATATGGGTCACTTAATAAAAAGTAAAAAAAAAATCACTTGCCTGGCCTTCCATCTTATCAAAGATGCTATAGATGTGCTCACGGTTGTCAAAGGTGATTTCTAAGATTTGTAGTCTGCAGTATGCAGAGAGGAGGAAAAGGGGGAGTGAGTGTCAGGTGGTGCTTGCTGCCAGCTGCAAAACATGGAAAACCTTGTTAGTCTTTGTCCATGGTAACAAAACATCTCCACCTTCTTCTCCCTTCGAGAAACTGTCATCAATCCTGGAAAAGTCTTAGGACAGGCTTTGAGTCAAGAAAAACATGGTAAATCTTAACGTCTACTTCTGACGTCAAATGAAGGCCACGCAACAGAGTTTCCTCCAGCTGAGGCTTTCCAAGATCCTAAATATTATCCATTCCATTGTAGGCCTGACTGAGTATTTAGGGTTGTTGTCCTCAGGAAGGTAAACTTCTACCCAAGCCTCCATTCTGTTGCAGCCACTAACAGTTTTTCTTCCAGGACTGAGCTGCATTTAACTCAGTTTTTCTTCGGGTCAACTGTGACCAGCTTTCTTTCTTGTGCCTGCTGAAGAACACCTCCCCTCTGCAGCATGATGCTGTCACCATCATGTTTCACCATGGAGCTGCTGTATTGTGATTTATCTATAAGATAAAAGCTTCACATCTTTCTTTCTGACCTGTTTTCAACCCAGTTTTCTTTTTTGAAGACCTGCATCACTTCTTTCCATTTCATGTTTATGTGCTACTTTGTATTGGTCTACCACATAAAATCCCAATAAAATAAATTGAAGGTTGTGGTTTTAATTTGAGAAAAATATATACATATGTAACCTTCTTTGTTTATTTCCGATCCATAGGTAGACTTCAGGACAGACACACTCAGACTCTCTGTATTTATTCAAACAATAGACAATAAATCAAGTTGGTGGTTAGCAGCTCCAGCATCTTCTGCCCTACAGTAACAGACAGCAAAAGGGGGAGCGCTGACTGTGGTCATATTGAGGATTTCACCATAAATTTACATCAATATTCTACATAGCTAGTCTTATATTTAACATACATAGCAATGAATATATATTTTGGTGAAGGAAGAGATACACACACATATATAACATTCAAAGACTATCATACAATTGGCAACTGAATTTTGTTACTTTGTATCAAAAAGTAAAAAAAATACCAAACAAGAGACAATAAAACAAATTGTGGTTAGCAGCTTTAGCCCTTATATATTAAATAAAATACAATAAATAGCCCTAAACAAACTACAGAGTTATGGCTTCAAATGAACAGGTGACAAAACAGTTAACAGTTGCAACATTAAACACAGCTGAAACGCACAACATTAATTATTACGATATGATAACAGGTTAAAACATATACTAAAAATGGAAAAATTAAACATGAAACAATGAATACAATTAAATTTGTCTAAAATATATATTAAAAGATCATATTTGTAAAGAAAACACAGAGCTGATCCTAATGCATTACATACATACATACCACAGTCACAGACAGCAATAGAAAAAGGAGAAGAGCTGACTGTTACTGGTTGCTATGGTAACCACCAACTGACAAGAGTAATATGAAAAAACATATATAACAATATAAGTCAGGAAAAACAACTTTTTGACTAAATAAAATGAATTCGAAAAACAAACTAGTTTTGACAAACTTCATATCTATAATAATGTTATAATAACACCCTGTTACACATCTATATCACTCAAGAGGTGTGAATACTTTTTCATGGCTGTGGATGAAAGACTCTAACCAAACAAAGATAATGCTAAAGTACAATAATAAAATAAGCCTGTTTTTTTTTTTTGTTGTTTTTTTTTAAATATATATTGTAACCAGGTTTATAGTAACAGGTCAACCAGGTTGAGTTAAACCTTTTCATTTTGGAAACATAAAATGTGTCACTTACTCACCACTGAGTCTTCCAAAGTCTACAGAGTTCAATTAAGGTTAACAACCTTTAGTTAACTTTAATTGTGCTATAAACCAAACCCGATGCTCTCTTCATATGCGACCTATAAGTAACCTTCACCTCTGTCAGCTGTTTATTGAGGGAGGATGTCCCTCCAGTGTTATAAGAAGTGACAGACATTTGTTTTTTTTTCAAATATCACAAGGTTTAATTTTTTCATATTGTTTTTTTTCAAACATTTCTTTTTGGATTATCCTACAAATGCTGATTGCTTTCACTACAGCTGGGAGATCTAGCTTTGCATACAGTTACCCTACCAAATAAACTGTACATATATAAAGGAAGCGCAATCTACAGAACAAACTGAAGCTTGGCTTTTCACCCTGTTTAAAAAAATTTATCCCATCTCATCTACAGTCATAATAAAATATTATTTAATTTCTTTGGGGATTTCCAACATGCATAATAGTTGAAAGGACGGCACATTTCTATTTGGTACCACAGACGCAAAATAAAAGCGAATTCCATCAGAGAATCTACACAGACATATAACATACAGCTGCAGTTCTTCTATGTGTAACCACAGACAGCAATAAAGTTAGAAGACCAGGTATAAACAAACTTTCCCTGAGGCTGATGGAAACTTTACCTGCTCTGGTTCTACTCTTTAGTCTAATTCAGTGTTAAAATACTAACAGAAATTACCTGAGAAACCAGGCAAGAGACACTAAATGGATCCAGTAAAATAATAGTATGTTGTCTTGTTTACCTAAGTAGTTCTGGTAGCAGTTACGGGTCTGGTTGGTGTTGGGGAACCGGGCATCAAAAGGAGCTGTCCGATAGTTCTTAATCTTCTCTTCAAACTTGTCAGACATTTTCAGCCTCTGGATATCAACACAAGTTCAACAGCATGATATGAATTTGTTAATGAAGTGCTCAATAAAAATAAGCACAACAATGTATCTGGATTAAAAATAAACATGGCAGGCAAATGCAATCAATGTAAATTAGAAAGAGAGTTTGAGGTATATAAAGTAAGCTCTTAATATCAAATAAATATTTGCATAGACTTGTGTTTATTGTGCAGATTGAAATTCAATGAAACAGAGTTTAACCTAAATTTAGTGAATAAAAAAATGAAAGTAACATAAATGCAACTGGATTTCCTTATGTTCATTCTACTTTAGAAGAAGTTTCAGGCACAGGAAGACAACGATCTTCATAAATAGAGTTAATGTTAAAATTCCTTCAATAAAGCCAATATTCGAGGTGAAAGTTTTACATAACCTAGAGTATTAAATATATACCATTAGAAATATACTTTTATTGTGAGTTATTTTTTTAAATTTGAGTATTATTTAAAAAGATAAGTATCTGTATTGGTAAACCAGATCTGTGAATATGCAGTATGAACTCAACCTCCATTTCTATTTTAACCTTTCTCAATTTATAGACAAAAAACAAACAAACAAACAAACGAAAAACCACTGATGCAGAAAGACAATATAATAAAAATACAAACTAAAAGTAAAAAAGAGTAAAAATGCAAATTATCTTGTATTTTATGGTATGCATTTTAATAGTGTTATAAACTGTATAATCTGGTTTTCCGATGTAGGTCTTAAAATTCTTTACATGTGAAAAACGAAGATTTACACTGCCTTCAGCAATGACGACTCGAACACAGTCATTCTATGTACAGAGAAAATGACGTTGTAATTAATATCAGGATTTGTGGTTTAACTTCTAATCGAGATGAAAAAAAGAAAAAAATATATATTTGCCGAATACATGCGTACTGCTGTTCAGATAAATTTAGTAAATTTTGGTTCAGCCTGATCAATGGTCACTAATACCTTCTACAGAGAAAAATTCTATTATCTAGTGACGTTACTAATAACATTTACACGAAGACGTTCTCACAAATTTAAATTCAGTCACTGATATTATTTCACCAAACTAAATTGTTTTTCATTGAAAACAAACAAACAAACAAACAAACAAACAAACAAACAAAAAAAAACATTTACTTCTCAAATAAACTCTGAGCGACTGAAGTCACCCACAAAGCATGCTGGGAAAAGGAGTCTATAGGAAATCGTTTTTGTGACAGCACTGCCACATAATGGACAAATAGAGAATGTGCAAATATGTTGTACAAAAAACATAAACTTCTTAGAGTTTTCAGGTTACCCAGTTTAGCTTAAAAAACAAAATATTGAAAGATTGATATCACCAGAATTCTAAAACAGTAACTCTTTTTTAGGTTTACCAGACACATTTGCTGGATTGCACAAAGTATGAGTATCGCTGATACCAGCCTGAATTTTACTCAGTATCGGATCTGAAAGGAAATCAATCGGTGGTATCGAACATCACAAGTGCTGGCAAGCGCGACTGACTGAAAACCAAACCGATGGTTCAGGTGGACTGTACCAACTCAAAATGGGGAGTTCAAATTGACCGGAATTTTGCAAACTGTTTCATGTAAAGTAATCAATTTCAATGAGGCACACGACAAGAATAACAGTATAAAAACTAGTATAATATAATATGCTGTTTTGTATAAATGTTTTGTTTTGAGATCTAATTCATATTGTCTTCCATTGGTTCATTCCACATCCAATTATAAAAATGGATTATCTAAAATATTGAAAACATATTAAACACTGTAAGAATTTATGATGTGAGAAAAGTATGATTACAGTACCTTACCTATAGTTTACAAGCACCAGTTCTTCAGATACATAAACTCCACAGTCTCCCCAAGTGCTGGGTCCATGTTACCAAAAGATTTCATTATTATGAGATAGCTAAGTCATAATTATGAGATAGCTAAAACATTATTATGAGATAGCTAAGTCATAATTATGAGATAGTAAACTGCGTGTTCATGCCTAAAACTGCACCAAGAATTTGCATTCTAATCATAAAAAAGTACTCTGATAATTAAAAATGTCGTATGCATAATTTTAAATGGACATTCTTTTCTTTTGTTATACACAAGATAATCATCATAGATGTTGTTTTTCATTTTAAGCATTAATATCTCCCTTTGCAAAAACAGTAATGTCAGACGTATTTATCGATTAAACCACTAAAGTAAGTCGCATGTTTCACTGAAAGCTATAAAGCCAGCATTAATAGAGTATTAGCACTTCCCCTTTAGTTGCCTCTATGTGCTAGAAGTGATTATTCAATAGTGATTGCACAGTTCATACAGTCTTAACCTGTTCTACTGACAGCTTGGTTAGATATATGGTTGTTATTATTAATGTAAATGCAGATCATTAGCACTGTGTTAGTTTAATGGAAAGCACTGCGGTGCTCATTACCTCTACTGCTTTTATAATGAATAGTGGTTCTAAAGGTTGTCTGACCACCAAAGTGTAGATAGAACAGACATTGCTCTAAAACCTCCCCTCAAGTAATTCAGTTACTCTTCAACTGAAAGCAAAGGTCCAGGCTCACTTTTCATATTTTGGGGCCTGTCAAAATAGCACTAAAATTTCTCTATATAATTTAGAAAAATTCATAAAAAATTATATTCTGACACAATAATATGAATAATCTCCCTTTCAGCAAATAAATATATGTTGCCCATTCCCTATTTTTACATTACCACTATTTGTCCTAAAATTCCTCTGTTGCAATAATTAGATTTTAAAACAAAAGCTGACAAATGACTAACTGTGAAATCTTTGACCTAATTCTCTGGTAAATAGGTAGCACCCTCCACTTTTACAAGCACCTCTTGTAAATATCTGTAAAATCTCTTAAAATATGTCACTTTTTATTCTGACAGGCTCATCCTCACACTAAAAAAAATAAAAAATAAAAAATCCATCCTCATATCTAATATCCCACATTAAGAAATATTAGGTTTTAACACCAGTAAAATCCCCAATACCACATTAAGTGACACCCATAACAATTACTATTGAACCAAATCAGACTGATTAGGAATTTTAAATTACTTATGTGTGACTTCTGGTTTTTCATAGTTCTATTCTCTAAGGCAGATGTGTGTTGATCGAAATGGGTGCCATAATTGTGGAGGGTGCTGTATATATGCATATTTCAAGGCCAGTTATGAGTCTTAATGAGGTTTTATTTATCTTTAAGGGATTTAGTAATCGTTGCTGGAGGGGCGATTCATGCGGTTGCCGGCGCGTCTACCAGTGGGGCTTGTTGCTTCTCGGGGGATAAGGTTCAAAATGGCACCAGGATCCTGAGCAAAAATGTTCTCAGGAGGTTCAGCAATACCAAATTCATGGGAGATCTCTTCAAATGTCTTTCCCTTTGTCTCCGGAACTTTGATAAATGTGAAGATGAAAAAGATGATGAGGAAGCCAGTGAAGATTAGAAACACCCAGGGTCCACAAGTTTCCTGTGGAGCGACAAGAGGGAAATCAGAATAACTGATTATTTTCTCTCAAAAAACAAAACTGATATAATCTTATATGATCAACAGCTTTTAGTGTTCAAAATCACATAAGATAAAGAGAAATAGAAAGACTAGAAGTCAAAACTAAATCCAACCCATCAGCACAGCATTTCCTTTTCTTACCACTAGTTTGGGAAAGCTAATTCCAACAAGGAAATTGGCTGTCCAGTTGCAGCATCCTGCAACAGCCATGGCCGCAGGACGGGGCCCCTGAGAGAAAAGCTCAGCCGCAATGAACCATGGAATGGGACCAGGGCCCAGCTCAAACGCAGCCACAAAAAGCATGACAGCCAGGATCGCCACGTAGCTCATAGCTGGGATGTGCTTCTGCTCAGAAGGTGGGAAGAAAACAAAAATGCACATGACAGATTCACTGGCTGAAAATTTGATTAGAATCTAATGATATTGAAAGCATCTGTTGGAGCATACACAACTCAAACTGCCTCTCAAGACTCTTTGTAACTGTGTTATTTCTCATTTTAGGAACCATGTTTAGTCTTCTGTGAATTTGAATGGAACATTATAACAAAGACACATTAAATTATGGCAGAAGTTCATTATTTCATGAATTGAAAGTCCATCTAAATGGTTGGAAAGTAAAAAAAATCATGTGCATCCGTCCATCCATCCACCAATCCACCAACCCACCAACCCACCCAACTAACTATCGATCCACCCATCCATCCATCCATCCATCCATCCATATATCTGATCATATTTGTGTATGAGCTCACCAATACTAGAGAAAATGTCAGGACCACGGCACTGATGACCATTCCACTTAATCCCAGGAGATGGAGAGTCCTTCGTCCGGCCTTTTCCACCAGGAAGAGCTTAAGGACAGAGAAGGGGAGTGTGTTTCTCTCTAAAATGCAGCTAAATGCAGGCAGGAAATACAAAGGTTGCTGCTGAGTCACTTACAGAAACAATGGTGAAGACAGTGTTGACGGTGCCGGCTCCTATTGTGGCGTAGATGGGTTGCTTCACTCCAGCTGAGCTAAAGATCCCTGTGGAGTAGTAAAACACCTGAAGGATGTGAACAAGAAAGATAAAAAGGAAAATGGTGGTTAAAATGCAGCTTATTTTATTATAAGTTTGAGAAACAGGCTTTTAAAGTTGATTTTTGTTCATGAACCATTTCCTCTGACAGAAAACTAAAATAAAAATCAGATCTTATTTAAAAGCTGTGTGTATTAAATGGATCTAATTCACAGTTTTACAAATAAACTTGTTTTTCTATATTGACTTATTCTTCATTTTCTCATGTTGTCCTAAGACAGGATGTCACGTCTGTACTTGCTGCATTTATGATGAAAATGGCAGCTGTAACATTTTTTGGTTATCATGTCCATATTTAAATTTGCAGCATAAGAGAGCACAGCCGTACGTTTACAAAGTGTGAGTATGTGAGCATGTGTCTTGTTCTTCACTCACAGCATTGATTCCTGATAGCTGCTGGGAGAGCTGCAGAATGACGGCGATAAGGAGGGGCTTTCTATAGGTCGATGAGCGAAGCAGCTTCAGGATGGTCACCTTCTTCTCCATTGCCATCTTGGCGCTCTCCTCCTTCATCTCTTGGAGGTCTTTGTCCACATCCTCCGTGCCACGCAGACGAACCAGAGCTGTCAACAGAATTACAGCAGGATGAGGTATGTATGATAGAGATGGATTGATTTATGAAAGAAAGTGTTATATCAAGCAAGTTTTGACAGAAATGGGATGAGATTTAACTTCTGAGTGAACAATAGCAAAGTGTGCTTTAAAATGATGGGAAAAAACACCATCCAGACTTACATAATCTCCTGTGTTTCTAACAGCATTTGCTAAGCCTCCTCCCTACCCAGAAATAAACATCAAGTCCAGCTTATGCAAGCAATCTGCCTCATTCCCTCATTTATCAGGTCCCAGTCGTTCTCTCTTCAGCCACAAGCACACCAGTTGCAGAAAATCACAGCAAAGTCTAGTTTCATCTAAAGCTAAACCTTAAACCTTCATTCAGCAGCTGCATCAAAAGAAAGTGCATCACAATAAAAATCCTTTTGGATTTTATTCATTTGCATGAGGCAAGTTGTGGTACCACAGTTCTTATTTTAAACAGTAGATGGCACTGCAAAAATCTATCAAGTACCTTATCTCAATACTCATTGGTGACAGGCAGGGATACACATGTTGCCACTCCAATATAGAGACACACAGGATAAACAAACATACACACACATACTCACACCCAAGGTCAATTTATATGAACCAACTGACCCAACATGAATGTTCTTGGTCTGATGGAGGATTTTTTGAATTCAAACTTGACAGATTGGAACCCAGAGCAGTTGTTTGCAATGGTGCCAGTGTGCTGCATCTCAGTGCTAAGTGATACTATTTAATTAGATACACAACTGTAGATTTTCCAGAACTTGCAGTTTAAGGGTAAAATGAACTTGCGATTCAGATTTGCACGCAAATAGCTTTGTGAGTTTGCCCCTCTGTCTTTCTTGATGACTTTCCTCTTGTTCGATAGAGACCAGTCCTCCAGTAGTAGTACTGCATGTAGAGGCAGTTAGAGCAATGCTCTATTTGTATCTACCGTTGCGTGCTTGTTCCTCTTGCTTAAGGTTGATCAGAAGGAAGCGGGGACTCTCAGAACAAAAGGGCAGCAAGATAGTGCACTGCAGCACAGCAGGGGCCACAGTGAGGGCCAGCAGCAGGGGCCACAGCTTGGCAGAACCCAATAGAACCTCCAGACCAAAGATCTAAAAGGAAAGATGATTTATTTACTTAGACCACTGAGTTGTTGAATGACCTGGCAGAAAACATAATTAGTCTTTTTTAAAGTAAATTTAAACTACATTTGATTTTCCATCTGCTTTGGATCATTTTCTTGCTGTTTTCTATAATTGTGTAGTCTTTATGGTATTTATATATGGTCTTTAACCTAATTATTTTTAAATGACACATAAAGCAAAAGTCATTAATTATATGGACTTGAGTGTTTGGAAGTAAGTAAAGTTTCTAACCTGAGCAATTAGGATGCCCACTACCACACCGAGCTGATGCAGAGTACTGAACGCTCCACGAAGAGATGTTGGTGACACCTCTCCCACGTACATGGGAGTCAGCCCGGTAAAGAGACCGCAGAACAGACCAATGACCAGACGACCTGCAATCACCATCTCATAGGAGGAGCAGATGGTGGAGCAGCCCATGAGGAGGCCTCCGATCACGGCCAGGATGTTCACCAGGAACATGGAGCGCCGTCTGAGCAGAGGAAGAGTAAAGAAACAATAAATGATTAAAAGATGAACGAGTGGTACAGAAAATGCTTTCTGGATGAGGACTGTCAAATCTATAAATGATACCATGAAATTTTGTCTCCTACCTGCCAAATCGATTGGCCATGACGCCCACACCAAAGGAGCCCACCATGCCACCCAGAGTGAAGATGGCAACAGTGGTGCTCCAGATCGTGGTGCCCATCCCTGGACTGATGGGCTCATTATAACGCTGCACCCAGGTTTGGTTGAAGAAAGATCGCAGTTTCTAAATGTAACAGTAGATGTGTGGGTTAAGACAGGTACAAGATAAAAAGCTGTCTCTCTTCCTCTCTGTTTAGTGGTTTCAAACTCAACCATAATTGGTTTTTAACATATCAGTTTCAATTAAACATGAAAAAGATACTTTGGTCATTTTTAAAAATAACTAGTTATTGACTATTTTAAGTTTTCTTTTGTAAAGGTAATAAAAGTGCTCTTAAAATGGGATTATGATTGTTCTGATTGTTGTTTCTGGCCTCCATAGCCAGCTTAGATGTGTTTCTAGCATGAATATTTTACAATTACACAATATTCAGCTGTTAGTTAAAAGACAGAAACTTCATAGACTTAAGTATGTAATATTTACTGACTCTATTTTGCTTTGTATGCATAACCAAAGGAATTTGTAATGACTAAGCTATAAAGAGTGATCGCTGTGACAGAATATCAGTTATAGCTTTGTTGCATTTTATTTTCATGATGGGAGCCTCCCTATCTTACACTCAGTGGCTCAGGCAGATGTTGGTCAACTCTGCTGCAGTGACAGAGATTATGAAAGCCGCACCACTGGACGTACTGTCTTGAACTCTTCAGTGAAAATGCTAAAAAAAAAAAAAAAAAAAAAAGAACTGCCACTATAATTTAAAGCTCTTAGAAACTGATTTATTTCCTTGAACATAAATGGCCAAGTTCTTAGAATTATAACTCCTGGTCTATTCCACCTTTCTCCATCTATTGCAAGTACTATTACTCATTGGTGCTTGTTTCCTCTGCAACAACACCAGTTAGATCAGCCAATTAATACGTTTTGACAAACAGCCTTTAGGCTGTGCCCCTTTCTCGTTTTACGTTCTGGTAAATGTGATCTCAGAATGAGTCTTACATATGAAATATGTAGGTCTCTTTTTAAAGTTTTTAATATGACAGAGCAAAACAGGCTGTTGTTATACTGTTTTTGCCATTAATGCCCTGATTTGGGCTTCAGTAATTTAGTTAGTGTCTAATTGGGCAAAAGATTTCAATGTTTAGATCCATTTTATTGCTGAGTTCGCAAAAAGATGTGTGGCCATCTTTTGTTAAAAGCAATTGTGAAGCAGTAGAAAGATAATTACAGTAAATTCAAGGGCAAAATATACTTATTTTTCTTGAAAGATTAAACCAGTGATCAATAAATTCACAATATTTACATAATAGTACTTTTTTCCAATTGCAATGAATGAATCTATCGCATGATTAGCTTGTCTTAGCTATCTTTTGGAGATCTGCAGTATAACATTTTAAGACTTATGCACTATTATTCTTTTCCATCAGAATATGCAAAAAAGCAAGATTTCTATTGGTAGTAAATTTCACCAACCTCCTCCGGAGCATTGATGACTCCTGTGTTATAACCAAACTGCAGAGAGCCGATGACAGCCGTGCCCACCGAGAACAGAAGATGACCCGTTATTTGCTTTTCCTGAAGGACAAAGGGATGGAAAGAATGGGAACAAGAAGGATAATTGAGGTTGATAAAAAATAACTAAATATTAAATCTGAGATCTTAATGGCATTGTAAAATACAGAGGTAGTTACTGATATGTAATAAACTGTGATATTGTTGGCAGACAGGTCAGTGATTCAGCAAATATAGGAGTGAGCTAACACTCAAACGTCTGACATCCCCACATCTACTTGCAACACATAATAGATATTTTCCATAAATTACAAGTAAAATGTGATACAGGGAAGATAAATTACAAAAAAGTTTAATTTGTCTTCTAAGGCCTTGCAAATAAAGTCTGATCAAGCTAATTCAGCATCTCCATGATCCACAGTACCAGTCCCAGTTTGTCTCTTTTCTGAAAATTATTGAATACATTATTTGAATCTTGAATTCAATTTAAATTTGAATCCATAGCCATCCACCTGCTATTCTGACACAGCCAGGCCCCTTTAATGTCACTGATTAATCTATGCAATGAAACAAAATTAAATCAATGTTCATTACAACACTATTACTTCATTACAACAAAATATAGTAAGAAAAATACATAATAATTCAATGTTAATAAAAATGCACTGCTGTATTAAAGATAAATCATGAGCTGCAAGGTCAAAAATACACATGTAATGAAAAGGTTGTATGCATTGCAGTACAACTGAGGTTTGATTTTCTGAATATTTGAAATTGTTGTGTGATTATTTATTTATTCATCATTTCCTCTATAAAAAATTATTCTTTTTATATTCCAGTCCACTACAAGATGATTACATGCACTTTGTCAAAGACAAGTTATTAAAATTTTACTCAAAACCAAAGAACCTGTAAAATTAGAGATTTGGGAAATAACAGATTTTATAGGTAACTTCTTCTCCATGTACCAGAATATCAAAAATTACTTCCACATCTATAGCTTTGAACAATTAATTCAAGATTAAACATAAATTTACAAAAAAAAGATACACTGCAAAAAAATAAAAAAAAGAATATTAAAATTCTCACTGCATCTGTTAAATCCAGGGGAACAACTTTATTTGAAATCAAACTGTTGGACTGTTGGTAAAACCTACATTTTCATATTCTAATAAACTTTATAGGAGATCATATTACATCATAAGGTTGGAGCAGTCAATGAATGAATACCCTTCTTGGGTCAAATACATATTTCTGACAAAAGCAACATCCATTCTGTTACCCAGCCCAGACCATGGAAGGTTTATTAAATGACTCTTAATATATATTATCACTAATAATTAATGCACCTCATGTGATTTAGTGGCTGGGCCATAACACATGATGTTTCAGCATAAAATCTGTAGCTGAGAGACTGAGAGTGCTGACAGGGCAGAACTGGCTGCTGCTATATGAGACAGCAGAGAGATGTGGGTCGACCTCAGCTGATCCTCTGCCTCTGCTTTAGCAATATCAGAATAAGGTCAAACAATATTAGCAGACTGAATACACTGCAGTCGTTTCAGGCACAGCAGTGTTGGCCAAACAGAATCAGTTTGGGATGGAAAGAACAAACAGGCATTGATGAAAACCTCAAAATATAATTACTTTAAAGAATGCAAAAAATCTTCTCTTAACTCAAGCATCAGTAGGACTTAAAGGTCTAATTTTGATGATCAATTTATTTGACATAAAGATGCAAATATAATCTAATGTAACACAGAATTAAACTATGCAGTACAAGCAATTATTATTAATTCAGAAACTGTGTATTTGAAAGTGGACACAGTGAAAATATTTTTTATTAATAAAAGGTTTTATTGTCATTTTTTTATTCTGGGAATGTTCCATTATATTGCTGTCTCTGTGAACTTAAGTCAACTCGCTAGAATAAAGAGAACTTGGGAAATTTGAAACATCCAACCAGGTTGCAGCTGATCAAAACACACTAGTGCATGGGGTGGAAGGTGAGATTTTTTTATGTATATAATACTTAAAAGAATAACTGCTGCATTCAATAAATGGTGCATGTCGGAAAATCATTGGGATTAGCTCATAGGTGTGATGCTAGCCTCTAGTAGCCCTCAGCAATGAGTTTAAACACAAAAGGAAGTTTCTCAGAAATAAGGACTGTATAAAACCATGTTATCACTGGGTCAACATGATAAAATCTATCAAAAAGTGAAATAACTGGTTTATACCTGCAAATTTCACCAAATTTTAAATGTATGACAGCTATCTGGGATGTTGAGTTGGAGGCTAATTGGAGGCCCCTGACTTTTCATGAATTCAGGTGTGTTTTTGTTCAAGTTCAATTGGAGCACAGAAACTTCCTTACCCCTCAGGGGAGGTTGCTTGGAAAGGCAGGAATCTCAGCAGCTTTCAGACAGAAGCAGCAGCAGAAGAAAAAGGATGCAGAAGACAAGGAAGATTGTCTGGCTGAGAGCTGTGAACCCCAGACTTGAAGAGAAGGCTTGTGGATATTAAAGATGCACTTTGGGATTGGTAAAGTGTGCCCTCCGACCTTAATAGTGAGGCTGAGATGGCAGTTGTTGTGAGAGAAAAAAATCCCTGAGATGAAAGTAAATATTCAACACATCCATAAAACATAGGTCGTGGAAACTCTGTGGTAATCTACAGACTGAAAGAATTCCCCTGTTTAATCTAGATTAGAGTTTTTTCCTAAATTACTTTTGTTCCTGGATGAAGCTTTCATTTATTTTTATAGGTTTAAAAGTAATTTTTGTTTTACTTTATTACATTTTCTTTTTGTTGCAAATATTGGCTTTATTTTCATATTTATCAAAAACAGTAATTTACCAGCTGTTGCTAATCAGGTTATCTTGCTTTAATTATTTAATAATTATTTAATAACATTGAGCTGTCAGATGAAGCCAAAGCTGAACTTTTTAGCTTATATGTAAACTGCCTTTTGTGCCAAAAAGGTAACACTGCACATCTTGAGAAACACAGCTCCTCTACAGTGAAACCTGTCTGCATCATGCTGAGGGGATGCCTTTGAAATACAGAAACACAATGTAATCCTGGAAGATAACCTGTTAGAGGTCACATTCTATACCTGAGGAACGGTGAAGAAGCAGCTTTCAGTTTTTATGCACCACAAATCTGGAACAAACTTCCAGATAACTGGAAAACAGCCAACACACTGAGTTCCTTTAAATCAAGGCTAAAAACCTACCTGTTTAGAGCTGCCTTTGATTTGCAGAAAGTGGAACATTGATCAGTATTTTCAAATAATACTTGCTTTATGATATTTGCTTGATGATCCTCATGATTTTTATGTATTGATATTTGCTTGAATATTTTGATGATTTTCATGTATATTTGATTGATGATTTTGAAGATTTTGCTGTGTACTTGATTGGTGTTTTTATGATGTGAAGCACTTTGAACTGCATTGCGGCTGAAATATGCTGTACAAATAAACTTGAAACTTGAAGTCAATGCCCAGTCCTAAATTGAATTGATACTGTGCATAGATCTGTCGCAAAACTTGAAAACTGATGTTCAGAGACACTCTAAATCCACTCTGATTTAGCTTGTGAAGAAAAATGGAGCAGCATGGACATATTCTGCAACTGTAGCGAAAGGTACTTCTACAAAATATTGACTTGGGGTCACTGAATACATATACATGCCACACTTTTCACTTTTATTATGTCGGCATCAGCCACAGTCTACATGCAGTTTTTTGTTTCTGTGATTTATTTTAAGTAATTTTGGAGCCTACTCAAAAAAACTTTACTCTGACACCCCAAATATAAACTTCAATGCAATAAATGATGCCATGCTGGTGACACAGCAAACATCTGGAATATTGAGCTGTCAGATGAAGCCAAAGCTGAACTTTTTAGCTTATATATAAATTGCCATTTGTGGCAAAAAGGTAACACTGCACATCTTCAGAAACACAGCTCCCTCACAGTGAAACATGTCTGCATCATGCTGTGGGGATGCCTTTCTTCAGCAAGGCCGGGAAAGCTGCTCAGAGTTTCAGGGAAGATGGATGAATTGAAATACAGAAACACAATGCAATCCTGGAAGATAACCTGTGAGAGGTCACATTCTATAACAGAGGAAAGGTGAAGTCAAAGTCCAGACCTAAATCGAACTGATACTGTGCATTGATCGATTACAAAAGTTGAAAACTGATGTTCAGAGACACTCTCAATCCACTCTGATTTAGCTTGTGAATAATAATGAAGCAGAATGGGCATATAGAAGCAATTGTAGTGAAAAGTACTTCTACAAAATATTGACTTTGGGTCACTGAATACATATGCATGCTATACTTTTCACCTTATTATGTCTGCATTACAGTATGTTATATATATCAGCCACAGTCTGCATGTGGTTATTTATTTCTGTGATTTATTTCAAGTAATTTTGGAGCCTTACTCACAGAAAAGACTGTAATCTGGTTTTCTAACTTGTATTGCATATTTGAACTACTGAATCTAGCTTTCTCTGTTTCCCAGGAGTCCTTTCCATGAATCCAAATGGATAGATCTGATTGAGTCATGCTGATGTGCTGAATTCATATGTACATGCAGAAAGACACAAAATCATCACGAAACTGATCAACTAAATTAGGTTTTCACTTTATCGAATATCCACTCATAAAATATTACTTCATGGTGTTAGGGTGTGGGAGTTTGTGCAGTTTTCTACGCAGTTATTCCAGCCAGCCTCCAGAGTGCGTCGTGCAGCATGGCTGGCTGGGCAGTTCCAGCAGGTGTTCCAGCACACCTGGGATCAAATAATCCTCATCTACTGGACTACAAGAGCAGCTTGCTGCCAGCACTTCAATGCCTGGGTGTTAACTGTAAGTGGTAACAAGTTCTCTGATTGTTGTTCTGGAAATCTTCTATGTTTTGCCTTGACTTACCTCCTCGTGGCTTCTCCTTCCAAGGTTGCCTCCTGAGGATGTTCTGGATCCTGTTCCAGTTCACTTGCCTGGCAGTGTTGAGGAACTTAAAAATCTCAAACATCTGACTGGCAGCTCCTGGACTCCTCTTCCTCGTTCCTCACAAGCTTCATCGACCCTTGTCCGCCCTCCACCGTGTTATTTAGATTTACAAAACACACCTCCATCTGGATTCCTGACGTCAACCTCATTCACTGAACCATCAAACCTCCCAGACCCCACTAACTCCTCCCTGGTGGGTGCACTCCACTCTAACAGTAAGCATCATCTGCAATTCACTTCCACTCTCCTAGTCATTCTACATAGCTCTCCACTTATTCCTCCTCAGAGCTCTTGCAGTCCCTGAATCCCAAACCCATCTAATCACCACAACTTATTTTTTGTTCATAATAAATTCTTTAATTTTCATTTGCCTACTGGGAGGGTTTCTGCGTGTGGGTCAGACAGCCATCTAAAACCATGACACATGGATTCTGAATCCTCAGGAAACATAACTGACATTCCAGTCACACAGCATGTGCAGCAACGAGTGACTCATGGAAAGGTTATAGCATACATTACCACCCACACACCTCTGCTTAGAGACAGAGTTTATTGAGAAGGACATGCATTACTAACATATTACATCAATGAGCTGCTTGGGTTTTACTTAGCTTTATTTTACATTATTCTAATCAAACTTACATCAGCATAAAGGCCTGACATCCTTCATTTAAATATGGGTCACTTAATAAAAAGTTAAAAAAAATCACTTGCCTGGCCTTCCATCTTATCAAAGATGCTATAGATGTGCTCACGGTTGTCAAAGGTGATTTCTAAGATTTGTAGTCTGCAGTATGCAGAGAGGAGGAAAAGGGGAAGTGAGCGTCAGGTGGTGCTTGCTGCCAGCTGCAAAACATGGAAAACCTTGTTAGTCTTTGTCCATGGTAACAAAACATCTCCACCTTCTTCTCCCTTCGAAAAACTGTCATCAATCCTGGAAAAGTCTTAGGACAGGCTTTGAGTAAAGAAACACATGGTAAATCTTAACGTCTACTTCTGATGTCAAATGAAGGCCAAGCAACAGAGTTTCCCCCACCTCTGCAGCATGATGTTGTCACCATCATGTTTCACCATGGAGCTGCTGTATTGTGATTTATCTATAAGATAAAAGCTTCACATCTTTCTTTCTGACCTGTTTTCAACCCAATTTTCTTTTTTGAAGACCTGCATCACTTCTTTCCATTTCATGTTTATGTGCTACTTTGTATTGGTCTACCACATAAAATCCCAATAAAATAAATTGAAGGTTGTGGTTTTAATTTGAGAAAAATATATACATATGTAACCTTCTTTGTTTATTTCCGATCCATAGGTAGACTTCAGGACAGACACACTCAGACTCTCTGTATTTATTCAAACAATAGACAATAAAACAAGTTGGTGGTTAGCAGCTCCAGCATCTTCTGCCCTACAGTAACAGACAGCAAAAGGGGGAGCGCTGACTGTGGTCATATTGAGGATTTCACCATAAATTTACATCAATATTCTACATAGCTAGTCATATTTAACATACATAGCAATGAATATATATTTTGGTGAAGGAAGAGATACACACACATATATAACATTCAAAGACTATCATACATTTGGCAACTAAATTTTGTTACTTTGTATCAAAAAGTGAAAAATACCAAACAAGAGACAATAAAACAAATTGTGGTTAGCAGCTTTAGCCCTTATATATTAAATAAAATACAATAAATAGCCCTAAACAAACTACAGAGTTATGGCTTCAAATGAACAGGTGACAAAACAGTTAACAGTTGCAACATTAAACACAGCTGAAACGCACAACATTAATTATTACGATATGATAACAGGTTAAAACATATACTAAAAATGGAAAAATTAAACATGAAACAATGAATACAATTAAATTTGTCTAAAATATATATTAAAAGATCATATTTGTAAAGAAAACACAGAGCTGATCCTAATGCATTACATACATACATACCACAGTCACAGACAGCAATAGAAAAAGGAGAAGAGCTGACTGTTACTGGTTGCTATGGTAACCACCAACTGACAAGAGTAACATGAAAAAACATATATAACAATATAAGTCAGGAAAAACAACTTTTTGACTAAATAAAATGAATTCGAAAAACAAACTAGTTTTGACAAACTTCATATCTATAATAATGTTATAATAACACCCTGTTACACATCTATATCACTCAAGAGGTGTGAATACTTTTTCATGGCTGTGGATGAAAGACTCTAACCAAACAAAGATAATGCTAAAGTACAATAATAAAATAAGCCTGTTTTTTTTTTTTTTTTTTTTTTTTTTTTTAAATATATATTGTAACCATGTTTATAGTAACAGGTCAACCAGGTTGAGTTAAACCTTTTCATTTTGGAAACATAAAATGTGTCACTTACTCACCACTGAGTCTTCCAAAGTCTACAGAGTTCAATTAAGGTTAACAACCTTTAGTTAACTTTAATTGTGCTATAAACCAAACCCGATGCTCTCTTCATATGCGACCTATAAGTAACCTTCACCTCTGTCAACTGTTTATTGAGAGAGGATGTCCCTCCAGTGTTATAAGAAGTGACAGACATTTGTTTTTTTTCAAATATCACAAGGTTTAATAATTTATCTTGTGTTTTTTTTCAAACATTTCTTTTTGGATTATCCTACAAATGCTGATTGCTTTCACTACAGCTGGGAGATCTAGCTTTGCACACAGTTACCCTACCAAATAAACTGTACATATATAAAGGAAGCGCAATCTACAGAATAAATTGAAACTAGGCTTTTTTCACCCTGTTTGAAAAAACTGATCCCATCTCATCTACAGTCATAATAAAATATTGTTGAATTTCTTTGGGGATTTCCAACATGCATAATAGTTGAAAGGACGGCACATTTCTATTTGGTACCACAGACGCAAAATAAAAGCGAATTCCATCAGAGAATCTACACAGACATATAACATACAGCTGCAGTTCTTCTATGTGTAACCACAGACAGCAATAAAGTTAGAAGACCAGGTGTAAACAAACTTTCCCTGAGGCTGATGGAAACTTTACCTGCTCTGGTTCTACTCTTTAGTCTAATTCAGTGTTAAAATACTAACAGAAATTACCTGAGAAACCAGGCAAGGGACACTAAATGGATCCAGTGAAATAATAGTATGTTGTCTTGTTTACCTAAGTAGTTCTGGTAGCAGTTACGGGTCTGGTTGGTGTTGGGGAACCGGGCATCAAAAGGAGCTGTCCGATAGTCCTTAATCTTCTCTTCAAACTTGTCAGACATTTTCAGCCTCTGGATATCAACACAAGTTCAACAGCATATGAATTTGTTAATGAAGTGCTCAATAAAAATAAGCACAACAATGTATCTGGATTAAAAATAAACATGGCAGGCAAATGGAATCAATGTAAATTAGAAAGAGAATTTGAGGTATATAAAGTAAGCTCTTAATATCAAATAAATATTTGCATAGACTTGTGTTTATTGTGCAGATTGAAATTCAATGAAACAGAGTTTAACCTAAATTTAGTGAATAAAAAAATGAAAGTAACATAAATGCAACTGGATTTCCTTATGTTCATTCTACTTTAGAAGAAGTTTCAGGCACAGGAAGACAACGATCTTCATAAATAGAGTTAATGTTAAAATTCCTTCAATAAAGCCAATATTTGAGGTGAAAGTTTTACGTAACCTAGAGTATTAAATATGTACCATTAGAAATATACTTTAATTGTGAGTTAATTTTTAAATCTAAGTATTATTTAAAAACATAAGTATCTGTATTGGTAAACCAGATCTGTGAATATGTAGCACGAACTCAACCTCCATTTCTATTTTAACTTTTTTCTCAATTTATAGCCAAAAACAAACAAACGAAAACAAAACAAACAAAAAACAACTGATATAGAAAGACAAAATAATAAAAGTACAAATTACAAGTGAAAAAAAGAGCAAAAATGCAAATTATCTTGTAATCTTCTTGCGTGCATTTTAATTGTGTCATACATTGCATAGTCTGGTTATCCGATGTTGATTTTAAAATGCTTTACGTACGAAAAAAAAAAAAGATTCTAGAAGTCCATCATCACAGAAATGTGCTATGAGCTAAGGAAGTACCTGTCCTTTGTGAACAACCAGTATGTTCTTCACTGCCTTGGCAGATGATATGGTTTGTGGAGGTATTGGCAGAGTATCATCTATAATCTGTGGCTCATTGTCAGAAAACTCTCCTTGAAATACTATGTTACTGCTATCCAAAACCTCCTCCCTAAGCTTTGTGGAATAAAGTGAAAAGTTAACATTGTCATGATTTGTGATGGTTCCAACACATATCAAGTCAGGCGTGACTGTTTTGGATATTGTAGACTGACTGGTTGTTGCAACATTTAAAGCAGAAGAGGAGGGCTGACTCAGAAAACTGTCTTGATCCTGAAAAAATGGTGAAAACAAAACTTCATCTTGAGTGTTTGACTGGTTATCCTTCTTTTTATGTGGTTAAATAAAACCTGATAACAGGGAGTTTTGTATTATTCTACAATTGTCCAACTGTGATTTCTTATTAACTGGCACTTCCTGATAATCTTTGAGATCTATCTGAAAATCTGCTAAGGACCCTTCTCTGTTTCTTCTATTTGGAAAGAATAGGCCAGCTACCATATGGATTATCTCACTTTTTTTTTTAGCACCCCTTGATAAATTGACCCTTCTTGTTCCACCACCCCTTTTTGATCTGACTTGTTTGAAAGCCTGTTTTTCTTCATCATAAACCATCCAGCCAATTTCTGTTTTTCTCTTTGACTTCAGAGCGAACGCTCTTTACAGTTGTTTCAGATTGTTCTTTTTTTTTTTTTTTCCATACTTTGGCCATCTTCATCAGCAGTTCTTCTTTTATCCAGTTTTGAATTCAGGCGCTCAAATAGCTTTGATTTGTGACTGTTGGGGTGCCATTTTCCCTTCTGTTACAATATCCTAACAGGACTAGGCGGTCACCATATGATGGCAAATAACTCTTTATCTCTTCGTCTGTTATCAGCTGGATCATGTTGGTATCAATCTAAATGAGAACAGTGAAATATAATTAGTTTAAAACAACAAAGGTGGCAACAAAATTGCATGTAAGTTATTTGAATTCAATTAAATAATATGGATTAAAATATTTTGCAATTAGATAATATGCTTACAAAACGCTTTCAAAAACTTTTTAAAAACTGCTGTTTTTGAAATACTGTGATTTTTTTCAGCAAAGTACATTCTCTTTCAATGTAGTCTCGATAGTTTCCTCAGGAATATTCCTTTGTCTCAGGAAATCACTCAGATCTTCAATTCTGTGGTCATACACTGAAAGGAAAGATACAGAGGCCATCATCAGATGTTTCTGATATAATGTAAACCAAGTCATACAACAAATTATAATTTTACCTGAAACACTAATCATGTAATATTTAGCAACTTTTACTTTTGTTTTCTAATGAACATGTCAATGTCTGAGGTCATCAAGCCGTGAATTTACAAGAACTTTTAATTCAGAAGGATCAAACATAGCCTAGTAGGCTACAGTAAAAGCATGTTACAAATTTAAACAATAAATGTTAAGAAACCTTTTAAAATTCACAAATAAGATACGCAAATATTGCTTGGTAATTAGAAAGAACTTTACAGTTCCATGTTCACCTTGTATTTAACATTAGACCGGGAAAGACACTGAAAATTAAACAAGCTATCTGTGGAGCATGTAGAGACCTTTCAATAGAGGAATGGAGAGACACGCTAAAGCAGAGAAGTCACTTCGTACCTTATCTTATGTGATCAGAAAAGGCTCCTGTGAAAATGCAACGGCTCCACACCTTCTCATCTTCTGTCATTCTGGAACAACACGCACTCTACAAAGGGAAGCACATATTGGTTTGGTTTTTATTTTAGCAAACTGATGAAATCATTGCAATAGATTTGTAGACAGAAAAAAAATGCACATTTTGCTTTTTTTTTTATCGGAAAACAAACAGTTACTTAAACAATTGTGAATTTGGTTAAAAAATGATTGGGGGGAAGAATCACTGCAGCTACAAAGTCAGTATGAATATTAGAAAAATTATCAACTTGAAGTTATTAATGACATCTAGAACAGAGTACTTTGCAATTAATCATGGTTGTCTTTGTCAGACATACATTTTATACATATTCTTTAATCAATGGTTAGTGCAAATCCAAATTTCTTCCTGTACATGAAATAATAATACAGGATTAAAAATAAAATAATAATAATAATAATAATAATAATAATAATAATAATAATAGTAATAATAGTAATAATAATAATAATAATAATAATAATAATAATAATAATAATAATAATAATACACACACACCTAAAGGTATTGTTTTGGAGTCGCGAATAACTTAAATAGCCAGTAAACAGTGATTTCGGGGGCAAGAGGCAGTATCTACGAACTACTTACCGGTTATTGCACCACGACTTTGTAGTAAACTGAATATGTGTCATTACAGCAAATAAAAATGTACCAATTACGTAAGGTTCAGATATTAACTGTTACCGAAAATGCCAAATTGATTACTTTATAAAATGCTACCTTATGTTACAGATCCAGCTTCAGTTAACGAATCCACGTTTCTAACCGTTATAAACAGCTATGCATAGCTAATGTTTTGTGCTTGCTAGAGATGTGCAGATCAATACTGAAACAGCGAAAACTCCGATACCTGCACTAAAATCAATTCTCAGATCTAAATATTCATATTTTTGAGACTTCAGTTATATGAGGTAGTGTATACAATTAACAAAAAATAATCTAAACTATTGAGATCTTGTATAAATTCTTTAGTTGGCGAGGAACTACTTTTCCTTCTGCCAGTAAATTCATAATTTGTAAGAGCAGCGTGTCGTGGCAGTTCAGCTCAGACAGTCTCTCAGACACAATGACAGGAAACTGAGGTGGGTGGAAATATTTCAGTTCCACAAACAGCCAAGGCGCAGTTTGTGATGTTTGTGGAAAAACGATGAGGAGCAGTGGCAACACAACAGCCCTTGTGAAACACCTCAGGTTAAACTACAACACATAATATGTTGCATTTATGGTAAGACATAACTGAGGAGAACACAGCGTCAGATTCTGCTGCTGCTAGAGCAAGACGGGCATCTCTAGTGGAGTCCTCCAGTGCTGCGGGTAGGTCCTACCCAGGTACAGAGCGAGACAACGTGGAGCTTTAAGTGGCGCAAAGCGCTGTTGCTGTTGGAGTTGTTTAAATTGATAAATATAGTCATAAAAAAATCAAACAAAATAAAAACATCCTTTAACAAATGCATGGGTTCAGCTTGGCGTAATATTGCTGAGATAATGTCACATAGTCAAAAAAAAAAGCCTAAATTTATCAAGGTAAGCTTTCATAAAGAATTAATTCTTTGAAGTGGATGACATAGATTAGGTTAAATTAGCGCAATTTTTATAAAACAGCTATGGTGAATATAAAGATGGATAAACAATACAATTTTGTCTATAGAATATCTAGTATTTACAATCAGTCTAATTTGTTTTGACTGTTATGAGAACGCATTTTATTATTAAGAGTCATAATTATGAGATAGTAAATCACGTGTTCATACCTACAACTGCACCAAGAATTTATATTCTAATCATAAAAAGTACTCTGATAATTAAAAATGTTGTATGCATAATTTTAAATGGACATTCTTTTCTTTTGTTATACACAAGATGATCATCATAGATGTTGTTTTTCATTTTAAGCATTAATATCTCCCTTTGCAAAAACAGTAATGTCAGACGTATTTATCGATTAAACCACTAAAGTAAGTCGCATGTTTCACTGAAAGCTATAAAGCCAGCATTAATAGAGTATTAGCACTTCCCCTTTAGTTGCCTCTATGTGCTATAAGTGATTATTCAATAGTGATTGCACAGTTCATACAGTCTTAACCTGTTCTACTGACAGCTTGGTTAGATATATGGTTGTTATTATTAATGTAAATGCAGATCATTAGCACTGTGTTAGTTTAATGGAAAGCACTGCGGTGCTCATTACCTCTACTGCTTTTATAATGAATAGTGGTTCTAAAGCTTGTCTGACCACCAAAGTGTAGATAGAACAGACATTGCTCTAAAACCTCCCCTCAAGTAATTCAGTTACTCTTCAACTGAAAGCAAAGGTCCAGGCTCACTTTTCATATTTTGGGGCCTGTCAAAATAGCACTAAAATTTCTCTATATGATTTAGAAAAATTCATTAAAAAATATATTCTGACACAATAATATGTATAATCTCCCTTTCAGCAAATAAATATATGTTGCCCATTCCCTATTTTTACATTACCACTATTTGTCCTAAAATTCCTCTGTTGCAATAATTAGATTTTAAAACAAAAGCTGACAAATGACTAACTGTGAAATCTTTGACCTAATTCTCTGGTAAATAGGTAGCACCCTCCACTTTTACAAGCACCTCTTGTAAATATCTGTAAAATCTCTTAAAATATGTCACTTTTTATTCTGACAGGCTCATCCTCACACTAAAAAAAATAAAAAATAAAAAATCCATGCTCATATCTAATATCCCACATTAAGAAATATTAGGTTTTAACACCAGTAAAATCCCCAATACCACATTAAGTGACACCCATAACAATTACTATTGAACCAAATCAGACTGATTAGGAATTTTAAATTACTTATGTGTGACTTCTGGTTTTCTTAGGGTATAAATATGATGTGACATAAGTGATTTTTGTGAACACACACAGGCAATCATGGCCATAAAGTAAGGCTGTGTAAGGATGTGTGTTGATCAACATGGGTGCCATAATTGTGGAGGGTGCTGTATATATGTATATTTCAAGGCCAGTTATGAGTCTTAGTGAGGTTTTATTGGTCTTTAAGGGATTTGGTTTCGGTTGTCGGAGGGGCGATTGTTGCAGTTGTCGGTGCTTCTGCCGACGCCTCTACCATTGGGGCCTTGGGGGATATGGCTGGAAGTGGCACCAGGATTCTTAGCAGAAGAGGTGGCAGGAGGCTCAGCAATACCAAATTCACGGGAGATCTCTTCAAATGTCTTTCCCTTTGTCTCCGGAACTTTGATAAATGTGAAGATGAAAAAGATGACGAGAAAGGCAGTGAAGATGAGGAACACCCAGGGTCCACACGCCTCCTGTGGAGCGACAAGAGGGAAATCAGAATAACTGATTATTTTCTCCCAAAAAACAAAACTGATATAATCTTATATGATCAACAGCTTTTAGTGTTCAAAATCACATAAGACAAAGAGAAATAGAAAGACTAGAAGTCAAAACTAAATCCAACCCATCAGCACAGCATTTCCTTTTCTTACCACTAGTTTGGGAAAGCTCATTCCAACAAGGAAATTGGCTGTCCAGTTGCAGCATCCTGCAACAGCCATGGCCGCAGGACGGGGCCCCTGGGAGAAAAGCTCAGCCACAATGAACCATGGAATGGGACCAGGGCCCAGCTCAAACGTAGCCACAAAAAGCATGACAGCCAGGATCGCCACGTAGCTCATAGCTGGGACGTACTTCTGCTCAGAAGGTGGGAAAAAAACAAAAATGCACATGACAGATTCACTGGCTGAAAATTTGATTAGAATCTAATGATATTGAAAGCATCTGTTGGAGCATACACAACTCAAACTGCCTCTCAAGACTCTTTGTAACTGTGTTATTTCTCATTTTAGGAACCATGTTTAGTCTTCTGTGAATTTGAATGGAACATTATAACAAAGACACATCAAATTATGGCAGAAGTTCATTATTTCATGCATTGAAAGTCCATTAAATTATTTGAAAGTTAAAAAAAAAAAAAAAAAATCAAGTGCCTCTGTTCATCCACCCACCTACCCAACTATCTATCCATCCATCCATCCATCCATCCATCCATCCATCCAACTATCTGATCATATTTGTGTATGAGCTCACCAACAGGAGGGACAATGTCATGATCACGGCACTGATGGCCATTCCACCTAATCCCAGGAGATGGAGAGTCCTTCGTCCAGCTTTTTCCACCAGGAAGAGCTTAAGGACAGAGAAGGGGAGTGTGTTTCTCTCTAAAATGCAGCTAAATGCAGGAAAGAAAAACAACGGTTGCTGCTGAGTCACTTACAGAAACAATGGTGAAGACAGTGTTGACGATGCCGGCTCCTATTGTGGCGTAGATGGGTTGCTTCACTCCAGCTGAGCTAAAGATCCCTGTGGAGTAGTAAAACACCTGAAGGATGTGAACAAGAAAGATAAAAAGGAAAATAGTGGTTAAAATGCAGCTTATTTTATTATAAGTTTGAGAAACAGGCTTTTAAAGTTGATTTTTGTTCATGAACCATTTCCTCTGACAGAAAACTAAAATAAAAATCAGATCTTATTTAAAAGCTGTGTGTATTAAATGAGTCTATCTCACAGTTTTACAATTAATCTTGTTTTCCTATACTGACTTATTCTTAAATTCTCATGTTGTCTTAAGACGGGATGTCACGTCTGTACTTGCTGCATTTATTATGAAAATGGCAGCTGTAACATATTTTGGTTATCATGTCGATATTTAAATATGCAGCATAAGAGAGCACAGCTGTACGTTTACAAAGTGTGAGTATGTGAGCATGTGTCTTGTTCTTCACTCACAGCATTGATTCCTGATAGCTGCTGGGAGAGCTGCAGCATGATGGCGATAAGGAGGGGCTTTCTATAGGTCGATGAGCGAAACAGCTCAGGGATGGTCACCTTCTTCTCCATTGCCATCTTGGCGCTCTCCTCCTTCATCTCTTGGAGGTCTTTGTTCACATTCTCCGTGCCACGCAGACGAACCAGAGCTGTCAACAGAATTACAACAAGATGAGTTATTTTTGATAGAGATGGACTGATTTTGAAAGAAAGAGTTACATCAAGCAAGTTTTGACAGAAATGGGAGAAGAAGTTAACTTCTGAGCAACTTAGAGCAATGCTCTATTTTTATCTACCTTTGCGTGCTTCTTCTTCTTGGTTAAGGTTGATCAGAAGGAAGCGGGGGCTCTCAGGACAAAAGGGAAGCAAGATGCACTGCAGCACAGCAGGGGCCACAGTGAGGGCCAGCAGCAGGGGCCACAGCTTGGCAGAACCGAATAGAGCCTCCAGACCAAAGATCTAAAAGGAAAGATGATTTGTCTATTTAGACCACTGAGTTGTTGAATGACCTGGCAGAAAACATAATTAGTCTTTTTTAAAGTAAATTTAAACTACATTTGATTTTTCATCTGCTTTGGATCATTTTCTTGCTGTTTTCTATAATTGTGTAGTCTTTATGGTATTTATATATGGTCTTTAACCTAATTATTTTTAAATGACACATAAAGCAAAAGTCATTAATTATATGGACTTGAGTGTTTGGAAGGAAGTAAAGTTTCTAACCTGAGCAATTAGGATGCCCACTACCACACCGAGCTGATGTAAAGTACCAAACGCTCCACGAAGAGATGTTGGTGACACCTCTCCCACGTACATGGGAGTCAGCCCGGTAAAGAGACCGCAGAACAGACCAATGACCAGACGACCTGCAATCACCATCTCAAAGGAGGAGCAGATGGTGGAGAAGCCCATGAGGAGGCCTCCGATCACGGCCAGGATGTTCACCAGGAACATGGAGCGCCGTCTGAGCAGAGGAAGAGTAAAGAAACAATAAATGATTAAAAGCATGAACGAGTGGTACAGAAAATGCTTTCTGGATGAGGACTGTCAAATCTATAAATGATACCTTGAAATTTTGTCTCCTACCTGCCAAATCGATTGGCCATGATGCCCACACCAAAGGAGCCCACCATGCCACCCACAGTGAAGATGGCAACAGTGATGCTCCAGACCATGGTGCCCATCCCTGGACTGATGGGCTCATTATGACGCTTCACCCAGGTTTGGTTGAAGAAAGATCGCAGTTTCTAAATGTAACAGTAGATGTGTGGGTTAAGACAGTTACAAGTAAAAAGCTGTCTCTCTTCCTCTCTGTTTAGTGGTTTCAAACTCAACCATAATTGGTTTTTAACATATCAGTTTCAATTAAACATGAAAAAGATACTTTGGTAATATTTAGCAATAACTAGTTATTGGCTATTTTAGGTTTTCTTTTATAAAGGTATTAAAAATACTATGAAAATGGGATATGATTGGTCTGATTGCTGTTTCCATACTTTGTGTAAAGCAATTGTGAAGCAGTAGAAAGATAATTACAGTAAATTCAAGGGCAAAATATACTTATTTTTCTTGAAAGATTAAACCAGTGATCAATAAATTCACAATATTTACATAATAGTACTTTTTTCGAATTGCAATGAATGAATCTATTGCCTGATTTGCTTGTCTTAGCTATCTTTTGGAGATCTGCAGTATAACATTTTAAGACTTATGCACTATTATTCTTTTCCATCAGAATATGCAAAAAAGCAAGATTTCTACTGGCAGTAAATTTCACCAACCTCCTCCGGAGCATTGATGACTCCTGTGTTATAACCAAACTGCAGAGAGCCGATGACAGCCGTGCCCACCGAGAACAGAAGATGACCCGTTATTTGCTTTTCCTGAAGGACAAAGGGATGGAAAGAATGGGAACAAGAAGGATAATTGAGGTTGAATTGAGGTTGATAAAAAATAAATAAACATGAAATCTGAGATCTTAATGGTATTGTTACAGAGGTAGTTACTGGTATGTAACAAACTGAGATGCTGGTGGCAGATAGGTCAGTGATTCAGGAAATATAGGAGTGAGCTAACACTCAAACATCTGACATCCCCACATCTACTTGCAACACATAATAGATATTTTCCATAAATTACAAGTAAAATGTGAAACAAGTTAGATAAGTTACAAAAAATTTAATTTGTCTTCTAAAGCATTACAAATATAAAGTAGATTTATCTGTGCAATGAAACAAAATTAAATCAACCTTCATTACAATGTTATTACTTCCTTACAACATGATATAGTGAGAAAAATATATAATACTTGAATGTAAATAAAAATGCTGTATTAAAGACAAATTGTGAGCTCTGATGTCAAAAATATGTAGGTAATAAAAAGGTTGAATGCATTGCAGTCCAAGCGAGATTTGATTTTCTGAATATTTGAAATTGTTGTGTGATGATTTATTTATTCATCATTTTCTCTATAAAAATTTGTTACTTTAATATTCCAGCCCACTACAAGATGATTACATGCACTTTCAAAAGACAGATTTGAAGTTATTAAAATTTTAGTTGCAATTGAAGAACCTGTAAATTTTGAGATTCTAGAAATAGTTAATTTTACAAGGTAACTTCTTCTCCATGTACCAGAATATCAAAAATTACTTCCACATCTATAGCTTTGAACAATTAATTCAAGATTAAACATAAATTTACAAAAAAAAAGATACACTGCAAAAAAATAAAAAAAAAAAGAATATTAAAATAAATTCTCACTGTATCTTTTAAATCCAGGGGAACAACTTTATTTGAAATCAAACTGTTGGACTGTTGGTAAAACCTACATTTTCATATTCTAATTAGCTTTATAGGAGATCATATTACATCATAAGGTTGGAGCAGTCAATGAATGAATACCCTTCTTGGGTCAAATACATATTTCTGACAAAAGCAACAGCCATTCTGTTACCCAGCCCAGACCATGGAAGGTTTATTAAATGACTCTTAATATATATTATCACTAATAAATAATGCACCTCGTGTGATTTAGTGGCTGGGCCATAACACATGATGTTTTCAGCATAAAATCTGTAGCTGAGAGACTGAGAGTGCTGACAGGGCAGAACTGGCTGCTGCTATATGAGACAGCAGAGAGATGTGGGTCGACCTCAGCTGATCCTCTGCCTCTGCTTTAGCAATATCAGAATAAGGTCAAACAATATTAGCAGACTGAATACACTGCAGTCGTTTCAGGCACAGCAGTGTTGGCCAAACAGAATCAGTTTGGGATGGAAAGAACAAACAGGCATTGATGAAAACCTCAAAATATAATTACTTTAAAGAATGCAAAAAATCTTCTCTTAACTCAAGCATCAGTAGGACTTAAAGGTCTAATTTTGTTCATCAATTTATTTGACATAAGGATGCAAATATAATCTAATGTAACACAGAATTAAACTATGCAGTACAAGCAATTATTATTAATTCAGAAACTGTGTATTTGAAAGTGGACACAGTGAAAATATTTTTTATTAATAAAAGGTTTTATTGTCATTTTTTATTCTGGAAATGTTCCATTATATTGCTGTCTCTGTGAACTTAAGTCAACTCGCTAGAATAAAGAGAACTTGGGAAATTTGAAACATCCAATCAGGCAGCAGCTGATCAAAAAGCACCAGCAGAATGGATTGGAAGGTAGGATTTGTTTATGGATATAATACTTAAAAGGAGATTAACTGCTGCATTTAATATATGCTGTCTGTTGGAAAATCAGTGGGATTAGCTCATAGGTGTGATATTAACTTCTAGTAGCACTCTTAACAATTTTATGAGTTTAAACACAAAAGGAAGTTTCTCACAAATAGGGAATGTATAAAACCATGTTTTCACTGGGTCAATGTGATAAAATCTATTGAGAAGTCAAATAACTAGTTTATACCTGCAAATTTCACCAAATTTTAAATGTATGACAGCTATCTGGGATGTTGAGTTGGAGGCTAATTGGAGGCCCCTGACTTTTCATGAATTCAGGTGTGTTTTTGTTCAAGTTCAATTGGAGCACAGAAACTTCCTTACCCCTCAGGGGAGGTTGCTTGGAAAGGCAGGAATCTCAGCAGCTTTCAGACAGAAGCAGCAGCAGAAGAAAAAGGATGCAGAAGACAAGGAAGATTGTCTGGCTGAGAGCTGTGAACCCCAGACTTGAAGAGAAGGCTTGTGGATATTAAAGATGCACTTTGGGATTGGTAAAGTGTGCCCTCCGACCTTAATAGTGAGGCTGAGATGGCAGTTGTTGTGAGAGAAAAATTCCTTGAGATGAGAATATAATATTCAACACTTCCATAAGACATAGGCAGTGGAAACTCTGCCAATCTACAGACTGAAAGAATTCACTTGTTTAATCTCGACTGAAAAACTGAGTTTGTTCCTGGATGAAGCGTTCATAAATTTTTGTAGGTCTAAAAGTAATTTTTATTTTACTGTATTTCATTTTCTTTTTGTTGCAAACATTGGCTTTATTTTCATATTTATCATATACAGTAATTTACCAGTTGTTGCTAATCAAGTAATCCTTCTTTAATTACAACATCACAGTATCAATGAGATTTTCAAAACAACCTCCTTACTTCTTGTGTAGAACTGTTTGTTCAAAACTTTTTTAAAATAACAATTTCACTGAATTAAATTAACAATGTATGAAAAATCACCATTATGGTTTGTTTGGTTTATTTGTTCCTCCAAAAAAATTTAAATCCAACATTTTTGTATTAACTTTAAGCTTTTAAATGTAATAAAATGTCTCATTTTAAGTGTCATAGGCACACAGGATGCATTATGTGAGAACATTCAGTCATCTAGATTACTGAGCCTGGAAATATTAGGACTACGCGCTACAGAAGGAGGCAGAAATAAGACATTAACTTTCATTTTGAGTTATATTATGCCCTTTTCTTTATTCATACAATTGCAATATGTTTATTGATGTGACTGTCAGTGATTGTCTGTTGATGTGAATGGAAACATGAATGTCTGCTGGGAGACTTCCATACAATGAGTATACATGTCAAATACTAGAGTACTTGACTGGATTCTCTATCACCACCAAGATACTTCTGCAACATTGAAAATTAGAAAAAAAACTAAGCAATGGCAAATTATTTCTGAAAAGGTTTTTGTTGCATTAGTCACCTTTATTTAAAGTTATCTGACAGGAAACAGGCAAAGGGAGAAGGGTTAAAGGCCTGCAGCAAATGTCCTGGGGTCTGGTTTTGAACCCCGGACAGCTGCATAAAAGATTACCCTCCATACATAGGCTGCCTGCTCTAATGCTACACCACATGCCAATCCCAAAAAGAAAGTATTACAACCACAAAATACATACAAATCTCAACTGTCCCACTTTATAAAAGCCAGTTGTTTAGCATGGCTCACAGGTTGATGTCTGGCAGCCAAAGTTGTGTGCCGTGTACCTGAATTTCTTTTTTAAATGCACTCCATGGGTTCAGCTACAATGACATATCCATGCATTCAAAAGAATAGTGTAAGCATTGCATGCTTTAGTTGGTTTGTCTGGGTTGGTATTTTGGAGGGTTAGGCCTTGCTGCATCCTCCCCTGTTAGTACCACATGGCTCATATGATCCTCCACTGATCCAAACAGCCTGCAGGTATAGTGAGGTAGAAACTTTAGGCCAATAAGAGTGTTTTGCTATATTTTTTGTATGCTGTTTTTTTTTTTTTTTTTTTTTTTTTTTTTTTTATCCTTGTTGCTAAATATTTTTTTGTGAAGTAATTTTGACAACTTGATTTCTCTTAGTTAGCGTGTGTATATAATGTGATAGAAGCAACAATGATATTTGTTAGCTGGAATAAGCTCATAAAACCAGTTTTGGACCTCTCGGGTAACAGAAATAATACTGAAAGAAACTATAATATTACTGTAATATTAAAATATAACTAATATCCTGTGAACTTTTCTTTCTTTGCAGGAAAAACTAATAATGGTATTCTGATTACAGTCCCTCAACTTTGACTGCTCCAAGGCATAATGGTCATGTGATGAGGGAGGCAGGCTCCAGTTTTCTTTTTAGGGTAAGGATCATTCAGAAATCAGCTGTCCCCATCTATATCTATCATGTTCTCTACAGAAAATCAAGTTTCCTATGGCGTAGTTTTCCAGCACTTGTTCTTGGAAAATGTTTTTGAGATTCTTTTTTTGGTCTCAAGTTAAATATATTTTTGAAATAAACCTTTCCGACTGTTTCCTCTTCTTATTGTTTGTTTGCTCAGAAGCTCCCTGAGGAACTGGGAGACATTTAAAAGTGATCAATAATCTCATCCACACACCCTGAAAGCTTTGGGTGTGTTCGCTGCAAATGGATCACTCACTCCGTATATCTTGAGTCTAAATAAGAAGATTTTTATTTCAAACTCTTGCTCTGCTGTTTTATTGAATTACACATTTTAACCAGTGAGCATTAACAAACATGTCGAGAGAAAGTGATGACATCTGGATGTCCACTATTGTTTAAAGAGTAATACTCTCACCCTAAGGTTTACATTGAACCTTTTTACTACAATACAGTAACCCAAATCTGACAAATAAATCATATGCAACCCATGCAAGTGTGTTGTAGAAAGCTGACCATAATATCAAAATTACACATTTTTGGATGATTCCAATTTGATTGATTAGTGGCTGTAGAGACAGGAGTTACAAAATGATCACACAGATGCTGGTCTTCTTTTCTGATCATATAATAAGTAAAGGCAAAGAGTTACAGTTAAACCAGACACTGCAAAGCAATAGCAGTGTGAAACAGAGAAGCTTAAAGGAAATGATCAAAGTGCTGTTGTATGTTTTTTGCAAAAAAAAAAAAAAACAAAACAAAACAAAACAAAAAAAAATTTTACTCTGACACCCCTAAGATAAACTTTAGTGCAATAAATGATGCCATGCTGGTGACACAGCAAACATGTGGTATATTGAGCTGTCAGATGAAGCCAAAGCTGAACTTTTTAGCTTATATGTAAACTGCCTTTTGTGCCAAAAAGGTAACACTGCACATCTTGAGAAACACAGCTCCTCCACAGTGAAACCTGTCTGCATCTTTCATGCACCACAAATCTGGAACAAACTTCCAGATAACTGGAAAACAGCCAACACACTGAGTTCCTTTAAATCAAGGCTAAAAACCTACCTGTTTAGAGCTGCCTTTGATTTGTAGAAAGTGGAACATTGATCAGTATTTTCAAATAACACTTGCTTTATGATATTTGCTTGATGATCCTCATGATTTTTATGTATTGATATTTGCTTGAATATTTTGATGATTTTCATGTATATTTCATTGATGATTTTGAAGATTTTGCTGTGTACTTGATTGGTGTTTTTATGATGTGAAGCACTTTGAACTGCATTGCGGCTGAAATATGCTGTACAAATAAACTTGAAACTTGAAGTCAATGCCCAGTCCTAAATTGAATTGATACTGTGCATAGATCTGTCGCAAAACTTGAAAACTGATGTTCAGAGACACTCTAAATCCACTCTGATTTAGCTTGTGAAGAAAAATGGAGCAGCATGGGCATATTCTGCAACTGTAGCGAAAGGTACTTCTACAAAATATTGACTTGGGGTCACTGAATACATATACATGCCACACTTTTCACTTTTATTATGTCTGCATCAGCCACAGTCTACATGCAGTTTTTTGTTTCTGTGATTTATTTTAAGTAATTTTGGAGCCTACTCATAGAGAACACTATAATCTGTTTTTCTAGTTTGTATTGCATATTTGAACTACTGAATCTGGCTTTCTCTATTTCCCAGGAGTCCTTTCCATGAATCCTAATGGATAGATCTGATTGAGTCATGCTGATGTGTTCAAACTACATGTAAATGCAGAAACACACGCACACAAAGTCAAAAGAAAGAGCAGAAGACCATGTAGTTCATAGTCTTTTTACTGTTATTAAAAAAGTAATTAAACTCTTTCTTACAGTATGTTATGTGTCTCTAAATAATTTCTTGATATTATAAGATATAAGACTGAATGTATTAAGTTAACAGTGTTAAAATAGATTTAACACTCATTCCCTTTGTGGGTATTTGAGTATTTCATAAAATCATCACTGAATTTATCAGCTAAATTAAGTTTTCACAGCTCAGATATCCACTCATAAAATATGACTTCATGGATTCTGAAATCCTCAGGAAACATGCCTGATATTCCACTCACACAACATCCACAGCATGTGCAGCAACGAGTGACTCATGGAAACGTTATAGCATACATTACCACCCACACACCTCTGCTTAGAGACAGAGCTTATTGAGAAGGACATGCATTACTAACATATTACATCAATGAGCTGCTTGGGTTTTACTTAGCTTTATTTTACATTATTCTTATCAAACTTACATCAGCATAAAGGCCTGACATCCTTCATTTAAATATGGGTCACTTAATAAAAAGTTAAAAAAAAAATCACTTGCCTGGCCTTCCATCTTATCAAAGATGCTATAGATGTGCTCACAGTTGTCAAAGGTGATTTCAAAGATTTGTAGTCTGCAGTATGCAGAGAGGAGGAAAAGGGGAAGTGAGTGTCAGGTGGTGCTTGCTGCCAGCTGCAAAACATGGAAAACCTTGTTAGTCTTTGTCCATGGTAACAAAACATCTCCACCTTCTTCTCCCTTCGAAAAACTGTCATCAATCCTGGAAAAGTCTTAGGACAGGCTTTGAGTCAAGAAAAACATGGTAAATCTTAACGTCTACTTCTGATGTCAAATGAAGGCCAAGCAACAGAGTTTCCCCCACCTCTGCAGCATGATGTTGTCACCATCATGTTTCACCATGGAGCTGCTGTATTGTGATTTATCTATAAGATAAAAGCTTCACATCTTTCTTTCTGACCTGTTTTCAACCCAATTTTCTTTTTTGAAGACCTGCATCACTTCTTTCCATTTCATGTTTATGTGCTACTTTGTATTGGTCTACCACATAAAATCCCAATAAAATAAATTGAAGGTTGTGGTTTTAATTTGAGAAAAATATAAAACATATAAACATATGTAACCTTCTTTGTTTATTTCCGATCCATAGGTAGACTTCAGGACAGACACACTCAGACTCTCTGTATTTATTCAAACAATAGACAATAAATCAAGTTGGTGGTTAGCAGCTCCAGCATCTTCTGCCCTACAGTAACAGACAGCAAAAGGGGGAGCGCTGACTGTGGTCATATTGAGGATTTCACCATAAATTTACATCAATATTCTACATAGCTAGTCTTATATTTAACATACATAGCAATGAATATATATTTTGGTGAAGGAAGAGATACACACACATATATAACATTCAAAGACTATCATACAATTGGCAACTGAATTTTGTTACTTTGTATCAAAAAGTGAAAAATACCAAACAAGAGACAATAAAACAAATTGTGGTTAGCAGCTTTAGCCCTTATATATTAAATAAAATACAATAAATAGCCCTAAACAAACTACAGAGTTATGGCTTCAAATGAACAGGTGACAAAACAGTTAACAGTTGCAACATTAAACACAGCTGAAACGCACAACATTAATTATTACGATATGATAACAGGTTAAAACATATACTAAAAATGGAAAAATTAAACATGAAACAATGAATACAATTAAATTTGTCTAAAATATATATTAAAAGATCATATTTGTAAAGAAAACACAGAGCTGATCCTAATGCATTACATACATACATACCACAGTAACAGACAGCAACAGAAAAAACAGAAGAACTGACTGTTACTTGTTGCCATGGTAACCACCAACTGACAAGAGTAACATGAAAAAACATATATAACAATACAAGTCAGGAAAAACAACTTTTTGACTAAATAAAATGAATTCGAAAAACAAACTAGTTTTGACAAACTTCATATCTATAATAATGTTATAATAACACCCTGTTACACATCTATATCACTCAAGAGGTGTGAATACTTTTTCATGGCTGTGGATGAAAGACTCTAACCAAACAAAGATAATGCTAAAGTACAATAATAAAATAAGCCTGTTTTTTTTTTTTGTTTGTTTTTTTTTTAAAATATATATTGTAACCAGGTTTATAGTAACAGGTCAACCAGGTTGAGTTAAACCTTTTCATTTTGGAAACATAAAATGTGTCACTTACTCACCACTGAGTCTTCCAAAGTCTACAGAGTTCAATTAAGGTTAACAACCTTTAGTTAACTTTAATTGTGCTATAAACCAAACCCGATGCTCTCTTCATATGCGACCTATAAGTAACCTTCACCTCTGTCAACTGTTTATTGAGAGAGGATGTCCCTCCAGTGTTATAAGAAGTGACAGACATTTGTTTTTTTTCAAATATCACAAGGTTTAATTTTTTCATATTGTTTTTTTTCAAACATTTCTTTTTGTATTATTCTTCAAATGCTGATTGCTTTCACTACAGCTGTGAGATCTAGCTTTGCATACAGTTACCCTACCAAATAAACTCTACATATATAAAGGAAGCGCAATCTACAGAACAAACTGAAGCTTGGCTTTTCACCCTGTTTAAAAAAATTTATCCCATCTCATCTACAGTCATAATAAAATATTATTGAATTTCTTTGGGGATTTCCAACATGCATAATAGTTGAAAGGATGGCACATTTCTATTTGGTACCACAGACGCAAAATAAAAGCGAATTCCATCAGAGAATCTACACAGACATATAACATACAGCTGCAGTTCTTCTATGTGTAACCACAGACAGCAATAAAGTTAGAAGACCAGGTGTAAACAAACTTTCCCTGAGGCTGATGGAAACTTTACCTGCTCTGGTTCTACTCTTTAGTCTAATTCAGTGTTAAAATACTAACAGAAATTACCTGAGAAACCAGGCAAGGGACACTAAATGGATCCAGTGAAATAATAGTATGTTGTCTTGTTTATCTAAGTAGTTCTGGTAGCAGTTACGGGTCTGGTTGGTGTTGGGGAACCGGGCATCAAAAGGAGCTGTCCGATAGTCCTTAATCTTCTCTTCAAACTTGTCAGACATTTTCAGCCTCTGGATATCAACACAAGTTCAACAGCATATGAATTTGTTAATGAAGTGCTCAATAAAAATAAGCACAACAATGTATCTGGATTAAAAATAAACATGGCAGGCAAATGCAATCAATGTAAATTAGAAAGAGAATTTGAGGTATATAAAGTAAGCTCTTAATATCAAATAAATATTTGCATAGACTTATGTTTATTTAGCAGATTGAAATAAAGTGAAAAGTATTTGACCTGAAATTAGTGAATAAAACAACGAAATTAACTTAAATGCAACTGGATTTCCTTATGTTCATTCTACTTTAGAAGAAGTTTCAGGCACAGGAAGACAACGATCTTCATAAATAGAGTTATTGTTAAAATTCCTTCAATAAAACCAATATTCGAGGTGAATGTTTTAAGTAAGCTAGAGTATTAAATATATACCATTAGAAATATACTTTAATTGTGAGTTAATTTTTAAATCTAAGTATTATTTAAAAACATAAGTATCTGTATTGGTAAACCAGATCTGTGAATATGCAGTATGAACTCAACCTCTATTTCTATTTTAACCTTTCTCAATTTATAGACAAAAAACAAACAAACAAACAAAAAACAACTGATGTAGAAAGACAAAATAATAAAAACACAAACTAAAAGTAAAAAAGAGTAAAAATGCAAATTAACTTGTAATTTTATTGTATGCATTTTAATAGTGTTATATACTGTATAGTCTGGTTTTCCGATGTAGGTCTTAAAATGCTTTACATGTGAAAAACGAAGATTTACACTGCCTTCAGCAGTGACGACTCGAACACAGTCATTCTATGTACAGAGAAAATGACGTTGTAATTAATATCAGGATTTGTGGTTTAATTTCTAACCGACATGAAAAAAAGAAAAAAAATATATTTGCCGAATACATGCGTACTGCTGTTCAGATAAATTTAGTAAATTATGGTTCAGCCTGATCAATGGTCACTAATACCTTCTACAGAGAAAAATTCTATTATCTAGTGACGTTACTAAAACATTTACACGAAGACGTTCTCACAAATTTAAATTCAGTCACTGATATTATTTCACCAAACCAAATTGGTCTTCATTGGAACCCCCCCCCCCCCAAAAAAAAAACAAAACAAAACAAAACAAAACAAAAACAAAACAAAACAAAAAAACATTTCCTTCGCAAATAAACTCAGCTCTAATCCGCGCTTGTTCTTTCTGTTCAGCGACTGAAGTCACAAGTCACTAACAAAGCATGCTGGGAAACGGAGTCTATAAGAAATGGTTTTAATGACAGCACTGCCACCTAATGTACAAATAGAGAATGTGCATATAGGTTGTACAAATAAAATAAACGTCTCAGAGTTTTCAGGATACCCAGTTTAGCTTAAAAAACTATATTAATAAATTGATATATCCGCAGACTAACAGTTATTTTAATTTCCATTATTTAAAGTCGGGTATGAAAACTACTAGTTTTACAAACTTGACATGATTTTAATCAACAAACCAAAAATGTCAGAGAATTCTTTTTATTTGTTTAGATTACAATATGGTTAAATTGAGTTAAACTTACATTTTAAATAGTCTTCAACAATTTATGTAAGTAGTATTTGGAAACATTATTATTTATTTACTTATTTTTAGCAAAAATAAAAAAGTAAACAAGAATCAAAAATTAAGAAGGAAATTACTAAACTACAGAAATCATAAAATGATAAACATAAAATGAAAAACAAAAGTATGAATAAAACTCACCCTTTATGAATTTTAAGAAAATAAAAGTAGAAAGCAGAAGTAGGGTTTAAACAGGTGCACAAAATGAGTGACTAATAAGATAATAAAAACGTCACATCTATAAAAAAGGTCACTGTCCTTCGATTAGACCTGCAAACACGATCCTAATATGTGCTTCTAAATCTAGGGATTCTCTACGTCTTAATACAGAGACAGAAAATGTGGGGAAATAAGAAAGATCTCTAATGTTTTCTTCTGTATGTTAAACAATGTTAATATAAAAGAGAAAATATTTAGAAGTTGTCTGCGGTCACTGTAGAGAAGCTTGTCTGCGCTCACAGATTCTCCTCAGCTGACCAGAGCACCTGGAGGTGAACCAGCTCCTCCTGTAGTTGTCTCCTGGTGTGAGTCGGCCACAGAGCTCCTTCCTCTCTCCTGTGATGTCTGGCTCATGTTCCCAAAACCTGCAGAGATAAGATTAAAAAAAGAGTCCCAATATCCCATTATCCCCTTTACTTCAGCCTCTCATTCATTTAATAAATCATTTTTTTCAGGTAGTTTCTTGATATCTTCTGTCTCCAAACATGTTGTTACTTATGTTTACATCTATGAGTAGAGATGCAAGGATCAGGTCTTTCCTGGTTGAAATAGATGTTTGATTTTCCTTAATGTTGAGCCTGTAGGTTGCGATTTTGAAAGGTTCTAATTTTTAATTCTAGTGGCTTTAACACATAAGGTTAAAAAAAATGCTGCAGGTAAACAAACAATTTATAAGATTTTCCTAATTTATGAACTAAACCATGAGTCCACAACATTTAACAGATTTTTTAAACTTAAAAAAAGTACTTTAAAAGTTCATGCTATTGGCTGAAGCAATTATTAACTAAAATTATATGAGATTTGATGCATTAAATCCAGTAGTTAACTTGTTGATTACCAAACAGAGCCAAGCAAGGAAAAATGTAGTAGATTCCAATTTTTAGTAGCTCGACTGGTGCATCTCTATTTCTTACTGATTTGTTGTAAATTGATACCAAAGGCACTTTATGTTTTTACATAATACAGTAATTCATTGTGCAAAGAGAATGAGTTGTGATTGGTTATTAAAATGATCAAACTGGGCTTCTAAACTCTGTTTCATTGAAATTTGAATCATAAAGCCATGATGTTAGATTGACTCATTTTATTTTACTTCAAAGAGGAGAGATGTTGATATAGTGACAATAAGCTGGTTAATTTTTCATGCATCCTTGAACTAATACTTTGCTGCCCACACCTACCATCAAATATAATCAATCTGATTATAATGTTGAGCTATCATAGTTAGATTTTCTTGACTTTTCCACATTTGCATAATTCAGAGGGAATTGTAGATCAAAATGATCTTGTTGTATAGAAGTACTATACCAGTCAGGAGGCTCCACAGCATTATTAAGACGTGGCTAAAATTTCTCAAAAATGTTATGAGCTGCGGTGGGTCTAATCCAGAACAACAATGACCTGGCCTAAAAGAGAGGAGGTGCTCCATCTGGCAGACTGATGCGAACAGAACAATCTTCTACTGAATGTTGACAAAACAAAAGAACTCACTGCTGACTTCAGGATGAGAGCACCCCGCCATTCCCCTCTGACTATTCACAACATAGCAGAGGAGATGGTAGAAAGCGCCAAATTCCTGGGGTGCAACAAACAAACAATCTATTCTGGAGCCAGAACATTACATCTCTGATAAAGAGAGTACAGCAGTGTCTGCACTTCCTGTGAAGAATTAGGAAGATTCATCTGCCAGCTGTGATCCTTACCACATTCTAATGAGGCACCATACAGAGCATATTGACCAGTGGCATTTCTCAGGTGTCAACCTGTTGACTGGAAGGCTTCTCAGAGAGTGGTGAGGACAACAGAGAAAATCACAGTCTCCTCTTCCTTCTTTTAAGGTCTTTTAAGGACTTGGGGGCTGGATGCTGCTTGTTGCATGTGGTTAAAAATATCAGAGATTGTACACATCCACATCACGGTCAGCTCTTGAAATTTTGTTCATGTGTGCACCTGTGGTGCAGATTCTGAATGACACTAAAATAAAGTATCTATATTTCTGATGAAACTGAACTTGAAAAACATACATTTTACCACACAAACAACCCAGAGCATGTCCAAAAGATCAACTGACACACAGTGAAATTGTTATGGTAGCTACATTGTGCTCTGGAGGGTTACTTTTTCAGATGGAATTCAGGTTTTTATCAAATTGGATGAAAGCATGAACAATTTTAAATGTCAGTTCAAAAACAGTTTTGACCGAGAACTATCGGCTGTCTGCTAGAAACAATGTCTTTTTCATTCAATGATAAATTAAACCACCAGCTTTTCTTTCTATAGCTGCGTAAGCTGACAGGTTGTCCTTTAACATGTGATCAAACTGTCACAAGCTTAACAAGAGCTGCTGGCTTGTGACCTCTTATGCCCTTCTTCCACTCCTCCTCCACCTCTTCTTTCCTGTCTTTACACTCACTGTGGTCCATTCTCCAGTGGCGTGCCGTCACTCCACTGCCAGGTCCCGTCCACGGCGCTGCTCCTCAGACCGAGCCAGTACGAGTCTCCCTGACTCCGGCTCTGGGACATTTTAAATAGAATCTCCTGACAAAAACAGTAAGATAACATCAGGATCCAAATTAATCTTCTTCAAGAGTTCAGCTTTGTCTCGGTCCATAACAAATGCAGGTTGTAAACTGTTACCTGAGCTGTAAATTTCATGAAAGACTAAACCTCCAATGACCTTAAGCTGCCTCCGCTCCTATTAGTCGTCGTAAATCTATTCTTAACCAGAGTCACTGCTGCTGCTATGCATGTATATGTGCACAGCTATATATGCACATGCAGAACCTATGCATATATGACCTTTGGCAGATCTTATTACATACAGTGCCTCCAAATATGTGCAGAAGATGCTTAATATCTCAACAGAGCTTCAAATAACCCACTTATAAAAATATATTAAACAATGTTTGAGCTGTGACAACCGAGATGGTTTCCAATGATGTTGTAATGAAAGCAACTTAATCATTTTTTTTAAGAGATAGGTGCACAATTACCTGGTCCTCCTCTGTTTTGACTGTAGCCACAGCGCCTCCCAGTGACATGCAGTGGTACTGACTGCTGATCCAGTCAGCTCTATCCTCGCTGAAGTAGAAACATTTCTCTCCTTGAAGTGTCCAGTTAGCCAGACATGGTCTACACTCTCTCTCTGTTTGAAAATTAAAATCCCAGAGAGAGAGAAAGAGAGAGAGAGAGAGAGAGAGAGAGAGAGAGAGAGAGAGAGAGAGAGAGAGAGAGAGAGAGAGAGAGAGAGAATAAAGCTTTAGAATTTGTCCTGAACTGCTTTAAACCCTCACAACCTTTTTGTCAGAATATGTAGGTTTTCCATGGATTATAAATATTCCATTTGTTAAAACATCTCAATTTGACCCCTGCTCCTGCCAGAGTGTCCTTTACATTACCCTTTTCAAAACATAATTCCACTATTTTAGCTTAGCAATCAATGACTGTTTACGCTTATATTAGGCCTCATAAAATTTGACATTAGGAATTAACATTTATATCACAGTTAAGTAATCAGCCCTTTCAGTTTCTCACTGAAAGTTTCTTTTAAAGGTATTAATTCAACAGCATAATTTGAAAGACCCTTGAAAGAAAAAAAAACATATTTTAATTTTTATTATTAATGCGCTGATGAGTATGTTACAAATTTTTATCTGTAGTCTGCTCAAATGTAATCTATAGTAAATACAAGTAAACAATTTACCAACATGTATCTTGTGTCTGGAAGTAACATTAATGTCTTGAATCTATAACAAAATCTTTCGAGGGAGCAACAGATTAGGGTAATGGTAAGGAGAACAAGTCTCAAAGACTTATAGCTCATCACCAAAGATAAATCATCCAATTATCAAACGTGCAAAAGTTGATCAGCAGTTTTCAGAAGGGTTTGACTGCTGTAATGCCAATAAATATTTTTTCACTGATTATTGAGTAGAATGTAACTCATTTTCAAGAAAAAAACTAATTTTGTTTTAGATTGATTGTTTTTTATATTGTATTATCTTTTAAGAGATTCCTGTCTCATTTCCCAATAGAAACAAGCTTCTTCTTGAATAAAAATCTTTTAAAATCTAAATCTGCCAGGGGTGTCAATGGTTTTGGCCATAGTTATGTAATTCCCTTTCTCAGAAAAGATGCTTCTGATTTTTTTCTAGATCAAGTAAATCAAGTTCTTTATATGTGGAAAGAACTCTAGAACTTGGATTCACACAAACTAGTAATTTTGGACTACCTTAAAAGTCTTAAAAAACTACCTTAGTTTTTAAAACAATTTCTTGGTTTTCATTAGGTTTACTGGATGGGACAATCATGACTGAGTTCTTCTTTAACCCTTTGTAGTTTTATTTATGTTTTTATATTGTGTTTGTCTTTAGCCAAGTGTTTAAACAGTCTTTGTATTTCTACATTAATTTTCTGGCTGAGCTGCACTCTTTAAAATGTAATTCTTGTGCTATCTGTTGGTTATGCTTCCATGCAAATCACTATGCAAAGGAGACATGTTTTGTTAAACAGTTTGTGCAAAATATCTGGGCTTGCCTGCAGTGAAATGCAGGTAAGCCCATCAAAATTACACTTGATGTTTTTGTAGTCATCATCTTCCATTTTTATCATTTTTTTACCATCAAAACCTGAACTTTTTTCATGAAAATCAAATAACATCTGGAAGAACTTGTAAGTGCATCTAAAAAAACACATTTTGTGCAATATTTGTCTTAAACAATTTGACAGTCCAACTAATTTAACCTAAGACTGTCTGCTAGGCCTTCACTGACATGTATTGCCTTCTAGCCAAATAAAAAAGTCTATTCTTGACTCTGAACTCAGTGGAATTCTGATGCTTTGTCACAAACTCACCACCAGTGGAAGAGTTGCTGATTGGACAGTACAGGTTCAGAGCAGGATACTGGGTAAACAGGAGGTGATGGGACTGGGTGAGCTTCTCCAGCCTGTTTGTCAGTTCTCGTAGTTTGTTTTCTTGGAGAGTTGACTGAGATTGAGAAGTCAACATGATCTGAACCACTGTGGGATCACACACACACACACACACACACACACACACACACACACACACACACACACACACACACACACACACACATACAGTAAAAATTAATAAATTAGAATGTTATTGAAAAGTTTATTGATTTCAGTGACTCAAGCCAGGAAGTGGACCACATTATATAAATAAATTATACACAGACGGATGTTTTTAAGCCTTTCTTTCTATTGATTATGATGATTTTTTTGTTTGCAGGTAATGAAAACATGACATTTAAGATTAGAATTTTACATCAGACCAAAGAAAAAAAATCTTTGGTCTAAATCTTTTAATTTAACAAACAAGTCTTATCGGAAAACATATTCTGATGTACTGAAAATGACTGTTGAAGAATATCCTCAAATTTATCCATGGCAGATGATTAAAAACCTGACTTGCAAAATAGAAATTTAAGCAGACTGACAGAGGTAAAACAAGGTGTCTTCATAGTCTGTCATCACATGACTAGATGTTTTCTGAAATAAAAAAAAATAAGAAAACCAGTGTTTTCCATGTCTAATTAATACTTGTTAGCACTATACAGCATGTTCTTGGGAGATTTTTTTGTTTTGTTTTTTGTTACTGAGGTGAGCATACTTATATTTTCCGTATCAGTTGTGTAGTTTTATGTGGTTGCAGATCATAGTAACTGTTTACCTCATGGAGCTGATGAGCTCAGACACAGAGCTTAAGGGTTGCGCCTTTATGATGATTGCTTCAGTGCATTAATTTTGTTGTCCTTAATCCACTTGGTGACTAATTTGGATGTATGCTTAGGGTTATTGTCCATTTGGAAGAGGCTGTCTCCCCCATACTTCACAGTTGGGACAGTGCTTTTTGCTTCAGCAGCCTTGGAAGAAGGAACAGCTCTCTCCTGTCCTAATTTGATAGTTTTACTGGTTAAGTTATTAAAGTTATTTAATATACCCAGTTTTTATAGTTACTCTTACATTGTCTACACCCATAACTGGATTACTTCAGATTTAAGGACTGTGGATTTTTAATTTTACTTCACTTTTTGCCCTATGTTTTCTGCTTCCAAGATAAGCAAGAGCAACGTGTCTCTGATCGATACCGTGGACATTAGTAGTATTATACAAAGACCTCAATCAATAGAACTGAGAGTTTCTCGACTGGAGATAAATGTCGAGGTCAACGCAGGCTCTGGAAATGAAACAACTTTACTGATGCCTCAAAACAATAAAAAGCCTCCAAGCACTTCAAGAAGCAGCTCACCCACTTAGAACTGTGTTGGAGCTAAGCCAAAATCATTTGAATCTGACTAGACGTCTGACGGGACGGACCGCTCACCTAGATGATACAGCGTAGCCAGCATTGAACCGAAACATTCCCTCGTCAACACCAGCACCAAAGAAAAGACAACAAGCATCTGATGCTGACATAATTCCAACTTCTTTGACTCTAGTACCAAGGACTGATCAGCCAGCTTGAGCCATAACACATCCCGTCATGTCTCCAGCTGGAAACCCACTAAACACCGCTGGAATTCCACTGAAAAACTGGTTTGATGCTCTGCAGGAGGAGCCTATAACGGACACCTCTTCTTCAAACATCAACAAGAAGTATGAGACAAGACCAACACATCCAACTTCTAAAGCGACCCAGAAACCAAAATTAATGTCAAAAGTTCTTATTGTCGGGGATTCAGCCTTGAACAGAACTGATCGTCTTTGTAGCACAAAGAGAACGAAGGTAATCTGCTTCCCAAATGACACTGTGTCGGATGTAGCAGAGAAAATACTCCCATTAACCACTGATCAGCCGAGCATTGAGAGTCTAATCATTCACAATGGAGCTAATGATCTGGCCAAGCAAAAATCTGAAATACTGAAAAAGGACTTTACTCATCTTCTAAGCACAGTGGGAAATCTGAAAATGAAGGTGTTTATCAGTGGACCAATACCAAAAGTTGGACGTGGAGATGAGAATTACAGCAGACTGCTTATGATTAATAAATGGCTTATTAAAGAATGCTCTTCCAAATCCATGAACTTTATTGACAATTACAAGATTTTCTGGGAGCGCTATCATCTCTTCAAACAACGCGGGGTCATGCTAAATCAAGATGGGAAAAAAACGTTTCACTCCCAATATCTTCAATGCTGTTAACAGCAGAAGGCCATCTCTCCAAACACAGGACAATGTAAACAATGACATCACTGTCCCAGCAAAGATTGCAGAAGGACAAGCACAAACCCAGCAGGCGCACAATGTTCCAAAACAAGCCGATAGGCAGCCATCTCCCAGAATACCAGCTGGAAATGGAGCTGAGAGGGGAGGGAGACCCCCCATCCCATCAACACCTACTGGGAGCCAAGACTGCTTATCAGAGGACTTGCCTTCTCAGAGCCAAGACAGTACTGGAACACAGAATAGCTCAGAAAATTTGTCACCAGGACTGATGTTTCTCAATTTCAGTGAGAAAATGGACCGCCAGGTACTGCCAGGAACTTCCCTCTTAAGTTCCCAAAAAGCATGCTTTTTGAGTTCCGAATCACTGGGTTGTGGCTTCACAAGAATCTGAACAACATCGTTTGTGCATTTCTGAAGTCTGAGATGGGGGACCAGACATTAGTAAACCTGTGCATCTCCAGAAAGCGTCTGACCCCCTGGCAGTAAGCTACAGGAGCATCCCTGTCAGAATTACTAATAGAAAAATAGCAAGGAAATACAGTGGTTTAAACTCAATCTCAGATTAATCCCTGGTCTTAATCAACCTCAAGATGTAGAATTACCCACCCCCAAGACACTTAAACTGACTCTGCTAAAAATAAGATCACTATCAGCAAAAGGACTTTTAGTTAATGACTTAATTACTGAGCATAATATTGATGTTATGTTTCTCACAGAAACAATGAAACACCTGTACTCATTGAATCAGCACCCCCTAATTACAATTTTTTAAAAGTGAGAATAGAAAGAATAAGAGGGGCGGAGGGGCTGCTGCAATATTTCATGATTCACTAGACTGTAAAAGGTTTCCCTGGGCAGTTTTGACTCTTTTGAATATTTCGGAAATGAGGTAAAAGGCCACAAACGAACTCTGACTAAAACTATACACAAAACCCCTAAATATGTGGCAAATATTTTCAATGACTTTAACAAGCTTTTATTGATGATATGCATTGATTATGACTGTTTAATAATTATGGAACACTTTAACATCCATGTTGACAACCCAATAGACAGAGAGGCAAAAAAGCTGAATAATGTACTTCAAAACTTTGGTTTGAGTCAACATGTTAAACAGCGACACATAATCGAGGACACACTCTAGATCTGATTATCTGCAAGGGTGTAAATATCTCCAAGGTCTCTGTAATTTATGTCACGTTGTCTGATCATTTTTCCATTGTTTTTGAAAGTACAATCTCCGTTGACTCGCTTAGTAAAACAGATATTATTACAAAACATTCTCTTATAGACAACACAGCTGAAACTTTTTATCAAATCTACTCCTCCAACTCACTTCAATGCTGTAAACCAGTTGATGAACTGGTATATAACTTGTGCTCTAAAATTTCAGACATCATTGCTTTCATTGCGCCTGTTAAAGTGAAAATTGTGTCTGGTAGGAAGAAATCTCAGTGGATAAATGCTCCACTTGTAAGAAACAAAACAAGCCTTTGTCGAAGGGCTGAACGTAAATGGTGTAAAACTCGACTTCACGTTTACTATTAAATCTACAAAGAAAGGCTGCAAAGCTATCACTCATCATTAAAACATGTAAGGGAAATGTTCTTTGTGGAAATCATAAACAAAAACTTGTGCCCTGTTTGCCACAGTTGACAGGTTGAGAAACCCTCCTGTGATTTTACCACCAGAACTCCACTCTACCAAGGCCTGCAATGAATTTGCCAACTTTTTTACAGAAAAAAATTCAAAAAAATTAGAGGGTTAATCTGCACAACCACACCAAATCCAATAACAATGCTATGCCCAAACATAACAAATGCAGAGAAAATCGCTGAACTTCACCAACTCAACCATGAAAACTTAGAAGAGATTTTAAAACAACTAAGCTCCTCTTCCTGCTGTGTTGATATTCTACCTACAATCTTCCTCATCCATGCGTTTATCTTTAGTTGCATTGATTACTGCAATAGCGTCTTCACAGGTCTGCCTAAAAAAATCAATCAGACAGCTGCAGCTAATCCAGAACGTTCTCACTAAGACCAGGAAAATCAAGCACATCACCTCAGTTCTAAAGTCCTTATACTGGCTCCCTGTCGTTCAGAGAATAGACTTTAAAATACTTGTGTTAGTTTATAAATCACTGAACGACCAAAACACATTAAAGACCTATTGTCGTTGTATCAACTTTCCATACTACTCTTCTGGTTCTGGTCTGCTCTGCATCTACAGAACCAGAACCAAACATGTAGAAGCAGCCTTCAGTTTTTAAGCACCACTAATCTGGAACAAACTTCCAGAAAACTGCAAAACAGCCAAAACACTGAATTCATTTAGTAGTCTGGACCATAAATCTGCAAACAAATGTGGCTAAGATAAGCTTGGTTTTCCAAAGGGTGGACGTTTGAGTGTAAATCAGTTAAGTAAAGTAAGTGAAGTTATTTGTGAAGCACCATTCATACACCAGGTAATTCAAAGTGCATTAGAGGACAAAGATTTATGAACGCAGGATGCTTTGGGAGAATTATCTTCTTCCTTACTGACTAGTCTTTTGGCCCATGTCATTGCGGATAATGGCTCTCTTACCATTTCCAGCCAGCATATTCACCAGGTCCTTTGACTTTGTGCTGGGGATTACACACAGGGTTCATAACAAAACTCATTTATCTCTTGTACACAAAATCTATGTCTTTTCCTGTATGATGTGATGGCTGGCACCTTCAAATATCTGGACGATATACTCAAGGATAAACCAGACTTGTGGAGGTTCATAATTCTCTTCCTGATAGCTTCTCTTTATTTCTTTAGACCTTTCCATGATATCAAACACTTTATAAGTGACATGCAACAGGAAAAAACATGCATATGTTAGGGAATCTTTTGTACAGCGAGTTTTTGTTGAAATTTGATTGCTGTAAGTACATTGTGAGATGAATGACAATTGTGTGACAAGAAGAAGTTAAATTTTAGGTTTTTTTTATGTATATTACAAGTCCTTCAGTTCTCTATTCTAAATTACAGTGCATTAACTGTTCCTTGCAAATGCTATATCAACATCTGTTTACCTTAAATTTTGAGTATCTTGAATTTTGTCTAGTGATCCAGCGTTACAGCAAAATACTACTGGCATTTTTAGTCTTTAACAACTGCATCTCATGAGAAAAAAGATCTCTGTAAGACATTTTCTGTAAATGTCATGTAAATACAGAAAATAAAGTATGAATCTAATGTTCTAAGGATGAATGCACAGAAGATCAGTGATGTTGAAAATGTAATAACTGGTCCACAGATTTGGAAAAGATAAATACCTATACAGATGAATCATGTTCAATATTCAGTAGTGTGGGCGAAAGCATTCGTGAGATACTCTAAGAGGTATGTACCATGGGCCTCTTGACTGCATTTCTGATTAGTGCTTTCCTTATTCGGCCTGTAAGTTTAGGTGGATGGCATTGTCTTGGTAGGTTTACAGTTGTGCCATGCTCTTTCCTTTTCTGGATGATGGATTTAACAGTGCTCTGTGAGATGTTCAAAGCTTGGGAAATCTTTTTATAGCCTAAGCCTGCTTTAAACTTCTCCACAACTTTATCCCTGACCTGTGTGTTCCTTCAACTTCATGACGCTGTTTGCTCCCCAATATTCTCTTAACCAACCTCTGAGGCTGTCACAGAGCAACTGTATTTGTACAGAGATTATATTACACACAGTTGGACTCTATTTACTCAGTGGCAATCATCAGACAACTTCTGAGGGAAATTGGATGCACTCAGAAAAAAGGGGGCTGAATACCTTTTTCACACTGCACTTTTCAGTTATTTATTTGTAAAAAATGTTTTTGAATCATGTATATTTTTCTTTCTACTTCACAATTGTATGCCACTTTGTGTTGATCTTTCACATAAAATTCCAATGAAATATATTTATGTTTGTGGTTGTAATGTGACAAAATATGGAAAAGTGTGTGCTTGTGTTCAACTATCTTAACTTTGCTATCTCAAAATAAAATTCAGTGTCATCAAAAGCTCTCAGAAGTTATCTCACTGGCAAATGGAGTCCACTTGTGTGTTTCATCTTTCATTTCATCTCATTATAAATACAACTGTTGTGTCAAGGCCTCAGAGGTTTGTTGAGGGGCAGTATTATGTGTTTTCCAGCAACATAGAATAATTTTATAGCACAATCAAGTAGCTATGTTACCCTCAGTTGTTATAAACATGCTGTATATATCAAATATGACTTAAAAGAAATTTGACTTTGGGCCTCTGTCTCTTTAAGAACATCCTGCTCTTTCCAACACTCCACCTTCAGGAAGTCACCATACCAGCACTCCTTTATTAATCATTTTACAACGTTTTTACCAGCGTTGCACTAAGAAGTAGCTTGTATACTAAGCTCAGCAAACGCAGAGTTACACCAGGTGTTTGCTAATTGCTGCTGGCTAGTCTGAAGGAGGTGAGTGGGGAAGTCACGGGGGAGGGTTGCTCTGTGAGGCGGAAGCTCGGAAGCTTAGAAACTGCAGCTCTGAGGAGGTGCTGCGTCTCGAAGGTGGAGCTCGGTCCACCCAGGCGTTTTGCACAGCTGAATGGCTGCCAAAGGAGATTAACAGATTTCTGACACATGCATGAAAGAATGAAAGCAACACTCCAGGTAAGTTTTTGGTGAGGGAATAACATTATAATGTGATGTAAATCTCAAAAAGTCAGATTTTACCTTCTGCAGTACTGCTAATGCAGTTTCCACTGTGCATATTAATGCATATCAAAGTATGTTCGGTGTTTGAAATATTAAAATAGGCAGTTATAAGTATTTTTAGAGAGGGTCTCAAGTATTTGCAGACTACATCTGTTCAAGGATAGTTGTGGTCCCTAACCCTTGCAAATACCGGGGGTCCACTGCATGCAGTATTGACTCTGGGTTTTGAATACAAATGGACAGACAACTTTTCGGACTGTTATTTATAAAGCCTTTTGAGAACAACAGATCCCTCTTTCTACTTCACAACTATGCACTACTTTCTATTTGGGTCACAATAGTCTTTGATTAAAAGAAAACTAATGTAAATAACATGGAATAGCTGCCACTGTTGGCTGAACATCTATGGGTAATTCCGGAACAGTCTCAGATATAGCTTTGCAACCACATCAGCTGAACACGAAATGAGGAAAAGTCTTCCAGAGGAATGTTTTCAATGATATTGTGCTCCAGAAGGGTTTCAGAGACTTGCATGATCAATATTGATGATCACATAAGCTGTTCTGTTTGCATCTCTATATTACAGTCACTGTTGTAGATGTAAAATGACATACTTACAGCAGAGAGTCTGCAGAAGAGTCACAATGGTGAGCAAGAAGCAGAGCAGAGATAAGAAATGAGCCAACTGTCTGTGGTCACTGAATGAAGCTAAAAGACAAAAGCCCAAACAAAAATAAATCTTCCTTCAATATAGATTCCCAGGTCAACATTAATAATGTTTTAAAGAGTTATTTACCCAACATCAGCTCAGCAGTAGAGAAACATTTCTTTTTAATCACTTACCTTTAGTACAATCAAGCTATGTTGATAGTTTTGACTTTAATTTTGAGAAACATTGAGGTGAAATGCAGGCTACACATAGCAAGGTTTACAGAGTACAGTCAGAACCTGGAACATGTTCTCTCTAAGAAATGTCAACATAGACTTTCTCACTTTAACTTTGAAAGCAAAGCATTTTAAAATATGTACTAAAAGGAAACTATCAGCATGGTCATACACTACTTAGCTTCAGTTCAATTTGCTAAAACAAAATCTAATCATAGCCTTTATGGTTACTTTAAACAGCCCTTGACTTCAAAAAGGAAAAGCTCAGTAATCAAATTTCTTGAAAAAAATAACTAAATGAACAATGAATTCACAGTAAAGTTTTAAAAACCACTTGACATAGTTTAATACATGATTAAACTATGTTTTTCAAGTACAGGAGCAATCCACTTGGAGCACTTGATCTTTTCCAGGGGTGAAAAGCCTTTTTAGTGTTTGGGATTAAAAAAACCCTAATAATAAAAGAGCTAATGTACATGTGACTGTGCAATTATACCATTCAGGGAAAGAAAGAAAAAAATATTTACTTTTTCCTGTGGGGACATTAGTCCTTTCTCCTTCTAGTAAAGTTAATCCATTGTTTACTCCCATGATGATCTCATTAATAATCAGCATATAAAAGTTAGATTTCACTCTTTTGCTACATTAAAACATAACTTTTCTGTCTTAAATTATGTTAAAAATCATGCAGACTTCTTTGTGTCTAGGTGCCTACTACCATCAGGCACAAATGAGAGGCTCAAGAGTCTGATACTGTGTTATGTATGAATACCAAATTACTGACTCTCCAACTGTATGTAAAGTAGAAGTGAGTGTGATAGCCAAATAAGTCTGGCAGGACAGAGATCACCATTTATCTCTTCTTTCAGAAAATATCAACAGGACAATGGGGAGGATGTGGATCATCTTGTGATTGTGATAGGAATTGCGGGTGACAGTTCTTAAATGATGTTAGTAGTAAGTGTTTAGTTCAAATATTTAGTTTTATTCCCTAAAATTGACCAGGAAGTTACAGAATGTTATAATAATGTAATTTTGTCTCTATGTCACCACAGCAACCCTTGAGCTGACAACAAACATGGCCTTGAAAGACACATAGAAATAAAGCCAAATAAGAGGTTAGTGTCGTCTTTGCTTTCCTAAAATTGTGTCATTTTATTCCCTAAATGCTTTAACAACTTGCCCATATATACATTAATAAACTCATTTGACTGTGGGCTGATATGCTCTTACTACTAATATTAGAGTTGCTGCATCAAAGCAGGGAGCACAGTGGTGCAGTTGTTCACACTGCTGGCTCACAGCAAGAATGTGTGGGGCTTGAATGTTCTCCCTCTGCATGCATGTTTTCCTCGATACTCCAGCTTCCTCCCACCATCCAATATTTAGTTCAGAGAATAGACTTTAAAATACTTCTGTTAGTTTATAAATCACTGAATGGCTCAGCACAAAAATGTATCAACTCCCTGTTGTCATTGTATCAACCTTCCAGACCACTCAGGTCTTCTGGTTCTAGTCGACTTTTCATCCCCAGAGCCAAAACCAAACATAGAGAAGCAGCTTTCAGTTTTTATGCACCATAAATCTGGAACAAACTCGCAGAAAACTGCAAAAAAACTGAAACACTGAATTCTTTTAAATCAAGGTTAAAAACCCACCTGTTTACAGCTGCCTTTGATTTGAAGTAATTGAAACATTGACCAATATTTTTGAACTATATTTGCTTGATGATCTCTATAATTTTGATGCACTGATATTTGCTCGATTTTGATGATTTTCATGTATACTTGCTTGATGATTTTGATGATTTTGCAGTATACTTGATTGATGTCTTTATTATATGAAGCACATTGAACTGCCTTGCTGCTGAAATGTGCTATACAAATTAACTTGACTTGACTTGAGTGCCATAGCTGAAATCAAGGCTTAACAGGCCAGGCATTTACTTTCCAGTTTAGTACTGTCCAATTTTGTTGAGCCTGTGCAAATTGAAGCTTCAGTAACCTGTTCTTAGGTGGTAGGGGTGACATCCAAGGTAGTCTTCTACGACTCCAGCCCATCATCTTTAAGATCTGAGAGGTTGCTGTCTTTCTATTATCTCAAACCAGTCTGTCCATTCTCCTTTGACATTCTTCAAAGAACAATAATCAAATATCTTGTTACTCACTAGATATTTGATTATGTTTAAAACACTCCACAAATTACATGGATATGTATAAAAACCAAAATGCATTAAATTGCTGCCATCTGATTGGCTGATTAACACATCTGAAGGCTCAACCAACCTAATTCCAACTATACCAGACAGCAATGGTTTGTTGTGAAATTGTAAACTGTCAATATTTGCTAACAAAGGGTGGTGAACTATGGATATGATCATTATTTTTGGTTTTAGTAGTTTAATCTGATAAAGCCAGCTAAAGCAAACAGTCTTACCAGCTGTTAGCTACCACCAATCCATAATTTTATTTATCAAGAAAACTATTACAGATAGTGACTTCACAGAACCTCATTTCAGTCTAAACTAACTCTTCAAAGACTGAATGACTTTTGACTTTTTGTGCTTGTGTAAAAAGAGGTTAACATAACTAAAAGACATCTAGTGCCTCAAGCTGGGTACACTCTACATCGGTGTCTTCTACAAGATGTTGCAGAAATTATGTTATTTCAAATAGTTTTATTCAAAATTGGTGTATATTTGCAAACATCTTCCAGCATTTATTATTCATAATCTTCCTCATTCAAGTTTTACAAATTAGTATGTATTTTTGGCTCACACTTGAGGGAGAGACTGTTTTGAACATGGTATAACACTTGATATAGTTACAGACAAACACAGGAATAAACAAAACAAATGCTATCAAAATGCTGGAATATACAGCAAAGGCGAAAATAAGCAGATCGTGTGTTAATGATGATGATGTTTCCATTGTTCTACATATCGAGTTAAGAACTTGCAAACCTTTCTCTGCAGTATATGTATGTAGTCTAAGTGACAAAAACAGAGGAAAAGTTTGAAAGAGGTGTAACACATTTGGCCCACTATTTATCACAGAAAAAACAGGGACATGATTTCAAAGTGCTTCATACTTTGGCATACAAAGAAAGATTTTGCAAATGTTTAAAGCTAACGATTTCAAATGTCGTAGTTAATATCCCCTTTTAACACAATCAAAGACAGGTCAGAGCAAGAAAGCCTGACATAAAGCCAAACTTAGACTGATAAGAACAGTTTATTACTGAAGATATGCTTCAAAAACAAAAAAAGAGGTAAGTAGGGCTCAGAAAAGTGCTATGTACTTTTTTACTTATTTACAATGTGACAAATACAGTTATAAAGTATTTTAATCATTTGAAACAGACCATCTGCTATTATTTACATGTACAAAAAGGAAAGAAAAAAAACTGAAGGTGTAAGTTGCGACCATGGATCAGCAATACTCTCACTTTTTTAGCTGTTCTGAGCATGTGCAGCTGCATATGTGTTGGCGTGGCTGCCTTTGCCTTAGGGTTTGAGCTGGTTGGAAATAGGCAGGATCAGGTCAGGTGTTCACAGTTAAATCCTAACCTAAGCCACCAGTTGATCAGGAGACGATTCACAGTGCTGACACGTTGTGGGCCGGTTTACCTGTTTTGATGCTGTTAGGTGGCATGAAGCCATAGCATGTCACACCTGACTTTAAACCATCTCACTGTTATGTAACAACCATTTGACAGCGGTCAACTTATGAAGCTTTTTCAGTTCTGTGCTGATAATATGCATAATTTGGTACAACACATAAACCATACAATAAATTCTTTTTATTTTCTTTTTCTTGAAAAAAGCCTGCATTATTTTCAATATGAAATACTAATATAATGTATATAAGTTAACATTATTAAGTCATGCTATGAAAATGCCAGCTTTGACCTGTAAAAAACCCCAACACATCCTGCGACAACATTGATCCTGCTGAGGAGCTGATGAGGCTTTTTCCTGTCCCTTTTACTCTCTTTTTCACCCTCTTTTAATGTTTGTGTTGATTGCAGCAAGCTCGTCAATAGCATCCAGCAACTTCTGTAGCTGTTCTGTTGAAAGGAAATCCAATTATGTGTGTTGAATCCATCAGAGCAGCCGCAGTCGTGACCATACAGGCAGTAAATCCAAAGCGCTGCGCTCTTGGGAGCTTTCAAAGCAGTCCTGCTGAGAACATGGAAGTGAGGGCGTAGGTGGAGAAGGCAGAAAGATTATACTTCTCCTCTCTCCATCCATTTTTGACACATGTATTTAATCATATAATCCTACTGCTTTGCCTGTAGGAGTTCAATGTTTCTCTTTAGTGGCAAGGCTCAAAAGGAAGCTCAGTCAGCCCTCCGTGAAGTTCCACTGCATCTTCAGACCATGACATGACGTCACCAATGAGGTGGCTTCCACATGTTGCTTGGGTGTGAATCTCATTGGCTGTCAAGACTCTGGACCAGAACTGGAGATCTGACAACTCTCCCAAGAAAGACTGAGTGATGTCAAAGCGGCCTCCCATAGTGTCCTGTGGTGTGGGGGAGAAGGCACGTGAATAAATAAAACTCCAAATAGGAAGTACAGACTGACAGTTCAATAATATTTATAACAAACAACTCACCTGCTCCTGACCCAACATAAAAATCCCTCCAGGTTTTAAGGGATTCCAGGCTGACAGGTTCTGCCCGGAACCTTTCTTCACTCCATCCTGGTAAGCCTCCCAAACTCCATCACGTGTTGACCATGTCACACACACATGATGCCACTTTCCATCTGTCAAAGTTATTGGAACTGTCACCGCCTAAAAACCAGAAAGAGTAGAGAAGGGTAGAAAAAGACACACAGAAAAATGTTATTTAACTTGAAACTGAAGATTTTATTCAGCCTTACTTATACTGCTTTGTTTCAAAAATGCCTGGTATACTTCCAGTCAATAATTCTAACCTCAAGAGCAAGTTTTTGAAGAAAATACTTTAAGATTTTCTTGGTTTTATTTCTCAAGCTTACTAATGTGGACATCTTAAAAAAGTAATATGATGAAATAAATTAATAAAAGAAGTCAATTTTTGGACTCTTCTTCTCCAAAGCAACACAGCTACTGGACATGATAAACTGTTTTGGAGAAATTATTTTATTATGTTGAGTTGTCTCTAGGCACAAGTCAGTTACAGAAAGCCGCAGTTTCAAAGCTGCGTGTATTTTTCATCCCAGTGCAGCACTTCCTTTGCTGCACTTCCTTTAGCCTCTTACTAAAGCTGTAGCCTCTACAGTTTTCTCCAGCTGTATGTAGCACCAAGTAATACAACAATGCTCCTCCCCCACCTAATGCTACCCATTGCCTTTGCCAACAAAAAACTGATATTTGGTTATTTATTTATTTATTTATTTTTGTTATGAAATCCATGGATCATCACAGGGTGACACTTATCTCTTTTAGCAGCAATAGGGAAAAACTTGCTTTTCTGTTTCGAATAAAAGTAATACGGTCATTTTTACAATTATGTTTTAAATTTCTGTATCAATTCCATAATACAAAGATTAAGCAAAGATCAGGAAAGCAATGGCCCTTCTACATATGTTGCCATGCACTGAAAATAAACTACAAGAAAAAGGGTATCACACATTACAATTGCATATAAAAAAAGAAGCTTTCCAGTATTTGGTTATACATTTAGTCTTCTTATGTGAATGTTGTTTTAATAGTCCCTTTAGCAAGCTATGAGCAGCATTTGGAATGCAGCCAAGAACAGCTTGGCTACTCAAACAGACACCCTGATTAATTAATCTGCCAATGTCAGCTTGTTATACTCCCAGCATTATCCTATAAAGAGCAGAATGGCAAAAATAGTTAATGTTCTGAACAAAAAGCACTCAAAAACAAAGTTGAAGTTTTATGTAAATAAGGTGATGTTTGAAACTATAGTATTATTATTTAAGATTACTGTCAAAATCTCATACCAGTCAACGTCAGTCTCCCACTGTCCAAGGTTAGATGTGATGTCAAGTGACTTTGGGTAAAAAAATGATATAAATAACTTAAATTGAGTGTGAGGTAATACTACATTATTATTGTGATATAATTTTGCACTTGTTAAAGTGTTTTTAATCCTACTGATCAAATCATCTTAAAACATCTGTAGTTGACAGTTTCATATTTATCCACATGCATAAAGAACAGATGATTCTTTACATGTTTCAGGTACAGCTCAGGAATCTTGTGCTGTTCTGTATTGATGAATTATTGGTTCCTTGTTTTTGGTTAACAGACATTTTCTTCTCATGGTCATAAAAATATATTTCATCCCTAATTGCATGTTCATTATTTCCAAGTTATAAAATAACTACCTCTCATGTGAATACTGAAAAAGATCACTTCAACTCAACAAATTTCTTTTACACCCAGCCAAATGAATTTATGGTTTTAAGTGGGTAATTAGGTATTCAGATCAGTGCCCTGCATATGACTCACAGACAATAAACATGATAGTTTTATGTTTCTGGTCTCTCCTACAGACAATTGGGTCAGTCAGTACAAGACTATAACAGGATTAATTGCTTTGCTGATTTGTCTGTTGAGATCACTTCACCCAGTACTGGGGCAAGGAAGGGACACAGTCAACCATCTGCTTTTCATTCAAAGAGGAAAAAGGTATTGGCCTTTCAGAGAAAAAAAGATTAGGGGATTGGTAGCATAATCAAGTCTTGGTAGCATAATCAAGTCTTGGTAGATCATTAATTTGTATGTAGGTTAGTGTCAGTCAAACCTAGATATCCACAGCCAATTTCCTGGAGAAAAAACAAAAACATAGTGTTCCAACTTTTTTTTGTAAAAAAGGAAAAAAAAAAGTTCACAAATATGCTTCCAAGATAAATCCAGAAAAGTCTTTGCCTTTTGTTTAAAATACAACATAAAGGATACTTGAAGTAAATAAGTTGATTTTTATGTTTAGATCAATATTGGAGTGTTCTATGGGGAACAGCAAAAATATTGGTAAATTCATAGTTAATGTTTTAGCCAGTGTTATAGGCTTTTTTGGATACCTAAGTGGTTTAGCTGGCAGTGACAGGCCAATTAGGCAGTATGATCTGTATCATTTGTGCTATCAGTCAACATTAAACAAAAAGAGCTTGCTAATAATTAAACTACATGCACTAATACTTGCATATAGAAATAACTTTCCATAGGTGGGTATCCTGCTCCGAACAAGTAAGGCAATAGATTAAGGCTATTGAGTCTACTAAAAATATTTTAGATTAAAAGGAAAATGCTGCACTTTCTTAGAAAATAAATTCAAATTGTGATTCTTTCAGAACATTCCTACAAGTATTAGTTTGGAGTCCCAATCAAGGTTTTTTTGAACATAATTGCTATCCAACTGTGATTTTGTGTCAATGGTTCAATTACCTTATGTGTGTTCTTTTTTTAAATGTCACTGCTTGCAAAATTGCCCAATAGGCTGACAAATTATTTAGTTGATCTACAAAAATTCAGGTTTGATACAAAAATGTATTTATCAAACTTTAAAATGACACAGGCAGATGGTTTAGTGAAGACTGTACCGGTATGGGTTGAGTCAGAGCTATCATTTTGAAACATATGTATCAGATAACATGTCAAAACATTATAGCTCTATGCATATTGGAGCTAACCTAAAGACACTCTGACTGGGACAAAACATGTTTGGCTGTCAGGAAAAAAATGAGACTGGATCATAATTGTTGCATATACAACAGCAGTTATCAAACCACTGTTAAAAAAGAACAATCTGGACAAATCACTATTGCAGAATTACAGGCCAATCTCTAACCTTCCATTCATCAGTAAAATTATTGAAAAAGCTGTGTTTCAACAGTTAAACAGCTTCTTAACAATGACAAACTGCTTTGATGTCTTTCAGTCCAGTTTCTGTGCTCACCACAGCACTGAGACTGCCCTCGTCAAAGTGTTCAATGATATCCACACAAATACAGACTGTGAAAGAACCACAGTGTTGGTTCTGCTGGACCTCAGTGCAACATTTGACACTGTTGACCATGATATATTATTAAAGCGACTGGAGTGCTGGGTCGGACTCTCTGGTACAGTACTCTATTGGTTCGGATCCTACCTAAAGAACAGGGATTTCTTTGTGTCAATAGGAAACTTTGCATCGGAGCGGACAGAAGTTACATGTGAAGTACCCCAGAGTTCAGTCCTGGGACCCCTCCTATTTAATATCTACATGCTCTCACTAGCTCAGATTATTACAAGTAATAAAATTAGCTACCATAACGACGCAGATGATACACATTATGATGTGTATCATCTGGATAGTAATGTATGATGCTCTACATTATGATGTCACCAGATGACTTTGAACCCATCCAAGCACTGAACAGATGCTTAGAACAGATCAATGTGCCATAACTCTCTCTAGCTGAACAGAAAGAAAACTGAAGTAATCATTTTTGGAAATAAGAGGAACGATCAAGAGTCAGCACACAGGTTCAGTTATTATAGCTAGAAACTACTGATTGAACCTGAAATCTAGGTGTAGTGATGGACTCAGACCTGAACCTTCAGAGACACATAAAGACAGTTAAAAAATCAGCCTTCTATCACCTGAAGAACATTTCCAGGATTAAAGGACTAATGTCTCAATAAGATCTAGGGAAACTCATCCATGCATTTATCTTTAGTCGCACTGATTACTGCAACATTGTCTCTACAGGTCTGCCTAAAAAAAAAAAAAAAAAAAAAAAAAAAAAAAAAAAAATCGATCAGACAGCTGCTGCTGATCCAGAACGCTGCTGCTTGTGTTCTCACAAAGACCAGGAAGATAGAGCACATCACCCAAGTTCTAAAGTCCTTACACTGGCTCCCTGTAGCTCAGAGAATAGACTTTAAAATACTTCTGTTAGTTTATAAATCACTGAAAAGCTTAGCACCAAAATACATTAAAAGACCTGTTGTCATTGTATTAACCTTCCAGACCACTCAGCTCAGGTCTTCTGGTTCAAACCTACTCTGCATCCCCAGAACCAGAACCCAACATGGAGAAGCAGCTTTCAGTTTTTATGCACCACAAATCTGGAACAAACTATCAAAGAACTACAAAACAGCCGACACACTGAGTTCCTTTAAATTTAGGTTGAAAACCCTCCTGTTTAGAGCTGCCTTTGATTAGTTGTAAGAGGAACATTGGTCAATATTTTCGAATTATATCTGCTTGATCATATTTGCTCAATGATCCTCATGATTTTGATGCATTGATATTTGCTTGAAAATTTTGATGATTTTCATTTTGCTTGATGATTTTGCTGTATACTTGATTGATGTTTTTATGATGTGAAGCACTTTGAACTGCCTTGCTGCTGCTATATATATATATATATATATATATATATATATATATATATATATATATATATATAAAGTATATTAAGTGCTATACAGTACATATATTTTATTGTTTGTACATGGCAGTAATTTTAATAAAGTGAATTTGGACTCTGTTGGCTAATGCAACAACATGAATTGATGCAACAATAAAACCAATAAAACCTACACTACCATTCATTAAAAAACGTTTAATTGGGGCCTGCCATAGCAATGCACTGCCTCCCATGCAATGCATGGAGGCACCTATTACTCTCCACCTTGAAACTGCTTTCTCCGTTAATGCGGCCCAAACCGTAGTGTGCACCCCCACAATATATATCAAAAATTCCAGCTCGTTCTCGAGATGTGTGCCATTACTCAACTTTTCGTTTCGAGTTACCATGGCAACGTAATTAGTGAAAAACTACCCCATACAAAGTCAATGCAGAGAGGTGCTGAAGACATCCTAAAAAAAACAATATTTTTGAGGATTTACTGTGTCATCATGGTTTCGCCTACAAACGCCATTCAACACTCAGTTTGTAGATACGTCCGTGCTGTGTTCAGAAGTGAAGACGGTATGTTGATACCTCTGACGGTTTTTCCACAACACACCTCACACTTTGGCAGGCCCCTTTTAAATTTCTTCAGAAATTTTCTAGTTGTAAATGTAGTTGATTACTGTTGTGGGTGTAGATGGTAAAATATTTTTTAATAAGTTTTATCTTATGCTTATATCATCTTAGTGATTTTCCAATACAGGTAATAGCCACAGCTAGTAGTATAGGATTATTATCTTTTTAGAAGCTGACCATGTTGCTCACTTTTTACAGCTGGTAATGTTTTTATAATCAGGTACATTATAAACACAGTTTTTACATCTACAGTAATTTTGTAAAATTATGAATGGACAAGCTGTAAGTTAAACATTTATGTCTATTTAAACCACAAAGCCTTGAAGTATCAGTTTCTGCCATATCTGATGGTCGATTTTTCTATATTTTCTATGTGATATTTGCTATCACATATCTTTCACCTTGTCATTTATGAGCAGCTCCATGGGGTTGCTGCCCCATTCCATTAACACCAGCTCATTAGCTTGCCCAGGTACGGCGTAGGAAAAGGGTGTTCCGAGGCCAGGACCTTCCCCTGGCTTCAGCCACAGACAGATGGTGAGGGCAAAGATCTCGTTGACCACTGATCTCTTCATCCTGGCATACATGTAGTTGGTCCTCATGGGAAACTCAAGCAGGAAAGCACTTGGACTCTTAAGCTTCTTTTGGTTTCCTGGTAAGATTGAGAGAAAAGATTGGATTCATCCCACTAAAACTAAAGATTAAACTGTGTTACACTTTTCTCACAAAACAAAATGCCTTTTGACCATTAAGAAGCTTGAGATTTGGAGTGGAACTCCTTTTCTAACAAATACATTTAGTTTAGCTTTCACTGTTGCTGTCATTAGTTATCAACAAAAGTTGAATCATTGTTTTAGTATAGTTACATAAACTGAGATGATTTTTGAAGCACGATGAAACCAGTTGTCAGTAAAAATAGATAAGACCAATATATATATTTTTTTTACCTCTTCTTATGCATAATTTAATCAAAGTCATAACTGGTGATACTTCAGATGGTTACAATTACGCAGAAAGCAACGAGATAAAAAGTAGCTGGAGATAAATGACTGAAGTAGGTCTCCTGGATTAAATTGTAAATGTTTGAGAACAGTATTTAAGGTTCTGTACCAGTGCTTCCCAACCCTGGTCCTGAAGGCACATTTCCCAGCATGTTTTAGACGTTTCTCTACTTTAACACCCCTGATTCAGACGATTGGAGTCCAGCAAAGTTTGGTAATCAGCCATGAATTGAAATCAGGTGTGCACAAGCAGGGAAACCTAAAACATGCAGGGAAGTGTGCCTGGAATAGAGCAGCTCATCTGAGCAATCAAGCTGCGAAGCAAAGTTGTGTGACAACTTAGGAGGATGAAAATAGCTCAGTTTGAATTGATTATGATGCTTATTATCTTCTTTAACAATTTTTTTTAGGACTGACTGTATTGTAATAGTTTTCTGAAAATCCCGCATAGGACTGAGGACACCTGGGAGAGCATATACAGGGACTGGTAAGTGCTACCAGTTTAGGATGTGACATTTCCACCATTCCACAGATTCTACTAAATAATACCTATCAGCCCAAGGTCCCTTAAAGTTATTTCTGGTTTCATTAGGAGTTGTAATCTGTCACATTTCATCAGAGGCTAGTAACTCAAATGGGGATCAGAACTATAACCAAGGGAAACATGGTGTACTGTTAAAATCTTTGTAAAATATTATGAAGTTAAAGGTAAACTTCATAATATTTTGATTTATTTATATAAAAATGTACCTTGATAAATAAGCAAAAATACCTAACTACCAATAGCAATTGACTCATATCAATGGTTAATAAAGAACGTGTGTAGGTATGTGTGTTTACCATGGTCATTGCTGTGATGTAGTTGGCCAAGAACTGTTTCCAGCTTGCTGTGTCCAGACCCCCGCAGACTTGTTTCCTTGCTTGTGTAAGGAAGGCGCCTTGGAGGATACTCCCCTTCATGATGGTGATCATGGTCCTCAGTCCCATGATGATCACCATGGTGATTACCGTGGTGATTATCATGATGGTCATCATGATGTCCTGGTCCATGGAGATAATCATGGTGATCATCATTGTGACCTGTTCCATGATGGCTATCCTGGTGGTCATTATGATGGTCATTGTGATGGCTGCTGTGATGGTCTTCATGATGACCATAATAACGTCTATGATGCCAGTTGTAGTGGGGGTCATAATGGCGACTATGATGGTTGCTGTGATCGTTGTATCTGTGGCTACCATGGTGGCTGCTGTGATGGTCTTCATGGTGAGCAGTGCCATGGTGGTTATCATGGTAGCTATCATCGGGATGACCACCATGATGACCAGAATGTCGGTCATCATGGTGGCTGCCACTGTGGTTATCATCATGCGAGTCATCATGGTGATCAGCATGGTGGTCATTACGGTGATCTCTGTAGTATCTATGTAACTGTTCTTCTAGAGCATTGATCTTTCGCTGGAGGAGTTCTCTCAGGGAGCTTGAGTAGGAACTGGAGGAGTTTCTTGCCTGGAGATAAAAAAGATATATATATATATATATATATATATATATATATATATATATATATATATATATATATATATATATATCTCATAAACTTAACTAGCAACTTAAATATCAAAGTGTAGCCTCTAAGCCTTGATCCGAACAATGGAACAGAGTTTTAAATATCATTTTCTTTCCTATTGCAAAAATATTTTAATGTAAATAGCAATAAAATAAAGTCTAGCAAAACTTTTTTAAATTGCCAAAAAAGTTTCAACCCCTCCTTTTATTTGCTTCTATTCCCTCACCCCCTTGCTTGTTCTCATCTTCCTCACCGGCAAATCCGGCTTTGTTTCCTCCCAATACACGCCACAATTAGTAGCCTTATCAAGAGGGATGAAACTAATTGAAGGTGAGTCTGGCTAGCGCCCTGCGGTGCATGACCAGGGGCCAGTGGTGTAGACATCTTGTTAGAGGAGGGAGTGAGACAGGGTAAATCCTGGCAGTGATTATGTTTTGACTAGCACCTTTAAGGGAGATTGAATGAGATTTCTCTGAACACGGTCTGAGAAATAAGGCTTTTCACATACTTGTGCACCAGCACAATAATGTGGATAGGTTTTATGAATAACTAAGATGAAGTTAAATTTGAAAAGACTCACAAAGCATCTTGCTCTACATTCATAAGCCATCCTGCCCAACAACTCCAGCAGAGTGGAGCAACTTGTACCTATTTTTGTGTCAGGTCAGTGGTATCTCTTCAGCCAAAAACACACAAGTAATAGAGAAAAGTGTTTTGCTTTTTATTGTTATCATTTTGTTTTTTAATTTTACTTAAATTTGTCTTTTTCTCATGTTGAACAAAATTGAGACCTCCTTTTTTCAGCCCTGTTTTTGCCACAATCTCTTTAATGCAAACTGTTTTGATCTTGGAGAATAAGGAGTTATTTGCTTTAGCCAGAAACAAATCTATCTTTGTGCCTATTTTCTGAACTGGGAGGACAAGAACATTCAGGTTTACAACATTTACCCCCTTGTGATGTTTTTTGCACCATCCTCCCAGATTTCTAAAGAATATAGTTAGCATTTAAAATCCATTAAACAGCCTTTATATCCCATTCACTTTAAGTATGCTTGAAATAAAAATGTTACAAAATATGTTGAGGAGAACCAAGTTTTTCTAGAAGGCAAACATAAAGAAACACTTTTTAAAAATTGGAACAATCATAAAATTGTTTTTTAAAAATCTGTGCAGTTGTTATTTTTTTCTGTCTGTACAAACGTATGTTTATGTTGTTCTGGTTCACCATTGGCTGTGGGGTATCCCAGCTTTCAAAAAGCCACAAGACACCCCAGAAAGGCTCCCTGTCCATTACAAGTTGTTAATTGGCCAGTAGCAGGAGACGTTCCATAGAGACTTCTGATGTTTTCATACCAGAGGTGTTTAGTCTATTTAAAACAATGGTGCCCAAAGTCAGTCCTCAAGGGCTGGTACCCTGGATGATTTAGTTATTTTCCTGATTTAACACACCTGAATCAAATGATGGTTCATTAACAGGCATCTACTTAACATTGTTATGTGCTGAGATATAGATGGATCATTTGAATCAGCTGTGTTGGAGCAGAGACACATCTAAAAATGGCAGGAAACAGGCCCTTGAAGACTGGAGCTGGGTATGCATTAAAACAAGCTCTGGTTCAACGCCCCCCCCCCCCGTTGTTGTTGTTGTTGTTGTTGTTTGTTTGTTTGCTTAGATATGAACACAGCAATTGTACTAGGGTGTGGATCATACCCGAGACTGCTCAGAGGAGGTGGTCTCGATATGGTTCCAAATTAATTCCAGAGTGGTTTATTTATGGTGCAAGTTATATCCAACCTCGATACGACACAGTTACCAGATGCATGCTGCAAGCTAGATTCAATGCCCTCACATATTTGGGTATGTATTGCATCATGGAATGTGGTAAAGTTAACAAACTAATAAACAAAGGCTCCAAGTCTAATCATAAAGTCCTATGCAACTTTCAAGTTTTCTTCTCAAATTCCATTTGGTATACCTCTTGAATCATTTTTCCTGAAATATTAACCAAAGCACACTAATGACATGATCAAATTCTTTGTGTTTTAGATATGGAACAAGCTGGAACACAGTATCTGCTTCCTCTATTTACATAAATACATTTGGTAAATACAGAAAGCAGACTCATCTGACCAATAATCAGACTAAACTTTCTAGCATGGTAGTAGTTTCAAGTTTTTGTGCACTTGGAGTTTTCTTTGTGGGAAAAGAAACCAAACCACCAGAAAACGTTAAAAGTTAACAAAATCAATTGATTTAGACTGATATGAACTACAGCAAACTATAGATGTCAAAATGGCCTTACAAAACTCAAAGATGAGAAATAACATGCATGTTTCCAATATTTGATTTAGACACTACAACTTTACATGGTTGGAAAGCTGGTAGCACTGTTGCCTTGCCACAAGAAGACCTCTGATTTGAATCCCCAAGTTCTTTCTATATAGAATTTGTACGTTTTCTCTGTGCATGCATGACTTTTCTCTGTGTACTTTGAGTAATTTCCTCACATTTCAAACAATTACGGACATCTTAAACACTTTAAAAAGCAAGGCAAACACAAGAATCCCAGCATAAAAAAGTTTCAGTTTCTGAACCTTCAAAAGCATGACAGAAAAATTTTTGCATCATTATGGTAACAGTTTAGCAATAAGGTCAGTGTCAACATGGACAAGGACTGTAATTCATTTTGCTTCACTAACCTGCAAGTTCTCAAGTCTCTCTTTCAATGTCTGTAGTGTCTTTCCAGTCTGTTCTGGGGAAAAAGAGCTATGTTTGCTATATGATGAGCCCTTTCGATGGTGGGGGTCCGATCTGTGGCCGCCATGGGGGGAGTGATGATCACTGCCATGATGTGTTGAGGGCCCATGGTGCAATGATGATGGCCCATGATGGCTACCATGATGTCCATGGTGCTCATCATGGTGGCTGTTATGGTTGTCAAGGTGGCTGCTATGGTGCGTGTCATGATGATTGTCATGGTAATCATGGTGGCTTTCATGATAACCAATGCTGTGGTGACCGCCAAAGCCTTCACACAATGTGAGTTTGGCAGTCAGCTCTCTGATGGTCTCCCGCTGGTCCAGGATTGTTTCCTTCTGCCTTACAAGGCTCTCACGAAGGTGCAAAATGGTGGCTTTTGCCTCATCTGACATTATACCACGATGATTACCACTACTGTGGTCATTCCCATGACTGCTACTGCTTGGTCCATGGGGCACAGAGGGTGGTGAATAACAGCTGGGGTCTGCTTCTGGGGGAACAGGAGTACATACAAATTTGGGACTAATTCCATAGTCATATTCTATGGTGCCCACAGCAGCAGCACATGACAAAAAATAATAAAAAATCAAAGAGTGTAGGGAAAAAAGAGGCAGAATTAAACCCAGAGGTGGTCCAAACCTTTGCTCATATCTTACAAGTGAAGGCATGAGGCTCAGAAGGCTGTTGTCTCTGGCCATGCTTTGTTAGAATGAATGTAGTTCCTAGATAAATGATGGTTTTCCCAAGAATTAGCTTTACTTTGAAGAACACCATGAATGGAAGTCATTTGTATTGAATGTAGGTGTTTTGTGACATATCATTTCAACAAATTCACTTCAGACATAATCTTCACTTGGATGGTTTAAAAAAAAAAAAAAAAAAAAAAGGTAACACAAACTCCAAGAAAGTATTCCACAGATGAACAAAGGTCACTGCCAAACTGGTTATCATTTGGCCCTTAAGCTAACCTATTTGAATCAGACAACGTTTCTTGGCTCCATGGTAAGTTAACGGGCTGTGGGAACTTGGCTGATGTATTGTGAAAGGTTCTTCCACCCACTCGAGGACGAGGTGCTGGGCCAGTGCCAGGCAAGTGATCAGTCTTGGCTCCAAGGACTTCCTGTGCTTGACAGCTAAGTGTAATCCATTTAATTTCAGCTTCTAAACATCCATCAGATCCTGGAGTAACATTTCCTGTTGCACAGAGAAAAGAGGTAGGAAAAACAAAAACAATGAGTCTGGGAAAAGACGAGAAAATTGAAACAAAATTATTAATTGATACAACTGTTAAACTTTATTTGATACTTTGTTGAAATTATATTTTCTTAACAATTTGAAGAATAAGGAATGATCTCATTACCAAATGGGGGTCACACTAAAAATGTGACCCCCATTTTACATTAAATCTGTCAAGACTTAAGGAAATAATATATATAAGGAGGACAAGGTTCTATCTGTTGATAGTCTAAAAGAACAGTTCCATTTATTGCGTCTTCTAAATGTCATGTACAAATCTACAACTATTTCAAAAAATATTTTTTTAATTTCTGTTCCATGGTAAATTGTGTTATTTAAATTTTAATTAATATCTCATTTGAACTCCATCTAAATATCAATGTTTATCTACTATAATATATTACTTTAGTTCCTTAATAGTTACCCGACTTCCAAAACTGCAGTTTTTTTAAATATAAATTGAGACAACTTTGAGAAAAAAAAAGCTGAAGCATCAAAGACCAAAATTAAAACCAATCAATCTCTTACACATTTGTGCTGACCAAACTGTTTTATGTCTAATTCAAGAGGGAATATAGTTTAGATATTAACAGCACAGCACAGTATGAGTGAGCCCTAATAAATATAGCTATTTCCTCTTGAAAATGGAAGTTGAATAAAAGAAGAGTATTGTCATCTCTAAAACAACATAAGGAGGTTGTGAGGTTTTTCCAGAGAGCATGATACAAAGCCAAGAAAAAAGGTTTCAGAACACATAAGCTGTTGTTCCTTCTAAGCTCCTTATCCTTACAGCCAATCACCAGTTTAGACACCCACTGAGACCATGGACATTTGAGTCTGATGCAGTGTCCTTTCTCTGACTTTGAAAAAAAAATGCTTTTGATATACTAACAAATTAAATTATTTCAGTATTTTTGCTGCTGTGTGACTTTCTGTTTGAACAGATATTGGTTTAGCATTTCAATTCAGTTCAGTAGTATTTTATTTATCCCCTAGGGGAAATTACCAATTCCAGTACAACCCATCCAGGACAAACGGATGGGTTGTAGTGGCATTTAAGTTGTAAGCATTTATATTGACATGTTATGTTTTGTCATCAGAATACCTAAAGATAAACTGAAAAATGTTTAATAACATAACATGTAGGAATGTAGCACATACATTTGCAGTGGCCACTATTGCTTGAGTAAAAGTTTTTTATAAGTTATGTTTCCAACCAAGCTGTTAGTCATGAACAAAAATGTATAAAAAACACTACACCATGGTTTTTTTTATTGGACAACAGGGTGGATGTTTTACAACTGCAAGTACACATGCAGTATGTACACCCTGAAGTAAGAGATTTCTTTGTTTTCTTTTTTGACTGGATCCATAGCAATATCTGAAATGATGTACTATTGGAGCTAACAGCTAACATCCTTTCATAGTCCCTATGTTCTGTCCTGATTGTGTGGCATAACTCTGAGCTAAAATCTGAAATGGCAATAGCACCACCAGGCAATACTGCAGTTGGTTACCATGGATACACAAGCTGGTGGAGGGAAATTGCAGCCCAAAGAGTAACAAGGATTTCTTAGGGAGCTCCTGCTGCTTTTTTACTTATGTATGAAATCACAAATAGACAACATCTAACTTGTTACTTGTGTCATTTACGTTATTAACCTGGTAAAGGCATGACTTATCTTTTTTTTCTCTTCAGACAGCACATTGGCTACCTTTGAATGAGCGATACAAAGATTTAGCAACAAGATGAGGGACTTAACCTGACAACAAGCCATACTTAAAGACAACATTAGGGGAGCTTTACAGACATGATACTTCTCAACAACACGTGGCGACACACACATGTCCAACAAGCAAAGATCTGTTCCTTTTTATTTACAAGAATATTGTAACACATAATGCCATTCAGTAGAAAAAAAAAACTACACATATCCAGTTCAATTCACATGTAATATAGGATTTGATGAGGCAAATATCGACTTAAAGGGCAAAGAGGTAAATTATCCTGAATAGAATATCAGTGTATTGTACTAAAGCTGTGCTCACTGTACTCTTTGGATTAATCTATATATAAGCTTTAATTTCTTGAACTGAAAAAGGGTAAATTTAGGCAAAAAGATATTAACATCAATTAAAAAATAAATTATTGACAGACACCTTATCAGATAAGGAATGGGAAAAAAATGGGAAAAAAGTGATATGATATCCACATCTACTCCCCGGAGAAAGATGACATCACCATCCACAACCCACAGCCATCACCATCGACAATAACTCTTTGAAGAATCTTGAATTAATATGTTACATGTAAATTCCCTTTGTGATCCATAAAGTATTTTTGAATTGAATTTGAGTCCCCCCTCTGTGGCATTTTTTTAAACTTTGTGGTAAAATAAAATAAATAAATAAACAAAAACATAGAAACAAGGTGATGGACTCACAGTTCTCAGTTTACGAGGACCAGCAACATATTTTCTGAACGACACTTTGTAATTAAAATGCCTAAGATGTTTCAAATTCTTTCAAGTTCTTAGGAGATTTTCAAAAGATGGTCAGTTTTGGTATTTTACACACTCTTTAGTCTGTATGATTTCATTATAAAGAACAAAATGTGTGAAAGCTGTTTTTAAAACTTATGATTAGCAGGTTTAACAATAGATTAAATGTTGCATATAATTATAGGTAATTTTATTGTAAATGTAAAGAAAGGTCTTTTCTCAGCTTTAGGAAATTTTACTTCGAAGATGTTAACATACTGTGTCTTTCTGTGTGCCTGTTTAGCTTTTCCAAATAGCTTTAGACCACCCAGTTCCCTTTACAAGTGTGCATGTACACAGGGTCCTTCCCTGCCTGTAGCTTAAAGATGTTCTGCCTCCTCCTCAGCCCCCTGTGTAGGCTTTAACCTCATATTTTGCATGATTCAACCTTCTCCATTTGGTTCTCTGGCTGCACTTAACAGTGACATGAGGTACAGTACTATGAAAAAGTTTTAGGCAGATGTAAAAAAAAAAAAATGCTGTAAACAAAGAAGGCTTTCAGAAATATAAATGATGATTGTTTATTTGTATCAATTTTAAAAATTTCAAAGCAAACAAAAGAAAAATCTAAATCAAATCAGTATTTGGTGTTACTATCTTTTTGCCTTCAAACCAACATCAATTCTTATAGGTACACTTGCACAAAGTCAGGGATTTTGTATGATTATAGCCAGGTGTAAGATCAACCAATTATACCAAACAGGTCCTAATGATCATCAGTGTCACATGTAGGTTGAAACATAGTCATGAACTGAAATAGAAACAGCTGTGTAGGAGGCTTAAAACTGGGTGAGGAACAGTTAAACTCTGCTACCAAGGTGAGATTGTGAAAGACAGTTTCATGTCATGGCAAGATTGAGCACAGCAACAAGACACAAGGTAATTATTCTGCATCAGCAAGGTTTCTCCCAGACAAAGATTTCAAAGCAGACTGGGGTTTCAAGATTTGCTGTTCAAGCTCTTTTGAAGAAGCACAAAGAAACAGGTAACGTTGAGGATCATAGACACAGTGGTTGGCCAAGGAACCTTAGTGCAGCAGATGAAAGACACATCAAGCTTATTACCCTTTGAAATCGGAAGATGTCCAGCAGTGCCATCAGCACAGAACTAGGAGAAACCAGTGGGACCCAGGTACACTCATCTACTGTCCAGAGAAGTCTGACCAGAAGTGGTCTTCATGGAAGAGTTGTAGCCAAAAAGCCATACCTCCAATGTGGAAACAAGACCAAGAGACTCAATTATGCACAAAAACATAGGAACTGGGGTGCAGAAAAATGGCAGCAGGTGCTCTGGACTGATGAGTCAAAATTTGAAATATCTGGCTGAAGCAAAAGGCAGTTTGTTCATCGAAGGGCTGGAAAGCAGTACAATGAGTGTCTGCAGGCATCAGTGAAGCATGGTTGAGGTTCCTTGAATGTTTGGGGCTGCATTTCTGCAAATGGAGTTGGAGACTTGGTCAGGATTAATGGTGTTCTCAGTGCTGAGAAATACTGGCAGATACTTATCCATCATGCAATACCATCATAGAAGCATATGACTGGTCCCAAATTTATTCTGCAGTAGGACAACAACCCCAAACATACAGCCAAAGTCATTAAGAACTATCAGTGTAGATAAGAACAAGAAGAACTGGAAGTGATGGTATGGCCCCCACAGAGCCCTGATCTCAACATCATCGAGTCTGTCTGGGATTACATACAGAAACAGAAGGATGTGAGATGTTTGCTCCAAGATTTTTTGAACAACCTACCAGCCGAGTTCCTTCAAAACAGTAAAACTGTGTGCAAGTGTACCTAGAAGAATTGATTCAGTTTTGAAGGCAAAGGGTGGTCACACCAAATATTGATTTGATCTAGATTTCTCTTTTGTTCATTCACTGCATTTTGTTGATTGATGAAAATAAATGATTACCATTTCCATTTCTGAAAGCATTCTTTGTTGACTGGATTTTTTCCACACCTGCCTAAAACTTTTGCACAGTACTGTATACCTCATTTTGATTGGCAACAGCAACTATTATAACCACAAGGATTGCTTGTGTCAACATTTTTTTGATGTTCTTTGAACTGTAATCCCAAATTTACCTCGATACAATAAAAAATAACACATTAGGAACTCCCTGTGGTGAAAAGAATGTTCAAAGATAGTATGTTAGACTTTAATCCATCATTTACATGTGGAAATTTAACAATAAAACATTCACATATTTTAGATTTATTTATATCCCTGCCTTTGTAACAGATGTTCCCCTAATTTAAAGTAACTTTGAAGTTCATTGATATGCTAATTAAATATTATTATATATAACATGCTAATGGTGCAACCTACTTTTTTCCCCTATAACCTAAAGTTGTAATTGCTTCTGCATCTATGTCTAAACATTAAAGCAACAGCTTTGGTGTATGTGAATATATCAACCCTAAAATTTGGAATCTGGAGAAAATTGGCAAACGTATCCTTTTAAAAACAAAACATTAGTTTTACTAAGCAACATATGACACTCAGTAACTCTCACTTTAAAACAACTGAGAGAAGAGAGACTGTGTTACAACATTCAACTTTTTGAAGCATCAACAACTTAGCATGGTAATCTATTGACAATCTGTGTTTTCATTTGCCCAAGCACAACCACATTCTATGTATGCATAGATACATTTTTATATGTATATTGTGTCCTAACAGTAAGATCTGTGAATATTTGCCCTGTAAAGCCCATAAAGTAGAGGTAGGTATTTGGGTAAGCTTTCATAAAAGCTCAAAGTTTTATTCGTACTCAAAAACATTTTTGTGCCATACTGAAGAAATCAAAGGTTGAGAGATTAACAAAATTAATATTTAGGCAACGAGCAATGAGGTCTTCTTTGCTTGGCTGGTTGGAAAAGTTGTGATCCCATGGAATGCTATGGGCTCCCCTGATTGTATTGAAATGCTGTATGATAAATGTAGCAATATGTAATACAGTGGACCCAACGTATTTGTGAGGGTTAGAAACCTCAACCGCCCATGAATAGCTAACACTTGAGATCAGCTCTAGCCTGGTAAAAAACAGCTCCTTGTACTACACTTTGCTTTGTACAGAGGGTCTGGCCTCGCAGCTATTGAGAAACAATTACTTCCTGGAGGCATGGACTCTTGAGGTTTTCAATTTTATCCAATTGCTAACATTTGTCCATGACGTATGTAAGACACCAGTTCAATGCTATGAAGCTTACCAGAAATTGCCTGTGCTGTAACCAACCATCCTCCACTACGAAGAGAGAAGTGACGGGCCGAACAAAATGGTTGTTGATGTTAATTTAATATTTAGAAGCATGGCCAGTACGGACTAAATGGCTTCGTTCAGTTCTTCCACTGCCATTGCTAAAACTACAGGCTGACTACAATTCTAAAACAGCGCAGAAAACTGATGTTCTCATTCATAAATTCTCCTTCTGTTCGCTGATTCGCCCAGTTAAAATTATACTGGAGGATTCCAAGTAAATGGGAGAAAGTCCAGACTAAGCTGTAAGCAAGATTTGAATTGAGCGGAATAGTGCAGGAAGGCAATAGCCAGGCTAGATCAGCTCTAAAAACACTTGTAACTGCTTATTTTAATTGTTCAAACATCAAATACACTGTAATATGCAACAATTCACACATTGGAATTTTAATTGTTCAAACATCAAATACACTGTAATATGCAACAATTCACACATTGGAATCTTCTTGGCATTACTGAAAAAATCAACATCCACGGTCTTCCTTATTTCCGTTCTTGGGAGTACAGCCAATCAGCAACAAGGAAAATGAATGGGGCTCCTGTATTGGCTACTTCACAAATGCCAGCCAGAACTGTGTCAAATAGCCTTGTGCCTAGGTATTTCAGCCTCCCAAGGTGCATTTCCTTCTGAATATTTTAGATGTGCTCTATGAAAAAAATCAGTGGATAGGCAAATTTTCCACCAATAATTTGAAGTTATGCGGCACAGAAAAATCCATAAATAGATCACCGAATACTGAACCGCAAATGGGCACGAGTCCACTGTACAGTAAAAGGTTTTAAGCAACATAGTACCAAAATTTCTCTTTCAGACTTTGTTCAGGAGCTCTGATAAAAATCCAACAAATGAACAATTTACATTTTTTTCCCCACTTTATAGTTTTGAAACACTTTTAGTCACATTTGATATCATGTGAAGTTCTGAACTGTGCTCTGATTATTTTTTTTATTTTGTTGGTTTGTGAACAATGCTGCATTTAAGGAAGATGACATGAAAAGTAGTAAACATTGACACAGTGATGACAAAAAATAATTTACCCTGAGGGTTGATTGTTTCTCTATCATTTGTCCAATTGATTTCATGAGAGCAGGCCTCTCATGAGAGTCAACAGGTGGAGTTTACACCTGAAAAGAGACTGGATCAACCTCACAATTTGTATGGCTTCATTAAGCTGTCTCCAGCCAGTTAAAGTCGAGTCAGGCTAAGGTCTCAGCGCAGCACGTGGCTTCAACCTCATCAGTGATGCACTGACCCAAGAACTCAGGGACTCAAAGATAAATAAAACTTAGAAATCAAAGTTGGTAGGCTCTGATTTAGATATTTAATGTTGGTATTTTGTAAAAAAAAAAATAAATACTTAATAAAATAAATTAATCTGATGCATTTTTACAGTAATCCTATACCAGTTGTTTTTTATGGCATTATACTTCCCTTCCAAGGATTGGGAATGATCTTTTTAACTCTGTGACTAATAAAAATTAAACTGCTCCAATTAAACATCACACATGAAATTCATCAAATAAAAGCAAAGTTATTGATATGTATTCTGTAGGAATAAGAAATACAATACAATCTTGAGTGTCTTAACTTTGCTTTGTAGATTTTTTTTTCAAATTAGCAAACCCATTTTACATCTAAATATCTTTGCTAAAATAAGAATAATAAGTCAGAAAATGAATGAATGAATGTATAGGGCTAGTTGTATGAAAACAAATCAGTACTTACAAAATTTACCATTGCGCATTTGTAAAATGTATATTGGTAGATCCAGAGCAGTAAATTTCAAAGCACATTACAGCACATTTCCAAGTATGTATAATTATAGATTTATTCTGGTTTTTGAGGTCAAGTGCAACTCATCAAACTATAAAAAAGCAAGGGGCAAAATATGGTTCCAACAAAATCATGGAATTGTAAAACATACAAAGGAATAGTTTAATATCTATTTCCTATAGTTTATTAACATATCACAATATCTTAAACATCTTTAATTTGATCAAAGAAATTCTAATAAATGAAACATGATCTTAAGACAATAACTAACAGAGAAAAGCATGTCATTTGGTCCTCCAAGACTGGCTAGATTGCCTTTTATTTCGAAAGAGTCTAAGACATGAGCAGTATGAACTTAAGGCTCAGGTTTAGGTATTTTGACCAGAATTCTTTGTAAATGTTCAAATCACAAGAAAATCCTGGAAACTACTTTTGAATTTAAACTTCAGATAATCTGAATAGATGGAAATGATCTCCGATTGCACAGGATTATTTCCACAATTTTTCCTCTATACTAAATTCACTTGCACTTTTTTTATACAAGCCCAATTTAAATTCTTTTAAATGACAGCTTTCACCATAGGTCATTTTTCCAATCAATCAGTTTGTCGCAAAAAAACAAAACAAAAAAACAAACAAAAAAAAACAAACAACAAGCTTCTTAAAGAGCAAGACACAAAGTTTTCTTACCTGCCTGTAATTTTAAAGTCCCTGAGCTGGTCAGTCCATTCAGCTCACTGATCAGCTTGAAGAGGATTGGCTTTAGGTGGATAATTTTAACTCACTCTCCCTCTCTCTCTCTCTCTCTCTCTCTCTGATTGATGCAGAGTGGCCTGAGGTTATAGCTCTCAGTTATGAGAAGTGGAATCCTAGTGTTCAATACCTCTGGAAGACCTTTGAATGGATCAACTCTCTTTTCTTACTGAAAAGTCAACAATCTGTGTGTCTGTGCATTTTATTTTGATATTTAGAATAGAGTATTAAAATAGAATAGAATTAATCATCAATTAATCAATAGGGTAATTGGTTTGGAACTCATCAAAAGGTATTTGTATTCTTGCTCCAGTTGTCAGCTGTCTTTTTTTTGGTGTCTGTGTAGTTTTATTTACTTTAAGCAGTTTTTGTTTGTTTTATACGATCTTCATCAGAAAGTCTTATTTCTTTTTGACCAGTGTCAGCATATTGCCACAGCATGCTAAAATTTTGGCCAAGGCATTGTTCTTATTGAGACTATGTTTTATTAAAGGTAGAGAAAGTGTATTACAAACAGACAAGAAAACACAATTTTGGATTCATTCTGTGCTTTTCTTAAATTTTTTAGGTGCAGTGTCTCTGAACCTTTGCAGCTATGATGATACACATACAGAAAGGTAAAATTAAGATTATACAAAACCTCTTCAGATTGCCTGTTAAAGTAATTTAGCTCAACTGTAATTTAAGGACCATGTTAGAAAGTTTAGCAATCATTCTCAGATACTCTGCAAATCATTTGGAAAATAACTACTTAATTTAAACATCCATCTTCTTTGGACCAATTGATTGTGGTGTGTCTGTAGGTTAATTATTTATTCTCTTCTAGCCCATTTGAATGCCAGCAGTGGATGGTCCATCTGAAAGAAGAACAACAGGATGTAGAGGGATGGGTTATTGTTTATATTTTCAGAATTTCTATTTTCAGTACAGAGCATGTGAAAAGTATACCAGTCAGAACTGCACATTATTGCTGTTATTTATTTCATTCCATGTTTTCTGCTGTTTTGTGTTGTCGCAGTGCCCCTTTCAGAATTTAGCAAACTCTTTAGCAAACTGCCTATGTGGCCTATGCCAAGAATCATCTCTGCCCAGACCATCACACTCTCACCAACTTGTTTGACTCTGTATGATATTCTTTTTATGATGTGCTTTTTTAATTTTATATCACATTGATTGAAAATATGATTGAAAAACTGCCTTTTGTGTTGAGCTAGGTTATCTTTCCTTGATTTAAAAATGTGGCTGATGTGAAACATTGAAGTGTGAAAAACAAGCAAAAGGAGAGGAAATCTTGAATGGCGAAAATCCTTTTTTTTCCCCAGCACCATATATTTTAGTAATAATAAATTGGCCAAAACTTTAAATGTGTCCTAGCTTTGTGTCATGCCATGCAATCCAGGTACCAGGTCCAAATGGAGATCATTCCTATCACTTTGGCTTCTAAAGTCTCTTTGATGAAAAAAAGCTATTGCCATTAGCTTTTTTTCAGTCTGTTGCTGTATTAAATAAACTCACTTGTAGCATTATGCGTCATCGGATGTGCCTGGGCAGAAGATTCGCAGTGGAAAGTCCCACTTAAGTGATTGGCTCATGTCCGGCCTACTGATGGTACTAATTAATGAGCACAACAACAAAGAACTATTGAAGTAACAATGTGTTATGGGGTATGGAGCAGTTGATATAAACCATAATGTTAGGTGAGAGAACATTTGTTCAATACTGTTTTTGACTGTGGAGTACAGACTATGTAAAAATACAGAAGGCTTACAGGTTGTGGCATCTCATGGCACCTGAAATTTAATTGCGGTTCATACTTCACAAAAAATTTAGTCAACATCAGGTTTACAGCTGAGAAAAATTATTGCTCATTGTATTGAATTCCTCCTGGTGGTTTTTTATGGGTACTCCTGCTTCTTCCCACGGTCCAAAAACATGACTGTTAGGTAAATTGGTTACTCTAAAGTGTCCTTAGGTATGAGTATATGTATCTGTGTTGCTCCGTGATGGACTGGCTACCAGTTCAGGTTCTACTCTGCCTCCTGCTCAATGATCCCTGGAGATGGACACCAGCCCACCTGCAGCCCTTTAAAGACGAGCGGGTATAGACAATGAATAGATGGATGAGTTAAATTCCAAAATAATCTACGACATAGTTACCTTTCGACTCGATCATGTTTTATTTAATTGGAAATATTTTCGATTAATTGAAATACCATTTTCAAGGGACTTCAGGTAAGAACGTTTCAGTATAGCCATATTAGAAGCCTAGGAGAAAATTTGAAACTGTAAGAAAAAAAATTACTATCAATCTAATACTTCATGCTGAAAATTGGAATCGATCTGCTTGAAATTTCCTTGCTTTTGCAAGTGTTGTCCTCCAACAAAAGCATGCTGCCATTACTTCCTTGCAATGATATATTCTCAGAATACTGCCAGCTATCCAGTTTTCTGGATCAAGATGAAGCATTTAAATAAATTTAACTGAGTTTATTTATATTGTATCAAATGTTATCTCAAAGCACTTTATATAAAAAAAGAGATCCAATTTATATACAAAAATATATAGCAAAGGGGTGCACAAGTCAAGTCCTCAAGAGCTTCTCTCCTGCCACTTTTAGAAGCATTCTTTCTCCAATACCTTGACCAAATGGCTGAATTACCTAATTAGCATTGCTTTCAGCTCTGCAAAGCTCTGGTAATGAACCACTCATGTCATTTAGGTATGCTGGAGCAGGGAAGTGTCTAAAAGTTGAAGGAAAGTAACTCTCAAGTACTGGAGTTGGGCACCCTGACTCAAGCCAAACATATAGACAGAGTGAGAGTCAGTTAAATGCGATCTGATTCTGCTCTAGTCATACAACAATGAAATCCAGTTTAATTTATCGGTAGGTTAAAAAAAATAACTGCAGTGAATAACTGACTTTGTACCAATTCCTTCTTCTGAATCAGCATGTATTAACAGTGAATAAATGATCACATTGTGTCATTAACCTTGCAGCAATCCCTCATACTTAGCATGCATATGGTGACAGTGAAAATGAGTACTCTGTTTTAACAGAAGTAGTACTTTCCAGTAATATGTTCTATGTTAAAGACAAATTAAAGATTTGATGGCAGCAACACCTCTTTTAGTGGGTTCATATAGGAGAAAAAACACTGGTACACAGATTAGCTCTGAGCCAGGGGTAAAATCTATGGGATGAAAAACAGAGTACTTCACGCAGTTAGTTGCAGCATTAGCTCCTTTTACAACACAACATTGTATTACATCATTAAAAGAATCATGGGACAGCAAAGACAGCAGGACCCTAAGAACCGACAAAGATTAAAAGCACACGACAACAAATGACACAGTCATACCTTTGTTCACCGGATGCTTTGTTGTAAATCATATGCAGCAGGTTTTAGACAAACACAGAATGTGTTAACAGGGAAGCACTGGTTAGAGTTAGATCATGTTGGTCCACCACTGGGATCTTTCTCTCATACCTCGCTGGCTTACACTCTTGAGCATGTAGGTGGAGAGTGGCAGTGGTAGTAGGAATAAATGTGTGAAAGTCAAGTGAATGTAGAAAAAAGTGAGAATAAACTAAAACAGGATATTCTGAGAACATTGGGTTATTTTTCTATTTTCTGAACCTGCATGTGGGTGAAGAGTAACACTGTTTTTTACTTGTCTTTCAAGGTTTCAGGCTTGCAAATGTTTAGCTCTGTTGGCCAAATGTTTTCTTTCTGTTGGTTCTGGAAATTGGCAAAGACACCAGTTTATTATGTTAACCATGATTTGGAAATAATAGGATTATAATGAATTGCACACTTCAATAATGTGAGGTAAATACCGATAATGTTACAAGAATCTGTTTTTTCACTCTAATGAAAATGATTCACTGACAAACTTCATGGATGCAAAAATTGCAAGCTCTTCTAATTTTTTTTACCTTCAGAGGTGCGATGGAAATATTAAATAAATATTTGTCTAAATGTATTTAGCACTGTTTTGGTTCTCAATGTTCTCTGTTAGATAGGTCTTGGTCACATGCTGGTCCCCAGAAAACTTTAGAGCTCATAAACAGGTCTGGGCTCTACAGTAAGCATGTTTCATAATCCTGTTAGGTTGAACTCATAACCCTCTGCCAGTCTAAATCCAGGTCTTTTCCCTGCTCTGACCTGTGTTGAGAGCCAGCCAACCAATTAACTGTTTTTATTATAACTTTAGGTTGAGTCATAGCACCAATGTCAAGTATGGTGCCTAAATGATAAAAGAATCATTTGGTGGTGTGAAATAATCACTTTTAATTAAAGGTGAATTGTGAAATCAGTCATGATTTGGAATAATCACATGCAGTGTCTTGCAAAAGCTCCTGTGCCCCTTGATCATTTTCTATTCTTTTACTTGAAAACCACAACCTGTATTGTTGTTGAGGTTTTATGTGATAAACCAACACAAAATAACACAGAATTATAAAATTAAAGGAAATGGATACAATGGAAAGTGTGGCATGCATTTAGACTTGGCATGCATTACTCTGACACCTGTAAATGAAATCTGGTGCAACCAACTGCTTTCAGAGCTAATGTGATCAGTAAATGTAGCCCAACCCTCTTGTGTTATTGTAGGATGGTGTCTGTCACAGCTAGCCATCTATTACATACACTCTAATAGCTCTTTACAACCTGTTTATATTCCTTCTATAATTTAGCTCTAATTGTCTAATTCTCAAACTCTCCTTAGCGTTTATTATGGCAAAAATGTTGAAGTAGATTCACAGACTAATTTAACAAAACTGCTTGTGTATCTATCAAACATTCTGGATTTCTTGTGATGTGGCAAAGCCGTATCAATCTTCAGATGAACCTGAGGTTTTTCAACAATCCCAGGTTTTCCTAGGATGCCTTTTTACTCTTATCGTACCATTTCTATATATTTGTCACTCCTATGATTTTTGAGAGCAATGTACACTGTGGATCATACAATAAAATCACAACTGCACTCACTTTCCCACCATCTCTAACTCTGTGCTGAGAGATTCACAAATCTGGCTAACTCTACATGCACTGACATTTTGAACTCCATTGCTTCACTAAAAAACAAATTCTGAAATTCAGGTGAATAGAAATTCGTCACTGGAAACCTGTTTCGAAGCAATGACACAGGCTCATCGGACATTTTACATAACTGCTCATTCAAACACCACTAAGCTCCTAAGACTGCTAAATTATCTTATGTTGCTTTATATAATCCCCTTCCCTCTGAGAAAAGTTTTGGAAGATTTCATTATCAACATCTCTACTCTGATATCCTCTATAGTCCTGGGTGTCTCAGACCCATCTGTTTCTCCTTCATGCTCAGCCACCCTTTAAAAGTTTGAGCTGGTGACATAAGTTCTGAAGGACAGGACTCAACCTTCCACATTATTCCCTGTAGTCTATCTAACATAGTGCTGAGTAATCCCAGTCCTCGAGGGCCGGTGTCCTGCAACTTTTAGGTGTGCCTCTGCTTCAACACACCTGAGTCAAGTAAAGAGGTCATTAGCAGGACTCTGAAAACTTGACTGCACTGAGGAGGCAATTAAGCTATTTGATGAAGTGTGTTGGACCAGGGTGACATCTAAGAGTTGCAGGACTCCGGCCCTTGAGGACTGGGATTGCCCACACCTGATCTAGAGACAACATACAAGGACGGTTTGGATTCCTGAGTCTTATATCAATGACTCATTTTTTGTTCTTTGGAATTTAATGTAAGCAAAGTCTAAGACCCTGTTGGAGCAGATTGTTTTTTTCCTTAATTTGCAAGACCAACCTCTTTAAATATCTGTGCAATACATGTTTTAACTCCTTCACTGATTTGTAAATCGCTTAACTCAACTTTTGTTGTTTTTAATGTCTTATATAATTAAATTGACTTTGAGGTTTAAGCTCAGTAAATAAAGTTGTTCTTTGAAGGCTTCAGAGTGTTGATGGAGAACCTCCTCCTCTGCAGGAGCGGCAAAGCAGAGATTTACAACTCAGGTGGGAGAAGCTATCAACAGGACAGCTATTAGTTGGGGACTTCACAAATCTGACCTTGATTGAAGGGAAACTTGAAGAAAACCGTTATTAAAAGGAAATCTTTAGAATTCCTGTTTGTAGTTTGCAACAAACCATGTAGGGACCATGTGGAGAAATGTTTTCTTGTCAGCTAATATTGTATCTAGGCCAAACACAGCCTTAATGCAACACATTCTGTGAAAGAAAACTAATCCTACATGTCAACCAAACCATACAGCTCCATTGTAAAACATGTTTTGGCAGCATAGTCCTGTGTAGATACTTTTCTTGAAAGTAGGAAATGATAGATAAATGGAGCTACATACATGACAAATTAGAAAGAAAACCTTTTAGAGCCAGCAAATGACTGGAAAGTTCGGCTTCTTGCAGTACAATGACCCTATGGCTTAATTCATACTGTACCTCCTAGACTGCTCTACCATCCAGTAGACTGCAAAGCCTTTGTGACATAATCTACATAAGCTATACCTGCCAAGAAGAGTTGAACTCTGTGGATGTTCATGTGGAGCCCAGGGTTTGGTGACCATCAGCCTGTGCATGCCGGGGGGTCACAATAATAACCTCAGACAGAGAGTGGTCCAAAGCATGCTGAGCATAAGGAAGATGAAGGTTCAGGTCATGAGAAGAAAAAAAAATCATGTATTTGTCTGAGACAACAAGGATACAAAACCTGCTTTGGCATGGTGAGAAATCACTCTGTTCTTATCTGTTATTTGGTTCTTTCTTCATCACCTTTTCTGGGTAGACAATGTATGAAGCAATGCATTATCATCTCCTTAGGGGCTGCAGATAAACTCTATATCTCTGAATGGAGCACAATTGTTGAGCTGAGCTGAAAATACTATGAATAGAGGTGTATGCTTGTCGACAAGGACCAAGAGGCTCAAATGCACCGACACAGAGAGGTATGACAAGCCCTTAAAAGTACAACAAGGGCTACAGTGGAATGGTTTTTATGATCATATCTATGATTGCATTAAGATGAAACCATCAAAATCCAGAACTAAACACGATAGAAAATCTGCTGTAGAATGTAAAAATAAATGTTCATAGATACTCTCCATCTATGAAAATGTTAAGAGGCATGAATACATGTGCAAGTCATACAATTCCACAACAGAATCCTGTATATTGCAGTAATTCAACTACGTCATCCTATTATGTACATTATGTATATACATATTTACAAAATAAAATTGTATTTTTCTTTTTATGTACATTTATATTTTAAAACTCATCATTGAGGGGAAAGCCGAACCAAAATTCCTTGTTTCCGTGTCCACAAACTTGGCAAATAAAGATGAAGAGAATTCTGTTTTTTTCCCCCCAAACTGTCATGGTTTGGTGGTGGTTGTGGACCTAAATGCAGATAGATTTGCATAATTTAATGAAAAAAATAGAAAAACAAAAACCACAGGAAACACAAACTAGAATAACTAAGAATAGATGGAACTGAATGCGGCTGAGTAAGTGTCTGAGTGAGGAGATAAAACAGATGAAACCAAATGATACAATAACAGAGCACTTAATCTAACAAACAACTGGATGAACAGAATAAATAAACTAGAATAGGGAGATGAAAATAAATACTAAATGTAAAGAATTGTTGAAATAAGAAATAACTGAACTAACGAAGGGAAACTAAGAATTCAATACAGAGAAATAACAGAAGCAAAAGTCCAAAAGAACAAGGGATCATGACACAAACTATTACAAAATTTTCTTTGGATAGAAGGAGCCTTTAAGAACATGCTGAGTCACTTATCAAGCTTTGAAAATTTGGGCTTTTATAGTTACAGTGATAATAATTATGACAATTATTTTTACAGCAAAATTTCAAGTACCATTTTCCTGCACTTGCTTTAGCCATAGCAACCAGCAAATGAACTCACATTCAATCTTACTTTGAGGTCTGAAGTTTTTTTTTATTGCAGTGGCTGGAATGTTTTTGTTTGTGAGGTGTCTGATCGCACATTAGATCTTGAGGCCTGACGTTGGGCTTGGAGCATACATCAAAGCTAGAACCTTACAGTGAGAGTGATCATAAAAGGCAAGATATGAATGCCTGAACTGTTTAAAGGCAGTAGAAGTCACAAGGTGAGGGATGGCAAATCCCTGGGCTGGAGCCAATTTTGGTGCCCTATCTACTACAGAAAAATTATTTTACGAATGCAAATTACAGTACATTCATGTGCAGCCCTGTATATCAACAGGTGTGAATTGATTTAATACGTCACCTGGCCAATAGCGCCATATTGTTCCAAAATAAATCTACTCTAATGTCATTATTTTCAAATACGTGAATATTTTTCATACCTATAAAAATCCCAAAATATTAATACAACTCACCTGATATTGGGTTGTGAGTTTTATATAAAGTACAATGTATGCAAAACACATATTCACTATAAAAAAAGAAAAAAAAAAAGCCCTTTCTAAAGTCTGGTCTAGATGCCAAATATGGAAAGTCCTTGTCTGTAGAAAACACTGTGCTTAAAGTTAGAGCCATATGTTAAAGATTGTCAGATATGGTACTGTATATGTGCGCTGTACATCTATAAATAAGGGGCTGTGTTTAAAGGTCAACAAAGATTCTATGACATAAGATTCCTTCAGACTGGTGCACAAATCTGGAATTTTCAATATTGACCTGGTTAAAATAAAATCCTCTTATATTCAACTTAATCCCTGTCAACAGAGTCCTTCTTGGAGCATTCACACATAGGCATATGCAAAAAAAACAATAAAACCAAAAGATCTCAAATGAACAGAAGCTCCAAGACTTCTGATAAACCATTCATTTTCATTTTGTTTTGTTTTTTTAAAGTTGTGAAATGATATTGCGCTGTTGTGCTCTGTTACTGTAATGGTGTAAATCTGCAGTATTTGATCTGCAGCTTTGATTGAACACATTTAATAAACTGCTGCCACATTTTGCTGCAGGAGAAAGTATGAAGTTGCAAAATATAGGTTATACACAGAACTCTCCTGAAACTGTCAACTGCACACTTTACAAGATTAACACAAAGTACTGTTGTCGATTTTTATTCTACAACAATGAACAGGTACTTGCGCACCAAATTGGCAGCTCCCACATCCGGATGCCCCATTGTGTAGGTGTAATCTCATCACCTTCTGCAGCACACAACATGAGTGTTCCAACTCCCTGCAATCCTGAGGGAGCAGCTTAGTTTTACACCCTTCACTTCTACCTACTTGTATACCTCCCTTTCACATGGTGCCATCAAATGGTCATGGCCACTATTGCATGAGCGACTGAACAAAACTGGTTGCACTTGCAATTAAACAACTTATTTTAAGAATAAATTTCTTAAAAAATATATATTTTTAGTACAGTTAATGCAATGAAACCAATTAGCAGATGTAGTTTCATGTCTAAGCACAGTTTGAAAAAAGACAGACATAGAGCAAGGTAGCAAGTGGAAAATGGCAAGTTATTTTGTCATATATTCTTGTGTGATAGAGTGTACTAATTTAGTTAAATATGCCGCTATGGATTTAACAATCCAACAAAACACCTAATAAAAAAATCACCACAGGCTTAATTAAATGCCACCTGGTGGTGTCCTGCCAAATTAAGACTAAATAACACGTATTAAAAAACACGTATTTGTTGAGACTTTGATATTTCTTTGTTTTATCTACTATATCAATCCTATATTTACAGTGCCTATAAAAAGCACTTGTAAAGATAAAAGGTATAGCCTGATCTAGGTAGATTTACATATGTGCCAAATTCCTTCCAATTTTTGATGATGGATTTAACTGAACTCCAGGGGAAGTTCAGTGCCTTAGAAAGTTTTTGTATCCATTCCTTGACTGATACTTTTTAAATAACTTTTTTTCTTGATTTGCTTGAAGAGTTCTTTTGTCTTCATGTTGTAAATGGCAGCCAAAAATACTGGTTAACCACTGAATGGACTTTCCAAACACAGGTGTCTTCATACTGTAATCACTTGAGACACAGTAACTGCATTCAGGTGATCTCCATTCCACTCGTTGTAAGATTACTGGCACCAATTGGCTGGACCTCTGTTGAATTAGGTCAGTCAATAGAGGTGAATATTTATGCAATCACTTATTTCATGATAAATATGGCCAAATAATCTAACTAAAGACATTGATTCCATGAAACCAGTCAGATAAGAAAATCAGTTCACACCATGGGCATAAAAGCTGTGTCTACGTAAGGCATGTTATAGTGTGCGAGATGACAAAGATATTAGACAGACCCTGTGAATGTATTTAATTATGTGTAAAGCTTTCACATAATTTTTTTTTTTAATCAAACATGATATATTTTGTTCAAAAAAATATAAAGTTTGTAAGAAATAATTTTTTACAATATAGATATTCCACAGTTCTGTATAAACACAAAGAATAAATGTCAATATTTGGCTTGCTTTATTTATTTATTTTTTCAAAATTATCAGTGTCATATGAGAGGATTTATGCAGGAATAAATATTGCAATCATACATTTACAAAGCTTTTAACAAACACGTGTTTATCAGCTTCAGAGGGTGATTTGCATTCTCTTTTCTCTCTACAACTACAGTATGACTGTGCCCCTGCCCACCAAAGCAACACAGCTGTAAAGTTTACAGACAGCACTACAGTAGTTGGATTCCTGGAGAACGTGAACCAGCTCACAGGAGCAAGGTGGAGCAGATGGCCAGGTGGTGCAAAGAGAACAACCTGGTCCTTAACACACAAAAGTCATGGGAACTGGTGGAGGATTACAGGAGAAACAGAACTTATATTCATCCACTCATCATAAATGAGGATTGTGTGAAGAAGGTCTCAACCTTCCGGTTTCTGGGTGTTCAGATTGAGAACAATCTGACCTGGAGTGTGGATACCACAGATTTCACAAAAAAAGGCGTAGCGAAGACTTCACTTTTTGAGACTCCAGGAAGAAGTTACAAGATAATAAAAACAAGAACAAACACGTTTAAATGTACATTTTATACACTGGCAGCTTTTAGACCAATTTACAATTTAACCATTATAAATGACTGTTCTTACCCCGCCTCTCGCCCGATGACCGCTGGAGATAGGCATCAGTCCCACTCGCGACCCTGTAAGGATAAGCGTGATGGATGGATGGATGACTGTTCTCTGATTTTAGCAGGAATTGAGCATAGGAAAAAAATGTCAGAATGTGTGAAAGCCCCTTTCTTTTAGTTAACAGATTTTTGCTTTACTGAAAATTATATATGTTCTTCATAACCATTTTATGTTTTTATAACTGCTTTTTATGTTGTACACTGCAGAAGACACACTTAAATCTCATTGTTATTAAAATAACTATGACAATGAAGTATTCTATTCTATTCTTTTCTATTCTATTGGCTCCCTAGCTGTCATTTGTACCAAATGGATGGTAGAAATTATTTTGACAAAAAGTGTTATGAATTCATGATGATAATAAACAGAATTATGTATTTTCCAATTAATTGTACACTGAGCACTAATAATAAGTAAAACCCAATCATTTAATAACTTTCTGCAGCATTTAATTTGTCTGCTCAGGCTTAGAGGGAGGGGAGGCAACTCTTTCTGCATGACTTGTCTCCCTGTCCTCCATTTTTGAGTTTACCTCTTTTCTCATACTTTTCTTTTTGTATCCTAATTTTCAGCCTCTCACACTGATTCTTCCATCTTTGTGTGTCCGACCTTCTTGCATGCACTTGCACCACCTAATCACAATGCCAGGCATATCTGACTGCAGTATTTTCTCTACTTCCCAGGCAACAGCAGGATAAGACACTCAGAGGCACCCTGAACAGATGGAAGACTTAATAAATACTCAGACCAAAGAGCAAGAAGAAACTGTAAATGTTTTAGTTGGTTTTTTTTTTCGGTAAATGATCAGCTAACATTAGCTGTGGACTAAATGTTTGGGTTTTAGTTAGACTTCATTCAATTATGCAACGTAAAAGGACAATAAAGTCTGTTCTATTCTATTCTATTCTATTCTATTCTATTCTATTCTATTCCAGAATGCTTTTTTTGTTGATTATTTTGTTCAAGAATGTCTGAATGCTCGTTCGCAGAAGCCAGTCTTGCTCCAGGGAATGTATGCTTTAATAAATATATTTTAAAGCATTTGATTTGGAAAATAATAGAATTACTATAGGATTGCGTGTTTCTTTTGAAAATGAGCTCAGTGAGCCACAACAGTAAACATTCCTCATTTTTCCATTACAAGAGCTATGCGATGTTTTCTGCATTTACCTGAAGTAATGTGTTTATGTAACATGTTTGGCATTTGCTATTGGCAAACATGATCAGGAAAAGATACACAACTGGCTATTTACAAAAATCCAGTATGAAACAACCCTAAATCCGATCATTCTGGCAGTATATACTTAAGGGATCTGCATTTACACATCTTGTTGCTCTCTGTAGCAAACTGCATAGAGTGCTTGTGCCTGTGTCAGCAGGCAGAGGAGTATCAGGTTTTCACTGTCTGGTGAAACTGATCTCTTAGCCCTGACATCGGACCATGTGAGCCCACCAACATCCCACCGGCTGTGATACTTGTCTTCGAGGTGTTGACTCTACTATTGCCTCTTCAATCAGCAGGATCGTAGTGGGAACTGCAGACATGAAACCATCAGCCAGGGTTGAGCTGACACAACCCCCCCTGCTACAGGCCTTTTTTCTTCAGTCGGCTTTATAGTCATTAACAGGTGGGGGGCAAAAATAGCTGTGGAGGAGTCACATGCACGTATGTACACACAGTTAGAGAGACAAGGTTTGAGTGGGTGCAATCTGATACAATTTCAAGTGTATTTAAATAGGAAAAAAAGAGAAATCATTCTGCACAACTGTTGTAGTGAGAATAAACAAACAGATTGACTTACAAAAGCATCAGTGTGACTGAATGCCGCACGCACACAAACACATTTCAAACATTTAGTTTGGGGAAGTGGAAATGCACCGGAGTCTGTACCCTAAAATAGAGGAATGTGCATGCACTTTCACAAATAAATACCAACATACAAACATTTATATTGTACTAGAAACTCTATATGCAAATGTGCATGAGAAAATACACACTCACAAAATTAAAATGACCACAAAACAAGCTTTTTTTAGTGTGTGCATGCACAGTCACATTTTATTTGTATTATTTTTCAACCCCTCCAGCTCCCCAACCTATCCTGCCTCAGATGTAACACCAAGCTACTTTGACCTCCACCCCTTTCCCACCCTCTATCACTCCCTCTCCTCGCCTCACCTCGCCCTCCGTCACTCCGAGCAGAACCACACACACAAAAACCAGGTCAGCAAACAGGTCAGCAACCTCGTTAATGTCATTGTTATGATATTTGTGAAGTGACGGCGAATAATGTGAGGCACGCTTGAAGCAAGTGTAAATTGTGACAAAATAAAAGTAATAGGTCTAACTTTGGCAGGGTGGTGTTTTTTTAGCTTCTGAAATGTGTTTTGTGTGTATGGGAGGGCAGGGCTTGGAGCGCAAAAAAGCTGCTGATCATCATTTTCAAATGCTGCCTGCAAATAGTGTTCATGGAGTTTGTAGTCTATGAGATGTGATTCAAAAACGCCTTGGAGCTTATTAAGTCTTTGAGACCTTCAGATAGATTTGTCAATGCCGTTTTTTGAGGTTTTTTAAACCTATGAAGAACTTCATTTTTTTCCTTGAATATCTAATCTGTTCAACTGGATGCCTTATAAGGAGCACCATTGTGAGACTGCAGAGAATATTTTATTCTTACACAACATTCTTAGCTGGTACAAAGACTCTTTTCAACACCCTCTAATACTCTATACCACCTGCATCAGTCTATACTAAGCTGCAATGACAAGTGTGAATACTTTTTGGTGTTGCTGCTGATTACTGCTGTGCATTTGTCAGCCCAGGGAACATGTTATCACTGTCATTATAACAAATGTATGCTGGGTGCATTTTTAGAGATATTTTATAAAGTATGCAAGGGGATAAATGATAAAATAACTATTGTGCAAATGTAACTAGTCATTTTAGTTTAACTTTGGGAAAACTACCTGGTTTATTTTAACTCAAATGCCCAGCAAATGTTTTAAAAAGAGATATATGCTAATTTAATGCAGTTTATAAGTTTGTTGATATGCATTGTTGTTCAGACAAAAAAAAAAGTTGTTTTCTTTTAATCTCCATTTTCACAGAATTCCTTTGTTTGCACTATAGTATTTTAGTGGAACTCTTTTCTAGACATCCTTTCTTACATATTAACCACTAGTGCCTTGCAACAAGTCACCTGGGAGTGTTTCAAAGTTACCACAAGCAAGACTTTGATTCTTGACAGTGATGTAGAAATTGTTTTTGTTTTGTCAAAAGTTTATACTGTGTTGTAATTGAAGCCAGTCTCAAGTCCAGAGCCTGGTGTTCTTGACTTTTGTAATATGTCAGTTTAACTCGCTAATGTTTATGTGATACTAATCATTGAGAAGCTTAGGAAAAAAAGTGAAGCAATGCTGTTGTAGTTCAGGGCAGATGCAGTGCTGTGTGAAACTTTTCATGCTCCTTCAACTTTTCATATTTTGTCCAGTTGCAACCAAATATGTCGAGGTTTCTGCTGTAACCTTTGCCTTTAGGAGTAGCCAAATTGGTAAATACAGTGTAATTTAATCTCAGCAAAAATGCTGCTGCTCTTTGACGGCATCAGGCGTTTTTTTAGTGAACAAACAACATCATGAAGACCAGTGACTAAAATTGTGGATACCTTTGCAGGGTTAATTTATTTAACAACATTTCAAGCTCATTTTGTAGAACTCTGTTCAATTCAAAAATAAGAAGAGTATGGCACAACTGTAAATCTACCTAGACGAGGCCAGGAGAGCATTTAACAAACAAGAAGCCAAGAAACCAATGGTAACCCCTGCATTTTTTCAAATCAAAAATCGTGTTATCTTTCTTTTACAGTTGTGTGCTACTTTGAGTTGGTCTTTCACATAAAAATTAGATAAAATACTCTGATGTATGTGGTTGTGATGTGACAAAATTTGAAAAAAATGCAGTGTGCGATTACTTTTGAAAGGCACAAGACACAACTGATTAAAAAAGCAGACTTGATTGTGAAATTCCTCTGGCATTTGAAAAAAATGAAAAGTGTGCAGTTAAGATACTGTTTTGTTTTTAGTTTTTGTCACACTTACACAAACGTTCCAAAGCACCTCTGTAAACTTGTACTGTGCAGTTCTTTCTCATGTTAACAAGACAGATGCTCCTTTGTCAGTAAAGAAATGTGGTCTCCCTGGGGGATCTGTTTCATTTTTCCAAACAACAAAAAGGATTGCACGTCAAGTCTGCTGTCACTACATTCAAGTGGAATGTAGCAGCACAGCTGCTTCATTTACGGAACAGTAACACAGTGTTCAAGATTCAGTGTATCTGTGCAACAGAGTTACTCGGAGAGCCTCAGAAAACAATATAAGTGGTCCTGACTTTACAATGATGAGTATTTTCATTCCACAGAATATATATAGAAGGTTATAATTTAAGCAGCTTTTTTAAAGCTTGTTTTACCTTCTGTTTTCAATGTACCTCCTGGCACACTTTCACAAATGCAAATAATTAGAAATTGCTGTCAATGTTATAATAATTTAAAACTTTCTGATACTGTTAATGACCCAAATAGAAATGTCTACACCACTTATTTACAAGCAATGTTTTATTTTTGTCTCAGTGTCATTTTTATATTACAGACAGTCTGGTAGTAGCTTAACTTTCACCCTAAAATTAACTTATTGATCACTATTGAATGTAGAGTTATGTTATATAGCATTCTTTGTTATAAAATATCTACAGACCAGTGAAACAAGAGTTAAGAATGAGTGAACATTGTCAATATTGATGTTTCTATTTTACCTTAATCTTTGACTCTGTTCTTACTTTTCCTTTTTTGCCATCCTCTCATTTCTAGTTGACTTTCAGCCTTCTGCACTCCACCTGTACTCGAGTCCCAAAGGCACTCCTAAAAACTCTTTTGTTGTCTATTTTTGCCTCTTTTTTATCATGAAGTACTTTGTAGTCATGAATCTATTGTATTCTAAGACTCAATGTTACATCAGCCAACATTCTAAGAAACTTTTCCTGCCTTGATCAGTGACTGTTGAAGATATATATCTTTTGTTTTTTCTAAAGTAGTCGTTTTTTGTAATCTTTATATTTTTTCTTATTTGTTGACCCTTTCCATTTGTCAGAAACACCTTCAGAGAGGGATTCTTACAAACAATCAATTTTTTTCTGTTTTTATTCCAAGAAAACAAAACAATTAATTCAACCACCAAACAGACCTAGATTTTTAGCTAGGGTAACTATCTGTTTCAAACAAGATGTGGTCAACTTTTTTTTTGACGGACGAGGAGGGTCGCACTGTGGTCCCGGGAACAGCAGGAGCAGGTGGAATGGTTGCACCAGGAGGACCGGCACAAGGTGCAGGAGGCCTGGTCAGTTTAATGGGCGGACGCAGCACCTTTGGTGGGAACAAGCGCCGCAGGACAACATCAACTGGACATGCCATGAGTGAAGCCCAGGAGGGAAAGGTGGGTGGCTTTTAATTGTGTTTATGTATTTTTGTTGTTTGAAGGCTTACTTAGAACAAGTAAACTAGAACAATAATGTTGTTTCAGACACTAGTTTTAAACTGTAACTGTAGTGCCTGTAGTACTCTATGATCCCACTGACCAAATTATGTACTGATTTTGTTCGTGTTCTTGGCTGATTCTTTGCAAGGTCCCAGTAATAATTCTGAGTGGTTTTCCAAACAGGATAACCACCTATATGCTTTGTGGATAAGTACTCTAACTTGAAACATCAGTGTACCCTTAGTCTTTCAAAGATTTTATTTTGACTCGGTTTTCTTACACCTGTAAGTTCAACCCAGATTTTGTTCCTGACCATGACAAAATCTTAAAGCATTAGGATAAGTTGACAAGTAGATGACCAAAGAACTATCAAGCCTCAAAAACAAAACTATTTCCAGCAGATCCATGCATGCTCGTTATAAGGGATTGCTGTACAGTCAGTGGCACAACGCAAGCAGTCGCCTACTGTTGCTATGTGCTCGTCCAGGAGGAGTAAATGCTGCAATTTAATGACTTGATACAATCCACTGGGATTTCTTAGACAAAAAACAAATGTCGTCTAGAGGCACTTTACAAAAAAAAAACCTCATTTCAATTCAATTACACATTAATTCCAATTAAACCTAGTTATCAAACCATGCATTAAGTTCAGTTTATTATTCAAAAATCTTTGTACATTTTTGAATAATGAACTGAACTTAATGCACTGTGATTTAATTGAAATGAGTTTTTTATAAAGTTCCTCCAGATGACATTTGTTGTGAATTGGTGCAGTGTAACTAAACTGAATTGAATTAAAGTGAATTGTATGGAATTGAATTAAATGGATGAGCAATAAGGGCGCTACGTTAGGAAAATGTTTCTTGGAAGACCTGTTAGTTAAAGAATTTTTATTTTATGTCAAATCATGTTATCTATGGTATTTTTCATAGGTTCAACAAAATTTATCAAAAGAAGCTGTCAGAGTCACATATCTGTGGAATAATTGGTGATTCTTACTCTTTGGTTTGAGTGTGTGCATTCATAGTTGTGCCTTGGTGTGGATTCTGCGATGGTTGGTGATCCGTCCAAGGGGATATCCTTCTATTTGGAGATAGGCATCCCTCACCCACTCCATAAAAAGGATGAAGTGGGTATATAAAATGGACAAATACAACAAACTGTGCTTTCATTAATGCCTGCAACTGAAAATTGTAAGAAAGTAACCATAACATGGTATTGTTTTCTGTCTTGTGTAGACATTCATTTGTAGAGTTAAAAGGCATGTCAAGCATAACAAAATATCCTTTGAAAATGGTTATTTTCTGGACCTAAATGAACTGAAAATGTTATCAAGGTCCTAATAAAGCTGCCAGAGAGCCTAAAGCGATATTAATCAGGGCTGTCGTCAAATTCAACTTTCACAACGATGTTGAAAGTCAGGCTTGTTTGGTCCAGCTGATGAATCCTAGCAGCTGTTCAACCAATTTTTTGCATTCACAAAAGGCAGTGTGATCTTTTTTGGGTATTCAATTTCCATACTATGATTTATAAGCAGGAATATCAGTGATTGTCAGAAGGCTAAACCATCCAAGCACTAGTAGGGGAGCTATGCTTTGGCTACAGAAAGTACCAAGCTGATTCTGTGTTGCGCTATGTGTAGGAGTGATGGACAGGAGGCCTTTTCTAATGCTATTTGCAGCATGTAATAGCAATAGAAATAGCAATGTTTGAGCTATGTCTTTTCTGGATTGAAACAGAGTACACAAGATGCATTCAACATATCTCAACTTAGGACTTGTACATATATGTAACCTTTTTTTCATGCAGAAGAACACCTTCAAGGTACTGCATTGATACAACTTTAGTGTATAATAGTGTATATTTGTCAAGTAAAATGAAATAGCCAGAATTAATTAATTTGAAAATAGCCTAATGCTTAAAACAAAGCATAGGAGGTAGCACACATGGTCAGAGAGTTTCAAAGGGATGTAGGGTTAGGGCTTTGTGGATGAAGACCGAAACAAATATGGACAGGTAAGACTTGAGACTGGTTAGGGATATAATGGATAGAAAGCTAAATGACATTGTAGGATTGTAACTGAGGTAGCACTTAACGTATGTCTGCAAGAAATGTGAAAGAAATTCATGGCATTTATTAATTCATAAAATGTGATTTATTGTGTTTTTCTCAATAGATCAAGCTGGCATTTTTTGTGGCCATAGTGGGTGTTGTCCTGACAGTCCTTGGAGTCGGGACAGAGTTCTGGGTGGAGCTGGCACCCCCAAAAAATTTTTATAACAATCAGGTATAACATCAGAGAGTAATTCCATGACATTGAGTTTAAAGTTAAAACATAAAGCATGTCCCAGGGGGTCAACATCAGGAAGAAGTAAAATACTAACTATAACTTTTAAAAAAAAAAAAACAAAAAACAGAGACTCTGAGCTATGAGCAAATAATCCTGCTTTAAATCATGTGTTCCTTGGTTTTTATTTTATAGACATGCCTGACAGCTCACTATGGTCTGTGGAAGGGCTGCACCAAGACCCTGTGGGTGGCTGATATTGACCCAGAGCGTGAGAGCTGTGGACCTGCAGAGCTGTCCAGAGGTGACAAAAAGATATCTGACTACTTGGATGGGTTCTTGGGGATTTTTTTTGATGGCTGCATGTTCTGTTTGAGGAAGTGAGGTTCAGGCAGATGACTGACAGGCCAACTGGCTGACTATGAAGCTCAGTAGACAGCTCAGGTTGAGGGAGTGAGTAAGCTTGTCTGAGTGGTCTACCTGACTTTCTGGCCTCGACAAATGACGTCTGGCTCACAGTGTGACAGTGATTTGTCTGAATAGTTTGGCTGACTAACTGGGTGAGTCACTGTAACCATGTCAGGCTAAAACGATCTCCTTTTTGTTTTCGATCAGGTACAAAAAGCTCTGATACTTGAGCTTCAGACTAGGGTATATTTTCAGTCAAATCTGTAATGTTTGAGTTGCAAGTATTTTTACAGATTTCCTTTAAAAATTCAGAAATTATTGACTATCTTGTCAAATGAAAATTATGTTTAAAGGGGAAAACATACATTTGTATGAAAAGTCAAACAACAACAGTATTCCAAGGTAGAAAACAGAGAACATTTTGTAAATCATATGGTTTCAATAAGGTAACTGGTCTGATACATATCTGCAGGGTAGAGTGGGCATACTGATTTCTGTAAAGTTATTATAGTATCTTGAACCTTTTTTTAATGGTTCCTGTATAGTATTTATTAAAATCACAGTTTTGTTATGCAGTTGCACAGATTTTTTTTTATTATTATTTTTTCTACCTAACAAATCAGTGCTAAAAATAAAAATGAACATTTCATGCATTTTTGAAGATCTAACCCTAAGATCTGTTAAAGGATTAAAGACAGATAATATCTCTTGGCATCTTCATTTAGTATAATTCTAGACTAGTTGGAACCAGAGGCTGAATGTTAAAGTGGAGTACCCATTACACAACTATTACAACTATTACAAAGGTTTAACTAAACATCATTTTATAGCTTTTTACATTGCCTTACTTTTTCGTTAGTTACTTAATCAGACCCAAATTGTTCTGTTCAATTTTTTACATAGGAGGATTATCGGTGATCCACCAATTGCTACTATTACTACTACTTACTACTTATTGAATGGGTCATTTTCCATGACCCATTCAATAAATTTGAATATTATTGAAAAGTTATTTTATTTCAGTAACTCAATTCACTAAGTGAAACAGATTATATAGATTATTTACACAGACATGTTTTCAATCCTTTCTTTCTGTTAAATATGACACTCTTCTGCCTCCAGCTAATAAAAACATGACATTTAAGATGAAAATATTACATAAACCCATTAAAAAAAAAATCATTTTAAACACATAAATATGGGCTTTACTTTACTTGTCTGCAGTCCAGACACTGAAATATTGGCAGTGAGTTTTTGTCCATATTATTTGCCAAGAGAGTTCACCAGTGTTATTTTGGTAGCTGTTTACATTCCACCCTCAGCTGTTGTCAACAATGTATGTGATGTCATCAGTTCCATTGTTGTTAAGATGCAGACACAACACCTCAATTATTTTGTGGCAATATCTAGTGATTTTAATCATGCCTCACTCTCTGCTACAATGCCAACGTTTCAACAGTTTGTCAGCTGCTCTACCAGAGAAAACAAGACATTGGATTTGTTTTACACAAATATCAAGGATTCATATATTTCCAAAGCAAGACCTCCTCTGGGTAAATCAGACCATAACTTTGTTTTTCTCTGCTCAGAATATAAACCCTGTGTCCAGAGACTACCTGTAACAAAAAAAATAGAACTAACTGTGAGAAAGTGGCTTCTCAGGAAGCCGGAGAAGCCCTACAGGGTTGTTTATATGCTACCGATCAGATTTCTCTTTGCAAGCCACATGGAGAGGACATTTTTGCGATGACTGAGTGTGTGACTGATTACATAAACTTCTGTGTGGACAACACCATCCCCACCACAACAGTGAGATTCTTCTCCAATAATAAACCCTGAATCTCCAGTGAGCTAAAGGAACAGTTAAACAAAAAAAGAGCCTTTAGGGAGCGAGACAGGGAGTTATTGAGGAGTATACAGAAGCAGCTCAAAGTAAAGATTTGAGCAAGGAGGTGTATAGGAAGAAGCTGGAGAATAAACTGCAGAGGAACAATATCAGAAATGTGTGGTCATGGATGAAGAAGATCACAGGCTTCAAGCAAAAGGAGGATCAGATAGATGGAAGTCTGGACAGAGGAAATGAGTTGAACACATTCTTCAACAGGTTCAGTCTCGGAACAAGCTTACCATCCTCCCCTCCTGCCCCCAGCCAAACAGACATCCCACCCTCCTTTGACCCACAGCTTTCCTGTCACACCTCAGATGTTTTATCTTCTACCTCAGTCATGGACTCTTCTACTTCCACTAGTTTTTCTTCAACCAAATCAGGAGATGCTGCTGATCCCTTTGCCTCCCCCTCCCATATTTCTGTTTCTAGAAGTTGGGTGAAAAGGCAGCTGGAGAGACTGAACCGGAACAAGGCTGCAGGTCCAGATGGTGTCAGCCCCAGAGTCCTGAAGGCCTGTGCAGAGCAGCTCTGTGGGATTCTGCAGCACCTCTTCAACCTTAGCTTGAACCAAGAGAAAGTACCACTGTTGTGGAAGACATCCTGTGGTTCCAGTACCAGAGAAAACAAGCAGGAAGCACTGTGAGAATCATGTTCTTTGATTTCTCCAGTCCATTTAACACAATTAAGCTTGATTTGCTCTCTGTGAAATTCAAGAAGACACAGGTGGAGGCCTGAATAATCACCTGGATCCATGACTACCTGACAAACAGACCACAGTTTGTTAGACTTAAGGACTGTGTGTCTAGCCAGGTGGTCAGCAGCACAGGAGCTCCACAGGGGACTGTACTCTCACCATTCCTTTTCACTCCATACACTTCAGACTTTCAGCACAACTCTGACTCCTGTCATCTACAGAAATACTCAGATGACTCTGCAGTTGTTGGGTGTATCAGAGATGGACAAGAAGCTGAGTACAGAGAGCTGGTGGACCGCTTTGTGTCATGGTGTGGAAACAATCATCTTATCTTGAATGTGAACAAAACAAAGGAGATGATTGTAGATTTCAGGAGAAACAGGGTTAGATCAAACTCTATTTCCATCGGTGGAGAAGAAGTGGAGGTGGTTAAGGAATATAAATACCTCGGTGTTCATCTCGACAACAGACTGGACTGGAGACTCAACAATGAAGCCGTCTACAAGAAAGGACAGAACAGACTGTACTTCTTGAGGAAGCTAAGATCCTTCAAAGTTTGCAGCAAGATGTTTCAGATCTACTATAATTCTGTTGTTGAGAGTGTCATCTCCTCGGCTATCATCTGCTGGGGCAGCAGCATCAGAGCCAGGGACCTAAAAAGTCTCAATAACCTGATAAAGAAGGCTGGTTCTGTTCTGGGGACAACTGTGGAACCTCTGGAGATGATGATGATGCAAAGAAGGATTTTGCTTAAAGTCAAGAAAATTATGGACAACCCTGACCATCCTCTTCATGAGACTGTCACTTTTCCAAAAACTTTTTCAGACTGGTTGTAAACTGGCCCACCACAGGAGATCTTTCCTGCCCACAGCCATCACAATCTATAATAACTTCTTAATTAAATGAGTTACATCAACATTTAATGTTCCTTTGGGATCAATAAAGCATTTTTGAATTTGAATTTAACTGAATTAATTTAAAGTATGTTTAATATCTGTTTAAAAGTTATCTTCAAAATGTACTTTTTAAATGAGCCTCATCGAAACACATATTCTAATTTATTAAACATGGCTGTATATAGTCACTGGCTTCTGTGTAAATTACTTGCCAATGCAAATAAATCTAAATCACTGGTGCCAATTTTAAATTACTCTAGAGTCAAAAAAATATTTTTCTTAAAAAAAAAAAAAAAAGAAAAGAAAAAAAAAACAACAAAAAAAAACATGAAAATAATTTTATTGTCCTTTTTCATTTTGAAAAGGTTGAAAAGAGATATGGAAATTATTGTAGATCCAAAATCATAGGTAAAACGCTGTAATTATTGTCTTCAATGCCAGCTGCAGCTTCATTTTATTTGATGTCAGGATTTGAATTTTTCCAACCATGGAGCAGACTCATTGAAACTCTGATGGCTGCTGAGATATGAAAAACACACAGCAGAATACTTTGAGAATGAAGCTTTCATCAGACTAATTAAGAGTGATGTGTGTGCGTGTTTGCTTGGTCATGTTTGCAAATGTGCAAGGGAACAGATAGAGGTGTCAGAATCAATTTGACTGCCAAACTCTAATTGCTGTAACACATCATCTGAACAACACAAATTGTACAGGAAGGTTCAGCTTGTCACCTTGAGCTCGTCATTGACTCTCATGGCTGATTATGGTTGATTGAGAACAATTAAAATAAAATCATACTGGGGTAGAATGTGAGAGAAGAAGTGAGATGTGGCTCCTTGAATTTCAATAAGATGTTCATCAAGATTGCCTGCAGGCATTCACATTACCTGGTAGTGTTTGTGTTTGTGTCCATGTCAATTACAGTAGCTGTTCCTCCACCTCTGTCCTTTTTTTGCTGCAGAATCCAACTGCACCTACTTCAAATTTTTCACCACAGGGGAAAATACTGTCTTGTTTCAGAAGACAACACACAAGAGTGAGTCACATAATGTTGCACCTTATCTACCCACTTCCTCCCTTTTTTTTGTTTTAGCACATACCTCTAAATATCTACCTCTTTTATCTCACTGGCCCTGCTCCTTTGCTGCTATTGTCCTTCTTTCCATCATCTCCCTCCCTTTTTTTTTTTCGATCTGTTTTCTATATGCTTTCCTTCACCTCTTCACCTCACTCTTTCAGGTTGGCTATTGTCTGCACTCTGAGTGCTTAATATGTATTCCACCCACACTGTTTGAGTGTCTCTCCGCTGCTGTCTAACCTCTCATTTTCTCTGGCAGCTCCATAATATATTAAGATTACACAGTGCCATAGACTGAATAAAGAAAGACAGACGTACATATAAATCACAATGGTGCCACATCGCTCTTGCTCTGTTGTCCTCCATGTAGTAATTTTGATAAATATAGTTGGGGTGGGTGATTTGTTATGCTTTAATGACGTATTCCTCTTCCTGTGATCAGATTTGAATGTGGCTACAGCAATGTTGGCCCTATTCAGCCTTTTCCTGATGGTGATGGGGGCCATCTGCATCACCATGTCTCTCAGCAAAGAGATTCTGTTCTTTCTGAAGCCAGCATCTATATGTTTTATCCTGTCAGGTCAGTAAAGGTAGCCAGAGACTGGTCGAGTTAATATGAAACTAAGCATCATTTGCAAAAAATATTATATTTTCTCATATCTTGTACTGGTCTCTACCCCCTACAGGTGTTCTGGTGCTTCTGTCTCTCATCGTTTTCCACCAGTCTGTCCTGTCTTTCTTGGCAAGCGACCACACAGTTCCTCTCCACCATGAGCTCTCTTGGTCTGTGTCATGTATCGGCTGTGCAGGCGCTGTTCTCATTGTTGGTGGAATCCTCTTCCTGCTGCTGGCGCTGCCCTGTAGCCCTTGGCAGAGGTGTCTCCCTCATAAGGAAGGCAGCAGTTAGTGGCTTTGAGGTGAAGATCTGTGCACTTTATCTGCCCCAGCTGAAAGGAAGGAGGGGGTGGAGAGGTGAGGATGTTTCCCTCACATATCCATGCAAAAAGATCACTTTCTCTGTTCACTACATTGGAATTTGAAACAGTGGAAATTTTCTAAGATGTTTAGTATTTAGGAAAATATAGCAGGGAGTCATGTAATTTTTTAAGATATTTTTTTGTTATTTTGGATAAATGGAACAAACATCAAACAACAGCAGATGCATCTATAAGCCTTTAACTAACTGATACAGATATTAAATTTCCTTTGAGGTCTGACCTGCTAATTAAAACTTTCTTACAAAGGAATATAACACAAACTCAGTCATGCAAACTTTATTTCATCAATTATACTTACTGGTCAGACTTTCAGATCAATAAACTCATGTTAAATATAGCTTGCCCTCTTATAGCAAAATCCTGTGATAATGTGTAAATCACTTTGAGACACCACAGAAGGCTTTTGTTTACAGAATAGAGTATTGCTAAGCACAACAAATGCACCCAAAGTATAACTATTTGCATTTTGTTTTTGTTCTCTATGGCTGCAGCAAAACCCTTGAACATTGATAGGTTTTCACATATGCTGGTGGAAAAAAAACAAAAAAACAAAAAAAACAGGAAAGTAATTTATGATGAGAATCAAAACGGACTGGAATGGCATGCAAAGCTGCCGCATCATTCGTGATTGCTGCCAACAATGACATGACGGCACCAGTCAAATCAGTTGCTCCTGCCACGCCTGCGCATGAAACATGATCTGAGGGATATTATTATTTGCAGCACAAGAGAAAAGGGTATATTATAATAAACAAATGAACATTTAAAAAGCAGCAAACAATTTATCCATGCACAAACTGTACAGAGTATTTGTTGTATATTATATTGCTGCTGTATTAGTATGTCACATAACTAGTTGAAGCAATATCAGCAGAACGTGACATTTATGAGTACCAAACATACTGAGAAACCAATCACATGAGGAACCTCAAATATGGAGTTAAACATATTCTTTGTCAAACATATATGGTTTCACTATTTGCAGATGTAACACTCCATCTGTCTGATTTTCATAACGTTCTAACCTTTCTAAGTGATGTCCCACCATGAAAAGTCTTTCAGACTTGATAAAAAGGTTTAGAATCAACATCTGGAATCTATCAAAAGTTCTTTGTTAAACCTAGATTTCACTAAAGCTAACAGATTACACTGAAACTTGCTTCTTGTGTTGACCCCAGTTGTTTATCACCACCCTTGGGATCAGATTTTCGTTGTTATGACCCACTGTCACAACAGTGGACGTTTACTATGTGCAAACAAAAGGGGTTTTATTTTTGTTTTCAGCATGTGTTTGTAAAACTTTATATTTTTATTAAATCCTGTGTTAAAAATTCCACTTTTTTTCCTTTCTGTTTTTTATTGTAGTTATTGAAAAGGGAATCTACATCTGGGCAATTGTTTTAAATTTTATTTATAAAAATAAAAATAATAATTCAGGATGGTGATTGCTGGCAAATTTATTGTTGCATCACTCATTAAATTTGTATGTATAGTGACATCATTTTAAATAACATCTGTCATAGTAAAATAGATAATTTACTAATTGGACAGAGAGCATGATAATTCGAAATGCCCTATAAGTTTAGCATAGATTATGGTGATCTTTCTGATTAGATTTGTGTGGGAAACATGTCTATATTGTCTTAATTATAAACCTACAATGTTTGGAGTCAATGCACTGTTGGTTCTGTTACTTGGCTGTGGAAATTTGGTAATCATGTTTCAGTCTGATTACAAAATAAATAAATAAATAAAAATAAAAACTAAGAAAGTGAACTTAAATTCACATCGTAATTTCAATCCTTGGTTTGAAAGTTAATTTCCTCCAAGTTTTCATGAAATATTGGGGATCAGCTACAATGATTATTTTTTCTAAATGCATAAAGCTAAATGTGCCATCACTGAAAATATGTTCTATGAAAGTATGTGGCTTGGCTAGCTATGTTTGCTTGTGTGCATTTATTTGAACTTTTCTTCCCCTGTTTTTTTTTTTTTTTTTTTTTTTTTTGGTCTTTACTCTCTATGGCTCTTGACTAACCTAACCTTCACTTTTGACTAACTTTGTCAAATGACACCATCTGGGACATATGTATGATCTCAGCATGAACAAAAACTCAAACTTCCCTCATGAAACAAACAGTAGATTGAACTCCAAACTGAGAACCTCAGTTAGAAAAACTTTTTTTTCTTTCCAGATGATGTGAGAAGAAAACTGTTTTGTTTGTACTTCTGAAATTTTGCTGTGTTAACTTTTGTTTGAGCATATTTGATGTTTTGCTGATGATTATAAGTCAAGTCAAGCTGGTCAAGTTTATTTGTATAGCACATTTCAGCAGCGAGGCAGTTTAAAGTGCTTCACATCATAAAAACATCAGTCACGTACACAATAAAAATCATTAAAACATCAAAATTATTGAGCAAAATCATCAAAATTATCTAGCAAGTACACATGAAAATAATCAAAATCATTGGCAAAAATATTAATCAATGATTCACTTACTTTATGTAACTGATTTACACTCAAACTTTCACCCTATAAGAGCATAGATGAACAACAAAAGTAAAACAACTAACACGTGAGTTTAGCATTGATCATCCACAATGTTCACTTTCATCTGAATACTCTTCTGACATGTCTTACTTAAAAAAATGTGTTGTACATAAAAGAATTACGCTGCGTGCCTGTCAAAACAAATCATTTAATCTTTAGGAATGTGATCAACACAAGATGTTGAGCACAGCCTCCACATCTTGTACAATGGGAAAAAATGTTATTTATACAACAGCTTGAAAGTTGTTTTTTTTTTTTTTTTTGGCTTATTATACATGTATGTTGAATATAACTACATTACCCACAATTCCATGCCATGAACACCTGCTTAGTGTACAGTCTTTTGATTTGTTGACCTGCAGTGCTGTTACAGTACTGTAGTCTCAGTGCAGTAGATATAATCAGGGAAAGAAAATGTTAGTGACAGTAGATCCTCATTATCATTCAAAAGAGGATCCTAATATGCTTTTTCCATCACTTTGTGTTACAAGCCACAACAGACATTGAGTCCATGAAGTTACAACAGTATTTGAAGCCCTCACCACTCAAAGTAGTGCAACAAAAAAATGAGAAAGCTTCAGATTCTTGGTAAATATATTAGCAGTGGAGGGTTAGTAGAGAACATATGTAAACACAAAAGGGTCACATTTCACATGTTTTATAGTCACCGATGTTGTATAAAAAATATTATATACTGCACCGGGTTCAGGATTTCCTTTTTTTTAATTTGTATAAAGTCTGAGTCAAAATAATTCAAGAATATTTCCTTTTTTTCTTTTAAAATGTTAAGATATTAACTTTTAAGTTTGGACTTAGATGTGGACACTGTTTGAACTTTTCACTTTAAAGTTCTGATACTAGTAGAGAATGCTCACCTTGGTGTTCATGGAACCTAGAGCTTCCTCTGCCAATATTAACACAGAAAAGAAGGATGCAAAATTTGTTTCTGGCTGTTGTACCAAACCCATACATAATCCTGACATCAAAACTGTGGAATGTACCAAACTAAATGTATTCTATTTAGTTGTTAAGGATATCTGGTTTCCTATTTGACCAGCACCAATGTATCCTGCCATTGTGTCCTTTCCACCTTTTGACAGTTTCTTAGTTTACATCACTGTGACAGGTAAATAGTGAACAAAAAGACAAGCTGTTAGTTTTCCAAGTTGTACCTTCAGAAAACAGGTTTTAAACAATTTGTACTGTTATACTGATGCTTGATATCTATGTTAGCCAAATCATGCATTGTACATTTAAGAATAAGTACACCCATTTTCAAATGAAGAGCAGGATAAATACAATAGCAAAACATTGTGAGATGCTGAAAATGTTGAAATTGTGAGATGTTACTGTTTTTTATTTAAGCTTCATTGTGTTCTGATGATTTATGTTAGAGCTCACCATTCTCAGTGCCTGGATAAAGTGTGCAAAATCTCTGCACCTTTTTTGATCTGAATCAATTGAGTATGAATGAGTTCATTTTATTATTAAACATGACATGAATAATTAATGTCGTCCTCTCTCAAGTTCCATTTCTCTCCTATTTTGCACTCTCAACACGTTCTCCTCTTACAGTTACCGTCTCCTCTGCCGCTGCTTTTATGACCAATCCTACTTTACACCTCATGATATAAATGACTGATGTAACAGCTGCATGCTGTGCTTTCGGCTTCTTGTTTAGGCATCTGTTGCCTCTGCATTTTATGTTGTATATAAATGTATTTAATCTTTTTTTTACTACCAAATTATGTTTTAGGCATAGGAACTCAAGCTCAAAACCCTTTGACAGAATGAATAAATACACATTTTAGTGCCAAATGTAGAAATTCATTAATATATAAAAAAGATGCTCTAAATATGTTTTATTGTTGCTGCAATTACATGTTTTGGATGCACATATAAAAATTAAAAGGTATTTGAACATTACCTTGAAATCTGCTCTAGCCTGACAGGGCAACCAGTGAAGAGATGCCGTTACTGGAGTAATGTGCTCCTATTTCCCAGTTTTGGTTAGAATGGTTTAGAATGGAAGCTGACATATTTTGTACCATCTGCAACTCAGAAAGGACAGTATTGCAATAATCAATGTGCAAAGACACAAATGCATGGATGAGAATCTCTGCATTTTCAGATGTTAAAGCCTGTCTTTGTTGCCTGTCTTTCTCACAGTAGACTCGAAGAAGACCACCTTGCTGCCACATGCTTCAGTTCTTTACCTTGTCCCTGGAATTTATGACATTGTTGTCAATTTTTAAGATGACTTTTTAAGACAAATTGTGAAATTTTTGAGGTTCGATGAACATCAAATCTGTGTTTTCAGCATTAATAATAATAATAATTATAAACTATTAGATAACCAGCCTGGCCTTCTAGTTTTGACAAGTCAACACTACTTCCAATGACATATGGCACATATAGTTGCAGGTCATCAGCATAATAGTGAAAGGTTATATTAAAAGAACATAAAAGAAGAATCTGCCCATACAGAGAAAATAGCACTAGAAGATAATAGAATGGTGACAGAAATGTGTCTTCGACAGGGCTCTATAAACACATAAAACATTCAGGAAAGACATAAACACAAGATAAACATCCTAAACAGGATTTTTAAATGTCTCTGCTGTTGAGGGCTGTAATTGCAGTTGGGATGAATGACTTTTTGTATATTGTTTTACTGGCCAGTGGGACGTTGTATCTCCTGCCTGATGGGAGGAGACTGAATAAGTGATGGAGGGGATGAGAGGGTTCCCACGCTTTGCAGCACAGGTCTCAGAGAGATCACTTTTAAAACTAATACTCTGAGATCTCCCAGACAGATAGGATCTCAGCTATGAGAGTACATTTCCAGTAACTTTGAAAAAGTGTTTAATTCTATCCAGTAAAACACAGTGATCCACAGTGTCAAAAGCAGCAATTAAATCTACCAGTAAAAATTCTTGGTTAATCAAAACATAGTAAGAAGTATATTTTTAACAACCTTGTTGCCCCATTTGTTGTAAACAACAAAATTCTCTCTGCAGTATACTACAAATGCCAGCAGGAAATAAGAGAGCTGAAATGACATACAACAAAGGTCCCAGGCTAAATTTGAACTTGGATGTTTCAGTAGCTTGCTACATGCTGTTATATGATACGTACATGTTTGGGGGGGCGGGACACAAGTTTGGCTGCGTTATTTATTTACTTACCAGCAAAATAGTCTTTTATTAAATAAAACATCAACAAATGCTTATTTTGTATTTCTAAAAAAAAATAGTTATTGTTGATAATTGGGAAAAGTTGAACCATCATTATTAGTTTCTAAATTAGGTAACTGTTATCTTGTTAGACCAAATCTAAGTTATTAACTGTCAAGGCATTATATATCTGACAAAGTGATCGGTTCAATTAGAAAATAACATAATAGAAATATCCTTTATTATCCCATAGTGGCTATATTCAAGTGTAACAGCAGGATCGAGACATGTAGGTTCAAACAAAGATAAAAAAGTTATTATTAAGATTAATATAATTATTATTACTGATGGCTCAGATATGTGGTTTAAACCTCTTCATAGACCTTAATTGCACTTGTTGCTCATTTGGCTCTTCTTTTGCTGCTCACAGCTCATTTTTGTCATCATGCTGACCTCTTTCCAGGCTCACATCTCAGAACCGTCTCCCACGCTGTTTGGCTAAGAACTCCTGCTAAATATAGACCATAGCCAATAGGACTGACGTAACAAGAGAAACACAAACCTGGAGAGAAGC